>CM033434.1:31215000-31815000 GCA_019425775.1 Rafetus swinhoei | reverse complement strand
CAAAGAGAGGGAAGTGTGCTTCAATGCTAAAAATCTAGTCCAAATTTCTGGGAAGCTATTTTCCCAATCTATCATACACCATTTTTACGTTTACAGCAAATGACATTCTGGCTTTGGTTATGACCTAGCTACTGTGATCTAGATTGTAGCTTATACCAAGTGCCCACAAAAAGGAGCTGGGGCAATAAGAACTTTCTTTTTTGCTCCTGAACAGGCTACCTGGTACCAATAGAAAGGACAGAGTATGAATGGAGCCTTGGCTCCATACCCCCACACACTCCACTTCAGTCATCATGAAGAGCACATGAGCAGGTGCAGGGGGTTTCAGACTTTGCTACAGAGCTGAACCAGATATATAGGACTGCTTCCCTTTCTCCTCTTCCCCCTCCTGCCCATCAAGAAGTAAACAGAAGGGCAGGGTGACTCAGAGGCATGTCTGAGTCATGACCTCCCTGTGGCTACATATACTGTACAATATGCTTGCAGGATATTTTTTTCACCATGTTTTCTTCAGGCAAAGTTGTTGTCATCAGGACAGTACTTATAAGCTTTACTAACAAACCTTCATACTTTGTGGTGAACTAGATGAGTTTAATTTTGTGTAATCTGTTTATTTTCTTCCCAATTTCAGAGCAACGTAATGTTCACAATTAGATGATCTACAGTCATTCCGATTAGCTGTGAGCTGCCTTATTTTATCACTCTCAGTCAGTAGTAATGATGTAGACATTCATGCAGTATGGTATCAGAAATTCACATCTCCACTCATGGCAAATATACACTGATTTCCTTGCAAATGCATTAGCTATAACATGAGATATTCCATATATTGTTTTAGATACCAGTAACGCCCCAAATCTCAACTCCACAATGACAACTAAGCAGCTTCAGGAACACTGGAGGAATGAGAAACGCCGCTGCAGACAAGTTAAACTCCTTTTTGAAATCCCATCAACCAGAATTGTAGAACAATACTTATCTAAATATGTGGTAAGATAACAATTGAATATGTAACATAATTTCATTCATGGGGGAGGAGGGGTTACACTGCGTAAGTCTTTACCCGAAAGCCTCACTCAAGGTCAAATTTTGCACCCCCTGTTCACATAGGGATAGTATCTACTCTGAGAATAAGGTAGTACATAAAGTAAGCCTGGTTGGCGGAATTTTGCCTTAAAAAAAGCCCTTCAACAAACAGTTCATAAAGGCTGGATCAGTGAGGGGAAAACATTAACTGGGCTAGCAACTTGTAGGCCCTGTCTACGTTATTATTACCCGTATTATTGTAGCACGCAGCAGCCCCAGTCCTGGTCCAGTATTCCATTGTGCCAGGCACTGTATAAACAGAACAAAAAGACCGTTCCTGCCCCCCAGAGGGTATGTCTACACTATGGGACAAGGTCGAATTAAGATACACAACTTCAGCTACATTCATTGCGTAGCTGAAGTCGAAATACCTTTAACGCAACTTTTGGCACTGTCCATAACGCAGGAAGTCGAAGGGAGAACACTCCCCCTTCGACTTCCCTTACTCCTAATGGAAGCAGGACTACTGGCATCGACTGGAGTGCCCCTTTCCGTTTGAATTAGCATGTCTTCGCTAGACCCGCTAATTCAAATCCTGGAAGATCGGGCTTTTTTTTTTTTATTTTACTAAATTCATGTTGCTATCAAGGTCAGTGCAAAATTGAAGGAAATTTATTCTTGAGTACTGTTAAATTGTGAATGATTGCTAAAAATGTTTCTGCAAGAGATTGCTAAAGGATGTTGGATAGTGTGACAGGCTCAGGCCAGGGAGCGGCTGCAGAGAGGGGAAAAGGCAGCCCAAAAGGGAAAAACCCCTGTGAGAGAAGCAGAGAACTGCAGCCCAATTAGATGCAGCTGGGAGGAGCTGGCTCAGGCTAATTGGGGCCAGCTGACTTCTCTGCTGTCTGTCTGAGGGCCTTTAAAAGCCTCAGCAGTTGGAGGCTGGAGAGGAGAGGAGAGGACAAAAGGAAGGTGGTGGAGAGGCAGAGAGGAAGAAACCAGAGAGAACAATTTTGACCAGCATTAGGTAAAGGCAGCTAAGGAGGGAGCCTGTGGGCACGTGGCCTGGGCTCTACCATTGAGACTCCGCTGCAAAACCCTAACTGGGGGGCTAAGGAGGAGGCCTCCCAGTAGTGGCTTGGGAAGAGGGGCCCTTGCCACACGTGGTGTCAGGAGTGGGATCGTGGCTGTGAGGCCTCACAGCAACCCAAATCTAGCCAAGTTGACCCCTCGCAAAGCAAAAGTACCCATGGAGGACCTGGTAAAAGCACTGGTGCAGGCCACGGCTGCCCAACAAGAGGCTACTCGGGTGCAAGCAGCTGCCCAGCGAGTCGGTGCGGATCAACAAGAAACCAACCAGTTGTTGATGAGCCAGGTAGCCCAGGACAGGGCCACCCTGCAGGAGGTGGTGAACCAGCTGAAAGCCCTGACAGTCCAGGCGTGATCAAGATGCGGCCCGACCCTTACGGGCCAATTTCTACTTACAGAAAATGACAAAAGACGATGAGGTTGAGGCCTATCTCTTGGCCTTGAAAGGACAGCTTTGCGGGAGGCCTGGCCTCAAGCTCAGTGGAGCCAACATTTTGGCCCCTTTTCTGAGCGGGAAGCCCAGAAGGCATACCTTGACATGGCAGAGGAAGCTGCATCCGACTACCCCAGCTGAAAGCTGAGATCCTGTACGGGCTGGGGTCACGGTCACAGTGAGCCCAGAGATTTCACGACTGGCGATATCGAGATGACCAGGGCCCCAGAACTCAGTTGTTTGATCTGGTCCATCTGGCCCGGAAGTGGCTGCGGCCCGACATCCACAGCCCGAAAAGATTATCGAGGTGATCGTTCTTGCCGGTACATGAGGGTTTACCCCAGACCTTCGGGAATGGGTGGGCCAGAATGACCCCACGATGTTTGATGAGCTTGGCTCGTTGAGAGGCGATTGACAGCTAAGGGACTTTCCCGCAGCCCCAGAGTCGGCGCAGCAGAGCAGAAGGTCCGCCTTCACCCCAAGGACCCGTGCCCCTGAAGTTTCTGACCGAGTCCAGACAGGAAGAAAGGAGGCGGAAGAAGCGACCGGGACGGGCAAAAGACCTTGGGGTCTGGACAGGAGAGGGCCAGGGATCAAGACCCAACAGCCCAAAAGAAAGGGGCTGTCCCGCCCAGGTTATAGGTGTTATGCCTGCGGGAGATAGGGCATATTGCGGTTCAGTGCCCTAACATAGGCGAGCCTATGCAATGTGACCTGGGAACCTACAAAGTGTCCTAGTCAACCTCGTTGGGGTAGCAGTGGGCCCCCATCAGTATACCCAGCCCGTGAAAATGAATGGGGTAGAAACCACTGCCTTAGTAGATTCCGGGAGTGCAGTTACGTTGGTCTCAGGGAAGCTAGTGGGGCAAGATCAGCTGACTCAAGCCAAGTACACTGGGGTATCTTGTGTACACGGGATACTAATTATTACCCCACCATCCCTGTGGAGATAGAAGTACAAGGGCGGGTTACAGAGGTAACTGTGGGGGTGGTCCCAAGGCTCCCCTACCCGGTGGTCATTGGACGAGACTTCCCCGGGTTTAGTGACCTGCTACCACGGGACTGGGGGGAGGAGGATAGCTCCCTCCCGGCCTTCCATGAGTTTTCCCAGGACCTGTTCTCGATGCCTGGAGAACCCGGAAAACCCGACGGGAGAGGAGGGCCGCAAAAAATTGGGGACCAGGATCTTGACCCAAGGTCGGAAGCAGGCACTGGTAGAGGGGAGGCCTACCCAACTACTAGAGCAGAAGCCCGGGACAGGATGAGCCTGAAGCAGGACCCAGCTCATCAGGGGAGGAAAGGGGCTAGGTTCCCTGGAGCCTGAGCAGGTGAGATCCCCAAGTGAGACCTTTGGGCAGGATCAAGCCAATGATCCAATATATCAGAATATCCGTGAGAGGTGGTTGAAGTTAATGGGGTCCCAGTGGAGGAGGAACAAGGGCACGGGGCCCTACTATATAATCAAGGGGAGCTTCTATATAGGGTAGCTCATATACAGGGCCAAGAGGTGGAACAACTCTTGGTACCCCAAAAGCACCGGAGGGCAGTACTGGAATTGGCACACAGTCATCTATTTGGAGGACATCTAGGGGTGGATAAGACCCTGGACCGCATTCTTCGGAGGTTCTTTTGGCCTGGGATCTATGTAGAAGTCCAGAGGTATTGTGCTTCCTGCCCGGAGTGCCAACTACATGGGCCCGACCACACCTGAGGGCCCCATTAGTACCCCTACCAATCATTGAAATCCCCTTTGAGCAGTTGCTATGGACATAGTTGGCCCACTAGAGAAGTCTGCCCGGGGCCACCAGAGCATACTAGTTGTAGTGGACTATGCTACTCGATACCCAGAGGCAGTGCCCCTCGCAACACCCTATCCAAGACCATCGCTAAGGAACTAATTCAAATCTTTTCTAGGGTAGGGATTCCTAAAGAAATCCTAACGGACCAAGGGACCCCCTTTGTGTCCAAGCTTATGAAAGACTTGTGTACCTTGCTCCGCATACGGGCCCTGCGGACCTCGGTATACCATCCTCAAACCGACGGTCTAGTTGAACAGTTTAACAAGACCCTAAAAAGTATGCTTAAGAAAGTAGTAAGCCGGGATGGCAAAGATTGGGATATGCTACTGCCCTACCTCATGTTCGCGGTAAGGGAAGTTCCCCAAGCTTCGACTGGCTTCTCCCCATTTGAACTTTTGTATGGGCGTAACCCACGGGGCATACTAGACCTTGCTAAAGAGGCCTGGGAGGAACAACCCAACCTGGGGAGAAATGTAGTTGATCATGTGCTCCAAATGAGGACAGGATTGCCAGAGTCACCCCATAGTGCGGGAGCACCTAGAAAAGGCACAGGAAGCCCAACAGGTCTATTACAACCGAGCAACCTCCCGGAAGTTCCAGGTGGGAGACCGGGTGATGGTGCTAGTGCCGGCGGCGGAGAGTAAGCTCCTAGCCCAATGGCAGGGGCCATATGAAATAATAGAAGCAGTGGAGAGGTAAACTATAAGGTTCGCCAGCCTGGCGAAAGCCTGAGCAAGTATATCACGTCAACCTGCTGAAACCCTGGCGAGACAGAGAAGTGGCCTTGGTTGTGCTGGGGCCACCACCCCAAGGAAAACCCACCAAGGCAGGTGGGAATATCTCCTGAGCTGACTCCGGACCAACAGGCGAAGCAGCCGACATGATTGAGCGGAATCGGGATGTGTTTTCGACAGAACCGGGTAGAACTACGGAGGTTTACCATGACATCATCACAGACCCCAGGGTGAAGGTGCACGTTAAGCCATACCGGATACCTGAGGCAAAGCGAAAAGAGGTCAAGCTGAAGTTGAAAAAATGCTGAAGCTCGGAGTCATTGAAGAGTCCCATAGCCAGTGGTCTAGCCCTATTGTTATGGTGCCCAAGCCAGATGGAAGCCTACGCTTTTGCAATGACTTTCGAAAGTTAAGCGAAGTATCCAAATTCGATGCCTATCCCATGCCAAGGGTGGATGAACTCATTGACCAACTGGGCAAGGCCCGATTTCTATCCACCCTTGATTTGACCAAGGGTACTGGCAGATCCCCTAGCACCAGGGGCCAAAGAAAAGACAGCCTTTTCGACTCCAGAGGTCTCTTTCAATACACGGTCCTCCCTTTTGGTTTGCATGGGGCTCCTGCAACGTTTCAAAGGCTCATGGACAAGCTGTTGCGGCCCCATGCCAAATGCGCAGCTGCCTATTTGGATGATGTTGTTGTCCACAGTCCTGACTGGGACACACACATTGAAAAAGTAGAGGCAGTATTGGAGACATTAAGGGAGAGCGGGACTTACGGCGAACCCTGCAAAGTGTCACGATTGGGCTGGCGAGGCCAAATATCTCGGGTATATCGTGGGAAGGGGATAGTGAGGCCCCAGCTCAACAAAGTGGATGCAATACAGAATTGGCCCGACCAACCGGAAAAAGCAGGTCAGGGCATTCTTAGGGTTGGTTGGATATTACCGCAGATTCATCCCCAACTTTGCCTCCAGGGCCTGCCCTCTGACCAACCTGACTAGAGCACGTGGTCCTGACATTGTAAAGTGGACCATGGAGACGGAAGAAGCTTTTAAAGATCTCAAGAATGCCATCTGCGGTGATCCAGTTCTCATAGCCCCTGATTTTAAGAAGGAGTTTATCTTGCAGACCGATGCCTCCGAGGTAGGACTGGGAGCGGTATTATCTCAAATGGTTGGAGAAGAGGAGCACCCAATCCTGTACCTCAGCAGGAAGCTTCTGCCGAGGAGCGAAACTACGCCGTGGTAGAAAGGGAATGTCTCGCGGTAAAGTGGGCCATGGAAAGCCTTCGCTACTACCTTCTTGGGCGGAAGTTTACCCTGGTCACTGATCATGCACCTCTGCAGTGGATGCACGAAACAAGGACAGAAATTCGAGGGTTACCCGGTGGTTCCTGTCCCTGCAGCCCTTCCACTTCCATGTGCAACACAGATCAGGAACCCAGCATGGGAATGCAGACGGGTTGTCAAGGGTGCATTGTTGTCCGACCCAAGTAACCCAACCCCATGGGGTTGAGCAGAGGAGGATGTGTGACAGGTCAGGCCAGGGAGCGGCTGCAGAGAGGGAAAAGGCAGCCCAAAGGAAAAACCCTGTGAGAGAAGCAGAGAACTGCAGCCCAATTAGATGCAGCTGGGAGGAGCTGGCTCAGGCTAATTGGGGCCAGCTGACTTCTCTGCTGTCTGTCTGAGGGCCTTTAAAAGCCTCAGCAGTTGGAGGCTGGAGAGGAGGAGAGGACAAAGGAAGGTGGTGGAGAGGCAGAGAGGAAGAAACCAGAGAGAACAATTTTGACCAGCATTAGGTAAAGGCAGCTAAGGAGGGAGCCTGTGGGCACGTGGCCTGGGCTCCCTACCATTGAGACCCGCTGCAAAACCCCTAACTGGGGGGGCTAAGGGGAGGAGGCCTCCCCAGTAGTGGCTTGGGGAAGAGGGGCCCTTGCCACAATAGCAAACGTTGTTTTAGAAATGTGGCATTCACGTCTGTGAATAAAGTGGTAGGCTTTGCATAATAGGACAATGATTTAGAGAAAAATCTCTCTGGAGTTGCTCCGTCTCATTTTTGCATATACCAAATGTCCCCTCCAGCTCTCTCCCCCTCCTGCAGAGAAAGCCCCAGAAATATCTGATACAAATTTTTCTAACAGTTATAACCAATAAAATATAAATGTATTACATTCAGTATTAGGCCTGGGAAATCCATTCCATTTGCTATGGATGATTTTTTGTAGTAACCATGCTTGTTATAAGGCGTGCAGTTACATGACTGTACCATCAGTTATTTAAAGCAGGGGTGGGGAACCTCAGGCCTGGGGGTCTTGCCTGGGTCTGGCCCCTGAGGCTCTGGTGCTCCAGCTCTCCCACTGTGGGTCTGAAGCATACAAAGTCTACCAGGCTGGGCCTCCCTAGGCTCTGATGTGCGAGGGGAACGTGGGGAGTATCGTTCTGCTTCTCATGTCAGTGAGGGAGGGGTTGGGTTTGGTTTTTTTTGCTTCTCACTTGTGTGCTGCCCCTGACTGATTTTTCTGTGGGTCCGTGGCCCCCAACCCAAAAAAGGTTCCCCACCCCTGATTTAAAGCATTCCTTCTAAGGCTTTGTCTACACTTAAAAATTTAAAGTGCAGCCACCGCAGTGCTTTAAACTGAAAGTGTGGCCATGGCACAAGCATGGGAGAGAGCTCTCCCAGCACTCTATGTAAACCATCTCTGTGAGGGGAGTGCTAGGAGCGCGGCTTTACCAGATTAAGTTTACCAGATTAAGACCCCCAAGATACTGAGGGCCTTCTCATTGAAATCAAGCCCCCTAAGGTGCCACCCTTATATGCAAACTCTAAGCATTAGTAACCACAATCTGAAACGGTAGTGGGGAACCATTGACTTAAGAGAAACATCTCAAAGACCTTGTTTACATTATATTGCTCTAATTCTAGCAACTGATGGACAATCACTGATGTAGCAGAGGTAATCTAGAACGCAAATCAGTTCAATTAGATGTAAATTGGTGCAATTTGCATTGGTGGGTGTTCTTTTTCAAGCAGACAAAATCCCCTGGTGCAAATCATGGCTTTCCTTGTCTACAATTGCACCTGCCCCAGCGTCAATCCTATCAGGGCAAAGTCCCAAAGCAGACAAAGCTAAAGTTTAAAATATATTTATGAACATTCAGCAAGACCACAGAGTTATGTAACAAGACTGAATATTTTTTGCTGCTTGTTTTTTTTCCCTGTCAGTTGTATAAAATCATTATCATCCAGACAGGCAGTTTTGATGGCAACAAAACTGTCATTGAGCGTCGATACTCAGATTTTGAAAAACTGCACAAAAATCTTTTGAAAGACTTTAATGAAGAAATGGAAGATGTGACCTTTCCCAAAAAGAGCCTGACTGGAAACTTTACAGAGGAAATGATCAATGAAAGAAAATTAGCCTTCAGGGACTATCTGGGCTTTCTGTATTCTATGAAATATGTCCGGAGATCCAAAAAATTTATTGACTTCTTAACAAGACCAGAGATGGAGGAAGCTTATAGCTGTCTAAGGGGAGGCCAATATACAAAAGCTTTGGAAATACTTGTGCAAGTCATCGCTCTGCAGGAAAAATTAACCAAACACTGCCCTGTTTTAATAATCCCTACACTCTGTGCTATAGTCGTGTGTCATAAAGACCTTGAGAACCCAGCAGGTGCCTATGAATATGGAGAGAAGGCTTTACTTCGCCTACAGATGTATGGTGGGCACAGGTATTATATTCCATTGCTAGAGACAATGATCACTTTGGCATATGAACTTGGCAAGGATTTTCTATCCTTGCAAGAGAAACTGGAAGAGATTAAGGCAAAAAGAGATCAAATAAAGGTGTTTTCTCTGAAAGAACTTGCAGTTCGCGAGTATATACAATGAATGCAAGAACAAAATCATTGATTGTATTTCACTGAATAGCAAAAACATCTGAACCTATTCCCATTGAAGTCAATGAAGAATAGGGGCTTTTAAATGTATTCTTAAAGCAGTTTTGAGTAGAGAATGCAGCTTAGAAATACAGAAAGCAGAAGTTAAGATTCTGATAGCTTTCAATTTAAAAAAATATGGTAAAATATAAAAGGGTCATTATCCCATTTCTCTAAGACAATGTTGTACTTACATTGTTACAAGTGATACCTATGCATACAAAAATGGGAGGTAATTTGTGTGGAAAAACTCTTTTTTTCAGTTTGATTATTTTTGACAGTACTTTGTGTATAGCCAGTTTCACCTGTATAGTCAGTTAAAATGGAACTGTTTGTATAAATAAAGTTATGCAAATGCTTACATATTTACATCATGGGCCTTCTGTTACTAAAAAAGAACTAACCTTTTGAACAAGGAAGGAAGGAGAAAATATTTTCAAAAGAAATTTTCAGGATTTATTATTTAAAGGTCATACTATCAGAAATTAGCTCTTGGTTTTTTTCTGCAACTATAATCAAAGCATTGTCAAAAGACTGCTCAGAAATTCCCAGTCATTTTCTCACTTTTAACACCATGGGATATGTTCCCATTGAAGTCAATGGATATTTTACAATTTACTTCAATGGGAGGATAGGGTTTACTTTTAATTTCCTTTTAAAAACTGAGTTGATTTCATCCAATTTGCATTGAAACCACATTCCTGTTATTGGCAATTTTTAACACAGCTCTGACTTCAGAGGAAAATTCAGACCTCATGCAAAATTTACCTAACGAAAAGGAACCACAGACGAGGTCTGTAGAGGGATCAGCTGGCTAATAAAATGGTAGTCTTTCATTCTAATCAAGCTGCAAGACACATGGTTAGAGAATTTGGTTTAAAGTGTATAATTCTAATTCATTCATTTTAAAGCCTGGAATAGCCTGGGGAACTGTCATGACTTAACTCTGACCTGACAATACCAGCCCTGAAATATGCTAATTCTTCCAAGAGCCCCACCCAGAGGAGAAGTTGAACTCACCCTGATCCTGGCATCTCTGTGAAAGCTTCTCAAATGGAAGTGGCACAGTGTTTGGGACAGATGGAAATGTAAAAAGCAGAGCAATTCACCACTCCTCTACTCTTTTATTTATTTATTTTCCCTCTACAAATGCGATTATGTTTATCTGCTATATATCTGAAGGTATGTCTACACTACAGCGTTATTTTGAAATATCTTATTTCGAAATAGTTAATTCAAAATAAGTTATTTCGAAATAACGCATCTACATACAAAATGCATTTCGAAATAGCATTTTGCTATTTCGAAATAGCATGTCCACACTGATTGGACGCAGAATCGCATTTAAGGGCAGCTGAAACCGGTTCCAGTAGGGCATCAGGTCAGTAGTTGCTTTGTGTGGCTGCTGCCTGAGGCTATCTGAGGCTTGTGCTTAAAGGGACCGCCCCCCCGGACAGCCAGTTCTCAGCTTTCCCTGCTTGCTTGCCTACCTCGCTGAGGGACAGCAACGCATTTTTCTCTCTGCCTGCTTTGGTTGCCCTGGCTCGGGACACCACAGCACTCGGCACCATGGAGCCGGAGCCGCCCCTGGGCACTCTGGTGCTCATTTTGGATGTGTTGCTACAAGCCTGGCTACAATTGCTGGAGACTGCTTGGCAGCATCTGCTGCAGCCCAACCCCCAGGCCCTCTTCCCGACCCCGCTGGGGGCCAGGGAGGAGCAGCAGCAGCACCCAGATGCCAGCATGCCCTGCCGCATCTGGCGTCTGGACACCAGCAGCGACTGGTGGGCCCACATCATCCTGGAGTACTGGGGAGACCAACAATGGACCCAGAACTTCAGGATGAAGAAGGACACCTTCTTCGAGGTCTGTGAGTGGCTCGCCCCTGCTCTGCAGCGACGGGATACGCACATGAGGCCCGCCATTCCCCTCCAGAAGCGTGTGGCCATCGCCCTCTGGAAGCTCTCCACGCTGGATAGCTACCGATCCATGGCGAACCAGTTCGGCGTTGGGAGATCCACCGTTGGAATAGTGCTCATGCAGGTATGGCAATCTCTGGCCACTGTGCCAGGAGGGGGGGGGGGTGCAAGGAGGGGATGGGCTGCCCTAGGGAAAAGGGGGGGAGGTGGTGAAAGTCCCCTCCCCGGGAGGGTTTGGTCTGTCCCAGCTGCACTACGGACTGCCCGCAGTGGCCAGGATTGCAGGGGGGGGGGTTGCTCCTGGGAGTGGGGGCGCGGGGCAGTGGTGGGGAAGGAGCACTCTCAGCCACCCTGGCACCCCACTGACTCTTGGTTGTTTTGTGTGTCCCTCTGCAGGTGGTCAAGGCCATCAATAGAGTGCTGCGCTGTAGTCATCCACTTCACTGATTTGGATGCAGTGATCAAGGGGTTTGGTGCCCTGGGCTTCCCCAACTGCAGGGGGGCAATCGATGGGACGCACATCCCCATCCGTGCCCCGGAACACCAGGCCTCCCTCTACATCAACCGGAAGGGATACTTCTCGGTCATCCTGCAGGCTGTGTCTGACCACTGGGGCCAGTTCGTGGACATCAACGTGGGCTGGTCCAGCAAAGCACACGATGCACGGGTTTACCACAACTTCTCCAGAGACTGCACTCCAGGACTTTCTTCCCTGACCACCACATCAGCGTCAGGGATGTGGACGTGCCTGTGTGCCTGGTGGGGGATGTGGCCTACCTACTACAACCCTGGCTGATGAAGCCCTACATGGGACAGCTCACGCACTCCCAACAGGCCTTTAATGCCAAGCTCGGCAGGGCCCGCATTGTGGTGGAGGGGGCATTCGGCCGGTTGAAGGCCCATTTTAGGTGCATCCTCACCCGCCTGGACTTCTCTGAGCAGAATATTCCATACGTGGTGGCAGCATATTGTGTGCTGCATAATTTGTGCGAGAGGAAGGGGGAGGCTTTCCTGCCAGCCTGGATGGCAGAGGTCGACCACTTGGCTGGCCTCTACATGCAGCCTCATATGGCTGCCAGCCGGGAGGCCCATCACCGGGGGCTGTCCGTATCCGGGAGGCCCTGCTGGAGAGCTCCCACCCAGAGGAGGAGTGAAGTCTCCCTGGCGTGCCCCACTGGGGCCTTGTGCCTTATTCCACCCTCACGTCCTTCCACTTTCTCCTCCCTAACCCCCCTTCCTGATGTCAAATAAAAACATGTGAGTTGCCAGAAACAAACTCTCTTTATTGACCATAACTGGGGTGAGGGGAGAATGAGGGTGGGAGAGGGGAGGGGGAAACCTGGGAGGAGGGAGTTGGAAGGGTGAAGCAAGAGGAGGAAGGGGGAGGAGAAGCTCAGGGTTGAAGGTCTTGCTGGTCCACCAGTCTCCCAGCACTGCGGGTGCGGGGGCCTCGGCGTCCCTGGGGGGGAGCGGGTATGGAGAGTGGGGTGGGTGTGAAGGGGGGGGAGGAAGAAGTGGGAGGGGGAGCAGGAGTGGGAGGAGGAGTGATAGCTGGGGCGGCCACAGGGGCTGGAGCGGCAGCAGGCAGCAATCTCTGCACCAGGGTCTGCAGGTGGTTGCAGATGGCACACCCCTGGTCAAGCAGCTCCCGCAAGCTCTCCCGCCGCAGATGCAGGTCTTCCTGAACCCAGTGCTCCTGGCAGCGGACCTGCCTTCGCAGGAGCCCCAAGTGCTGCCGCTAGTACTCCTCCTGGTTCTGGGTCAGCCTGCTGAGGGCCCGGGTGAGGGAGGATGTCCTGGGTGGGGTGGTGCACCCTGCACTCACAGCTGGTGCGGCTGAGGAGAAACACGAGAAATGGTCAGTTCTCCCTGGGGACACAGTGGGTGAAGCCCAGCCCCGCTCTGCAAGGTGAGGATGGCAGGTGTCCACACCATCATGTCCTGCTATCCACAGGAGTGTGAGTTGGCCCTTGTGCTGTATATAGTGTGGGTGTGTGGGGGGGAAGAGGAGATCTGCGTAGAGAGGGCTTGTGGAGGGAGGGCATCGTGCAGTGTCCCTCCCCAGGGTCAGGAGCATGTCATGTGCCTTCATACGTACATGCGTGTGGATAACAGGCCAGGGCCCCTGTGTGGCAGCCAGCCGGGGCCACATGCCCAGGGTGGCACGGCACATGCACAGGTTGCTGCGTGCTCCGTGGTCAGCAAGGCCCACAGGCGAGGTCCCTGGTCTCCCTCTCTCCCCGCCCCCCCCCGCCCTCCGCACCCCGCATAAGGGGACAGTGATGGTACTCACATGTCAAGGCCTCCCTGGCCTCAGATGACACCGGTGGCAGGCTTGCTGGTATGGTTCAGAGGTCCTGGGTGTGGTGCATGCTCCCTCCAGGCTCCTGTGGCTCCTGGCCATCCTCCTTCTCCTCCTCCTCCTCGGTGTCATGGGCAGGGCCCTCTGCCCCAGGGTCGATGACCACGTGGGGGGCATGGACCATCTGACCCCCCAGGATGTGGTCCAGGGCATCGTAATAGGGGCTGGGGTCTGGGTCAGCCCCTGGTTGGGAGCTGCCCTCTGAGGCCCTGGCAGAAGCCTGCCGCAGCTCTTTTATTTTCATGCGCACCTGCTCCTGGGTGCACATGTGGCGCTTGGTGGCCAGGCTGTCAGCCATCCGCCTGTAGACAGCCACGTTCCTGTGTCTAGTGCAGAGATCATGGACATTGGAGGCCTCCCCCCAAACCTCAATGAGGTCCACGATCTCCGCAATAGACCAGGAAGGTACCCGCCTTTTACGGCCCCTGGCAGGCTCCTGGAAGCTGCCAGCCTGCTCCTGGGGAGCGGTAGAGGGCTGGGTGCCACTGGGTTGCTGGCTCATGCTGGGCCAGGTGCACGGACTGCTGGCTCTGTGCTGGCAGGCTTGCAGCTGGCACAGGCACTGTGGCCAGAGTCTACCCTTTTAAGGGCTCCGGGGCTGGGGAGGAAGCAGAAGAGTTTTCCTGGTTGTGCCCAGAGTGGCCACCAGGGCACCCTGGGAAGGGCTGGAGGCCCCCTATTTTGAAATAAGCATCTATACAGCGCTTATTTCGATTTAGCTATTTCAAATTTGGCGTTATTCCTCATGGAATGAGGTTTACCAAATTCCAAATAAGCGCTCCACTATTTCAATTTAATTTCAAAATAGCGATTTGGCTGTGTAGATGCTAGGGAAGTAATTTCGAAATAATGACTGTTATTTCAAAATAACTTTGCTGTGTAGACATACCGAGAGAGTTTGTGTGTCTGCCTGTCTTTCTGTCTGTGAGTTCTTTGTCCAAGAACTCCTAAATGCTAAGAGCTAGAACCACAAAATGTGGTATGCAGCTTCCTCTGATCATAACTTGAGGTCAGAGTTTGGTTGTGCCAGAACAATGGGATGTGCACGGAATGCGATTGTATCTCACAAAATGGACAGGGAGTGGTCTGCTAGGACAGATAGTTATACCACGGGGGCAGGCAGCAAGAGACCAGAGATGGGGAATGGGACAGCTATAATTCCACTGCGGCAACAGGGGACAGGAGTGGGAAAAGAGACAGCTATCTACTATATATTTGAGAGTTTGCCTGTTTGTGTCTATCTGTGTGTCTCTCTTTCCCCTAGCCAGGGGAAAGGTGACATGCGCCCCTGCCCTGTCTGTGCCCACTGCAACTGCAGCAGTCATGATAGGCTTCTCACCTGGCCCCACGCTGCTGCAGTGACAGAGGGCTGGGGTTGTCCTCTCTCCCTGGGGTAGGGATGTAAGGCTATGTCTAAACTACATCCCTCTTTTGAAAGAGGGATGTAAATTAAGCAAATCAAAAGTGCAAATGAAGCGGGGATTTAAATATCCCGCACTTCATTTACATAATCGCGTCACAGCGTTCTTTTGGAAAAGGGTATTTCAAAAGTGAAATTGCAGTCTAGATGCGGTTCTTTCAGGAAAAAAACCCCTTTTTTGAAAGATCCCGTACTCCTCAGGTACCTGCCTTCAGAGCCACAGGTCAAGGGTTTGAGCCCCACCCTCAACCAATGTGGATCTGGCACCCTTGGAACATAGGATGGATAAGGGGAGCCCAGGAGATAAGGGGGCTCCTCCAGTGGCACAGTAGATAAGGTACCTGCCTCCAGAGGTTGAAGGTTCAAGCCACGCCCTCAACCAATGTGGACCTGGAACCCTTGGGACATAGGATGGATAATGGAGGCCCAGAATGTAGGGAGGTTGGGGGCTCCTCCTATGGCACAGTGGATAAGATTCCCACCTCCAAGGGTTCAAGCTCTGCCCCCCCAGGAACAGCCACCATCAGCTTGGTGATGGCTGGCCCAGGCACCCCTAGGAACAAAAAATGAGGAATACAGGATCTTTCAAAACAAGGGGCGGGTTGAAAGAACCGTGTCTAGACTGCGGTTTCACTTTCAAAATACCCCTTTTAAAAAGAACACTGTGATGCAATTATGCAAATGAAACACAGGATATTTAAATCCCTGCTTCATTTGCACTTTTAATCTGCCTAATTTACATCCCTCTTTTGAAAGAGGGATGTAGTTTAGACGTGCCCTAAGTGACTGGTCAATTATCCAATAAGCATAAGCTTATTGGATAGTCGAACAGTGACTCGACTAGTTGCTCCTCCTCCACTTGCTGCCTTTTTCAGGGTATGTCCACACTACAGAGGGTTTTTTTGGAAAAACGGCCGTTTTTCCTAAAAAACTTCAATTATGTCCACACTGCAATCACGTTCTTCTGAAAGGAAATTGAAAGAACAGAGGGGTTTTTCTGACACTGGTAATCTTCATTCTATGAGGAAGAAGCCTTTTTCCAAAAGAGCTTTTTCGGAAAAAGATGTGTGTGGACAGGGAAGAGGGAGTTCTTTCAAAAGATGAGGAAAGAGGGAAAAAGCACAGGTGCCCTGGTGGCCATAGTAATCACAGCTGAAATGCGAGATAGCATTCATTCAGTGTGGACGCGATCTTTCGAAAAAGCAGATCGCCTTTTCGATGCGCTTTTGCAGTGTGGACGCGCTCTTTTGGAAGAGTTTTTTCAGAAGATCTCTTCCGGAAAAGCTTCTTCTGAAAGAAGCCTGCAAAGTCTAAACATAGCCTCAGAGAGAGGCAACAAGGGGGGGGGGGGCAGGACAGGAGCCAGTGCTGGGGGGAGCCAGCTTAAAAGCCGGTTCTCTCCAGCACTGTTTCCATGGGGGGCAGGGGAGGCAGAGGCACAGTGGGGAAATGGGGCGAGCGGGGACTCTGCATTTTAAATGTAGTAGGAGCCCAGCAGCTCTTCCTACATTTAAAATGCAGAGGTATCACATTGGTGGATCCCAGAGCCATCACGAGCTGGAGCTGCTCCTGGAGCTAACCCCGCTGCGGCTCTGCAGAGCATCCTATCAACTAATCATATAGTCGATACAAATTGCATCGACTATTCTATTAGCTAGTATTCGATTAGCTAGGTAACCACAATTTAACATCCTTAGCAGGCCCAGCCCTAGGGCAAGGCGAGCAAGGCAAATGCCTTGGGCCCCGCACTCCTGAGTATTCACCATCCACCAGCCAGGCCTGGGACCCTGCTCCCAGCGTCCTGCCTTGGGCCCCGCAAACCCTTTGGCTGGGCCTGATCCTTAGCCTGGGGCTGAACCTCTGAGCCCCAGCTCCACCCCAGAACAATGATTTAAATGAAAAAAAATAAAACTTATTTCAGTTAAGGACCCGAGCAAAGCCAAGTAAAGCCTCTAGTAGTTACATAAACAAGTCGTCTTCATATTGTAACGAGAACAGCATGAACCACCTCTCTCTACTCAACACATTTGGAACTGTTCAGCAGTGTCTCATAGCACCTGTGCTGCTGACAGATACTCTTGGGAGGGACAGGGCTGTTCTAGCTATAGGCAAATGAGGCAGTTGCCTAGCGAGGCAGGTTCTGAGTGGCAAGAATACAATGCTGCTGACACAAATTTAGCCTGACCACCCCTCTGTCATGACCTTCAAACTATCAAAAGGTTCACTATGAACTTCCCTAGCCCTAGAAAGTCTAATATGCCCCACTCTCCCTCTGAGTCAAGAACCTCTGTTTTAGTGGGTAGAAGAGGGTGGTGGCATAGTGTAGTTTTCCCTAAGGTAGCAGGTTATCTTGAGCAGCCTCTGGAGAGAGCCCTGTGTTTTTGGAACTGAACTTTGTCCTTGCTGTCACCCTTAGCCACATTGCAACCGTTCTGTGAATCTTCATGGCATATGTGAAGTTCCTCAGTATTCATGTATCCATGCATAGAATAAGGAATTAAGGAATAAAGAGTTCAGATCCAGCAGTTCTGAATACTGTATTGAGTTCTGGACACCAAGACCCAGATCCACAAAAGCATTTAGGTGCTGCTGAAATCCTCAAAATGCCTACATAGCTGCTGCTTAACTTTGGAGGTGCCTACATTTTCACAATAGAAGTCCTCCAGGTGTCTATGTTTCTGCCAGTGGGAGTGCACGCAATGCCTCGGTGCCATCTCACGCTCAAACCTCAGCACCAGCCTCAAGCTAGTTGAAGATAGCCATTCCCTTGCTGGGCCTGCTCTGGTAAGGTGTTATCAGAGCACACCTAACTGCACTGAAAAGGGAAGTGGATTCTTCCTCTTCCAACCTGTATCACATTGTTTAGGGAACTCACCCAGCACATTGGAAACAACAGCTCGAGTCTCTGCTCTGCCTGACAGGGAGAAAGGATTTAAAGGTGGGTTACTTCTCTCGCGGAGGACTACGGAATCACTCTCACTTGCTCTCTGGCCCAATACACAATTATGTACATATAATGGAACAGATTCAACGGGGGCAACCAAGAAAAACCCATATTAGAATATTCCAGAGTCTGGTGGAATTCTTCACCCCCACCACCTGACCTTCACCAGTGATAACATGGGGATGTGCCTAAATAGCATAATGGAGCCTTCTGGTCCTAATCATGCAATTGATTATGTTTGGGAGTGCAAGTTGTTTACTAATGAACATTACAAAAAATAAAAAGGCCTGATGGAGAAAGAAAATAATAGATCTTAGATAATGCCTACAGGGTTGCCAGGTGTCCAGTTTTGAACTGGACAGTCCAGTATTTGAGCTTTCTGTTTGGGAAACAAATTGAGAAAATATAAATGTCCGGTATTTTCTAAATAAGATGTAATGTAGACTGTGATGTAATGTCTAATCTGGACCCACCCCTAGCCTCAGTCCATCTGTCATCAAGTGTCTTTCAAGAGAAACACCAGTTTCCCTGCCTTGTGGAAAAACTGTGCACTAATTACTAACTGAACAGGACAGGACATAGCAGAAGAAAGAGCAATCTGTTCATTGTGTAGTTCTCCCGTTGCGAACTGCTTTAAATGAAAGGCATTTTAATGGTGCATATGTGCTGATTAGCTGGGACTTTTATCATTCCCTATAGAAGTCATTCATCTCAAGTGCTATTCAGGGTGAATGTATCAACTGCCTAAATTAAAGCACTGATTTTATTTTCTGCTTCTTTGACATTTCAAGTCAAGGTGCTTCTCATATGAATCGGCAAAACCAATTGTGCACAAATAGCACAGGGTCAATTATGAGCCCATAAAAGGTTTCAGATCAGTTTGTGATCTCACCTCCAGTAGCCACAAACACACCAACCACACACTCCCCACTCACTAAAGAAATGCAAATATATTCCCTTTCCAAAACTGCTGAGACTAGTGACAGCAAAGGCTGCTTATTAACAAGATCAAGGTGGACGTTAAAACAGAAATACTTGAAAGAGAAAGGACAGCATTGTGGCTTGAGCCCTGGATGAGGGAAATCAAGGGACTTGGATTCTATTTCCAGCTCTATAACTCACTTTATGTGCAATTTTTCACAAGTCACTCAACCTCTCTGTATCTCTGTGCCATCAGTTAAAATGAAAAAAATAATATTTCATCTCATAGGTTTTTAAAATGAAGCTAAGTTCTTTTAATGGTTTGACAAATATTATGGCAATGAATGGTATATAAAAGCCTATAAAATATACAATAAAATAACTCCAGCCTTCAATCTAGAAATGTGCATTAAGAAGAAGTAATTGAAACCTATACCAGCCTTTTTAAAACATTTCTTACAGAGGAAAAAAAAGATGTTCTCAGGCAGTAAGTCACCAGTCTAGATGCCTGTTGTTGATTATATGACAATTTATGACTGGTACAATCTTATTTTAGACCTGGACATTACTCTGTTTGTACACTTACAAAAGTTACAAACTATTTATTTATGGCATTATGCATCAGGCACATACAAAATAGGCTCTTCCTAATTTCAACACTATGTACTCTCAGGTTCACAGATACCATGGCTAGATGGGCCTATTATAATCATCTGTTCTGACCCTTATACCATAGAATATACTATATTCTATGGTATAACACAGACCATAGAATCCGCCATGACCTTTGGTAAATTGCTGCAATTACCCTCACTGTTAAATATGTACATATTATTTCCAGTCTTAATTAGTCTAGTTTCAACTTCCAGGCACTGAACCATATTACAACTTCTCTGGTAATTTGAAAAGCCTGTTATCAAATATTTGTTCCCTTCTCTAGATACTTACAGACTAATCAAGTCACCCTTTACTTTCTCTTTGTAAAGTTAAATAGATTGACCTCCTTGAGTCTATTGCTATAAGGCATGTTTTCAAATCCTATAATCATTTTTATGGCTCTTCTCTGAACCTTTCCTATTTATCAATATCCTTATTGAATTGTTTACACCAGAACTGGAGACTGTATTCTAACAAGGTCACAATAGTGCCAAACAGAGAGGTAAAACAACCTCCCTTCTCCTCCTCAAGAATATCCTGTTGATTCAGCCAACGATCACATTGTCCCTTATGGCTACAGTGTCACACGGGGAGTGTCACTGTTCCCCAGGACAGTCCTCCATCTGTAAGTATGGCCTACTGTACATTCTTTTTCCATAGATGTAGGCATTTACATTCAGCTATATTAAAACCACCTATTGTTTCCTTATGCCCAGTTTAACAAGTCTTCTAGATGTCTATATTAGTGGCTTCTCTTCAATATTTACCACTCCCCAAGTGTTCTGTCATCTTCAAACTTTATCTGTGACTATTTTATGTTCTGTTCCAGAGTAAGAGTGAGAGCAGATCCTGCAGGACCCCACTTAGAAACACTTGATGATGATTCCCCATTTACAATTACATTTTTAGATGTATCAGTTAGCCATCTTTTAATTCATATAATGTGTGTCATAGTACTTTTACATCATTCTAATTTTTTTAATAAAAATGTCATGCAAACATCCTTTGAGAAGGCTAAATTTATTACATTAACACTATGACAGTCATCAACTAAACTTTTAAATCTCATCAAACAAATATATCAGGTTAATTGGAGAGGATTCTATTTTCCATAAATCCACATTGATTGATAATAATTATGTTCCCCTCCTTTAATTCTTGATTATTCAAGTCCTGCATCAATTGCACCATTATCTTTCCCAGGATCAATGTCAGACTCACCTAAGTCATCTTGTTCACTCTTTTGTGCTAATATTTAAAAAATTAACTACTTTCATTCTTGTGGAACTTCCCCAGTGTTCCAAGTCTTATCAAAAAATCAACATTAATGTTCCAGCAAGTTCCTCACAAGCTCTTTTAAAACTCTTGGATGCAAGTTACCCAGACTTGCTGATTTTAAAAGGTCTAACTAATAGCATCTGTTTAACATCCTCATATGCTAATGGAACGGAAAGAGTGTTATTTATAAGATAACTACATTACTGGTTTTTTTCTAAAATACAGAACAGAAATATTTATTCAACACTTCTGCTTTTTCTGCATTAGTATTGATAATTCTATCATTTCCATCTAGTAATGGATCAGTATCATTGTCAGGAAGCTTATCATTCTTAATATCCTTAACAAACTCCCTGTTTTCCTCTGCTCTCTGGCCACAGTCGCCTTCTATCCATTTGTTTCCCTTATCAATTTTCCTTGCTTCTGGTTCACATTCATTATTACAAATTTCCCCTTTCTTCCATTTGGTATATATTATTTTAAAATTTCATATCTGCATTTATTTCCCTTCTAAATAAGGCCATTTATAAAAACATCACAGTAGTCTTCCTTGAGCATGACTTTTGGGACTTCTGGTAAAGTGTTCTTAAATAATTCTGAATTTTCATTCACATTTATTTGATTAAATTCTTCCTCCCACTTGATTTTGTGCATAATTGTTTTCAGCTTTGTCAAACTGGCCCTTGTAATGCAGAAAGTATACATAAAACTGGTTTGGACTTCATTCTGTTTGCACATTTATAAGAGTAACCAAGTCAAGATTGTTTGTACCTAAGCTACCATTAACTTTTAGTTCTGTGATCAATTCTTTTTTTCTCTGCCTTACACCTCATCTTGTCAGAATTCCCGCATGTTGGAATAAGTCTACTGACAGAAGAGGCAAAGGGGCCAGTTACCCCAGGCCCTGTGATTCAAAAGGACCAAGGGCACCAAAATGCTGTTGGCACTACAGCAGCAGCGGTAGTAGCCAGAGCCCCGGGCCCTTTAAATCACCACTGGAGTGCCACATAGTACACTCTGGTCAGCTCTGAGGGCTGGTGGGAAAGGTGCGGCACAGTACACTCTGAGCAGCACTGAGGGCTAGCTGCCCCAGTCCCACTCCTTCCTCCCGAGGCCCCTCCCCTTCTGGGAGTGCGGATCCCCCCATCCCAACCTTGCTCAGGGGCCCGCAGTTCTGCCTGCCCCCTGTGATGAATGACTCACTTTTTGAATTAGGAAATTATCTATAACAGGGGGTTTCAAACTCTGAGTCACAGCTCGTAAGGGCAAGCCACTAGCTGGCCACAAGATGCTTTGTTTACCTGAGCCTCCGCAGGTCTGGGTGACTGCAGTTCCCACTGGCTGTGGATCGCTGTTCCCGGCCAATGGGAGTTGTGGGAAGTGGTGCAGAGTGGGACACCACTTCCCACAGTTCTCATTGGCCAGGAACAGCGATCTGTGGCCAATGGGAGCTGCAATCGTCCATATCTGCGGAGGAACAGGTAAACAAAGCATCTCATGGTCAGCTAGTGGCTTGCCCTCACAAGCTGTGATTGAGTTTTAAAAACCCTGAGCTGTAATATTTAGAAATTCCAAGGCTGTTTTAGTACTGGAAATATGAGACCTCCAGCATTGGTCACACAAATTGAAGCCCTATATGATGATGCAGCCGTTTATTCTCTACCCATTATGGGTTGGTACATAAGGAGCAGGTCATCCTGTTCCCTAGAGTGATTTGTTGTTCAGTAGCAAATACTAATATCCCATCTTGTGTTTCATTATAAGCATTCAAGACCGTTTCCTTGTGAATTACCAGTGACGCAGAAACAGGTAATGACTTTTTTGACATAGTGTGTCACTCACCCTCCCTACAGAGGATTGTCCACTCACTCAGTCCTTCCTAAATAGGTTATAACCATTGATTTTAAAATTCCAGTCAAGCGAATGATACCACTGAGGTTTCAGTAAAACTAACTAGATTGAATTTATGTTCATAAATTAGCAATTCCAGTTCCGTCTGTTTGTTACCCAGGTTTCTAATATTGGGGTATGGGCAATTAAGCAATTTGTTCTTTTCACGTCGTTTGGTTCCTAGATCAATTTGGTTCTCAACATCTTGATTTTGTGCCAAATGGGTGCTCACATCTTCCCTCTCTTTACCTTCCCCTTTTGTTATCAGCTTAACATCCTCCTGACTGGTCTAGCCATCCTGTTGTGGAGGACATTAGTTCCACTTCTGTCCTCCAAACTATAGAACCCTCTTGCCCCTAGAAGATGGACCAATGTTCCAAAAAATGCAAAACCCTACACCACTTCCAGAATCTTCTCCCTTCTGTCTTTCTTCACTCACAGGACAGGAAGGGTCTCAGAGAAAATCACTTTGACCTTCTTCTTTTTGAGTATGCTTCTGAGCTTCCTGAAGTTATCTATTGTGCTGGGGGGCCCCATGCTTTATGAAAAATGGCTTATGAAGATGAATATGTGTAACTAGAATATGCTTTATGCAAGACACGTCATGTAATATATTTTTAAAGTTACAATCTGCTGAATCTGTATATCCTGTTTCAGTGCATGTATCATTCTTGTATGTGAAGTTAGGAATGTGAAGTGTGAATCTGTTTTTAATTCAAATATGCTACTGAGGGCCATTAATCATACTTTAGGAACTTAATGGCTCAGTACACAAACCCACCTGTGAATGGTTTTATTTCTCCTGTAAGCCCAAACTGTGGTTGGTTCTAAAAAGACCACCTGGAACTGAAATCCATCTCAAATCTGGTACTTTTCCATGGAGATGGGCAGATTGAACAAAGGGTTTCCACCCTGGTGTAAAATCTATTTAAAGAATGGAAAGCAATCAGGTCTTTGTCTTAAGCTGGCTTTTGAAATTGCCTCCCCACCCTAAGAGGATACACATGAAGAGACCTGGAAACAAATAACTCTGCAGGGAAAGGGTGAAGGCCTGAGATAAGAACAACTGCTCAGGGTAAGAATTTGCATGTAAACAGGTTTCTTAGTGTATTAGAATTAGCTGGTGTGTTTTGTTTATTTTGGTTTAGTAACTTGCTTTGATCTGTCTGTTTACTTGGAATCAAAAAAATCCTACTCTTTAAACTTAATAAAAATGCTTTTGTTTATCATCAAACCCAGTGTAAACAATTGTTACCTGAGGGGGAATAGCCAATGTGAATATTTCACTTTCATTGATAAAGGGGGCCAGTAACACCAATTCTGTGCCTTGGCTAGGGGAGAACAGAACTTTTGGTCCAGCAGGATGGGGTGATGGGGAGCCCCAGAAGGCAGGAAGGTGGGTGTCAGTGGCTTGATCAGAACATCAGGTGACAATTCCAAGGGACTTCTGTGATCCAGTCCATCACACAATCTATTATCTGCATGTTATTTCATGAGGCAATGTCATTCATGTTGATATAAATCATCACCAATGAATCCATGTCGATCAATTTCAGAAGACTATCTGAGATTTGTATAACAGTTTCATCAGTAAATCTCAAAGCACTTAACAAAGGAAGTCAGTATCATTATCCCCATTTTACAGATTGGGAAAACGAGGAACAGGGAGATGAAGAGATTTGCCCAATATCACCCACTAGATGTGTGGCTACTATTTGCATTCCTACACTAGGCAAAATGAAGACCGTAGACTAGAAAGCAAGTTTCCTGAGTCACAATCAAGCAGGGCTGGCCTTACCATGAGGCGAACTGAGGTGGCCGCCTCAGGTGCCAGACTGTGAGGGGGCGCCACTAGGACCTAGAGTTAGAAAATTGTGTCTGCTGCTGGTGCATATGTATTCTCTCTGCTCAAGATGCACAGATATGGTGGAGTGCCATGAGAGGAGCAGAACAGGAAAAAGGCAAAATTGAGACCTTTCAAAGTTTTGGCCCAAACAAAGGGGTTTGTGGGCATCATTTGAGCTCCCTGCCTCAGGTGCCAAAATGTTGCGGGCCAGCCCTGCAATCAAGTGTTGTAACCACTATGTAACCACTATGCCTCCCACACATACAAACTACATATTATGAGTATTATTGCTCAACAAAACATCCTAATATTTGGTTATTTGTCAAGGTGCCCTAAATCAGGGTTTCCCAAATGGCAAGTGGGTCTAAACTATTCCAGCTTATAAATACACTTCTATAACCACACTATCCAACACAGCTCAAATTTGGCTTGTATGAAATACTTGCAGCCAGCCGCTTATGATATATCTATAAAAGAAAAGAACAAAAAGGCTGAGTAAGTTTGAACTGATATCTATGAAGAAATAGCGAACCAGTCATCAGAGAAGACAGTATTATGATTATCATTCAGTTACCAAAAGGCTAGAGAGAAAGTCAGGTGTCAGAAACACATTTAGAAATACAGCTGGTCAAAATTTTTCAGACATTTTAACATTTATTTTTTGGTGGAAAAAGACAAACCACTTTGTGAAAAACTGAGAAACTCACCTTAGAGTGGTGGTTTCCTTGCTCGACTCCTATAGACAACAGTTCAACATTGAAGAGTAGTGTGACTATTTGCAATAATAGATGTCCAACTTTTAACACGTAACACAGGTATTCACTGCATGATGGATTTGACCCTTCCAGTGTGATTTTACTCTTCATAGCTAGATGTTATTGGTGGCTTTTCTCTTTGCTTTGGCATAGCTATAAAAATTGGCAAGCCAATTACAGAGCCAGAACATGTTAAAAAATGGATATTAAAAAAAAAAAAGATTGTCCAACCAATATCTGTCTGCAGGTCTAGCAAAGTACAGACTGCCCAAATACACACAAACTAGAGAAAAAATTAAATAAAATCTGGCACACCATCCCCAAAAATCCATGGAGACTTGCACTAATCTATTGAGCTTTGGCCCATTTCCATATCAATTATTGGATCATTTGGGAGCATTAAGTAGATAATACTGTTTACACAACTTACTAAAATAACTAGAGAAGCCCATGAGAATGCTTAGTTACTTATGAAACATATGCAGACAAGATGCTCCCTGTGCAACACAGCATCTTGTTTACAGGAAACCCTGTGATCTTCCTTATCACATACTTATTATTAACTCTTGTTATCTGCTACATCACTAAAGGATAATATCTGCTTTCTTGTAGCTTAATAAGTATTAAATGCTTTCTCTGAATTTCAGCAGATTTGCACAGGCTGCACAACATTCAATTTCAGGACATCAGCTGGAATGTCCTTGGAAATATGCACCTTGGGCTCAGCAGCCGATCAGAAAATCAAGTCAAGAATGTTATTTTCTAATAAGATCAAAGACTGGGACAAGATGTGTTGAAATATGATACATCAGTTGTAATGGTGTAAAATATTGACTGTCAGCTCCTGTTTGGATGGGGAGAGAACCCTACAATACCTGCTTACATTAAGATCATAACACACACTCACTACTGATTCAGAGCTCATGACAGTGTAAATCGGGAATCACTCCAATGAAATTAATTAAGTTACAAAGTTTTAGAACAGTATCAGGCCTACTGTGTCTATAAACACATGCATAAGTTACAGTATTTGTAAAAATGTGTAGATAGATAGAAAGTGGATAGATATGAGATGTAGGCATAGGATATTGTGAAACTTAATATTTGCTAAGCACCTTAAGATTCTTAGATGAAATGAGCTATTACAAGTGCCATAGATGGTTTTAGTTATATAAAAAAAGATATATATATATACACACGCACAAACACATACACACATAAAAATGTACTAGTTTCTTACCACTGCAAATTGATATGTGCCTATACATCTATTTTTAGGCAATGAAAATACTAATGGAACCCATTTGGGGTTGTTTATCATATACTAATATCTCCAAAAACACTAAAAAATTGTATGAATTTTGACTGAAACTAACTCATACTCCACTGATGATTTGAAGTATATTCTGAAGGATTTCAGTGAAAATGTCAAAGTTTAAAGCCTTTTCCTTTATAATTACTGTTTCGATGAGGTTTGTCCTTCTCCTGACAACAAGCAACTAAACCACTAGATGGAGCTGCAGCATTTGCAAGAACTCAATCCTGGAACTTTGCACCATATAACATGAGTGGGAAAAAAACTTTTAACAACAAAAGAATAAAAATGTTTGAAAAAGAAGCATTTCTACTGTTAAAAGTCTAACATTTAAATTTTTAATGCACGTAAAATTAAAAAAATTGCACAAGTTTTAGAGAATAGTGCCTACCTTTCTAGTTGTCCTTAAGGACAATTTAACATATCCCTTTATCAGGCAACTATATGAGCAGAGTAGAAAGCTGAAAGAGAAAATATTCTTGCAGGCTTTTAGACCTGGTGAGTTCAAAGACAGAGTCACTGCAGTGTCTCAGTTCCTACAGTACCTTTTCCTTCTGATCAAAAGGAACCAAGTAAAACTTGCAACTGTTAAAAGAAAAATCAAATAATGGGGAGAGGGGAGTAAAACAAAATGAACCCACAATGCATTTGGAACAGGACTAAAGGAAGTGAAAACACTTTATTTGTTGGTTCCATTTTATCTAGTCAACATTCTGAGTTTTGACTCTGGGTTCTGATCAAGTTCTGATTTTAGTTACTATAGAATATTGTTAAATTCTCTTTGATTATATAGACACACAATACCATCTCATTTATCCAAATGGCCTGGGGGATATCTGAAACGTTCCAATAAATGGAAGTGCTACTAAAGATCATAGGACTGCATGGGGCACACTCAGGGATTGGATAATAAGGATTTTCAGGTAAAGGGAATTTGTATTGTATTGTCTATAATTTCAGCTTTTTTCCATTGTTACTTATGCTGAAAATGAAGAGACCTCAAATCTGGGCAAGACTGATTAGACTCATGACCCATCTGTTTCTCCCTTACTCTAAGTAACCGGACACCACAGATGTTCCTGGAATAGCCACTGAAAAATGTCATGTTGTGTAGGTTTAGGTGCAGTGGGCCCAGCGTTTCATGCATTGTGCTAGTGATTTCAGTGAGTTGCTGGAATGGCCTAGTTTTTGATGCCGCTTCCCTTCCCCCTGTGTGCTGGCTGCAGACAAAGTTTGAAAGCATCCCCCTGCATCAAGATTTTTTTTTTTTTTAAAGAGAGGTTTCAGTTGAGACTGCCAGCTTTCAAAAGTGCTTAGGAGCCAGCATGAGGAGAAGGGGCAGTCCAGCAGCAAGGGAAAAAAGCAGCAAGACCACGTCAGAGTCTTTGAAAGACGTCCCTTGGGAGGTGAAATCTTTGAAGGGGGTCTCCTCCTCCTTCCTATGCAATTTCTTCCTGCAATCCTGAAAGACAGATGTAATCTCAGCAAACGAGGCACAGGTTTGCCTCTTACTGCCACGGTGACTCACCTCCACAAACAGCAGCTCATGAGGGACTTCTGTGAATTCGTTAACAACATACAATGCTTTTTATAGGGCCTTATATGTTCAAAGCTCTTTACAAATCTCAGCCCAGATTAATCCAGGATTTATGTCTGCATGGACCCTGGCAAAGGGCTCTGGTGCCAGGAGATTAGAAAGCCTACCATGAAACTAGGTTGTGACGATATAAAGAGGACACACAGGAAGTGAACAGCCAAAGAAGGAACCTTGGGGAGGGGAAATGGACAATCAGGGTATGCCTTCAACAGTGGTTCCCAACCGTGGCTGCAAACCGCTGGCTGCCAGGCCATGGCAGCTGCCGGAGCTGAAGCCAGCTGTTCATGGCAGCTGTAGCAGCTGATTTTGCCTGCTGGCGGTGCTGGAGCTGAGGCAGCAGCAGAGGAGGCAGAGCAGGAGGTGCCCCCCTTCTTCTTCCCCCTTCCCACCCAGGGAAGCTGGCTGCCTGGCCAGAGCTCCACGCTCCCTTCCCCTCCTCTACCCATGGGAGCATGAGACACACTTTGGGAGGGAGAGGGCCTGAGGTTGGAGGCAGAAGGACGTGCAGTGACAAGATGGGGTCAGCAGGCAAGTGGATTGGCAGAGTGGCAACATTTTATTTGCATATTTGCATATTCATCATTTGCATAATGAATATGTAAATGGGCAAATAAGATGTTGCCGGTCCACCAAAAGTTTATAAATGGGTTTGCTGGTCTACAGTACAAAAAAGTTGAGAACCACTGGTCTACACTACACACATATTTTGAAATAAGCTATTTTGGAATAATGACTCCCAAAATAGCTATTTTGAAATAGCGCATCCACACAACAAATGCCCATTGAAATAGTGCGTCCACACCGACTGGAGGCTGAATCACATTTAAGGCCCCTCCACCTCCCGGAAGCACTTCAGGCAGGGCATCAGGACAGCTGTCACTTCCTGATGCTCAGCTGCTGCCTGAGGCTCGTGCTTAAAGTGGCTCCCATCTACGGCCTTGTCTCAGGCTCTTCCCTCGAGGTACAGCAAACTCACCTCACTGCATGCTCTGGTTGCCCTTGCGGACTCCAGCCATGGAGCCGGACCTGCTGCAAAGCACTCGCTGGCTCTTAGACCTCCTGCCGCACCTCCTGGTGCAGTTACTGCAGGCTGCCCACCTGGCACTGCAGGACCAGGACCTGCAGCTCACTGAGGGGCACCTCCTTGCCTCTCTTCACATGCTGCTCATGCATCACAGCCCCTTGCACCCTCCCCAGCACACCGTACACCGCCACTTCTGGCGCTGGGGCACCAGTTGCAACTGGTGGGACCAGATTGTCATGGTGCGGTGGGATGACCAGCAGTGGCTCCAGAATTTTCGCATGAGGAAGGACTCCTTCCTGGAGCTGTGTGAGTGGCTTGCCCCCACATTCAGGCAACGAGACACCCACATGCGACCCGCCACCCCCCTCCAGAAGTGGGTCACCATTGCTATTTGGCAACTCACCACTCTGGACAGCTACTGCTCTGTCAGGAACCAGTTCAGTGTGGGGAGATCAACCGTTGGGTCCGTGCTCATGCAGGTTTGATTCTCTTGATATTGTCCTAGGAGGGTGGTGAACTACTGGAATGGGGTTTCCTAGGACGGGGGAGACTCTCCCTCTCTAGAAATTTTGCAGTCCCACCTTCACAAAGCCCTGCCAGGAATGGGGTAAGTTGGGATTGCACCTGCTGTGGGACGGGGCTTAGGCTCGGGGAATTCCTGAGGTCTCTGGCAATTCCTCAGGTCTCTGTTTGTATCCTTCTACAGGTGGCGAAGGCCATCTTCACCATCCTACAGCACAGGGTCATCATCCTGGGTGACATGGACCCCTTCGTCGCTAGCTTTGCTGCCACAGGCTTTCCCAGTTGTGGGTGGGGGGAGCCATTGACAGCACCTATATCCCCATCCGGGCCACTGACCACAGGGCCTCTGATTATATCAACCATAAGGAGTACTTATCAATGGTCCTGCAAGCCCTCAAGGTCCACTGAGGCCGGTTCACCGACATCAGTGTTGGATGGTCGGGGAAGGTGCACAATGTTTGCATTTTCAGGAACTCCAGCCTTTTCCAGAAGATGCACGCTGGCACTTTTTTCCCTGACCACGCCTTCAGGGTTGCGGATGTGGACATGGCAATGTGCATTGCAGGGGATGTGGCCTACCCTTCACTCCCATGGATGATGAAGCCCTACATGAGACACCTGGACCCCACTAAGGAATGTTTCAATGGCAGGCTCAGCAAGGCCCACATCATGGTGCAGGGCGCCTTCGGCCAGTTGAATGGGAGGTTCCACTGTCTCCTCACCTGCCTGGACCTCGGCAAATGGAACGCCCCCCAGGAGGTGGCAGCCTGCTGTGTCTTGCACAAACTGTGCGAGAACAAGGGGGAAATGTTTCTGCCAGGGTGGGGGGCAGAGACTGGGTAGCTCACAAGGATCTTTGAGCAGCCACACATGGCTGCCATCTGGCAGGCCCATCAGGGGGCTGTATGCATCTGGGAGGCCCTGAGGGTGAGTTTCAGCCAAGGCCAGCTGTGACAATCTCCCCTGGGCCTCCCAACAAGAGGCCTTGGCATTGCCCCTCTGTGCCTTTCCTCTCCCACCCCTCCCTTCCCCTGCCCTCTCTTCCCACCTTCCCCTCCCCTTCCCTTCCCTGCAGATACAATAAACCAGACTTTATGTTTTGAAAGAATAAACTGTGGGTTTTTTTAACTTAGGGTAAATATAACTGGGGAGAGACTGGGAAAAGAATTTGGGAGGGGAGAGGAAGGGGAAAGTGGGGCTCAGGGATGGGGCTGGGACTGGCGCCTGCCTCAGGTGGACCCACCACCTCATGTGTAGGGCCCTCAGCAGTCATGGGTGGAGCTAGGAGGAGAAGCCAGAGGGGCAGGAGCAGTAGTGGGAGCAGATGCGGGGGGGATTTGGGAAGGAGCAGGTACAGGGGGGTGGCTGGTGGACCACTCAATGGCGGCAACCAGGTGGTTGAACGTGGTGGTGTATGCCATGCACATGCTCCGGGCCTGCTGCAACAGCTCCTGCCAGGTGGTGCGGCAGAGCTCCAGGTCGGCATCCAACCTCTGGGTTTTGCCACTCCAGAGACCACTGTAGGGCATGCAGGCAGGCAACATGTTCCCACTTGAGGTCTTCCCAGGGTCACCGGTGCCTAGGGTCTCGCGTGGTCAGAAGGCTGGTGTGGGAGGTGTGGCTCGTGCCCCCCTCGCAGCTGGTCCAGCTGTGAAGGAAAGCGAGAGGGCCAGTCATCCCAGGAGACACTGTGCATGAAGCCTAGCCCTAATGTGTGAGGTGACACTGAAAGGTCTTGGTTCAGACAAAGGCAATGTGCTTCAAGCAAGGCCATCTATGGCCTAGACACCAGGCACTTTCCTGCAGGGGAACAGATGTCCCCAGGGGCGGCCCATCCATATAGGTGAACTAGGCGGTCACCTAGGGCACAAAGTTAAATGGGGCGCCAAATGGTGGTGCACTATCGTTGAGAGGTTTGGAGGTGGGGGCGCCGATTGCATGGTTCGCCTAGGGCACCAGTTGCTGGCAGCTAGTCTAGGGCCGCCCCTGGATATCCCAGGGGAGCCTTCCTACCCCCATGTTCCAGACACAAGAAGGCATGGGAAGGTGGCAGCCAGGCCGGGAGCCTGCAGGTGGGAGGGGTCGATGGGGTGGCTCAGCTTTCCTCCATGCTGTGCACCTGCCAGGTCAGGCAGTGGCGGCGTCCCACAGGGAGAGGACTTCTATCCCTGCCCTCTGGAGGAGAGGGAAGGAGGGTGTTGGGGGGAGGTATGTCGAGAGAGCAGCAGATGCTGCTTTCCAGATAGAGTGCTACTGGGGTCCCCGCTTCTTTCTCCCCCAGCAAGTTTCCATGCAGGGACTCGGTGTCCTCCACTTTGCCGACGCTTGCCCGGGAGCAGATGCTGCTCTGGGAATGCAAGCGTGAGCCTGTGCCATGTATGGCACTGTTGTGTGTGTCCATGACCCCAGCCTTCTTAGTGGTGGCTTGTAGTGGGAAGGTGTCCCACTACGTGGTCGAGAGTAAGGCAGGCCTCTCCAGAAATCCTGTGAGCAGGAGTGCAAGATTCCTGTGTGGCAGCCTCATGCAGCTGTCAGCTCTGGACTGGTGCTCCACGTGCACTCATGTGCACAGGCTGCCGTGCAATCCCCAGGCTGAGAAGGCCAAACAAGGACTGTACAGGTCCTCATTGCCCACTGCCTCCACCCACGTGTGTCTAGGGAAAGTGATGGAACTCACCTCATGGGCCTTCCCCAGCTTCATCCAAACCCTGGATAACATCCTGAGAACAGGGTACCAGCTCCAGGGACAGGCTGACCTCTGACTGGTGGGCATCATGTCCATGCTGGCCTTGTCTTCCTTATCCTCCTCATCCTCCTTGTCCCTGGGCCCACCCTCTGGGGGGCAGATGATAGGCGTCTCCAGCCCAGAGTCCACAACAAGGGGGGGGGACCAATCCCTCTCCCAGAATGCATTGGAGCTTCCCATAGTACTGACACAAGTGGGGTGCCACTCTTGAGTGGAAGCTCTGCTCCCTGGCCTTCATGTACACCTGCCTAAGTTCTTTCACTTTCATGCGCACCTGCTCTTGGGTGTGCATGTGGCCCTTCTGGCCCAGGCTGTCAGTCACCCTGCCATAGGTGTCCTCATTCCTGCACCTGGTGTGGAGATCCTGGAGGTTTGCCTCTTCTCCCCAGACCTCAATAAGATCCAGGATCTCTGCACCAGAACAGGATGGTGCCCTCCTCTTCTGCCCCCAGGCAGGGGCTCGGGAGCTGGCTGCCAGCTCAGTTGCAGCCATGGAGGGCTTGCTGGAAGCGTGGGGGTCTGCCATAGCAGCACAAATGGGTCCTGTTGCATGGCACAGGGCTGGCAGGGCCTCCCTTCTGCCACAAGCAGTTTCCCCTGGGGCCGAACCTTTAAAGCCTGCAGGGGAAGGGGAACTATAGAGTTCTGATGGGTGTGGACAGAGTGGCCACCAGCGCAGCTGTGAAAAGCCCTGGAGACCAGGGAGCTTGCGAACAGGAACAGCTAACAGGGAGTTTGGAGAGGGAGTTCTCCAAGTAAAAGAGGAGTAAAAACGGGACCCTTGTGGTAAGTGGCTGTCTGGACTGTGTTTGTGTGGGGGGGAGTTATTTGCTGTGTGTTGAGCTTGTGTGTGTTTGTTTGTTTGTTTGTTTGTTTGTTTGAAGGAGCTTCTGAAAGGTTTGAAATCTAGACGCCTCTGTTAATTGGCTGAGCCTCAGTCAGGGGGAGGGACTACCAGAGCTATATAAGCCTGTGACTCAGTGACCAGGGAGCTTGCGAACAGGAACAGCTAACAGGGAGTTTGGAGAGGGAGGTTAGAGGGGGAGGTTAGAGGGCACTAGTGACTTCTGACCTTCTTTAAAACATAACTCTTATAATAATCTATATTCCAGGGATTTAAAAAGAATCCCAGTTTATACTTAAACTTATTCACTAGAAAAATGGAGACAGAAGCCCAGCAGAAGAGTGGGGGCTATCCTGTTTATTGCATCGAGTGTAACATGTATGATTACCTGCCCTGTGGGCGGGTGGCGTATGTGTGCACCCGTTGCAAGGAGCTCCTGACCCTCAGAGACCGAGTTCGGGCTTTGGAGGCCAGGGTGGCTGAACTGCAGGAGCTAAGGGAAGTAGAGAGATATGTTGATGAGACTTTCCGGGACACTGTAGTACTGTCCCACCTCCAGTCTGAGAGCCCCAGTGCTCTTAAGGAGGATGAAAGTCTCAAGGGAACAGAGCATTCAATGGGAGCAGAGGAAACCATCCCGTGGTTGGGACCCTCCTTCCAGAGGATGTTGCGGTATCCTCTCGCACTGAGGATACCTCTGAGGGGAGGAATGCCAGTTAGGAAGAGGCAGGTGTTAGTAGTGGGTGATTCGATCATTAGAAACATAGATAGTTGGGTTTGTGATGACCGGGAGAACCGTATGGTCACTTGCCTGCCTGGTGCGAAGGTTGCGGATCTCTCGAGGCATCTAGATAGACTTTTGTGTAGTGCTGGAAGGACGGTGGTCGTGGTACATGTAGGTACCAATGACGTAGGGAAGGGTAGGAGAGATGTCCTGGAGGCCAAATTTGGGCTGCTAGGAAAGAGACTGAAATCCAGGACCTCTATGGTGGCATTCTCGAAATGCTTCCAGTTCCACGCGCAGGGCCAGGTAGGCAGGCAGAGCTTCAGAGTCTCAATGGGTGGATGAGACGATGGTGTAGGGAAGAGGGTTTGGATTTATTAGGAACTGGGGACACTTTTGGGAGAGGTGGAGCCTATACAGGAAGGATGGGCTCCACCTAAACCAGTGGAACCAGACTGCTGGCACTAAACATTAAAAAGGCCGTAGAGCAGTTTTTAAACTAAGAGATGGGGGAAAGCCGATTGGTGCGGAGATGCACGTAAATCGGAGGGAGACTTCTCTTAGAGGAGAATCCATTGATAGAGATTCTCTAAGCTGTAGTCAGAAAGAGAGGAGGAGAGAGGGCAAACCATGGGCCAGAGCAGACAAACAACCGCATACAAAGGAATCCAATGCATCAGGGAAGGGCAGACAAATAAGCAGTGGCAAATTTTTAAAGTGCTTCTACACAAATGCTAGGAGTCTGACTAATAAGATGGGTGAACTAGAGTACCTAGTATTAAATGAGGAGATTGACATAATAGGCATCACTGAAACCTGGTGGAATGAGGAAAATCTGTGGACACAATCATACGGGATATAAAATATATCGAAAGGATAGAGCAGGCCGGGTGCGTGGTGGAGTGGCACTGTATGTGAAAGATAATGTAGAATCAAATGAAATAAAAATATTAAGTGAATCAACATGTTCAATAGAATCGCTATGGATAGTAAGTCCATGCTCCAATAATAAGAAATTAGCAGTAGGGATATATTACCGACACCTGACCAGGACAGCGATACTGACATTGAAATGCTGAGGAGATTAGAGAGGCTACCAAAATAAAGAACTCTATAATAATGGGGATTTTAATTACCCCCATATTGACTGGATACATGTCACCTCAGGAAGAAGAAGAGATAAAATTTCTCAATGGCTTAAATGACTGCTTCTTGGAGCAGCTGGTGCAGGAACCCACAAGGGAGAGGCAATTCTCAATTTAGTCCTGAGTGGAGCGCAGGATCAGGTCAGGAAATAACCATTACAGGACCGCTTGGAATAGTGACCATAATATAATAACATTCAACATTCCTCTGGTGGGAAGAACACCTCAGCAGTCTAGCACCCTGGCATTTAATTTCAAAGGAATTACACAAAAATGAGGAGGTTAGTTAAATAGAAATTAAAAGGCACAATGACTAGAGCCAAATCCTGCAAGCTGCATGGAAACTTTTAAAGACACCATAATAGAGGCCCAACTTAAATGTATACCCCAAATTAAAAAACATAGCAAGAGACCTAAAAAGAGTCACGTGGCTTAACCACCATGTAAAAGAAGCAGTGAGGACAAAAGGCATCTTTTAAGAAGTGGAAGTCAATCGTAGTGAGATAAATAGAAAGGAACATAAACACTGTCAAATCAAGTGTAAAAATGTAATAAGAAAAGCAAAAAAGATTTTGAGGAACAGCTAGCCAAAAACTCAAAAGAAATAACAAAATGTTTTTAAGTACATTAGAAGCAGGAAGCCTGCTAAAAACCTGTGGGTCCCCTAGACGATCGAACTATAAAAGGCGCAATCAAGGGCGATAAAGCCATTGCGGAGAAACTAAATGATTTCTTTGCTTCAGTCTTCACGGCTGAGGACGTTGGGAGATTCCCAAATCTGCACCGTCCTTTGTGGGTGATGAATCTGAGGAACTGTCCTGGATTAAAGTGTCATTAGAGGAGGTTTTGGAACAAATAGAAAAACTTAATGTTAACAAATCTCCGGGACCGGATGGCACTCATCCAAGGGTTCTAAAAGAACTCAAATGGGAAATTGCTGAACTATTATCTGTGGTTTGTAACCTAGCCCTTAAATCGGCTTCCATACCTAATGACTGGAAGGTAGCCAACGTGACACCAATATTTAAAAAGGGCTCTAGAGGCGATCCAGGCAATTACAGACCGGTAAGTCTAACTTCAGTACCGGGCAAATTAGTCGAAACAATAGTAAAGAATAAAATTGTCAGACATGTAGAAGAACATAATTTGTTGGACAAAAGTCAACATGGTTTCTGTAAAGGGAAATCCTGTCTTACTAATCTATTAGAGTTCTTTGAAGGGGTTAACAAACATGCGGACAAGGGGGATCCAGTAGATATAGTATACTTAGATTTTCAGAAAGTCTTTGACAAGGTCCCTCACCAAAGGCTCTTGTGTAAATTACATGGCCATGGGATAAGAGGAAGGTCCTTTCTTGGATTGAGAACTGGTTAAAAGACAGGAAACAAAGGGTAGGAATAAATGGAAAATTTTCAGAATGGAGAGGGGTAACTAGTGGTGTCCCCAAGGGTCAGTCCTAGGACCAATCCTGTTCAATTTATTCATAAATGATCTGGAGAAAGGGTAAGTAGTGAGGTGGTAAAGTTTGCAGATGATACCAAACTGTTTAGGATAGTCAAGACAGAAGCAGACTGTGAGGACTCCAAAAGATCTCACCAAACTGAGTGATTGGGCAACAAAATGGCAAATGAAATTTAATGTGGATAAGTGTAAAGTAATGCACATTGGGAAAAATAACCCCAACTATACATACAGTATGATGGGGGCTAATTTGGCTATGACAAATCAGGAAAGAGATCTTGGAGTTATCATGGACAGTTCTCTGAAAACTTCCACACAGTGTGCAGCGGCGGTCAAAAAGGCAAATAGGATGCTAGGAATTATTAAGAAAGGGATAGAAAATAAGACACAGACTATCTTACTGCCCCTGTATAAAACTATGGTATGCCCACATCTTGAATACTGTGTACAGATGTGGTCTCCTCACCTCAAAAAAGATATTTTGGCCTTGGAAAGGGTTCAGAAAGAGCAACTAAAATGATTAGGGGTTTGGAACAGGTCCCATATGAGGAGAGGTTAAGCGACTGGGACTTTTCAGTTTAGAAAAGAGGAGGCTGAGGGGATATGATAGAGGTATATAAAATCATGAGTGGTGTGGAGAGGGCGATAAAGAAAAGTTATTTATTAGTTCCTAAATAGAAGAACTAGAGGACACCAAATGAAATTAATGCAGGTTTAAAACTAATAAAGAAAGTTCTTCTTCACACAGCGTGTAGTCAGCCTGTGGAACTCCTTGCCAGAGGAGGCTGTGAAGGCTAGGACTATAATAGAGTTTAAAGAGAAGCTAGATAATTTCATGGTGGTTAGGTCCATAAAAGGCTATTAGCCAGGGGATAGAAATGGTGTCCTTGGCCTCTGTTTGTCAGAGGCTGGAGAGGATGGCAGGAGACAAATCGCTGATCATTGTCTTGGTCCACCTCTCTGGGGCACCTGGTGCTGGCCCCTGTCGGCAGACAGGATACTGAGCTAGATGGACCTTTGGTCTGACCCAGTACGGCCGTTCTTATGTTCTTATGTTCTTATATCGAAATAACCACAGCTGCCCCATGTACACACACCCTATTTTGAAATACCTATTATGAAATAGGTGTTATTCCTCATGAAATGAGGGCTTATTATTCTGGTTTAAGAAGCCTGTTATTTTAAAATAATTTTGAAATAATGGGCTTGCTGTGTAGACACTCACCTTATTATTTTGAAATAATGTTAATTATTTCAAAATAATGCTGCAGTGTCAGTATAGACGTGCCCTCAGAGAAGACACTCAAGTAAGGGGAAATTCACAGTTGGGAAGAAGTGAACCAGACACCATAGATCTTCCTGGAATAGCCACTGAAAAGTGTCATATTGTGTAGGCTTAGGTGCAGTGGTCCCAGCTTTTCGTGCATTGTGCTAGTGATTTCAGTGAATTGCCGGAATGGCAAAAACAAAACAAAAACCAGAAGGCTCAAGCACCAGGCCAACTCCTTACTTCCTTTTCCAGAACCCAAGCTAAAAGCTTCTGGTAGTGGGTGGACACAAGCTTGATCTTTTTCATTTCTTTACATTAAGGTGCAAAGCTATGTACAAACCCTTAGAGAAGAGCCTAAAACCCAGAGAAAGATGGGGAGAAGAGAGTCTGATTTATACCTTATTTATTTAGACTTTCATTATGCCAAGAAAGGAAGGGTGGCAGTAGCTAAACATAAAACAAGGATGTAATTTTGATATTCCGGCACACTTGTGAACCTAGCCAAATAACTTCCACTCCAAGTTCCGATGCACACATTCATTTGAGCCTGTGTTTCCATTTGACTGTTCCTCTCGGGAACCAAAACCGGCATATTGATTTGTACTGTGTTTTCACTGCTTATTTTACATAATCACTGGTTCTTATGACAAGGAATTTTAAATCAGAACTCATAGGCTGTGTCTACACTGCACCCCTTTTCCGGAAAAGGGATGCAGACGAGACAAGTTGGAATTGCAAATGAAGCGGGGATTTAAATTTTCCCGCTTCATTTGTATAACATAACTGCGCTTTTTCCGGCTCGAGCTTTGTGGAAAAAGCGCCAGTCAAACGCGGCTCTTGCGGAAAATAAAGCCTTTTCCGAAAGATCCTTATTCCTGATTTTAAGAGGAATAAGGATCTTTCGGAAAAAGGCTTTATTTTCCGCATAGAGCCAGCGTCTAGACTAGCGCTTTCATAAAGCTCGAGCGAAAAAGCGCAATATGTTTACAAATGAAGCGGGAAAATTTAAATCCCCGCTTCATTTGCAATTCCGACTTGTCTCATCTGCATCCCTTTTCCGGAAAAGGGGTGCAGTGTAGACACAGCCATAAAGTTGGCCATTTAAAATAGGTGACCAGACAACAGATGTCCCATATTTAATGGGACAATCCTATATTTAAGCCCTTCTGTAGGTGTGTGTGACTTTTTCTTAAAGAAGGGCACATTTTCTGTCTCCCCCATCAGCAGTGGTGGTCCTGCTGCTGGCCAGATCCCTGCTTGCCGCCTGTCTGCCCACCATCGGCAAGTGCAGGGGATGTCCAGACACTGACAATGGGGGTAGGTTTGGCAGGCTGCTGGTGGGGCAAATATTCAGCTCCTCCCCCACCTGATCTGTGAGCACAGCCCACAGTGTGTGCTGGCTCTTGGCAGCAGGGCCCTGCTTTATATACTTTTGGTGATGCTTCCAGAAAGTTCCATAACAGTCAGAATTCCTGACTCATGAATGTTCTAGAAAGTTCCATAACATTCTGGAACGTTCTATAATGTTCTCAAACTATCTTGAATGATCAAGAAAGCTCTTTAACATTCAGGGTGTTCTAAAGTTGAATACAATATATTATTTCAAGAGGAAATGAAAAATTAGAAAATTCTCAAAGATTCTCGGGAAATAATCTTTTGGAGAATATTCTCAGAATATTCTCGTTCACGGAGAATATTCTCCAGAGAATATTCTCACCTCACATCACTAGCCCCACACAACGCTGGCCTGGTGTAGCCTCTCTGCCCCTCAGCTAAGCTCTGGATTGGTGTGGGTAGGAAAATGATTTCCTGTCTGTTCACTTCCTGAACCTGCAGGCTCCCCAGCAGTCCCCTGAGGAGGGCTTAGTACCCATTTCACCTGCCCTACCATGTTGTGGGTCCTGCCCAAAGGGAGCACAGGGCTGCTCCATCTCCTAGGCTCCCTTCCCTGCAGAACCAGCTCTCTGGCTGGGTTCCCTGAAGCCCCTGCACTACAGTCAGGGAACAGGAGGCAACTGAGGCAGCAGCCTGGAGGTGTTAACTATCTTTTGACAGTGTGTGGGCAGGAAGATATGAGCTCTGCAAAACCATGGGCTAGTTCATTGCTTCCCTCCAGCCCCTGGATGCCTGCAGCTGGAGGTAGCGCCCATCCCTTCCCTTCCACACAGTGCCAAAAGGATGCTGCTGAACACATTCTGGTGTGTACCCTGGCAGAAATCTGGGAGAGGGGCATGTTCCCCCCATGTTGCCTCAGAAAGAGGTGGTGCCATGTTGCAAGAGAGGTAGGTCATTCCTGTGGGCCCAGCCAAGCATGGAGGGTGGAAAGCACCTAAGAACAAGGGTCAGGTTGGTTGGTGATTGTCCCTTCCCCATGTCAGAGAGGTGTACAGGAGAGTGAGTGAGCGAGTGAGTTCTCCCCACGGGGAGGGGAGAAGAATGTGTGCCATTCCTCCCCATGTGAACCCCAGAAACATAAAGATAAGTTAAGTAAAAAGAATCCAACTATGCAGTGTTTCTTCTTCCCAGAGACTCAGTCAACTTGATGTTAATTGGAATATTTGTACGGCATTGTACTGACTGCTGTTGAATTCACTTGAATATGAGCAATTTTATCAGGTGTCCCATATTCAGCATAGAGAAATATAGTCACCCTAATAATATCTATCATTGCACAAGAAGCAGGAGTATCAGCTCACGTTTGGAGTATAATGCAATCCCACATTCACTTTGTCATTCATTCAGCCCTTTAAATACCCATCGCAGGGGAGGTGTCTAGACTACAGGGTTTTTTTGGAAAAAGTGGCCTTTTTTCGAAAAAACATCCCCTGCGTCTAGACTGCTGCCGCGTTCTTTCAAACGTAAATTGAAAGAAAGTGGCATTTTTTTCGACCGTGGAAAACCTCGTTTTACCAGAAATAATGCCTTTTTTTTTTAAAGTGCTCTTTCAAAAAAAGGCACTATGTAATGCAAACTGTGCTTTTTCGAAAGAGAGCATCCAGACTGCCTGGGTGCTCTCTTTTGAAAAAGTGGCTTGCTTTTTCAGAAGTATTGGTTGTAGCCTAGATGCTGTTTTTCGAAAGAGGCTTGCAGTCTAGACATAGCCAGGGAGCCAGAGGCTGAGCAGGACCTGAGCTCCATGCTCCGTTGTAAGACAGTAAAGACACAAACTGAGCAGAGATTAGATGAGGGAGAAATGAACGCCACATACAAGAAAAAGATTGGGAACTGAAACATTAAGGGTACATCTAGACTGCAAGCTATTTCGGGATACAGGAGGTATCCCGAAATAGCTACCCCGAGTCTAGGAACACATCCGCTATTTCAAAATAATTTTAAAGTAACAGATGTGCTATTTCACCACCCCTGTAAACCTCGTCCCATGAGGAATAAGGGATGGCTCAAAATAGCGCTTTATTTCAAAATTTGGCACTGTGTAGATGCACCAAATTTCATAATAGCCTATTTTGAAATAAAATACACAATTTGCATAGCACAAATTACATATCTTATTTCAATTTTAGAGTGCAGTCTAGATATACCCTCAGTGACTTTAAGTTCACTTAAAGTCCGTGGTAGAGGTAAGTCTTGAAACCAGGTCACCTGAGTCTCAATCCACCAGCCTAGCCACCTTGTACACGTACTTGCAGCCACTAGTTTGCTACCCCTTTTGTAGTTGCCCCCCTCTTTCTTCCCACCTTTGCAATTGAATTGATGCTTTGAACAATTCACATAAGGGGTCTTCTTATGTTTGATAGCTGGACACATCAATTAAGTGGATATACAGAGTGGCCCAAATTTGTGTGAACTGGCCCTGAAAATAGCTATGAAAGCAATTCATTTTCTGTACTCTAAACCCATAAAGTCCACTTTACTGACTTACAGCAGCATGTAAATGGCTAAAATCTACTAAATCTCCTTGTCCCTATTTGAAGAATTTGTTTTTACTTGTTTGTTCTTTGTGGTAAATGCTCGAATCCTTTACCGGTCCTAAATATCATCTTATGTCACATAGTAAAAGAGCTCTTACTCCATTTACTTGCTAGCTTTGGAAACTTGACTCAGAAGATCTTCTCAGGTGAAGTGGTTGCAGTGACCCAAGTTGAGTACCACCTCACAATACTGGTGGGCATTGAGAAGATAGACTGCTATGAGGGTCTCGTGTAGTCCTGGCTACAGACGAAGGCTTCCCTTCACTACTGTGCAAATGGTAGTGTGCAAACAGGGCAGTTGCACAAGGGAAGACAAACCATGGATGAAGGTCTCCACCAGCATGGCTGGTGATTGTGGGGGGGAAAACTACCCACAGAAGAAAGTCTCAATAGACATACCCAGAGTTACCAGATAAGCCTCATCTTTGAAACCTCCTGGTCTCTGACTGCATCACTCAGATATCAAGCTCCTAACCATCGCCTGACTCAGGTTGAATCTCACTACTTCCCTGCTCTCAGGCCGGATCTTGGCTGAAATCCACTATTTTGCAACTGCGATGACTTCAGCAGGTCTTAGGCTCAGATGCTGAAGTTCTGTTCCCTCTGGGAGCAAGGACAAGAATAGTTAGTGATTACAGAGCTTCCTTAAAAGCAAATGATGGTTTATTTCAATCAAAAGCATTTAAAAGAACACTGACCTTCAAATAATAAAACAGACTATATGCTTGCCTGTCTCTCCCTAAGTCTTACCATTCCTTGTCTCTTGGGAAATTTCCCAGTCTCAGATTCTCTCTCTGTGTCCCTGCCCCTTTGAAAGCTTCTTCAAGTCCCCTTCCTTTTTTCCCTCTCTTCTGAGAAGCATTTTTAACTATTAAGGAATGTTTGTGATCTCAGGGTCCCAGCTTTGGCCAAAAAAACCCCAGAAAAACAACCCCCCACACACACAAGAACTTGAAACTTGGAGACAAAATCCTTGCAGCTAACAGTTTGCCCCATTGTCATTCTAGGCTACGTCTAAACTACACCCCTCTGTCAGCAGAAGGATGTAAATTAGATGTATTGAAAGTGCAAATGAAGTCAGGATTTAAATATCCTGTGCTTCATTTGCACAATGGCGGCCGCCGCTTTTTCCTAAACAGGGCTTTTCGGAAAAAAAGGCAGTTTAGACGGGGCATTTTTGACAGAAATGTCCCGTTTTGAAAGATCCTGTACTCCTCATTTTTTGAGGAGTAAAGGATCTTTTGAAATGGGGCATTTCTGTCAAAACTGCCCTGTCTAAACTGCCTTTTTTTCCGAAAAGCCCCATTTCGAAAAAAAGCGTCGGCTGCCATTATGCAAATGAAGCGCAGGATATTTAAATTTGCACTTTGATACGTCTAATTTACATCCCTCTGCCGACAGAGGGGGATAGATTAGACACACCCCTAATGTGTGCTGAAGACTGCCTATCTATCTCTATCGAGTGTTGCTTTCTGATTGCTCTTTCCATAGTTCCCTGTTAAGTTAGACCAGCACAATCATACAAAACTAGGATGACCATATTTCCCTATGCTAAATACGGGACACCTGATACATTTACTCATATTCAATTGAGTTCAATGGCACTCAATCTTACAAACATTCAAAGTAACATTAAGTTGAGTGTTAAAATTAAATGCTGCATAATTGGATTCTTTTTATTTACGTTCTTATCTTTAAGGCTTTAGGGTTGACACACACTCTCGTACAACTCTCTCACATGGAGGAGCGTGTGTGTGACTGACTGAACCAACCGTTCCTGCCTGGCACTCTCTGCCCTCCACACCTGGCTGGGCTTCTAGGACAGACCTGCTTCTCCTACTATAACATAGTATCTTCCAGGGGTAACATAAGGGCAGGGGGAATGCAGGGTCACGTTCCTCCTCCCCCCCAGATTTCTGCCAGGGTTCTCACCAGAATGTGGCTAGCAGCAGCCTTTCATCACTGTGCCAGAGGGAAGGGATGGGAGCTGCTTCCAGTTGCAAGAGAGAAGCAGGGAGGGGTGAAGGTATGATCTGGCAGAGCTCATCTCTTCCCTTCTCCCTCCAATGTGCTAGAAGCACTTGTATTTTCCTGCTTACAGTGTTGAAAGGCAGCTAACATCTCCAGGCTGCTGCTGGCCACCAGATAACCCAGCCACCTCCTGTCCCCTGGCTACAGTATGAGCAGGAAGGGGTTAAGCCAGGAGTGGGCACGAGGCTGCCAGCAGACTAGATCCAGCCCGCCAAGCCCCCAAATCCGGCCCATGGCTGCCTCGCCAGAACCTTTAGGCAGAGAACAGCTCACACTTTAAAAAGCCAGCTGATCTCTGTTCTGGATGGGTGGGGAGGGAGATTTCTCATGCTGTTCCCGCACTGCCCCCTTCCCCAGCAAAATCTTGCAGCTCCCATTGGCTAATCTCTCCGTTTCTGGCCAATAGGAGCTGAGAATTTTTGCTGGGAGCAGGGACAGCATAGGAAGCCTTTTCCCTTTCTCCTTGACCCCCTCCCTCTCCCTCTCATGCCCAGAGAGGAGCCACGTGGAGCAGCAAACATCCTGAAGCAGACAGTCTGCTTCCGGTTTCTGCTAGTAAGTGTCTCCAGCCAGAGCCTGCCTCTGGCACCCCAGCCCCTCCCTTCCCCAACCCTCTGCCCCCTCCTGCACCCATCCCCTCTCCCAGACCTCGCACCCATCAACCCAGCCAGAGAAGTGGCTCAGCAGAGGAGAGCACCTTATGGGATGGAGCAGAACCTTCCCTGAGGGCTGCTGTGGAGCCAGCAGGTTCAGGGTGTAAACAGGCTGGAAATTGCCCCCCCTCTGCTACTCCAGACCTTAGCTGAGGGCCAGTGAGGCTTCCCTGTGCCAGTGCTGTGTGGGGCTTCAGCACATGCAAGGCTTAGTTCTTCCTGGCCAGTGCCCTAGGCCAAAGGGTCTTGGGCTTTCCCAGGGCACTGTGCAGCCAGAGGCAGTGAGCAAAAGAAGGAGCCTGCCAACCAGGCTGTTGGTAAACTGAATGCTCTGATCAGGGGCCAGTTCTCTGTGCAGTACTGGTAGTGGGACATGTCCTGTCTGGGAGGGGGGTATAGAGGAGCAGCAGGGCTGGAAGGGGGATTGAAGAGGCAAAGAAGGGAGAGGACAGCAATAGGGGAAGCACATAAAGGGCTGGGTGGGCACAGAAGTGACTGGCCGCTGCCTGGTATGAGCCTGCACTCACTAACCACAGCAGCCAGTGACAGCTGGAACTGGGGTGGGAGTCAGGGCCCTGCTGGCCAAGAGCCAGCACATGACAGAGACTGCACTGATAGACTAGTAGGAGGAGCCACTGTCCCCATGCCCTGCATTTTCACTCTGTCATCTATCTTGCGCAACCCTCCCACTTATCAACCACTGGACTTCCCGCCACTCATGCTGGTGGGCGGGGGGCTAGTGAGCAAAGACCCAGCCAGCAGCAAGACCCACCAGTATTGATAGCGGGAGACAGGTAGAATCATAGAATACTAGAACTGGAAGGGACCTGGAGAGGTCATAGAGTCACTGGGTTGCCTCGTGCCCCCCCTGGAATTTCTTCACACACACCCCCACGGAGGCATGCCCCCAGTTTGGGAACCCATGATCTAGACCATCCCTGATAGAGGTCTATCTAACCTGCTCTTGAATATCTCCAGAGATGGAGATTCCACAACCTCCCTAGGCAATTTATTCCGGTGTTTAACCACCCTGACAGTTAGGAAGTATTTCCTCATGTCCAACCTAAACCTCCCTTGCTGCAGTTTAAGCCCATTGCATCTTGTCCTATTATCAGAGGCCATGGAGAACAATTTCTCTCCCTCCTCCTTATACACTCTTTTAGGGTATGTCTACACTAGCTCGTTAATTCGAGCTAGGTAGGCAAATGAGGCGACCGGAATTGCAAATGAAGCCTGGGATTTAAATATCCCGGGCTTTATTTGCATGTTCCCGTCCAGTCGCCATTTTGAAATTTCACTAGCCCGAACTCACTGCCGTGAGGAGTGAACTCACTCCTCATGGAATGAGGAGTAACAGTTAATTCAAACTAAGGACTTAGTTCAAATTAACGTTTCACTGCCGCGTGTAGCCGCGCGGCAGTGAGTTCGGCTAATGAAATTTCAAAATGGCGACGATGAACATGCAAATAAAGCCCGGATATTTAAATCCCGGCTTCATTTGCAACCCGTCGCCTCATTTGCCTACCTAGCTCGAATTAACGAGCTAGTGTAGACATACCCTTAGATACTTAAAAACTACTATCATGTCCCCTCTCAGTCTTCTCCTTTCCAAACTAAACAAGCCCAATTCTTTCAGTCTTCCCTCACAGGCAATGTAACATTTTAAAGAAAAAGTCAAGACATGTGCTGGAGGACTTAAAAACAGGACTGTCCCTTTAAAAGTGGGACATCTGGTCACCCTGTACAAGACATTCCAATACCCCACCATAATTCCCCTGCATTTATCTCACCTGGCTCAATATTACATATTTTAGAATAATATTGACTAATAATATTAGTCTTAGAACAATACATAACAACTCCTTGCCGGGACAATAGATACAAGCTCACAGTCTGTTAGAGTAATGGCCAACCAGCTCAGTGTCTCCTGTCGCTACTCTGCTGTAATGGAGCAGAACACGGCCCTCTGCCTGTTGTAACTTCTAACTAGACACATGCATTAATACCCCTAATGCCATAGTTAGCCTTTTTAAAACAGGATTCTCTCAGGAATTTGTTTGTAGTTCGGTGCTAATTTTAGTTTGATCCAAAAGTGCTCAGGGGAGACTTGCATAAAAGGCTCAATAGAAATGCACTTCATTGCACAGCCGCTGAATCAAATTGAACACTGTTTAAAATTAGCTACAGTAGTAAAGAATACTGCAGGGATTAGGCTGGCACGGTGTCTGCGGTGTAAGAAAATACCTGCACAATCGTGGTCTTTGTAGCTATGCAAGCTGACAAAGGGAACGAAACCTCAGGCTTGAGGGTACAAGGTGAGCGTTTGGCCAGGAAGAGATTTTGTAACCATTACACAAAGAGGATACCACTCAAAAGCACAGGTGAGGCACAAGACTTAATATGGTCCAAGCGTGCAGCTACACTGAAGGTGACAGGATGCACGGAAAGCCATGGAGCAGGAGGTATGTCCCCTTTATTCTCCTTCCCATTGCAGGGGCCAAGCCTGTAGTGCACATTTTGGCATGGTATATGATGCAGGCAGCAGGGAGCAGGGCAAGTGAACCTGTGGTCTGATCCAGTGAGATAACACCTATCTTTCTAAACAAGGAAGAGGAGACAGCACTTTGAGGTCAGAATGAAAAGTGAGATATACCTAGATGACTGCGAGCTTTCAAAAGTCTACCCAACAATTTTCACTAACCTACAATAACTACCTACCACCAATCCCACATGCCTCCTTAAGGAATTCTTGAATATTCTCCCTCAAGAGCAACTTTTTTGGCCCCAATCCACTGTGCACCGCTACAACCTTATTTTTATTTTCAACAATTTTCACTGCCTCACAGAATTCCTCTCTGACACAGCTCACCTTTTAAAGATATTTTCCAATTGATCTAATCCAGCCTTTCTATCTAAGAGCTTCTTTCCTGTTTTTTTAAAAAATAAAAAAAAATCTAAGGATGCATGTAGAATGTAGCATCATTAACAATTCTTTAATACATACAAGCAAATCTGGCAACTTTAAATCATGTTACTTCTTTGAAACATGCCACAGACTGCCTTTTCCACTTTCTACTTAGCAAATCTTCATAGGGTTTTTAATACCCTTTCTACTTTTGCCATGATCAAAGGAATTGCTCTCCGTTTGCTTGTTCCTCTGATAAGTGATAAAAGATGTCAGCGAGACTAATGAGAACTGCCTCCAGCTTCCTTCATAAAGCCCCGTAGAAAAGAAATCACAATGCATCGTCAAACCTGCTCGTCTTTTAGGAAATAAAATGTGGAAAAATATTAAGCACAAAGGCAACTGGGGGAGGAGGGAGGAAGCGGGGGAACTTTTACAAAAGAAACAAGAAAGCAGGATAATAGTCAATAGGTAAACTCCCAAACAGCAGTCTAACAAGACTGTCTATGGAAGATGTTAAGAGTTTCATTGCTTTGTGTATTATTTTTCACCTTCTATTTCTCCACCCCTATCCCCATATTACAGATACTAAAAAGTGCTAAAACTTGAACCCGCATCCTGCATTAGACCTTTGCTCTTCTCTGTTGCATAGTGCGACACCACAAGTATACGTTACCTTTTCTGGACCTGCCAAAGGTAAACTGTCATTGACTTTAGTGACTATTTTGCATGAGTAAAAGCCACAGGATTGAGCCATTAATATAAATGTTTCTTAGGCGATGTTTACTCTGGCAGACGTACAGCGCGGGCAATTACAGCGTTGCTCACAGTGCACTGCAGGGAAACCACTGTCATGTGTCCACTGTGCTCTTAGTGATGGTGGAGCGCATCCACATTAGCAGTTCTTGCAACAGCACAGAGAGCGATGCATTATGGTAGCCAGCCCACTGTGCAACTGGCTGCAGGGTGCTTTGGAAAGGGTTAGCAATGCCACGTGGGGCAGTCAGTGTCACATGATGCAGATTTCCCAATTCCATTGCTCCATGGTCAGCCTGCTACATTGACAGCTGCTTTTCAACTGACGTGCAAGGGGAGGGTAGAGTGTGTGTGTAAGAGGGGAGAAACAGTATGTGTTGGGGGACGTCAGCATGCTGCCTTGTAAGTTCAGACCATGGCAGGAAAGAACCGAGGGAGGAGGAAACCCTGGCATCAGCCTCCGCCCCATCTCCCTCTCCAGCTCATTGCACAATGAACTTGATCTCTCTCCCACACACACACAGATGCCTGCCTCTGTATTCAACAGTAGGAGCATTCCACCTGAATGATTTGTCCTGTGTCCCGGAGCAGACCAGCACAGCATGCAGGCTGTCAGTAACTGATATGAAAGGGGATATGTACATGCTTGCAGGGCAACCAGCTAAGTTCAAAACAATGAGCAGAGTGGTGACTGCAGGGATTAGGGGCCATTTCCAGAGGCCAGTCACAACACAGCAAACAACTGAAGTGTCCACACTGGCACCTCAGTGCTGTAGCCACTATGCAGAAAGCTCTCCTACACGCTCTCCTCAAGATGGTGTACCTAGAGTGCAGCAACTGCAGAGTTAGTGCACACTAAGTTCCTTGCCAGTGTGGACACCTCAGGAGTTACTGAGGTGGGAGCTGATTTACTGCATTATAACTTGCCATTGTAGACTTAACCTTAGTTTAGATTTAATGGGTCTAAACTCTGCAAGAACTGAAAGCAATCCCTGGATTAGGCCTTAAATCCCTAGTCACTCATCTTGGGAAAAGATGGGTCTGCCTGGGACAAATGGGTGTGGGTGTACTGAGAACAGCTCCTAAATAGATGGCAAGATTTTAATTTCAGGGCTGAGGGGCAGCTGACTTTATTAAAGAATGACTCTTCTAGTTTGCTGTTTCTAGGTTGCTTTGCAACCATCTGCTGTGTTTTTGCTTGCCAGGTTGATTCCTGTATTAAATCTAAGCTCTTGTCCTAGTTTGGAAACATAGAGGAAGGCAAAGGAGAAAGGTTGCCAACCCTGTAGGACCTCATCTGAAAAGTTATCAACATTTTACCCTGAAGTCCTAGTGAAGGAATAGTTATACACAAAGGATAGGCTTTATAAGGGAGATTCTGCAGAATAACACCAGCACTGGGTTGTAATATCTAGTTCTTGCTCACTCTCCAACTGAGGCAACAGTTGAATGAAAATAAGGGAACAATAGGGACATAGTATACTGAGCAGGGAGAGGCACGTGGCAGAAACTATTCTCAAGGCTAGAAGTCTCTATGGTTCATCCTGAAGTCTCACCCAATAATGTCCCCTATTCACATGATGTGTTTTCCCTTTAAAAAATGATGAAACTGTTGTCCCATAAACCAGTACTTTTAGTTGAACAAGACTACCTCCATTTTCTCCATGAGAACAATCTGAGAAAAATCTTATAATGAGTTCAGCTCCAGCGTTAGCCTCTCCTTGGGTGCGTCTACACTGCACCCTTAGCTCAAAATAAGATATGCAATTTGCGCTATCTTACTTCGATTCTATTTTGAAATAAGCTATTTCGAAATTTGGCACGTCTACACAGCACCAAATTTTGAAATAACACACTATTTTGAGACATCCCTTATCCCTCATAGAACAAGATTTACAGGGATGCTGAAATAGCAGACCCGCTATATTTCGCAATAGCGGACGCATTCAAAAGATACCTCTGGTATCCCGAAATAGCCTTGCAGTGTAGACGTACCCATAGGCAGAAATTTTTGTTACCTCACCTCATCCACACCTTCCTGCTCCTCCCATCGATGATGGCTTTCATAGTGTTATGCACTGCATTTTCCAGTTAAACTGATGTATCAAAAGGTCATGGCAACATCTTGCTCTCTGTGGATAACCTGCACTTTAGTCTCTGGCTCTTCTAAATGCTTTGCTGATGTCAGTCTTCCACGTTGACTTAAAGGCCTACATTTTTCAGCAACAACTCTCTTAAGTAGGCAGGTAGAACAGCTTGGCTGAGGGGTGGCCACTGCAGAAGGAGATGGAACCCATGATGGAGAAATACCTTTCCTATTGCTGCTCTCCTTAACCTGCTTCATTAACCAGAGAGCAACACTGACGCCTGATCAGAAAAGAACTCTGATCTTTCTCCTGGAGCTATTTCTCCTTTATGCTAATTATAAATAGAAAGCTTCTACAGAATCTCAGATGTTGGAAACTCATTTATTTTTCCATGCTGGTTGAGGGAAGGTATTGAACTGAGTGAGTAGGCTAAGAGAATGCAGATTTCCATAAACAAAGAGCTAGGGCAATTTCTACTGCCATTAGCTTCATTGGACTATTCCGCCAATTAACACTGTTGTTGAACTTAGTCCATGCCTCTGAATCCACAACAGAACAAATTCTCCAGGGTATGTTCCCCTTGTAAAATGTTTACATTGATAATAACTGTGAGACTTAATTAAAAACAGAAACAGAAACAAGCAGGTTTTTCTTGACTGGATCAGACAGCAACTCTTCCCCGCTGAAGAACAGAAGCATAGTGGCTTTTGTTAACCTTCCTCACCACATGCAGTAAGTTTAGCCAATCAGTGAACCAGAAGTAATACCATGCTCTGTGCTCAGCTAACCCACTGAAGCTCAAAGATGCATGATGAGTGCCACATTGACATCCAGGGACAGACAAGAAAATCCCATGCACAATTTCAGCAAAACTTTCACTCGTGCAAAAAAACTTGCAAAAGAAACTACAACAGGAGCTCAAAACTGAGAAGATTTTTAGTGTTTTGAATTCTGGATGGACTATTTCATGCAATTTTAGGACATAGTGGGGATGGACTCTTGAAATAAGACAACAGCGTGACAGGGCCTTGGGGTCCAATTCTACAAATCTCACTGAAATCTATGAGGCTTGAAGCATTAGCTGACAGCAGGTAGTCAGAACTCAGAATTGGGCTCTATCAAGGATAGGCAAACCAGTCTGAATGAAATAAGGAGCAACTCAAGTCTCTGCCCAAAACTGAAACTGAATCTTTGGGGTTAAAAAACCAAAACAAACAACAAAAACCCACCCCCATGCAGCTAATTTTTAAAGAACTATTGATTACTTTGAGATTTGCAATCCTATGTATTTCTGGGTCCTATTCAGGACTGGAAACAGAAAATACTAAACTACTACACAACTGACTGTACTTTTCCACTCCACTTTTGTAGACAAAATAAGGGGCTTGTTTTGCACCTGTCTCTAATAGACAGAAGTTTAAAAACATTGAAATACAACTTAGCTTGATTCAACAAAATATTGCAGGGCATGTCAGGAGGGCATTCTTTCATGAAAAACATGTGCTTAATTTCCATGCCTACAGAGCAAAAGTGACCACAGGAGATCCAGATTGAATAGGAGATGAAAATGAACCAGGAGAACAGCTGTAGCAGTAATATTGTTCTCAAGAGAATGAGAGGAGCTGACTACTGGATGGGCTTGCTAAGCATGTTAAGCCTGTCAGGCAATCAAATAGTCAGCTAAGTGCTTTGAGGTGTTGACAGGCTGACCTTCTGTTATTCCACTGAATTTGTGCCTCTACACAATTCAGTGATTCTGTTGTTTACAGATTGCAACACTAAACAAAACTTGGAACTAGTTCACTTTGCAAAAAGCAAATAAAACCAACCTTTAATGCCCGTCACTAGTGATGCTGTGAGAGCTGCTTTGGAAGTAGAATCTCAGAACTCCAGTAGACTCAGATTTAAAAGTATATCCTGGCTTTTTAGATTCCTGATTCAGACCATCAGCATTTTCTGTCCTCCATGAAAATACCAAGAGCACAGCTGTTTTCCCAATATAGCAGCATCCAGCAGAAAAGAATAAGGGAAGTGGGGGTAAGAGGAGGAGACAAAGAAGGAAACTAAGGCAAAAACAGATAAAAGCAGAAATTAAAGCAAAGCAGTGAAGGTACAAAGAAGAACCTAAGAAATAAAGATGGCACCAAAAAAGTGACCATAAGAAATTTATAAAGGGCAATAACAGATTTGGAATTGTGCAGAAGGAAGCAAAGTTCAAAAATTAAATGAAAGGAGAAAATAATGAAATAAGGGCAAAGAAACAGAAATTAATGAAATAGAATGTAAAAGGATAAGGGGCATTGGAAAAAAATAGGGAAGAAAATCTAGAAAGAACCAAAACAAGGAAAATTAGAAAAAGGCAGAAGACTGCTAGTAAAAAGAGTGAAAAGTCTCGATTAATGTGAATTTCCATGTGGGACCCTGGAACGGTCCTCTTTGTGCTTCTATACACTCTCTGGGTATGTCTAGACTGCATCCCTCTGTCCACAAAGGGATGCAGATTAGGCAGGTCGACATTGCAAATGAGGCAGGGATTTAAATATCCCGCGCCTAATTTGCATTAAAATAGCTGCCGCGTTTTGCTGACTCAGCACTTTGTCGGCAAAAAGCAGCAGTCTAGAGGGGGAAAGTTAGCAGGAAAATGTTATGCCAGAATTTGGGGGGAGAGTTTGAGGCATAGCAGTTAGCTAGTGATTATGAGCAGCCACACACCAGGGCAATAAGGAGAGTGCCAGGGGCACTGCAAATCAGAAAGGCTTTGAAAAACAGCTTTGTGAATGACCAGACTGATATATGCCATTCATATGTGTTGCTGTTAACGAGGTACCCCTTGCGTTGTGTGCTGGTCTGTAAACCCTCCCCCAGGGTAACACAAGGAATAAAGACACTGTTGTTCAGAAATCATGCAGGGAAGCAGAGACAGTAAAGGAGTTCAGGACCAGAGCTTTCTGGGGGAGGGGAGAAAGGGCAAGCAACGTATTATAATCCCCCTGTTCAACCATGCCAGGTGTGGGAACGACAGCCTTCTGTTCCGGGAGACATCCCTGGGGGTTGAGTGGAAGGCTGCCCTTGATTTCACCTTCCACAATCTCAGATGCCTGAGAGAGGAGCCTGTGGAACTTGGTGAGGAGGGCATGTAGTTCAGCATGGCCTGGAAAAGGGCTCTTCTCCATCTGCCTCTCCAGTGACTCTACCAGGCATGTCAGCATTTCTGTTTGCTGCCCCAGGAGCCTCAAGATGTCCTCCTGTGTCTTGAATTCATGTTCCCTGCACATTCTCCTCTCCTCATGCTCTGTTTGCATCTCCTCTACACATTTAATTACATCCTGTCCATGGCAGGTGAATTGCATCTGCTCATTGAAGATGTCATCCCAATTAATTTTTTGCCTTTGGATTTGTGCGAGCCAAACAGCTGGGGGAGCCAGGGGAGTAGGCAACAGGCTCACTGTTGCACCCACTATAACAAAAAAGACTTTAGAGGCAATACATTGTAGAGCATAGAACCTAATCTCTTAGCATAAAAGAACGTCTACCCAAGACAATAGGCCCGTGTTATGTACAAGGCCAAAGTTATGCTTTTAAGCACCCATTATGCAGCAGGGACAGCACAGAGATCTTAAGGGAGCAGCTGGACTCCGTTTGGTGGCAGGCGTGGTAAGGAATAGGTTGGGGCTCACTCTTTTGCTTCCACTATGAAAGTATGTGATACAGGGGCTTCAAATAGCAGCTCCCAGAGCATGGCAAGTGTCTGCGTTTGCAAAGTGGAGCCATGGTAGCATGGCAGAAGCTCGTATGGTCACTGTATATTCAGCACCACCCACCCCCACATTTGCCAGGACAGCACAACTTTCCTTTCCCAAAGGAGCCTGCAGATGGGAAGGATTCTGGGCATGGTGGCAGGGCAGGTCAGGGCAGGGGCTCACACTGTCACTGAGGAGCCTGCATGGAAGATGGGGTCCAGGCATGGTGGCAGAGCAGGGGCTCAAACCATGCTTTGTTGGGCATGAGCGAATGGAGGTGTACTGACTCAGTGGTATCTGTTACATAGCTTCCACTGCTTCATCCAGGTTGCCATGTAGGATATCAGTCCTCTCCAAATCACACAGAATGATAAGGAGTGGATACAGACTGATCAGATACCATTTCAAATACCTGATCAGGTTGAGCCATAGCCAACCACACATCAGAGGCTCATACAACTGGGTTTTGAAATAGCTTTGCAAGACTATAGTCATATAACTGCACATCCACCAATGTGATTTATTCCAGCAAGCGCCAGTCATGCCCCTCTGCCATGTATATTGGCCAAACAGGACTGTTTCTACAACAAAAGATTAATGGACACAAATCAGATATTCGAAATGGTAATGTTCCTTGCCTGGGCACTCATTAATAGATCTAAAAGTGACTATCCTCTTACAAAGCAATTTCAGAAACCAGTTGGAGAGAGAAGCTATAGAACTTGCTTTCATTTGCAAATTTCATATGTTTAATCAAGGTTTGAAAAAAAGACACAAACTGGATGGGCCGCTATATTCAACATCCTAACAACATCAACAACTAAGTATTGGGCACTTATACCCCAGTCTATTACCCTCATTAAGCATGGACACTCTAAAAGGGTACATCTACACTGCACACTTATTTCGGAACAAGCTATTCCAGAAGAAATACTCCAAAATAGCTTATTTCAAAATAGCGCGTGTACCCTACAGGGAAGCCTCAAAATTAGTCTGAGGCAGGCTCCCCTAATTTGGACCCGCTATCTTGATTTAGAGCCCCAGGAGGCATTGGGGAGTAATTACTCTGAATGGCCCTCGGGAGGAGCTATTTTGAAATAGCAGCAGTGGAGCGTCCATACTACGGCTATTTCAAAATAGCTATTTCGGAATAGGCATTATTCTTTGTGGAATGAGGTTTACAGAAGTCGGAATAAGTTGTCCATTATTTCGAATTTATTTTGAAATAACGGAATTTCTGTGTAGACACTTGCATTGTTATTTTGGAATAATGGCCATTATTCCAAAATAACTCTGCTGTGTAGATGTACCCTAATTGATTAGATATTTTCCTCTTCTCTTTCCCTCTCCATTTCCCCTCTTTTTTTGCTATTTATTTGTACCTCTGGACCCCTTGCTCCATTCATCTGAAGAAGTGGGTTGTGCCCATGAAAGCTCATGATACTATCTACATTTTTTGTTAGCCTCTAAGGTGCTGCAGGACAATTTGGGTTTTTTTTAAGTCTCCTCATATGGAAAATATACCTTTCTCCTAATCATTTCTGTTGACCTTCTCTGTACCTTTTCTAAATCCAATACATCTTTTTTAGATGTGATGACCAGATCTGCATGCGGTATTCAAGATATAGGCATACCTTCAATTTATACAGTATACAATATGACATTTTCTGTCTTACTATCTTATTCATTTCCTAATTATTCCCAATATTCTGTTAGCTTTTTTAGATTGCTACTGCACATTGAGCAGATGTTTTCAGGGAACTATCTACCATGATTTCAAGATCTGTTCTTGAGCAGTAGCAGTTAATTTAGACCACATCAACTTGTGCATATAGTTGGGCTTAGATTTTTTCCATGTGCATTATTTTGCATTTATCATCACTGAATTCCATCTGCCATTGTGTTGCCCAATCACACACTGTTGTGAAAACCTTTTGTAATTCTCTGCAGTTAGCTTTGGACTTAACTATTTTGAATAATTTTGTATCATTTTCAAATTTTGCCAACTTGCAGTCTATCCCCTTTTCAAGATCATATATGAATAAGCTGAGCAGAATTAGTCCCAGTGCAGACCCCGAGCAGCTCACCACTATTTATTCTTATCCTTTATTTCCTGTCTTTTAAGTGGAGTACCTGGCAATTTTTTCATGATCATTTAATGATCCTTCAATTACTTGAATGACAACCCTTTTGTTATCTTAATCACTCTGCTTCCTCTGTTTATAAACAACTCACTGTCTCAAAGGCAAAGCTGGGAACAGCACAGGCTCTGGTGCAGTAAAAAGCTGCCTCTGAGGCAAAGGCATGTGCTTTAAGCAGACCTCAGGTATGAAATATAGACATTCAAACTTCAGGGGGACTACAGATCCCTCTTCTTCCCCCCACCCACAGTATTGCTCCTGCCAAAAGAGATAGTAGCTAGGTCAACAGAAGAACTCTTCTGTCAACCTAGGGCTGTCTGTTCTGGGGATTAGATTGATTTAACCTTGGATTTTTCACACCCCTGAGCCAACTTAATTTTCTTATGTAGACCAGGCCCTTAGCTATATAACTCTCTGTTTCATTTTCATTAGGTAATTAGTAACTCTGTATTTAAATAGCACTTTTTACTGAATGATCTCAAATGCTTCACAAAGGCAAGTATTATTTTCAGAAATGCCTGGAATTTTCAAAATTTGGAGTTTTAAATTATTTTTTGTTAAAAGTTTCAAAATGGAAAGTGAAGTTTGGGGGTTTTCCTACTTGCTTCTAGATATTATTCCCTTTTCATAAGTAGGGAAACTGAAATACAAAGCAGTTGAATGACCTTGGGCAAGGTTACATATTCAGTTTGGCTATGTCTACACTACAGGGTTTTGCAAAACAGATCCGTCTACACTGCTTGTTTTTGCGCAAAAACCTCTTGCGCAAAAAGACTTGGGCAGAGAATATGCTAATGACAGCATGACAAATGCTAACGAGCACTTCATTAGCATACTCTCTGCCAGCAAAACCCTGTAGTGTAGACATACAGAAGTGATCAGACATCCCAGGCCTCCTGACTCCTAATCCAGTGTATTTGAATCTTTTTCATTCTGGTAAAATTCAGAACAGAACCCTCAGTAACATCTGTGAAAAACATTCTAAGAATATTCTAGAACTGATGTAAATTTGTGGGAAAAAAAATTCTTGACAAATGGATGCAGTTGAAATCTAGAGAGTTGGGGCTGATTTTCTTATGATTGTATTTTAAGTATTTTCAAAGGCATCCAGAGGAGCTGGGACACACCCTTTTATTGTATACATTAAAAGAAATGAAATAATAAATTAGCCTTTTTCATGCAAAATAACCTAAATGCTGCTAAATCAGTAAAAGGGGTTCCAAACACAATATCACTCAGTCTGATATTTCAAGTCAGATATTAGTACTAAGGGTTTATAATAGCATTGTCATTGAAATTGTTATTCTTGTGAAAAGTTACATTGACTAGCTATTAGTTGGGTCTCAAGATAATTTAGGGTGCATCTAGACAGCACCCTTCTGTTGGAATAAGCTACACAATTTGTGCTATGCAAATTGCGTAGCTTATTCCAAGTCTAGGTCAAAAGTGCTTATTTTGAAATTTGGCGCTGTGTAGACATTGTCAAATTTCAAAATAAGGGCCTATTCCAACAAATCCCCTAACCCTCGTGGAACAAGAGTTATAGGGATGCCAGAATAGTGAGCCTACTATTTCAGGAAATGGCAGGCACTTTTAAAGACACGGCATTGCTATTTCGGTATACTTCCAGTATCCTGAAATAGCGATGCAGTCTAGATGTACCCTTATGGCTTGTCTAAACAGAGACACAGGAAAGTTAATCTGAATTAACTAAAACAATATATTTAAATTAGATTAGTCAAATGACATTAAACTCTTATGTGGAATTAGAGTCCCTACAGGGTTTTAATGCAGTTTAAGTAAGCCACTTTACCTAAGATCAATACATTGAAGAGGTCGCAGCACCATCCAAGGAGTCATATGATGTTACGTGATAAATTCTAAAGGCTGTCTCTCTGGAACACTCATGGAAGTTAATCTGAATTAACAAAAGTTAAGTCTACACTATCATTTTACCATGCTGCGACTTTCTGGCTCATAGGTGTGAAAAAATAACCTTCAGAGCACAGTAAATTATGGCTGTAAAGCACCAGTGTAAAGGGCTCCCAGCATTGTTAGTTGCTCCTCTCATGGCCTCTCAGCACTTCTGCCTTGACCACACTTTCACTTTAAAGTGCTGCCATGGCTACACTTCAATTATATAAGTGTAGACAAAGCCTAAAGCTGTGAATTTCAAGTGGCTTCATTAAACTGCAATAAACCCCTGTATGGACATTCATTCCACACAGGAGTTTAATGTTGTTTGACTAATCCACTTTAAATCCATTGTTTTAGATAATTCAGATTAACTTTCCTGAGTGTCCCAGGGCAGACAACCTTTAGGATTTACCATGTCACATCCCATTACTCCTTGGGTGGTCCTGTGACCCCTTCAATGTATTGATGTTAAGTACTTAATGTGTTACTGTAGCATAATATTTAGAACTCTTTACCTCTTCAATGTTTCCTTTAGTTTAACTTTTGCTCAGTTCTAAGCCTTTCTATCCAGACCTATATGCTAGAGAAGCCTGGTGTAATGTTCACAGTCAGAAGTTTTCTTTCATGTTGCATAGAAATAAAGGATGAAATTAATTCCCCTACGTAAAGCCCAAGAAGTTCAGGGAGGTAGAATCTCCATCCCCAACCAATGCCCATGCTCTTCTGCATCAGTTGCACAGAGTAGTAGGCCCTGGATCCACATCAGGCAGACCCATAACCCCTCCAGGTCCTATCCCTGTAGTACCACTGAAGAGGCTTTTCATCCCAAACTGTTGCAAGCACAGTTTCTACAGAAGGCAGGGGAGTCACAGAGTTAAGACCAGAAAGCACCAATAGATTATCTACGCTGACTTCTTGTACATCACATGGCATTACGTTTCAGCCAGTTACCTCTGTACTGAGCCCAATAACTTGTGGTTGACTAACACATAATTTGCATTTGGTTTAAGCATAAACTTCCAAAAAGGCATTAGGTCTTGATTTAAAGACAGTGAAAGATGGAGTTTGTTCCACAGTTAATGACCCTCACTATTAAAACACCAAGACTTATTCCCATTTTGAATTTCTCTATTGTCACTTCCAACCATTGGTTCTTGTAGTGCATTTCTCAGGGTAGTGAGTCCATTAATACACTGTATTTTCTCCTTGTGAAGGGTACTTACACACCAGAGTCATGTCATCTCTCAATATGCTTTCTGACACACTAACAAGATGGAGTTCTTTTAAGTCTCTCATTGTAAAGCATTTTTTCTTGTCCTCAGATAATGCTTCCAAGATCACATTAGCCACAGGGAAAAAAAATGATGGTGTCCCTAGCTGCACCAGATTATGATGGCCCATTATGTAGGCATGGCCTGCATTCCTTGATCCTAGGTTCAGAGGTGGACAATAATTTTTGATGGAGAGGTCACTCCAGGAATTTGGTAAGTGGTCAAGGGCCATACTTTTCTATGATATTAATGGAGGAGGTGAAGGGTCTGGTATGGCAGTTGGGAGCAGAAAGGAGCTCAAGGTAGGATATCAGGGTACAGAAGAGGGAGCAGTGACTGAGGGGGAGTTTGGGTGAAGGAGTGGATTCTGACCTGGAGGAGGAGCGTACAAGGGGGTGCAGGGTCTCGGAGGGAGTTGTGACCAGGGGTGTGTGTGCAGAGGATTTGGGTTGTGACCTGAGGCACCAGGAGTGGGTAGTGACCTGGGGCAGGGATGCAGGAGGAGGTGCAGAGGTTTGGGTTGTGTGCTGTGGCAGGACAGGATTATATCCTGGGGCAGGGAGATGGGGTGTGGGAGGAGTGGGGTGCAAGGTGCCAGCTCTGACCAGGAGACACTTACCCTAGGCAGCTCCTGGCCAGCAGCCCAGCAGGACTCTTGGACAGGCTCTCTGCTGCACCCCACACAATGCACTCAAAGCAGCCAGCTGCATAGCACATCATGGGGAGAGGGACACTGTGAGCTGCCTGCACCCACAAGCACAGCCCAGGAAGTTCACATTGGTCAGTTTCCAGCCAATGGAAGCTGCAAAGACTATGCTGGGGTTGTGGACAGTGCACAGAGACCCTCCTCCCCCCAGCTGCTGCTGCCAGAGATGTACATGCTTGCCCCAGCAACTGGCAATTTTGTGTGGAGGCATGGTGGGTAAGGAGTCTGCCCAAGGGTCCTACTGGGCTGCAGGTCATTAATGGTCCCAAGGATCTTGGTGGGCCAGATCCAGCCCATCGGCTGCATTTTGCCTGCCCCAACCTAAATAGACAACTTTCCATTTGACCCAACTCTATTGTTTGAATGGGCCCAACTTAACCAGTCATCCATATTGCTCTGTATGACTGCCATTTACCAAATCAGTATTTACCATTCTGTAAGTCATCTGCAAATTTTAGTACCAGTAATTTTATATTTACTTCCGGATTGACAAAAATGTTGAGCCTACTACAGATCTCTGAAGAACTCCACTAGAAATTAGGAATGTTAGATATTGTGTAGTTGAATAGTCGTGTAATCTCATAAAATTTTAGCAGTTGCACAACTATTCAATAGCCCACGGGGTGGGGCCAGCAGCCAGTGTGCTCCAACCCCTCTCTTGGGGAGCCCCCTGCTACCCCATGCTGCTGCCTCTTTGTCAGAGGCAGTAGCGTGGGGTGATAGGCAGGAGCTGGTCCACAAGGGGAGCCAGTTTAAAAACCAGCCCCCCTGTGGACTGGCTGCCTGCCACCCTGCACTGTTGCCTCTGATAGAGCACCAGATCCTGCCTGCCCCCCTTGCTGTCTGTGTAGGAGGCAGAGGAGAGAAAGGGGGGCCAGTGGGTCCACAGGAGCCGATACGTCACACATATTAGCTCCAGCCTGTCCCCCCACCCAATCAGAGGCAGCAGAGTATTTGGTGTTTGTTAAAGGGGGGAACTGCGTGTAGCCTAGGCATATTGACAAATCACTTATTCAACTATACGCTAACATCCCTACTAGAAACACTCCCATTCAATGAGAATTCCCCACTGACAACTACTTTTTGAAATCAGTTTTGTTTGACCGGAGCTATTTTCCATAAAACCAAGCTGACTGACATTAATTATTTTACTAACAAGAAAACCTTTCATGTTTTGGCTTTCTGAACTCTCACAGGGCCAGAGACACATTACCACAGATCTGCATCTTTAGGAATTTCAGTAACTCATTTGTATCTATATGCATGCTTGCTTTAACCTGTAAATAACTCTTGTTTCTTTTTCCTAATTAATATCCCTTTAATTAATTTATTACAGGATTGGTTACAAGCATTGTCTTTGGTATGAGATCTGTGTTACAAATTGAGCTGAGGTATGTGACCAGTCCCTTGGGACTGGAAATAACCTGAATATTTTCTGATCTTTGATATGGGTGACCAATTACCACTAAGACCAGTGTGCCTGGGTGGCAAAATAGGCTGAAGAGACTAAGGGGATTCTGACTCCAAAGTAAACTGGTTATAGTGATCCCGTAGCTCATATTTGTTACTGAGTTGATTAAATTTATTTATAGAACCACACCACCAGATTGGGGTGTCTGCCCTTGAAATAAGCACTCTCAATTGTAAGCTGCTCCAGACAGTGTGACAGTAACCATCTAGAAACTTTAAAGGTCTTGTCAAGAGATTTTATAACCATTAAAATTGTAGGCCATCAGTGTACAAAGTTATCGTGATGAGTATTAGTCAAAAGAGGATGAAAACCAATAGGGACCCAATTACCACATCCTATTCCCACTCAGCTACGTAGCCCCACACATCTGCCTTCAATTGCCTGGGAACCAAAAATATGAAAAAAAATCAAACCCTATCAGTATATTTTAATGAAGTTATTATACAAATTGTGTCCTAATTAAATAAAAAATCCCATACCTTTCTTGAATTTTATATGTCTTTAAAGGGAAAACAACTAGCAATTGGCCAGTTTTAGTCCCTATCCAATTTCATTAACTGAAGGGAAGTTATATCAACTTACAAATGGGTAAGATGTAATTCTATATTTTTATTTCAAATTTGAAAAATTAAAACCTAAAAAGTTTTAAAAGTTAGTCATGTAAAAAAGAAATCTAGTTGTTTTAGGTTTACATTGTAGTAAAACAGCTGTGAGGCACAGGCAGATCAGAGGATCTTTAGGGTAATATTTCCCTCCCTTCTACATAGAGTAGATCTCTGCTATGCAAAGTCTGTGTAGGGAACTACTACAGACATCAGCTGAAGTTGTATGCATTGCCCAAGTGCACAGTTTCATGAAGATAATTTGAGTATATTGATTTGTACTTTCAGGAGAATGGATTTATTCATCCAGTATCTTTTCCCCACTATTAGCTTCTGTCGTCCTATATGCAAAACAGAAGTACCCTGCAATGTTTGAAAAAGTCAACTTTGCCCTTAATTAAAACCTAAGGGTGAAATTCTGACCCCACTGAAATCAATGACAAAAATTCCCAGTGACTTCCATGGGGTCAATATATCAGCCAGTGTATTCCAGAGGTGAGCAGAGATGGGACTGGATGGTCCTATAGATTAGCCTTGGTTGTGGGAGACTAAGATTTATTCCCTGCACTACCAAAGACATCTTGTGTGAGTATGGGCAAGTCATGTAGTGTGTTCCTAAATCCCCAGATCTGTAAAATGAGTATAAGAACTTCCTATCCTTTTAGAAGTGTTGTGAGAATAAAAAAGATTGTGAGCCACTTAGGGTATGTCTACGCTACAGCGTTATTTTGAAATATCTTATTTCAAAATAGTTAATTCGAAATAAGTTATTTCGAAATAACGCGTCTACACACAAAATGAATTTTGAAATAGCGTTTTGCTATTTCAAAATAGCACGTCCACACTGAGTGGACACTGAATCACATTTAAGGCAGGCTGGAACCAGGTCTGGCAGGGCATCAGGTCAGGAGTTACTTTGTGTGGCTGCTGCCTGAGGCTATCTGAGGCCTGTGCTTAAAGGGACACCCCCTGGACAGCCAGTTCTCAGGTTTCCCTGCTTGCTTGCCTACCTCAATGAGGGACAGCAAAGCATTTTGTCTCTGTGTGCTCTGGTTGCCCTCACTTGGGACACCACAGCACTCTGCAACATGGAGCCAGAGCTGCCCCTGGGCACTCTGGTGCTTCTCGTGGACATGTTGCTGCGAGCCTGGCTGCACTTTCTGCAGGCTGCCATCCGGGAGGTCCATCGGGGGGCTGTCAGTATCCAGGAGGCCCTGCGGGAGAGCTTCCACCCTGAGGAGCACTAAGAGCCTCCCTGGTCTGCCCCATTGGGGGCTTGTGCCTCATTCCTCCCTCATATCCTTCCACTTACCCCTCCCCAAACCCCCTTCCTAATGTCAAATAAAATACATGTATTTTCATGAACACAAGCTCTCTTTATTTAACGAAACTGGGGGGGGAGGGATGAAATTCTGGTGAGACTGGGGAAAGGAGGCAGGAGAGAGGAGAAGAGAGGGTGGGAGAGGGGAGGAGAGAGCTGGAAGGGAGAAGCAAGGGGAAGAAGGGGGAAGGGAAGCTCAGGGCTCAGGGTTGGGGGTCTCGCCGGACCAACTTGATTTTCATGCGAACCTGCTTCTGGGTTCGCACGTGGCCTTTGGTGGCAGGATGGCAGCTATCCTGCCATAGACGGCCGCGTTCCCCCCTCTAGTGCGGAGATCATGGACGCTGGGGGCATCCTGAATAAGGTCCATGATCTCCACCCTGGACCAGGAAGGCACCCGCCTTCTCTGGGCCCTGGCAGGCTCCTGGGAGCTGGCAGACTGCTCCTAAGGAGCGGTGGAAGGCTGGCTGCCAGTGGCTTGCTGGCTCATGTTTTGGGGCCACTGGCTCAGGGACAGTGACTGCTGGCTCTGGGCTAGTGGGCTTGGAGCTGGCACAGGCACTGTGGCCAGAGTCAACCCCTTTAAGGATTCGGGGGGGGGGAGGGAGCAAGAGGAGTGTTCTTGGTTGAGGCTGGAGGCCCCCTATTTTGATATAAGTGTCTACACAGCACTTATTTCAAAATAGCTATTTTGAATTTGGCGTTATTCCTCGTGGAATGAGGTTTACCAAATTTGAAATAAGCGGTCCCCTACTTAGAATTAATTTTGAAATAGCAGTTTGGTTGTGTAGACGCTAGTAAAGTTATTTCAAAATAAATTTGCTGTGTAGACATACCCTTAGATCACAGGTTTTGGGGGCCTGTAAGTACTTAAGATACTCCATAAGAGCAGAGATAAAGGGGGATTTGTTTGTGCTTCAAGTGAGACTATTTTTCACCACTTTTAAAATATGTTGAATACCAATGCACTTACATTTCTCGAAGCTTTTTCTCTTGTGTGCTTAGTTGAAATCCATACATACGGTGCGCAGAGGCATGTTTTACACATATTTTTGGCTGAATTCAGTCAGAAGAGATAATCCACTGTACAGAAGTTTTGCACCAGAATAAAAGCACACAGAACTACAAAAAAGAGCCCTGTATTGCTTTTAAAATTTACAATTTAAGCATAAATTCCTAAGGAGCAATTAGTACCCTGCATATGGTATAGCAGGGTGCCCAGAGCAATTTGGAGCAAAAAGACTAGTATGACCATAAGCTCATTACATAAAATAAAACATATTTTTTAGATTTATAAATACATTTAACATGCTCAGAGAAGACAGCAAATTATTAAATATTAGGAACAGATGGGGAAAAACTTCAAACCATGGCTACTTGTATTTCCTGCATTTTACAGCTGTTTGGAAATATGTTGCATGCAATGTTATAAGCTACTCAGGTCAAAAGCTCACAGTGGACCGTCTCCTGTCACCTTTACTTTATTAATTCAGTGTTTGGTTGAGTAAAGGCCAAAAGCTTTGGCTTGTTATCTTTACCTTTGCTAAATGAAAGAACTTATTTAAATCTGTTCAAGCTCCCATAACAGATCAGGGACAGAGTTGAGAAGAGAATCCAAATCTCGCAAGTCCCACACCAGTGCCTTAACCACTGGACAACACTACCTGATACATGGGAGATGAGCTCTGTACAAAGCGTTCCTTCCTGACCCCAACCCACTTGTCCTAGATGAAGAGGAATTGACATTTACAGCATGTCACATCCCTTTTTTCCTTTGTTTTTAGGAGTGTTATCACCTCTGCAGCCTTCTGAACTGCAGATAGGATGAAGTGCCTCTTTCTTTGGAGGAGAAAAGTAGCAGCAAATTCTAACTGCTAGAAGCATTTTCTTCTCACTGAGGCTGTTGTGTAGATGGGCTTTTTATGGCTCTGTGTTAAAAAAAAAACACAGCTAGCTGCTATTGTCATTATATTTAAAACAAAACAAAACAACAACAACAAAGAGTGAATTGATGTAGCCAGACACTATGTGCTTCCTTTTCAACCTGAAACACTGCCTGTGGGCCACATCAGCCAAAGGACCCTTTGATACAAGATCGGAACTAATTCTAGGGGCAGATCCAGAACTGCTCACAGATACCTACTGATTTGCCAACTCGTGGGTTTTAAAAGTCTCCTAACCTGCTGCTGGCACCTCTTGTCAGCCACTGACAGGAAACTCTTCTCTGTGAAGGGCAATTTGCACAGCAGGGGACCTGCAGAGCAGCTGCCATAGGTTTAAAAAAAAAGGAAAAAAAGAGGCAAAGCATATAAAAATGAGTTGGAAAAAAGAGAACCGGATAGGGTAGGGCAAGCATGCTTTCACTCTTCATAAATTGATTCAGGGAGAATAGGGGGCAGAAGAAAAGAAAGTAAAGATACAAATGGGTACAGGTTATACAGTTATCATGGGAAGCAAAAGATGATGAGAATTAAGGCCTTTATATCAGTTCCATGTAGTGGACTGTAATGGACTTCTCTTTTCCCCATGGTAGCTGGGCTGCAGGTCATTAAGAGTTTGAGGAGGATCTAAGGAACAGAAAGAAAGTGATCTCTTCGGGGTTGGAGCTGCCTATCACCAGCTCTAGGAGAAACAGATGCTTCTGAGACAGGGCTCTGGATGAAGTAAGGTTTGTTGGATTTTTAGACAACACAGTCTCCCTGTTTTACACTGGTGTACTGGGTGGGATGAGAGGCCTCACCCCTGATCTAACCTAAATTGTGAGGACTCAGGGTACGTCTACACTAGCCCCCTAGATAGATCTAGGGAGGCTAATGAGGGTGACCGGAATTGCACATCAAGCCCAGGATTTAAATATCGCCGCTGATTTGCATGTTCCTGGTCGGTCGCCATTTTAGAAATTGACTAGCTCGGTAACTGCCCACGCGTCTCATATGGCAGTGAACGGGCTTCCGATTTAAAGCCCTAATTCAAATTAGGTGGTAAACCTCATTGCAGGAGGAATACCACCTAATTCGATTTAGGCTTTAAATCGAAGCCCGCTTCACTGCCGCAGACGCGGGCAGTTACTTCGGGCTAGTCAATTTCTAAATGGCGACCGTCCGGGAACATGCAAATCAAGAGTGGGATATTTAAATCTCAGGCTTGATTTGCAATTCCGGTCACCCTCATTAGCCTCCCTAGATCGATCTAGGGGGCTAGTGTAGACGTACCCTCATAGAAGAGTCTTCCCCCGACCAAAAAAACCATGTTTTAAATGTTACTATTTATTACAAGTGGTCCTGTGGCACCATAGAGACCAACCAAAATATATTGAATCATGAGCTTTCGTGGGCTAAACCCACTTCATCACATGAATTGGAATGGAAATAACAAAAGCCATATATCTTGGTATCTGTTATTTCCACTCCAATTCAACTGAAGAAGTGGGTTTTTCCCATGAAAGCTCATGATTTAATTTATTTTGGTTAGTCTCTAAGATGCCACAGGATCACTTGTTATTTTTAAAGTTACAGATTAACATGGCTACCCCTCTGAGATTTTTTTTACCATTTATCACTGTTAGAAGTTGACAAGGGAAATGTTCCAGTCAAGAATTCCTCCTCAAGAAGGGATGGAAAATATATAGTCTTACCTATCTTACAGCCCACAGCTACCTGCCCCTAACTAATTACACACCCCAAATTGTTTTACCATAGTCTGACTGGTAAAAAGTTAGCATTTTGAATTCCCTTCTAGAGGACCATTGTAATAAATAGAATATGAATCATTTCATACACCACGCTTACATGAGCAAACATCACTGGAAACTACTCCTACTTGGATTTTAACAAACTATGGGCAAAACCCCCAAATCTAAAGAGGCTTGAATTTTTGGTATGTTAGTAATCCAGACCCAGGTGTGAAACTGATAGCCCCAAATTCTAATTTCACAATAGGCCAACCTTCCAGTTCCAGATCCTATCCCTTTGGGAAGATTCAAATGAGAATTAGTAGTTTTTGCCTCGCTGTAATTTGAAGTCAGTGTAAAATTACACAGGATTAGAGGACAAATCAATGTACATGAATTTTATATTTTGAGGATTATAGACTGATCAATTTAGGAAGACTGGTGTTTTACGCAGGATATTCAAGTTTCCAGTATAGTCCATAAACTGTAATAAAGAGTTTCAGTTTGTGAATTTGTAACTTCATATACTTGTAGCTGTGTGCTGGCTCTTTAAACAATCCACCTAAACAATAACAGTTAAATTCATCTGATTTTACAAATCAGCTGAGGAAGATATTGCACAGGGATATGGAATTAGTATCTGCTAACTTGTTAAAATTAGTCACAACCATAATTAAGAGCATGCACAGGAGTGACCATAAGAAAATGAGATATTTAAAACTATTTTTGGAAATAAAGTTATACATTGATCCCCGGTGATAATGGGATAATGCTTCAAGTTTGGTGGCAGTACTACAAGGCTTTTCAACTATGAAAAACCAACAGACCTGAAGCTAAGCAAGAAAGCTCATCAGTTCCAGGCAAAGCTGGAATTTTTCTAGGTGGAAATAGGGGGAATATTTACTGATATGAAATTAAATCAAAACACCATTTAAAATATTATTAATCTATTTTGCTGTAATGATGCTGAGCAGAATTGTATTTTAGAAGGTTACGTCCTAGTGTCACATCCTGTCTTTAGGGTCACAACCTTAATTTCTGCTGTCACACAAGAAAATGTTTCCTCTGACTGAAAAATAAATGTAGCTTGAATGACAGCTGTGACCACAAGTGCAATAACAAGGCTTGTCCAAGCTGTCAAACACTCATATCGGTATGAATCAGAAATACATGCATCTCTGTCCTACTAGCCTTTGTTTGGCAATAGCTGTATTGGAAGCAAAGATTCTGGTACTAAAAAAGAATGCTGAATGATTGCATCCTGGCCTTGCTGTTAGGGAAGAGGATGCTGAATGAGGAAGATTCTTTAAAATTAGGTTGATTTTCTGAAGTCAGTGAAATGGCTCCACTTCTAGCATTCAGAGATGAGGGGACTTTTCTTTAAATAAAATGTAGAAATAAAACAGAAAAACAGTTACTGGTTACAGTCTGAGACTGGAGAAAATATGCAGTGCTGGAGAAGGAAAAAGGTCACAACACAATGGCGTGAATAAACAAGCATGGGGGGGGGGAAGTGACTCTTCTAAAGGAAGAATTTCAGTGCTGCCACATGTAGGTGTTCATTAGAGCCAAAAAAGTATGGCTGCATACATTTCAAACCCACTCAGACTGAGTGGGCTTAAAATGGCTTCTTGCAAATGAACCCCCGTGCATTCCTCAAGGAAGCAGAACTCCTCACAGTATCAGCAAGTTTCACGCTGACATGGTAAATGCATTTATTGTCATGGCTGCATGCCAGAAAGTGCACACCATCCTTCCAGGGGCAGACATTATTGGTACATATGGCAACATGGATGCCCATTTCAGGAACATAACACAGTGGCAGGATGTCAGGGCGGGGCGGGGGGGAAGGGTGGAGGACGAGGAAGGATGGCAAATCTGGGGCTGGCTATGAAATATCTACCAGCAGAACCAGTCTTGGAAAAGAGAAAGTGGGGTGGGGTTTGAAAAGTGTGTTTTTATTGTCTTTGTTATTGTAAACCACCTAACTGGTTGATTGGTACAATCTCTAGCAGGTGCAACAAGATGAGAGAGAGTCTTTGCACTGGAAGTCATTGTGGTCTTTCTCCTTGTCAGTAAAATCCTCATTCAAAATGAAAATAAACTCTTACGAATAAATGTACAAAAATGGGGAGAGGAAAGAAAACAAGGACAGAAATATCATGTTTCAGGCCAGATCCTCAGCTGGGGTATTTCAGTGCAGTTTCGCTGATTACTGTCTGAGGATCCACTCTTCTGCAATCAGTGGTTTAAAGAAAAATATTAACTTGAGAAGTGTAAGTAGAGTCCTTTGTGCCATAATAGTTAATCCACAAATAAATCGTCATTAGGAAAGGTTTATAGGAAAGCTCATTTCATGAGGAGAGAAAAGATGTATAAACAAAAAAAGCAAATGATCAGTCTGGAAGGCAATGGACTAATCAGGTATTAAGGTATTAAAACCTAAAAGAATACAACTCTTATTTAATTCCTCATTAAAGCCAGACTCCTCTCATTCTCCTCTCACTAAAGTATAAATATTAGAAAACATCTGTGCTCATTTAAATCATAGAAAATATATTTCTGCTCTTTCTGTATCACACAAAGTTTTTCTGGGAACAGAAATGCCATGTCAGCTTCCAACTCTGAAAAGTCTGCCTTCAGAGGGATCAGTTTTCACCAACAAGTCTGTGTGACTGGGACAACATTGTGGGAAAATATGAATCTATTATTCCTCTTTCTGTGCTGTTTGCAGTAATTACCTTATCCTTAGCATAAATTCAAAGGTCACAGTTAACCTACAGCATGGTTTACAGCCTCAATAAAAATAATAATAATTTAGCCAAGAGATCTTTTTTCAAAAGTTTACATGGCAGTGAATTTCTTAGAATGTGTAAGACCCTCTGCAAAGCCCATTATTCTCAAATTACAGCTCTTAGACATATTTTCAAGCGTTTCAATTTTACACTATAATACCATGTTGGCTTTAACCAGTGTCGTAGTGAGAGCAAAGGCAAGGCACACTTCAACTTTCCCTTCCCTGCCAATGACACAGAACACATTCTCTTATTCCTGGATGAAAGCAACTTTTAAATTATGAATTGCATTAGCATCATATTACTGGTAGCCATTTTGCTGGAAGGTGACATTATGGAAGTGAGCATTTAATCTGGTCACAAAACCAGAGCTGCTTCCCCTCTTCCTTCAGGCCTTTGTATTTTGTCCTTTTAGATTATGCATGAAATCCCGGCTTCATTGAAGTCAATGGTAAAACTCCCATGGACTTCAGTGGGGCCTGGATTTCACTCTATAAATGTCTAAGGGAGAGCACTTGTCTTCATACCTGTTTACAAAGTGCCTGGTGCTCTATAAATTAATATTAAGATTGTAATAATATGTAACAATGGTGAATCTATCTGGAATGAGGTTCCTGTCATTTTCTGCCTCATTAATTTTACTTCAGATCTCATAGGAAAACAAAATTTTCTTACTTGTATATGGCAGTCTGTGCTCCTATTTTCATCCCTTTTACAAGACTGATAAATGTTGTGCACCTTGTGAGATACTATTTATGTAAAGGGGAAATGGACACAAACCAGTTCCTCAGGGACAAAAGGAAAACTACAACTCTGGTACCCTCTACTCACCTAACAACATTGTTAATCTATCCAACTACACACTTAGCCCAGCAGAAGAGTCCATCCCATCTCAGGGACTCTCTTTCTGCCCCATCATCCCCACACATATGATTCAGGTCTGCAGTGACTTGGAAGCCTGTTTTTGCCACCTCCATCTGAAGGAATATTTTCAGCACACCACTGTTCATCCCACTGACCCTCAGGATCCCTCCTACCCACTCCACAAGAGGAAGATGTCTATGTGGACCCCTCCTGAGGGTTGTAATGACAGTCAGGACTTTTACATTGATTGCTCCTGCAAACATGCACAGGCTGTCAATGTGAACAAACAACGTCACATGACACATAACCTCAGCCATGCAGAACGTGACGCTCTCCACGGCCTCAAAAACAACTCTAACATTCTCATCAAAGAGACTGGTAAAGGGGGCACTGTAGTCATCATGAAAGGACAGATTATGAACAGGAGGCTGCCAGATGACTCACCAACCCCACATTCTACAGGCCTCTTTCCTCTGATTCCATTAAGGAATACCAAAAGAAACGACACCATCTGCTCAAGAAACTCCCTGCTACAGCTTGGGACCAAATCTACACAAACACACCCCCAAATCCCCGACCAGGAGTATTCTATCTGCTACCCAAGATCCATAAACCTGGAAATCCCAGACATCCCATCATCTCAGTCATTGGCACACTCACAGCAGGATTATCTGGCTGATGATGACTCTCTCCCCAGACCTTACATTACCCTCACTCCTAGCTATCTTTGAGACACCACTGACTTCCTGAGGAAACTACAGAGCACCAGTAATATTCCTGAAAACACCATCTTGGCCACCATGGATTACACCAACATTCCACAAGAGGATGGACTACAAGCTGTCAGGAACACTCTCCCCGACGATGCCACAGTACACTTGGTGGCTGAGCCACGTGACCGTCTCCTCACCCACAACTATTTCCAATTTGGGGACAATTAATATCTTCAAGTCAGCAGCACATTTATGAGCACCAGAGGTGAAAGCAAGCAGGTGCGCCCTGGTGTGCAGCTCCAGCAAGAGCTGGCTGAGCTGCAGCAAAAGCCAGCAGGGAGCTATTTAAAGAGCTGGCACAGACCCGGGCTGCAATAGGACAGTACTTGTAAGAAATTTCAAGTTACTTTTACTGCTGATAGGCATCCGCATGACCCCACAATATGCCAACATTTTCATGGATGACCATGTACGTTTCCTCAGCTCTCATCCCCTAGCACCCTTCCTATACTTACGCTACATTCATAATATCTTCATCATATGGACCCTTAAAGGAGGAGACCCTTGAAGAATTCTACAGGGATTTCAACAATTTCCACCCTACCATCAACCTTAGCCTGGACCAGTCCACACAAGAGACCCATTTCCTTGACACTGCAGTACAATTAAATGATGGTCACATAAACACCCCCCTATATGAGAAACCTACTGATTGCTTTTCTTACCTACATGCCCCTAACTTCCATCCAGGGCACATCACATGATCGTTTTTTTACAGCCAAGCCCTAAAGTACAACTGGATTTGCTCCAATCCCACAGAGACAAATACCTTCAAGATCTTTATCAAGCATTCTTAAAACTTCAATACCCACCCAGGGAAGTGAGAAATCAGATTGACAGAGCCAGACAAGTACCCAGGAATCTACCTCAAGAATAAGGCAACAAGGAAAACAGAACACCACTGGTCATCACCTACAGCCCCTAGCTAAAACCCTGCCAGTGCATCATAAAAATCTTCAACCTATCCTGGAAAACGATCCCTTACTCTCACAGGCATTTAGAGACATGCCAGTCCTTGCCTACAGACAACCCCCTAACCTGAAGCAAATACTATCCAAGCAGCCACACACCACACCTCAGATACACTCACCCAGGAACCTACCCCTGCAACAAACCCTGTTGCCAGCTCTGTCCACATATCTATACAAGCAACATCATCACATGACCTAACCACACAAGCCACCACATCAAGGGTTCATACAACTGCACATCCTCTAATGTGATATATATCATCAAGTGTCAAACATCAGAAATGGTAACACTTATAAATCTGTAGGGGAACATTTAACCTGCCTGGCACTGAATCGTGGATTTAAAAAGTAGCTTCTACAAAGCAATGTCACCAGCCAATTACAGAGAGAGAGTGCAGAATTGACATTCATCTGTAAATTTGACCCTGTTTTCTTAGGTTTGAACAGACATTAACTGGATATCACATTATAAAATCAGTCTTCCCAGCATTTAACACCTCATTTTTACATCTAAAGCTAAGTATGGGACACTTCCAGTCCACTTCATTAGTCTCATTAACATTGATCCTACAATTGACAGGTACCTTTTTTTAATCTGTTATAAAATTATTGGTTTCTATTATTTCTCTCCAGCTCATCATCTGAGGAAGTGGGTTTTGCCCACGAAAGCTCATGATACTATATACTTTTTTGTTAGTCTCTAAGGTGCCACAGGACTAGTTATTGTTTTTAAAAGGTAAACTGATAGCTCAGCCAGGTGTCAATGAAATCAAATGGACTATCATCATATATATGGGGGACAGATACCCCAACATATTCCTCTTTTTTTCCTCTGCCCACAGCAGTCATAACAACTGAGGCAGAAGCATCAGTTTAGGACTGAGGGAGGGATCCTGTCTGAAAGGAGTTCAGCCTGTAAGAGTACAGCTACCTTGTACCCGTAAGTCGAAATAAGATATGCAATTTGTGTAGCTCAAATTATGTATATTATTTCAATCTAATTTGGAAATAAAGCACTATTGCAAACATCCCTTAATACTCATGGGAGGAGGGTTACAGAGATTCTGAAGTAGTGTACCCCGTTATTTCAAAATCTATTTTGAAATAACGGGTGCGTTTAAGTATCAGAGGGGGTAGCTGTGTTAGTCTGGATCTGCAAAAGCGACAAGTAGTCCTGTAGCACCTTATAGACTAACAGATGTATTGGAGCATAAGCTTTCATGGGCAAAGACCCACTTCATCAGATGCATGTAGTGGAAATATCCAAAGGCAGGTATAAATATGCAGGCCAGAATCAGGCTAGAGATAACGAGGTTAATTCAGTCAGGGTCACTCATCCTCCCTGACTGAATTAACCTCGTTATCTTTAGCCTGATTCTTGCCTGCATATTTATACCTGCCGCTGATGAAGTGGGTCTTTGCCCACGAAAGCTTATGCTCCAATACATCTGTTAATCATAAAGTGCTACGGGACTACTTGTCGGCTGCGTTTAAAGACATGGAATAGCTATTTCAGGATACTTTGGTATCCCGAAATAGTGCTGCTGTCTAGACAAAGCCTAAAGACTCCTAAAGCATGTGGTGAGCCAGCCTTAGAGTGTTCAGTTATAGTAAACAAATATGTCTCATTAAGATTGGAGAATTGAGAGGACACAGCTAGTCAACAGTAGAGATGATACGTTGGATGTCTCACAAGCTCTTAAAAATTCTGCCCCTCCTTTTATTTAATTCTGTCTTTATCTTGGATAACTTATTTAGGGATATAGATTTGAATCCTGGAAACATACATGTACTTAACTTAAATCGCAAGAATTTCATTTCGTAGCCAATGGAAGTACTTGCAAGCTTAAAGTTAAGCCTGTGCATGAGGGTTTGCAGGATGAGAGCCTCAGTTTGTATGAAAAATGCTAAATTAAACGGTTTAATTTCAGTACATTGAATCAATGTGGATATTAGTTACCATGAGTAAAACAGTTCCAATTTTACAATCAAGCCAATAAGAAAACGAAAAGTGATCTTAGCAGCAGCTGTGAAAAGGCTAGCATCATACATAGATCATTGTCCACCCTGCATGGCACTGGTGAGCCCTCAGTCCATTTCTGGGCACCAGACTTTAGGAACGATGTGGACAAACTAGAGAAAGTCCAGAGGAGAGCAACAAAAATGATGACAGGTTTAGAAAACCTGACCTCTTATGAGGAAAGTTAAAAAACCTGTGCATATTTAGTAGAGAAGAGAAGACTGAGGAGGGAACCTAATAGTCTTCAAATATGTTAAGGACTCTTATAAAGAGAATCATGGAGCTGAGGGACCTGTAGCTTGAACCTACTTCTACATTCAGCTATATCAAGATACAACAGGCAGGACTACAAAATAAGCTTCAGATGGGTAGCCGAATTAGTCTGTAACAGGAAATACTTAAAAAACAACAAATAGTCTGGTGGCACTTTAACGACTAACAAAACAAGTAGATGGTATCGTGAGCTTTCGTGGGAAGAGCCCTTTCTCCAGTGGGCTGTGCCCACGAAAGCTCATGATACCATCTACATGTTTTGTTAAAAGCACTTTAAAGTACTACCAGACTATTTGTTGTTTTTTAAGTTTTTACAAAGTAAGTGTGTGGCTGGGTTAACACTGATTGCAGGATGCAATGCATAAAAACGGTCTTGATTATTTTGGGACTTGTATTTCACACCTCCTTTTATTTACATTAGCAATAACCAGTCCTCATTTCTCTCTTTTTGCTGGAGGACCTTGGCAAGGTTATTGGAGAACGTAAGTAGTGGTGACTGGAGGCTGTGCTGTAACTTGAGATGAAGCTCTCCTTGTCCTATCTACTGAAGGAAAAGGGAGATGCAGAAATCGTCCCCTCTGTTATACACAGGGATGGTAACAATAAAAACACAGAACCAAACTGTGATGCCCTTACTCACACTGTGGGTAGGTCTCGCTGCAAATTAAGGTATAACTGTAGCACGAGTAGACATGCATAAGTATGTGTTTAAGTGCTTTGCTTATCCGGGCCTCTGCAAGACACTATTACTACACCTTGAGAGTCAGCTCCTCTTCTTCAGTGGTGGGGAGGGAGAGATGCAGTTTAGCTTACAGCCTGTTTGGATGACTTTTTTCAGATCATCTTCCTGAAGTCCTCTAGCAAAAACAAAGGAGTGCAGAGAAAATGTTTCTGAAGGTAAAAACGTTTTAAAAAGTGGATTTTTTAAATTTTATGAAGTTTTTCATAAAAGAAGAATAAAAGCCACACGCTACTTTAAAAAATGGCATTTGCTTTGCAGTTCTTCTTTGAAAAGATACAGACATTGCTTTCAGCCAGAATTTTCTGACATTTCCTGCTCTTTTCACCATCTCCATTATAATGCAGTAATGCATTTCCTTTCTTTTTTTACCCTTGAAACTGCAAGGTGGATAGCCCAATATGTTAGGTGTAACAGAGTCAAGAGGCAAATTTACTGGATTCAATACCCATCTCTTCAACTAATTTGATCTGAAACCGGCATCATGTGAACTAGTATGCAATATTAAGTAAGTGTGTTAACATTTGCAATATACACACTTAACCTTTCTCTATCTGAGTTTATCAGTCTACAAAATAGGTCAAATAATGTTTACACAGAAGTTTGGGGAGGCTAATGTTTGAGGAAATGCTTTGAAATGCAAAGGACAGGCACTAGGGAAATATTATTTCTGAAACTCAGAGTTCATCCAATACTGGTAACATTATACAAAGATCATCTTATGCAGCTTTCAGAATCAGAGCATTAATTATGAGTAATAATAATTTTAACATGGGCTTTTGTCTTGCAAAAAGAATATCTAATTGCACACACAGTAGCAAGCTTCATGTTAATAAATTATGGTATTCACCTCAATGATAATTAATATAGCAAGAACCATTACATGTAATTAATCTTCTGACATTTCTTAAATCAAAATAGTTTTTATTCAACACCACTCATTAATTTAAATAGGAGTGATGTCCTCTGAAGAATGTTATATGTGGAATTTCTCAAGTTTCTATCTGAAAGATTTTTCCATAAAAATCATTAAAATATTTATTACAATAGGTCTTAGAACACTGTCACATTAAAATGAACGGCGCTATTCATCTCAGTAGGCGTTATCATACACCACATCTTTTATAGCAAATATCTTAAGCAGGCTGTTACGTTGCTGAGGGCCAGATTTCTGAAGCAGGTAAAAGGGCAGATAACATTTCAAAGAAGAATTGTGTCTAAGTAAATAGCATTGCTGGTTTATTTTTGGATTTTAAATAATGCTTCTACTGAGACGTTTAACTCTTCAAAAGTTATAGAAAACATTTGCAATGTGCACTATGTTGTTATTATTTATTATCTGTCTGTGGTTATTGCTCAAAGGCACACATCAGGATCAAGGTGCTGCATACACACACATGAGTAGCCAGACCCTGATTCCTTCCTCCTCAGCATACAGATGCTATACAGTAGACTTCCGATAATCCAGAACCTATGGGATTTAGGTGGTGCCGGATTATCAAATATGCCGGACTATCAGGAGGTACTATAAGCAGGTTATATATATACTGTATACATTATATACTGTATATAAAGTGTTCTTAACCCTTTTTATTGTACATACTGTATACAGTATACTGTAATGTTTTAGTTTTTTTAAGCCTTTTTTACCCTTTTTGCTCAGTTCAGCTGCTGCCGCTGTTACCTTGTGACTCATTTTTTGACGCAGCTCACTCACTAGGCTCTTGCCATTTTGATGCCGGACTATCAGGAGTGCCGGACTATTGGATGCCGGACTATTGGAGTTTTACTGTACTTACAGCATTCTGGATCCTCCACACCCTCAAGTGAAAGGCCAAAGCTGGCACTTAAAGTTCAGTGGTGTTACTGCCAAACCTCTCTCACTTCTTGAAGGAGCAAAATTCAGGTGTCAACTGCTCAAGAGAGCTAAGGAACAAGTTTGGCTCACATACAGGTGTGCACACCACTTCCTCAAGTGAGAATTGATGTGTTTCCTGCCTCTAAGTCCAGTTAGTAGAAAGCACTAGCCAGGAATCCACAGTGTTGCTCCTGTGCAGAGGAGTTACAAAATGTGTGTTCTAAGTGAGTCCTTGCCCTGTGGCCCCATCCTCCAATCTCTTGGGAAGGACCATGAGGCAGAGGAAGACTCCACACCTTGGATCTCAATCACTGAATTTCTGATTTGCCTTACTGCACCCTTCTGGACAGAGTCTCCTCAGACACTAGTGTAATCAGGAATAACTATTGAAATCAGGGGAATTATTGTGTAAGTGGACAGTGAAGTTTCTCTCAAATCACACGCACAGTCATCATGTATCTCACCAGGCAATGTCATACGGAACTAAGATTATAACAGGCCACCAAGCAGAGCCTGAGCATTAAAAAGGATTAATAGTCACAAAGTAAATTTCCAGAGTAGATGTTGCCATGATGGCATGCAGGTCCAAGTTTTAAAAGGGGGGCCCCATCTGTGGATGAAAATTCCTTCTTGCTGGTTCAGCACCGTCATCTGCCATTCACAATGCAGACCCCAATAGAAAATATTACTTTTTCCAGTCATGTAACCATTAATATTGTGTAAATTATAACTAGTAAAACATTGGCTAGCCAGGTATTTAAAACATTTTACATGGTTCAATATGCTTGTGTTCTCCTTAACAGCGCACATTTGCTGGAACACCACACCAGACCACAACCTTACCAGAACAGGGCCTAAGCCAATCTCACAGAAAGGCCACAGGTGTTTTGTTAACAGTAGATCACAGCAGACAGCAAGAGTTATAAGAAAGAGAAGCATGCTCAGAAGCCACTATTACACAGAAAGGTCCTAATGTTTGGATGCTAGCAGCCTCATCCAGTTTGCATTCCTGAGCTATCCCGCCCACCAGCATCACACTGATAATACCTGCCCCTCTTTCTCCAGCTCTGCTCAATGTACAAAAGAAGAGCCAATCTTACTTCCAAGTAAATATGTTCTTCTCTGGGTAATAACTAAATCTCTCTGTTCCAGACTCAGGTTTACAGTCTCTCCAGCACAGAGGCATTGCACACCAATGAAATCCTTAAATAGGGAGAGGCAAAGTTTTCTGCACTGGGGGAAATATCACTTTCTGCAAATTGCAGTCTGTTTTACTCCTATTTCCAAGTTTCCCCAAGTAGCAAAATGTTACAACCTGTCATTGTGTTGGATCTACAATGCTACAATAGTCAATTACATTTGAAACAGTGAAATAATAAATTCTCAATAGTTTTACATATATTTATTTGTGGGTTTAGAAAAGCTGTAAAAGTTGGCTTTAAATAGAAACTTAGCTGCAACCTGGCAGGTTCTAAATCTGCATAGTTTCAGTAAGTATTCCAATTTATACCCCCTGGTGATCTGGCTCACCATCTTTAAATCCCCACAGTACCTTGATATAACTTTCTTTCTGAGGTATTTGGGGGAAAATATTTCTTTTATCATATGTTCTGAAAAATTAATTTATTTAAAATTAAACTTCCATTGACATTGATGGGAATTGTAGGTACCTTTCAGGGATGTATGTTCCAATAATAGGAACTCCAGCTGATCATATGCACAGTTTTTAGACTCTAGCTTGCCACTGGGTAGCAGTAGTTGTTTAAGTCTTTTTTAAATACTTTTGCTGTGTAGAATAGAAAAATCCAGCATTACGTTTCCTTTTTTTACCCTGATACAGTATTTTAGGGCCTCAGGAAAGGAAAGTGAACATTCAACAACATTTTTCAGAAGTGATTTTCTGAAGAAAAGAATTTGATACAATTCTACTGGGAAGAAATTAAGCCAGTTTAAATAAATAAGTGCATAAGATGTTGCTGGTTTGTTGCCTTCTATAGAACTCTTCAGCATCTCAAAATGCTTTACAAACATTAACTACTGGAGCTTCATGAAACAATATCCTATGAAACACAACAGATACATTATATTTAAACTGCTGTGTTTTCAGTATTGTTGAACCCAAGGCTTAAAAAATCATTAATGAGACCTCAAACAATCTTCTAAAAATACATTGTTTTGGGGCTGATTTTTGTTGGTGTTTGGTTTGGTTTATTGTGCCTTTTGGTTTCTGAGTATTTTAGGGTACATTTGGGTCACCCTTTCAAGCTTTTTCTATATAACCATGCCTCATGAAACTAGAAACTTAATGAACACTGACATTCTCACCTCCTCACTTGAAACCCGGAACTGGGGCTTTAAAAAATACCAAATAGCGTAAAAGCTTGTTTAAGATGGCAAGAGTTGGTAATACTGAATTCAGCCTCTGAACTGTCGACTGCTGTCTGAGACTAAATGCCTCATCTATTCAACCAATGCACAGGAACACTATATATCCATTTAGGACAGAAAGTGAAGAAAAAAGTATTTGAAACTGCAAGGCAGATTTACTGCTGTAACTATCATAATTGTAATCTGGCCAAGAGACCTCCAACTTTATGAAAGTACTGTAAGATTTTTAATGAAAAGTAGTCAAGGCCTTAATTTTTTTTTTCCTCCTCCACATCTCCAGGAATATAGTTTGCTCTCATTACACAGTCAGGTCAGCCATTGGCTGAAGACCAGTTTGCCTTTAAAAGTAAGGAATGCTTAAGACGCAGTCCTATTTAAGTAATGACTTAGCCTCACCTTGCTGATATGAGATTTTAAGGCTAAAACACTAGAACCATTCTTCAGGAGGTCTCATGCTGGAACTTCTTCAGTGTTCTAGGAGAATAAAGCAGCCACAGTAGCATTTAAGACTGCAGCATCTCAGCTGATAAAAACAGAGCTCCTGTATTTCTGAACATGAGAATTTCTGGTCAGAGTTCATACAGCATTTTGATTTCTCTGCTCCCTCTTTCCACTGATTCCGGTGCTGTTTGCCATCAGCCCAGATATTTGAACTAATCTATCCCAAATTATTTCTTGCATTCTTCTGTTCCCAAGAGGAAAAAAATGATTCTTGCCTTTAAACTGACAGTGACACTGTACAGATTAGTCGTGATACAGTTATGAATCCCAGCTGTCTTTGGTAAGGAAAAACCATTAACATTAGCTTTTTTTTTTCTCCTTTTCATTTATATCTATTTGCTGGTTAGATGAACTTTCTTTGTACCTCTTGAAACCCACTGTAGTAATTCATACTGATTTCAAGAGACATACTGGAAGACAGGATTGCAAAGCCGCTTATTTGTAGTTACCTCAGTTGTTGATCTCAGCCAATAAACTGCTGACTGATCATTGCAAATGTTCCTGCTTTAAGGAGATATGCAATATGCTGATGTCTAATTTACTTCAGCTTCTATTGCTGCCAGTCTTTTAGCATGACAGATAAAACTGGGAGGAAGGCCGAAGCACAGAGATAGCCACAGTAAAAGTGACATATCAAGTCTATGGGGAGGTGGGGTGCCTGCCACATTGTTCTGAAATATTCCCTGCTGGCCTGTCTAATACATGTCATTGGCATCACCTCTGAAGTATACCGTTATCCACTCTTCCAGCTGGTGCAGCTGCCAATGGTAAGCCACGCTTCTAAGTTTCGCCTGTCATAGCCAGCACACTTTTAAGGAGAGAGTGGGAGGCAGAACATACTGCGTGCATATGAATATGGTGCAGGAGAAAAAGGAGACATTTTGGGAACTGCTCTGATTTCTTCTGTTTGCTTTATTTGGGTTTGAGTGGTCATCAACTCTGGCCATTCCTCTGCTTTGCCCTAATTTCTTCCATTATCACCATCATGCGACTGGACAGCAAGTTGTATTGTATCATATGTCCCATGAATTCAGTTAATACTCTTCCTTGTGTCACCCACAGAAAAGAGCTGTTCTTGGCTTTTTTTTTTTAACTTCACCCCTTGCAATATTTCACAACAACAGAGACAGCTGAGCAAATGGTGCACTTGTGAGCAACACACCAAATTGGGTTCTCTCATTAATATGTGTAATCTCTGGCACTGCTAGCCACATACAACTCCATTACTTCATAAAACCAGATGGGAATGCTGATTTGGCCTCAGTCTTGAACCTGAAATCATAATCTAATCTGCATGTATTATACTGACAATGAAATTTACAAAATCGTAATGAATCCAAAGAATTTGCTCTGAAGAATTTATAAACTAAGGGCTGAATCCTTACTACCACATGTAGTACTTACTGCTTGAGGGATTACTGATGGTAGTAAGCACTATACTTGGCAGGAAGGGAAAAATCCTGGTCCTGTCCGAGTCAATGGCAAAACTCCTATTAACTTCACCCGAAGGGTTCACAGAATCAGCTGTTAAGCATTTGCTACTTAAATAAGGGTCTGCTAAAGTTGAACCATTTTGGAGCAGCAAATTTAGGTATTTGTTAATCCACGAGTGGAGAAAGGAATGCTTAATCTTCACTTGAATCTTCTGACATTCAAGCTATATGGCATTAATAGGAGGTATTTATTAAAGAAAAGAGCTACTCAGTACACAGACAAATAGGTTTCCACTCAACTTTAGGTCCAGCTTTGCCTCCTTTGTTTACCAGGCATTCAACTCTGTGTGGAACTCCACACAGAAAGACCCCCATCTAATATCTGAATAATATATCTACAAATAAATGCATCATTATAGATAACACTGATGCTATTAATATACTACCATATCTGAATGCACTATCTATTTGGGGGAGGTGAATGTTTTCCCTACACACACAGACACAGACACACAAGTAAGGCAATACAGATGTCCGATTTTGATGAAACTAGGGAAACCGTTAAGAATCAAAATAATGATGTGTAGGCATATTACAGTAGACCATAGGCTTGCCTTTACTATATTCACTGCCTTGCCTTAATTATATTTAGCTGTAATGCAAGAAACCTACAGTATCCTGTAAGACATTAGCTGAAGCATAAATTAGCATAAGTATGGTTAAGTAGGCCAGGGTACAACTTTTATAATACATAAAAACTGGCATAGATCAATGGATTTTAGGAATTAAGGAGAGTTTGCTCAATAATAGGAGGCAGAATGTTCCAGAAAGTACTACCATGAAGAACATGGAAGTAAAAACTGCAAATCTGCTTAAGCAAGGGGTGACGGTATGATCATGAGCTGAAATGCTAGTACTGGTAATACGTATTAATAGACAGGTTGCAACTCCCAACTCCAGGATTCTGTCATCTGGCAACATCAGTGGTCCAGCATAACCATGGATGTTCCTGAATGAGAGAGCCCCAGGGCAGGAGGGCCAGAAGCTGGGAGCCCAGTGCAGCCCCACAAGTCTGCTAGCAGCGGGGCTGCCGTAGCCTGGGCGGAATGCAATTGGGACTGTCTGCCGCCTAACAGTGGGGCCACAGCAACCCAAGAGGGGAAGCCTGGCCTGGCCATATTAGCCTGGGAGGTGGCAGGGCTGCAGCAGCCCAGGCAGCAGTGGCAGCAGCGTGACTGGGGCTGCCTACCACCTGGCAGCAGAACTGGGGCTGTGGCTGCAGCAGCCTGAGAGGGGAAGTCAGCCATGGCAGCCTAGCAGAATCAGTGCAGCCACGTGCCACCCAGCAGTGGGGTAGTAGACCTGGGGCTGGGGCTGGCCCGCAGACAGCCCATCCAGGCTGAAGGAGCTGACAGCAGGGAGGGGCAACAGACTGAGGGGCTGGTGTCAGGGGACCTCCCGTTGTCCAGCAAATTCCCGCATCCGGGGCTGGTCAGGTCCCAAGGGTGCAGGACAAGAGAGGTCCAACCTGTAGTAACCTATAGAAGAAGGACAGTTCAATATTGGTAGATTGAAGAAATGCAAATAAGGAAAAGGTGGAAAACCCCTACTAAATATGCATTAAGCACAGTGCAGCTGCATAATATATTGTACAAGTTGTATCCTAATCTGTGGGGATAGGAGAGAGAGATGTAGCCCTTGGAAATGATCAGAATAATGGCCACTGGTGATGAGAAGGAAGGTGCTGAGGAGGTAATGGCTAACATGTCAGGTCATCCGGTATACTGATATGCAAATGTACGTTTCTGTAGTCTAGCTGCCTAACTGAGTTAATGCGTTTGTGATCTCTCTATATTTTCAAATAGTTTCTTAATACATTTAGCAGAGTTCCTACAATGTGAGAGATGCAACTGTACATGTAGGGGTTTCCAACTATGTAGTAATTTTTAAAATGCTGAGTTTGATTTTGGGACAAGAACTTGCCAACCCTCAGAATGATAACTGGAAAATCTTAGACAATCAAAATAATAAATAGATTATCTATAGATCAGGCTACATTACTCACCAACTATTTCATGAGACATTCTTACTTACAATAAGAAAATCAAAAATGTTATATGTATGCACATAGATTCTTGTTCTAGATAAGATTTTAGCCATGAAATAGTTAAGTATCTTTTGTAGCATAATATCAACTCATTAATTTTGATTCTTAAATACTTATTTGGTTTAAATCAAAATTCACATGCCTATGGACTAACATATTTGGGAGGACAGCTCAGCAGTGGGTCTCGCTCAATGAAAAATGCCACTGCCATCCTTCATTCTTACAGCCCTTTCTATCTCCCCTGTTGTCTAACAAAAGCAGTTCTGTGTATGTATGTTAGGCATTAAGAGCTGTCATGCTTCATTAGGAAAGAAAAAAGGAGAAAAAGAAAATGCCAGTGACCTTTGAAGGAGACATTTTCCTTATTGATAGCCAAGTAACATCCTGAGGAATGGTTGTTTCTTAATAAGGGCTCAAGAACACACCATTTTGTAGGGGAAAAAGAGACAAAAATTACATCTATCTCAAAACTATGATTATGTTTGTCTCACCATTGGAAGATATTATACAGCTTTCATAGCCAATTCTCTTTCGTGACCCTACCCCAATTCTCATTTGGAAATCTGGTGCCATGCTGAAATGCTGCATCCTATTTCCCCCCTCTAAGCTCAAATTCCACAATGCAATTAACAACAGCTCACTTCCGGAGATGCATGATCAGCTGCAACTCCATATTTGCTAACTGAACAATTCCAAATCATCAGGGAAGAAAAATAAATACATTGTAACAAAGAGAAACTTCTTCCAAAAAGTCATGTGTGGTTGGTTACTAACAAAACACAAGGACAGCAGTTCTTCTAAAACAGGAAGCAGATTCCCATTTTGCTCACTACCCGCCTGTTGGAAATGTGTGTGATATTTGAAAGCTGCCATTCTGGAATTTCCTCTTTAATCTGAGATGAGACCTATATTGAATATAGGGCAGGGCAGTGACAAACGGGATGTCCATCACAACATATTAGGAGCCTCATTGTACAGGTTAAACCTCTAAAATCCAGGAATCTCTGGTCTGGCAACATCTGTGATCTGGCAGGATTTATGGTCTGGCAGGACCATGGATGTTGCTGGACCAGAGAACCCTGGCTGGCTAGGTTCAGGGGCTGGGAGTGCAGCCCCAACCAGGCCAGCACAGTGGGAAGTGGAGCCTCAGCCTGGCTGGAGGCAGCGGGGCCAGAGGTCAGGAGAGCAGCCAGAGTGGTGCCCCCAATGGTGAGGAGCATGGCCCTGGCAGGAGCGGGAGTAGTGGGGAGCAGGGCTGGAGGGGAACTTCTCCTGGTCCAATAAACTCCATGGTTCAGGACCACGCAGGTCCCCAGGGTACTGGACCTGGTAGGTCCCACCTGTAGCACACTATAAACCAGTCAGTGATGGAAGGTCTTAAGGTATGTACACAATGCTATAATAACCGCATAGGCCGAGGATCTGAAAACAGGGATGCAGTTGCCAAATAAACCACCCTGACCTCATCAATTGCCAACAAGGAAATAGAGCAGAAAGAAGTTACACATGGCAAATATCTTTTAAAAAGGGTAGAGTGAGGAAGAGTATTTAACTGCCAAGAGATGGACTGATGGTGGGTGACACATTGGCTACATCATCACCAATTCTGTCTCTACAAAAAAATTTAAGTTACTTGCATAATTATCTGTCTATAAAAAGAATGCAGATAGCAGCAGAGCATCCAAAGAGGAATCAAGAGTTTCAAAAGAACTGAGAGAATTCCCAGGAATAAGTAATGTGACTATTGTCTGTAAAGAAGTCTGGCTTCAAAGAGAATGTGGCCAGGGACATGACATGAGGTAAAAGAGGACAGCCCACCATGCAAGGCCCTCTAAATCAGACTCATTCAAAATGGGGAAGTGGGAAAATTGTTTTTTTATAATCCTTCATTTTAAATGATGAAGATTTTAAAGTGTTGTAAAACAAATATGATGTGAACTATACAGACCACTCTGACAGCTGTCAAAAATTAGAGCTGGCAATTGCACCAACACAAGTGCCAATTTATGTATTTTTTTAAACAGTTTCAATATGTCTGTAAACTCCTCTGACAGACACCAGAGTGGAGGATTCTTGTGGTAGCCCAATAGGCATGCACAGATCTACTCCTCCTCGTAATAATAATGCAAGAGAAAAACAAATCAGAACAGTGAGATCCCTGAGACTCCAATGAACTATGTCTGTGTGATGGTGCCTTTTGCTGGCCATCTCAAGGGTTAGGGCTCTCAGCCAGCATGCCTTCTCCCACTGCTGTCTCCACCTGAAGACCCATCTCAGTCCAAGAACCGCAGAGTCCTTTTCTTGATTCCCCCCCACATCATGTTATCATCTGTGTTTTCCCCCTTCCAGGGAGGTGGAGGGGGATAGCTCTCAATTCTACAGTCCAAACACTTCCTCTGTGCCACCCACTGCTCCAGGTCCCACTCCAAAGATCCTGTGGCTCACATCCACCTCAGGGGATAGATTGTGTCCTCTGAGGTGCTGGAAAGGAGCAGTCCCTAGGACTTCCATAAGAGAGTTAGCCCCCATGCAACTTTCCTCAGAATTCCCTTCCTAATCTCCATATACTTCTTTAACCTCTGGTTCTGCTGCTTTAATTCCCTGTGCTACTTCCCTGCAGCCCCAGCACATTTTTTGCCTTCTTCACAGGGTATTGAGACAGTTCCAGCAGCCAGACAGGAGCTCCCTTTAGCTTCTCTGCCTTGCTAGTGGCTGCTCTGGCCAACAAACTGCCCATTCTCTTAGGAACACAGTCCTCACTCCGGGTGTGTCTACACCGCAAAGTTATTTTGGAATAAAGGCCTTTATTCTGAACTATGTGAGCGTCTATACAACAATTCAAAATAATTTTGAAATAACGGACAGCTTATTCCAACTTCTGTAAACCTCATTCTATGAAGAATAACGCCTATTCCAAAACAGCTATTTCAAAATAAGGTGTGTGCAGATGCTCCACTGCTGCTATTTCAAAATAGCCCCTCACCAGGGCCATTCCAAGTTATTCCTCCTGGGGCTCTAAATCGAGATAGCATGTCTACGTTAGGAAAGCCTTTCCTGGACTAATTTTGAGGCTTCCCTGCAGTGTAGACGATCTATTTCAAAATAATCTATTTCTGAATAACTATTCTAGAATAGCTTATTCCGAAATAACTGCAGTATAGTAGATGTACCCTCCCTGAGCACCCACTGATTCTGAAGGTCTCTTTTATGGGAAGCCACTGAGCCCTGATCTGCTGCTCCACACAGCTGCGCTCCAAGTAGTTGCTTCCTACACAGCCTCCCTAGGACACTTGGAGAACTTACTCCACTGCTCCTTTCTGGGACAAGTTTGGCAGGTCTGTGAGGCCTTTATTAACCCCTTCCTCTTCATAACACATCTTCAGAGTTATGTGAAGTCGAAAAGTGGAGGTTTCAGAAATGCGTGCCCAATGGCACGGCCAGAAAACATCCAATCAGGCAAACTCCGTCTTACTGAGATGTTCCTTGCCTGTAATACGGGTCATTAAGCTTTTTGTTTTGCTTTTAATATTAGCTTGATCCTTTCAGAAGAAGGGAAATAATGTAGGCCATCGATAATTATGTAGGAGGGCATTGTTTAAACATCTCTGTGGCTAATGGAAATGGAGCAATGAAAATGCTTTAGGGACAGAAGGTACGCTTTGGACACAGGCCTACAGTGGGGCATAGAACTGACATTCCCTTGGGAAGCTCTGGAAAAAAAGAGAGACTTAGCACAATATCACTCTAATTTCTGGGGTTCTGTTCATATTGAGCTCTCACTCAGTGTGGTTCAGCATGCTCTGTGGACTCCCCAGCCCATGATACCACTCTCTCCTCCATACCCCTCCAGCATGGATAGCTCCTGGTGGGCTACCACCACTATATTTAGCTGCAGGTACTGGTGATTGCAGCTGCCGTTGGCCATGGATCACCATTCCTGGCCAATGGGAGTGGCGGGAAGTGGCACGGACTGGGATATCACTTCCCAGAGCTCCCGTTGACTGGGAATGGTGATCTGCAACCAACAGGATCTGCAAGCATCAGTACCTGCAGCCGTGCAGGTAAATATAGCGGTGAGGGCCCGCCAGGAGCTAACCCTGGTGGACCAGATCTGGCCTGCAAGCCAGTATTTGCCCAGCCTTGACCTAGAACAATGTGACCTTTAGTAAATCACCAGCTCAGGACCCCTGTGACAACACGTCGGGGAGCCCCCGACCCTGCACCCTCATCCGCAGCCAGATGTGACTCTCCATCAGCCAGTAGAATAGAAGGTTTTATTGCTGCTCAGAGATACAGCAAGGCATAGGCTCGATATTAATATAGGAGCCAGGGCAGACTGCCTTAGTCCTCTTGGGGGAAAGGGTTCACAGGCCCCCTGTACTGGACTTAGTCTGCGCTCTTCATGCTTCCCCCAGCCAAGACTACCCCAACCCCCAGCAACTGGTCCCTTAGCCCCCAGGTGGCCACGGCCCTTGCTTTGTTCAGATAGCCTCCACCTAGCCTAGGTGTCAGGTAGCTGGGCCATTGCCTATGTGCCTCCCCTTCGGGACCGTCCCCCACTGGGCACTGCACGTAGACACACACAAAGTCTCTGCAGACCAGCATAGGGCAGTAGGGGTCACACACAGCACAACACAGCAACCAGCGAATGCAAAACCAGAGTGGATCCAGGGCCACAAGAGTGGACAGCACCCTCACTGCATCACAACCCCCCATCCCAGTTGCTTACAAAAGAGACAGACTAGACCAGTGATTCTCAGCTAGGGGTACATGTACACCTGCGGGGTTCACTGAGGTCTACCAGGGGCCCATGAACTCATCTACATATTTGCCTACTTTTACAAGAGACTGCATAAAAAGTACTAGCAAAGTCAGTACAAACTAAAATTTCATATAGACAATGAATGACTTGTTTATACTGCTCAACATAATATACACTGAAATGTAAGTGCAATATTTATATTCCAGTGGATTTATGTTATAATTATATGGTAAAAATGAGAAACTCAGCAATTTTTCAGTAATAGTGTGCTGTGACACTTTGGTATTTTTATGTCTGATTTTGCTAGCAAGTGGTTTTTACATGAGGTGAAAGCTGAGGATGTGTGAGATAAATCAGACTCTTGAAAGGGGTACAGTAATCTGGAAAGTTTGAGAGCCACTGGACTACACAAGCAAACCTCTACAGTTTACAGGAGTCTCTCTACTATAGCGTTGTGAGTTACCGCCATTAAATGCACTCCAAATATAGGGCCTGAGTTTTCAACATGGCTGGTGGTTACAAATGCTTCTGCATGAAATAGAGGAGCCTTTAGTTCTAGTGGGGGGACATCTCTGGTCCCTATAGGCTTGGTCAAGAATGATGGCCTTTTTTAGGGGCCGCTTGATTTAGACGCATATTTATTGCAGTATTTGGACTGGAAAATTGCCTGAGAGGATTGAATATTTGCACAGCCAAGCTGTGTGTCTCCATGTGTTTTAAATGCAGGAAAGTATTTATTGCATTTTAAGTTTCAGCAAATGCCTTTTAAAACATAACATGTCACAGAGGTTCATATAAACTGCACCTGTAAGCGACATCTTTGCAACACACTTGTACATAGGATACTTGAAGCTATTTCTAACCAGCAGCAGTGATCCATAGACTTAGATGTTGTTAAAAAGCTTAGAGTATCAGCAGGGCAACTGCTGCCTCCATTAGAAACATGATACTAAGATACTGATTAATACCAGGAGGGGGCTTTAATCAGCCAAAGCCATATGCTATTTAACTTAAGATGAAAGTGCAAATGATAATCATTATTTCAGAAAGGATGTATTTAAAAGAAGAGCAGAACAGCAAGTGGCATCTTTTTATCATTACAGCTTCTTCATGCGGCCTTTTTTTTTTTTTTTTTGGCCTAATGCTTTATAAGCTTTTATGAACATCTGGATCATTTCTTCATTATATAGGCTTCCAATATCATTGTGTTTGATGTAGGGTTTTTAAGCAGAGCTATGCTAAACTTCTAAATATACAATTAATTCCTATTAATTATAGTTTTCAAACTGGAGAAATTATCCTTCATTAACTTAATCACTTCTATTTTATCTTTAAAATTATATTCACTCTTTTATAATCCCTACATCTAAAGCCATTTCTTTCCTAGGCTTTGTGTGATGTTTTGCATGCTGTTTGTATAAAGGTTTGCCAACCATTTTCATTCCCTTGTAGAACAGAAGCTGTCAGTGGTAGCCCGTTTTAAAATAGAACCTAATTCAGCTTAGTTGTTTTACCAAGCAGTGCTTCAGAGCAGTGGAACAAAGGTGAAATTGGATCTGTAAAGAGCAAGACTTGATTGTTCCTCATGAAACTTCAGAATGGGAATCCATCTGCCAATAGGGGGGAAAAAGCCTTGATAATGAGGACAGCAAGCTCAGAGTTATTCGTGAGTTTCCATTCCATGTGGCAATAATTCACCATGAGTACCGCCAACTGATTTATGAGCCTTCACCCTCTTAACTGCTTGAAGAAATAGGAGCATCCTCAGTATCCGGTCAGAATATATTTGAACTACAAAAGGAAGCTTTACTACATTTTTCTGAACCTTCTGATCTCATGTTGGATTTGTTCTGTGACCTCTAATGGGTCTTAAATTATTGCATTCACCAGATACTGACGTGTTTGCATGAAGAAGACAACATACAACTCATAAGATTGTTGAAAGCAGCTACTTAGTCCTTGTCTCCACATAGATTTACCCTATTTTCAGCAATCAGTGGTCAGCAACAACTGTAGCTACATGGGTGTCCACCTCTGGTGTAGGCAGACAAAGCTACTATCGCCAGTGGCAAAGTTTATCCAGAGTAAGCTACCCTGGTGCAATTGGAGGCTTATAGCAGTTTATTCTGGGCTGCATTCATTGTAATGTCATTGGTAACGTCACAGCTGCACAACTGGCTGCCATCACTGCCCCAGAGAAGGCACATTTCCAGCATATACAAGGCCTAATTGCTTCTCTGAACACACACTATTCTGACGAGTATAGAACACATCCTTCATAGACAGATGAAGCATTTCTGTTTAGTGCTGCTCATTTCTAGAGCTGTTCAAAGCATAATAAGTATATTTCATGATTTTAAATTTTTTTTCCCATTTTTTAAAAATGAAAACCAACCTGAATATATTTCCATTTTTGGTTTTCCAGTTTCTATTCCCCCTCCCCTTTTTTTTAAACTCCTTTTCTCTTTTGATACTGAGAAAGTGAGGGAGGGGAGAAAAACGGGCAGGTGTACTGAATGTTTCTATTTTACAGGTCTGGGATTTTTTTGATTAAACAAAACCAGAAACTTTTGAAATAATAACCTCAGGTGAACATAACATTCCAACCAGCAATACTCATTGCCTGCTTGCAAGATACCTCAGAGGAGAGTGAAGGCTTTCTCCTATGTTTCCCAACCACCTTTATTCCAGCATGCTCTTTCTTCCTCAAGGCAAGGCTGGAAAAACAGTTGGCCAAGCAATCCACTGCAGAGTTGAATTCCTATTGTAACATGCTGTTCTAACAAATCATTTTTCATGTGTTCAATGCACTGTCTCTGTTCTCTGGGTGTCATGGGACACTGCAGCCCATGTCTCGTCCCTAAGCTTCCTAGGACAGTGTTTCTCAACCTTTTTTTTTATAAAGTACCCAATTTTCAAAAAAACCAAAAAAAGTATCCCTTTAAAAAAAGAAATAAGTACCCCCCAGTACCTACAGTTGTCAGACACACACAATTTTTTTCTACCATTGCAACACATTTGTTTAAACAACTAAATCGTAGCCGGGAGGGTGATGAAATTTTTGGGTGTAAAAAGTACAAAAATAAAGCGCTGTAAAACTTGAAACAAAAATTCAGTTTTCTCCAAATTTCAGTTGTGCTAAAGTACCCCCCAGACATCTCTCAAGTACCCCTAAGGGTGTTCATTCCACTAGTTGAGAAACACTGTCCTAGGACACCATAATTTTGCCACCATCATTAATATTACTTATAATTATTAGTAATAATTATTTCCCCCAGGGTCTATTGCTATATAAAAAAGAACCAAAAAGCCTTGATTGAAAAATTCAGTAAATCTTCACGAGCTGCAGTTAGGCCTCCTTCTCCATCATGCATTTTGAAACCAGCAGCCATACACTGAGGATAAGAGGCAGAAGGCAGCACTCCAGCCAGGTTCACAGGGGTGGGGGGACGGTAGTTTCTCTGGGTAAGTCTACATTGCAATACAGCACCCGTGCTGGCCTATGCCATCTGAATTCGTCTCACGGCACTCAGGCTGTGGGGCTATAAATCTGCAGTGGAGATGTCCAGGCTGCAGCCCAGGCTCTGAAATGCTGCAAGGGGAAGAGTCTTGGAGCCCAAACTCCAGCTCCATTTGCTACTTGTTCAGCAGGAAATACAGAGGGCTCAATCAACTGTCCTCTCCTGGCCTCTTTAGTAGTACAAGGTATGCCAGAAAAGTGGCAGTACTTCCTGACTGAGGACTCCCCCAACCAAGAGAATCCATTTGTGGCACTGGGCCAGCCTAGCTGGCTCCTATATCACCACAACTCTGGCAAATCAATCCCTCCTGAAGATCCACGTCTACCTTGACACATACCTACAAGTGTCAGGAATGACCAAGTCAACTCCTTCTGCAGAGCCTGAAAAGTAGCCAACCCAGTCTCCAGACAGATTTGTCAGCTCAGCTGGGTTGCAGTAGGACCGTCTGCGGAGCCAATCTATGTGACTGACTGAAGCAGGCTCAGCCTTAGGGCAAGGCGAGCAAGGCGGTTGCCTGCTCGCTCACTGCCCTGGCTGGGAGGCACTTGGCCACATAGTGCAGCCAACCACAGCATGCCACCTTGGCTGGGCCTGGACTGAAGGAAGCCAGCATGCCCTCTTTTAAGGTCAGCAGCAGGCCAATGGTTATTTAGTGCCTGCAGCTGAGATCACTCCTGTGCCAGCCTTGTTTCTAGTCTGCTCCAGTGCTGTGTGTTTCTGTTTTGCAGGTACGCCTGGTTCTTGACCATGACTGACTAGTGATCCCTGGTGCCTGACTTCTGCTCCAGCTCTATGTCTCGCCACCCATGCTCCAGTCATAACAACTACTAGGTGTCCTGTAATTGTGCAGAGTACTTCAGATTGTGTATAGAGCTTTGAGAAGAATAAACTGTGTGAAGGAACAGTTTCATGGTGATGTAGCCTATCATCTCCTTTACCTGTTTGTTGTCGCCTTGACTCATGTCTTTTTAGACCTGTGAGCTGTTTGAGGCAGGGACTGGGCTTTCTTCTGTGCCTGTGCAGTCCTCAACGGAGTGTGGGAGACTTTAGAAATAGCAATGAAGTAGCTGGTTAGAATGGTCTGTCCTTTTCCAACTGATCAGTAAGAGTAGCCACGTTGTCATAGCGATTCACACCAGGCCATCTGGTGTGCATAAATGTCCCTGCATCTTTTTACACGTATGTAATCTTTGAAGGTGCCCCTTCTTATCTGACACTACATGTTGAACACTGTCAGTATTGGGGTTGTTTGTTTTTTAGTGTGTAGTAAAGGCACCCAGAGTTCTGAATAGACACGTCTTGGCATGGAATTGTTTTTTAAAATCAAAACTCAGTCAATACATACAGAAACAAACACTAGCCCAAAGAGTGCAGTTTCAGGAGCATTTGTACTGGAGGTAGTCCAAAGAAAAGGCTGGTAGAAATGGTCTAAAGGCACAAGTCTTCCTGCAGAGAAAAGCCACTGTGAACTCAGTTGTCTCCACCTGCTTCTTACATAGAGGAGGGGAGGATAAAAACAGCCAAGGGACCGGAGGGAATGGCCCCTGAACTTATGAGCTACCTAAAGATGGAGGAGAGACTGTGTTCTCTCTTTTATGTTTGGATGTTAAGCTTTTGCAGGCAGGGGCTATCTTTTCATTGTGTGTTTTTACAGCACCTACTATGTTTGGATTGAGTTTCTAGACACTTCCACATTACACATAATAAATACTAGTCATAATCATTAGAGGAAAGAGAGAGATGGGGTGCTCTGTATAAATTAATCCATTGGTTCTTCATCCATTAATGAGGTGTGTTTGCCAAAATCTCCTTTTATTTCCCATAGATACTCCTGCCACCCCGGAATCTTAGCTAAGAGAAGATCACAGCAAAACCAGGTGATTAACCCTCCTAGAACAAACAAAATTGCTCCTGCAGAAGTGCTGAAGGGTAAAACTTTCTTCCTTCCAGAGTCTTTTGAAAATCTTGAAATTCTTTTCTTCTGTGTTACATTTTGATGTTGCTCCCCATGAATATCCTTGTCAGACAATAGTAACTCTCCACCTACTGCCTGTCAGTGGTTTTTACAGAGTTGACATTCAAAAGACTCAGAGCTTGAAAGCTGATCTTTCTCAATAGTTATATTTCCCAGCAACTATTTGGGTACCTACCAAACAAATAAAGTATCTGGAGGCCTCTTTGTAATGGATGGACCATAATGTTAAAACCAGAGAGGGATTTAATTTGACTGAAAGAAAAATATTCAGAAAAGGATTGTTGACTTCAGGTCTGACATGGATTTAGTCAAAATTTTATAGGTTGAAAATTCAGATTCAAAAGTCTTAAGAGCTAATCTGACGTCACTGAAGCCAAAAGGATTTTTCCTCCAACAGACTCAGGCCCCTAACACAATCTGCAAACTCGCATCAAAATCATTGAAATTGCTGTGGGAGAGCTATAGTCAGCTCTGTGTTCTAGTAGATTATTTTAAAATATGTTCATAGAAAGTCCAAACTAATTGCCGTCCAAGCTGAGGACAAGTCTTGACTACAGAATTCTGCAGCAAGAAACCATGAATGTTTCCTTATAGGTTCCCATGACCTGATCAGAAGAATGCAGGATTTGCCATACCAAATTGGCTCAGTGGTCTGGTAAGTATGGTATTCCTCTATTTAGGAGCGGTCTGCTCAATGCACGACACTTCAAAACAGGGCAAAACCCATAATACACCTGATATAACACAATAAATCCCTTCCTGACCCCTGCAGCAATCAAATCAGGCCTTGACAGCTGAAATTTGATTCCAACAGGCTTACAGCAATTTGAGTAGGAAAAGCAAAGAATCCACCTTGCCCCACTATAGCCCTGCACAAGTGTGGGTTTTGTACTCCCAAGGGCACAATGGTCTGTTCCTTTCCAGTGTGTCCCAGAGATGCACGATACCCCAATGTGGCTGTAAATTAGCATTTGCTTTTTATTCACTTCAAGATACATCTCTCAGGGATGGTCTAGAGTTACTTGCCTGACTCCACGTGGGGGACTGGACTTGATGTCCCTTCCAGCCCTATATTTCTGTGATTCTTTCATCGGCCAAGTAAATATTTATAGAATTACCTTTGTTCGTGGGTGTCCCCTTGAGCCACCCCTTTCATTGGGAACAACATCTCGGGGTGTTAATTTTTTAATTTTTCATTAGCCTCTTCCACATCTGTCCCTCTTCAGCCCTCCACCTTTCTGAATCTCATTACAAAACCTGGATGAGCGAAAAGGCCATCCTTTATTCAGGTTTTTTTTCTTTTTGTTTTTTTTCTTTTGTCTTTTTACACTATTTTGTGAAAATGGGATAGAACGTGAGAGTTAAAATAGAAGAGGTGCCACTCATCATAAACAGCCTTCTGCACAGAATAGAGACATCCATTCTAGCTTTATTTTTATCTTTTCATAAACTACAATGCTTATATAAGACTAAAACACAAAGCTGTTCTGCTTTAGAGCCCCACATCTTTCTTCTATGACTCAGTAGTCCTAGTCTCCATAACAATATCCTGAAAGTATTGAGCTGTTACTATCTAATGTCTGTTTCATATGCCACCCATAACTACACTTTGATCTTGACACTTTCCCATCCTCAAAGTCCCTTACAAACAATAATTATTTCCAATTTACAGATTTAAAAAACTGATGCAGAGAAATCAACTGACTTGGACAAAGCCATGGAAGGAATTAGTGATAAATGAAGATTAGAACTCTGCTCAGACTGCTAGACCAGTGGCTCCCAACCTCCGGACCGTGGCCCGCTGCTGGGTCACAGGCTTCTGGCTGCCAGGCCACAGTGACTTGGGCTGGGATACACTGCCCAGCGCCTCCCCTCCTGCCATAGCTGTTGGGCGCGGCATGTCCTGCCCCATCTCTTAGCCAACCAGTGCTGGGCAGGGGCAGGGTCTCTTCCCAGACACGGGAGAGTGCTTTGCTGTGAGGCAGGAGGGCTGCACAGAGCCCAGCACAGCAGCCTTAGAACAGCGGTGATCCAGGCAGCAGCACTCAGCTGGTGGCTGGGAGGCAGTGCAGCGCTAGGGGAGGGGGCAGGACAGGCACTGGGGACTCTGGGGGCAGGGGTAGTGCTGGGAGACCTGGAGGTGAACATAAGAATGGCCACACTGGGTCAGACCAAAGGTCCATCTAGCCCAGTATCTTGTCTGCCGACAGTGGTCAATACCAGATACCCCAGAGGGAGGGAACACAACAGCTAATCCTCATGTGATCCCTCCCGTCACCCATTTCCAGACAAACAGTAGCCATTCCTACCCATCTTGGCTAACAGTCATTGATGGACCTAACCTTCATGAATCTATCTAGCTTTTTTTTTTTGAACCCTGTTAAAAGTCCTAGTCTTCACCACATCCTCTGGTGGGGGACTCTTAGAGATGGGGGCAAACACTGGGGGGGCACTGGGGCAACCTGGGTGGGGAGTTTGCACTGGGGGACTCTGGGGGCAGGGCTAGTAGTGGGGGGACTATGGGGCAGGACTGGCACTGGGGGGCTCTGGGGATGGGACTAATATTGGGGACTGGCACTGGAGGTGATTCTGGAGGGTTGGGTGCAGTGGGGCTCTGGAAACAGGAGACTGGCACTGGGGGTCTGGTGTGGGACTTGGCACTGAGGCATTTGGGATGCAGGACTGGCACTGGGGGCTCTGAGGGCAGGAGGCTGGCACTGGGGGGAGTTGGGTACAGGGGACTCTAAGGTCAGTTGCTGGCAGTGGGGGTAGTGGATGGGTGGGTGGCTCTAGGGGTTAGGGCTGGCACTGGGGGGCTCTGGGGACCAGGGCTTTGGCGGACCAGTAATATTTGCATATTCATTATTTGCATAATAAACATGCAAATAAAATGTTACCAGTCCACCAAAAGTTTGCGAATGGGTTTGCTGGTCCCTGGTTAAAAAAAGGTTGGGAACCACTGTGCTAGACCATCCAACTGCCTATTTCACAATCATCACTACAAGTTGTGAATCAATACTGAAAGAGTATTTTCCATTTTTGATTTATCATTCAACAACCTCTATTGTCTAAAACTAAATTTAGCAGCATATAATAAACCAAGTGGGATGGACATCTTGGGATAATTGACAATGGGGCCTTTCCTTTATGAGATGTCTGGTCAAATCTACCACAAAGCAATTCTGCTGGCCTGTGGAATGAGTTGATGGTCTTAGTCCCGCTCTTAATTTCTACATTAAAAATTGACAGATCCACATCTCACACTAACTTTTACTTTTGCTGGCTGTGTTGGGACTCGTCTATAGGATGAGGTAGTGCACACTACAGTAGTGTCATTTCTAAAGTGCACAATTTGGCTACGTCTACACTGCCGGCTTCTTGCACAAGAACTTTTTGTGGAAGAGATCTTCCACAAAAAGTTCTTGCACAAGACCACATCCACACTGCCATGGACACTCTTCTGCAAGAAAGCTCTGATGGCCATTCTGTGAATGGCTATCAGAGCACCTGTGCTTTTTTCCAACAGGGGTTTCTCATGCAAGAAACACCTGTTTTCTGTCCACACATGCATTTTTGTGCAAGAGCTCTTGTGCAAAAAGGCTTATTCCTCGTAGAAAGAGGAATAACTCTTGCGTAAAAAGCCCTGTCTTCTGATGATCTACTGTACTTTTTCTTGCGCAAAAATGTGCTTGTAGTGTGGATGCTCTGCAAGTTTTTGTGCAAAAACTCTGCAGTGTAGACGTAGCCTTTGTGTGTTAATTGGCCTATATAGACACAGATGGTGAACAGATTCCTGATCATCTCATCTGAAAACGCTCATGATACCATATATATACATTTGTTAGTCTCTAAGGTGCCACAGGAGTATGATTACTTGTTGTTTTTAAGATTCTCTAGCATGCTTTGACTTAGTACTATTCCAAATAGCACAAGCATAGCCCTAGAAGAGAAGACCTGGACTGAATGGACATGGAGCTGACCCTGGAGGAGGTTTCTTCACGAGACACTTTGAGTGAACTCAGTTCTTTGCATTTGTCCTGCAAACAAGTAAGAATTGAATTTACAGTCCTCATTCTCCAGCATCTTTCATCAACACTAAAAATAATTAAAAAATTCAGTACATGCCACAAAATAAAGATCCTCTAATCCTTATTCAGGCAACGCTCCCAGTGACATAAATGGGTGTCCTATGTTTGGAAGAAGTGGGAAGTTGAATCCACAGACTGTCATCCCAATTCATTCCAAAACTGCACAGGGTCCCTTGGTGATTCTCCTTCAAGTATAATCTTTTAATTGTAAGTACAAATGGGGTTAAATAGTTGGTGTTTGCTTCTGTTTAATTGGACATCCCATGCCATTGGGTTTAAAGTTGCGTAATGAAACCCCAGAAACCTTTATTGTTATTTTTTAAAATATACTATATCCAATCCTGTACGTTCCCTGGTGTTGTTTTTCCAAGGGATGCACCATTCATCATATCAAATTATAGGTTGTCATCACATTAACTACAGAGGGCAATACATTGCTAAAAAAAAAACAGTGAAAGGACATTCATTTCCTTTAGAAATAAGGGGCTTTGCCCATGTGAAAAACAACAGACACAAAACAATACACAAAGCCCCTCACACAACACTTTTTCCTAATCTCTTAAACTTGGGCTAAGTAGAGTTTTAAGGTTTGCAGAGCTGTTCTCCAGCTGAGTGTTCCCTTTTAGATATGCACACCTCCTTGTTGGACATTCATTATCAAACCTCGTGTTTGCCTTTTATCTACAAGTCCTCTTCAGTGTTCAGCATAAACTACATGGACACCTTGCAGATTGACATTTCTTCATTCATGCTTTACCTTAAACAGCATGCGAAGACATCAAAGAAGAGGAGCCGGCTTTGATGTTACAAAATGAAAAACGCCTCATGATTTGCCAAGACCAGGGGAACTTCTAGTTTGCTCTTTTTCCCTTAAAGAAAAAATATTACTTTCCCCATGGACATGTTAAACTCTTTGCCTATTTCAAGCCAAACTTGTGTAAGCATTTTGTTGCCAACTTAAAAACAACCCACATCTTGTTTGTACCAGGAGAGCGCTTGCCTGAACTTTTAAACCATCATAGATATTCTGTAAGGGAACATCTGGGAAAGCACAAGTCATTTGAAAAACAGGTACAGTATTTTCTTCAATCTTATGGCTCTTATATGCCCCAGGAACTGCAGAATTAATCCACCAACACTAATAATTCTGAGCCCTTATGTTGCATTTTTCCATTTGTAGCTCTCCAATGTCTAAAAGAATAAATAAGCATTATTATCTTTGTTTTACAGAAGGAGAAAATGAGGCACAGACCATTTGATTGACTTGGCTAAGGTCACACGGAGTCAAGATTGGAACACCTGTTTTCTGATTCTGAGCTGGGCTTCCTACCCACTAGACCACTTATTAAACAAAGCAGCCTGAAGTTTTCAAATATGACTAGTGATTGTAGGTGCCTTAATTTTTGTGTGGTCAATTTGTGGTATTTTTAAAAGGCCTCATTTTTCAGAAAGAGTTAGTCACTTCACTTCTGAAAGGCAGGCACTTTTACGATATCCCAAATCGGGGACCAAGACATTGAGGGACACAAATATCTTGAGTCGCTTTTGAACCTTTAAGTTTAGACTCTTCAAACTTTTATTTAATATAATATGAAGCAGGTATTTTTGTAAGCATATTTGGGGGGAAAAGATGTCATTTCCTTTTCCTGTCTTGAAAAGAATCCAGCATCTTTATAGGATACTAGGCACAATCCTCCAAGATGTTGACCAGTCTCTAATCCCTCCATAGGCAATGCTAGTGATGCTCAGGATCTCACCAGATGCTTATCACCCCAGTTATGAAAGCATTGACAAGATCAGGTCATCAATACCTGTAACAGGAAGATGTTGCAAGCTGTGGGAGGCAAAATTGATTCAGCTAGGCTATGTCTACACAGCAGTGTTATTGCAGAATAACTGACGTTATTTCAAAATAACATAGTCCACGTCTACACAACAAGCAGTTATTTCGACAATGTCAAAATAATGTCAAGCTGGAGGACTTCTTACTCCAACTCCTGTAACCCTCATTTACGAGGAGTAAAGGGAGTCGGAGGAAGAGTGCTCTTTCTTGGACTACCTGTTGTGTAGACAGGGCCAAAAGCCAAAATAAGCTATTTCGACTCAAGCTACGTAACTTACGTAGCTCAAGCTGCGTAGCTTATTTTGGCTTTCACCCTGCTGTGTAGACATGCCCTTAATGATTTCTGACTATTATTTTGAATTTTTCCTCAGTATTATTATTTTGAAGGAGCTAAGAAATTAACTTTTCTGTGCTGTCCTTCTAAAGATATAATTAGTCCAAGGCTAGAGAAGAGAGAGATTCCATATGAACATTTGTTATTGATTTCCCATACCACTGTGGAACTGAGAAGAATGCCACAAAAAGAGAAGATGTGTAGATTAAATTTCCTTTACTAGAACATTGTCTGCATATGTATTATTAATATTTATTGACACCATGAAAATAGCACATTTCCTCTCTCTTGCATATATGTTAAAATTTGTAGATTAATCAAACTAATCATTTCTTTACAGTGCTTTCTGGTTTGCTGCTGGCAACATGGCTTTTTCTGCCAATGTGAATTGTCAGGAACAGGGCTCGACAAATCGCTGAATCTACTCACCTGTGGCGAGTAGATTTCAGCCGGTCGCGCCACGAGCCCCATTCACCGGCGCTTCGCGTATGCGCAGTTCCGGTCTTGCGCATGCACAGTATGGGGCTGGTGAGTGGCTCTCGCCGGGGTTTGTCTAGCCCTGGTCAGGAACATGCATAGAGATGAGGGTTCAGGAATAATATTTGCAATTGGCATGTGGCGAGCCATTGAACCAAACTGTAACCCCTGAATATAAAAGAACCCACTTCAAGCCAAGGGGGTGCTGCAGCACCTGCCCCACCCCTAGTTCCAGGGCCTATGTGCACAGAGAGTAAATCAACATACAACTGATTTTCCTTGCAGTGTATTTATAATTTGTCATATAAGATGATAATTTTGCATGCTAGGATCTGTAAATCTGTATTTATTCATGCCATATATCAACAAAAATGGAATCCCTGAAACATATTACTTCAAACATTCTATTTTCCCTTTTGTCACTAGCAGCAAAAACCCTGAGAGCAGTGTCCCCCAGACCATCACCCAAAGCAGTTCCCTGGGTGCCCATCCCTAAAGCTGGCCCTGCCTACCAGAACTACGTGTAAGCAATTGAATGCCAGTGGACCTTGTATATACCATGAAGCAGGTAAAAAAAACCAGCATCAATAAATGGTACTAACATAGAAACATATGTCAAACATTTACTATAAATGATTCACCAGGAATGTGTTTTGGCCAGACTAGCTGCAGTGGAGAGCTCCTTTTATTTTGAATTTAAGCTTTGGAATGTTCCAAAATAATGCTTCCAGTTAATTTGCCTGATTTCTGCCTATACCATGCTTAAAGAGCAGAACAGGCACAATGAGCCTTGACTACTTGACACCAGCCCTTGCAGGCCCTGTACCTTGGTCCCTAAGCAGCGTATTGAATGTCCATTCAAGGGGTTGAAAAAAGAGAGCCAGAATGATAATCAGCTCTTTATGAGATCATAGTGAAAAACAGACACGCCTATGTCACAAAGCCTTCTGAGGTTCCAGGGGGCTGTCAAACATTGCATCACTGCAGTTCCAGTAAGTTGAGCTCTGGAGTGAATACTGCAGAAAGCTTAGGTAACCCTCTGCCTGATAATGCTTGTACTGCTACGTAAGCCAGAATGTGATCAAATATCCATGGTTATTTAGCCCAGCATCATCCTCCCTAGCCAAAGGGATGCACAATTTTCACTGCCACATAGCAATGAATTAATGTAGCTGTTCATTTCAGTTCACAAGAGGCCTCACCAACTTCCAATGAACATCAGTGGAAATATTCCCATTGACTTCTGTGGGAATTGGATCAGGCTTTACAAGGTGCTGAAGGTCCTCATATACTATTAACGTTCATTCACAATTCCCTCCTATACAGTGTTCATCATGTCCTAATAGTGTTTTACATGCATATTGTGTCATTGACACTCCAAAATATATTCCACATTAGAATACAGATGTCTCTAATCCTATCAGACAAACATGCATTGGAATAGTAAAACTTTTAGTAGCTTTTTAATTTTTTATTTGATCTTAGAAGGTTCATGGTAGGGCTGGGAATGTGGGTTTTTATAATAGGTTTGGGTTTGTGTCCATTTGGTAATGAGTACAGCAAGATGCTTTTGGTTTTGGCTTTGAAAAGCTTCCTACTTGAGGTTCTTTGACAAAACCAACATGCCGAGTGGTTTAGATTAAGGCAGTCGGGGGCAGCTATAATGGCCTGTTTCAATGGGTGGGATATTAAACCACCAAGTGGGCACTGACCACCCACAGCCAGCATCACAATCCCAATCCTCACCCTACCCAGTGCAGAGAGGATGCCCAGCAGGCTGACAGTGAGTCCAGTCCAATACTCATCCCACAGTGATGGCCCATACCTGAGTAATGCTGTGTTCCCACATGCCAGTTTGCAATGCCCAGAGCAGGGAACTGGGCCCAGTCCCAAGGTACAGCAGGGTAAATGCGGAGCTAGCAATTTCTAGCCCCACTCCCAGGTCCTCCTTTCCGCACCAGGCTGGGAGAAGTGCACATTAGCCTGTTGTTGAATCCTTCAGTTCATGATTTTGGTGGATGCAATTGAACTCATGAACTCCAGCTAAAGCTCCCCTGAAGGCAATACCATCTCACTTGGCCCATCAAAATTGGCAGGGCAAAGAGAGAATCTTTTGGTTTGGGCCCTTCTCTATGGAATAGTGATCAACTATTAATTACCCAATGTCCAAGCAAACAATCTTCACTCATTTTCATGTCTTGCTTTCAGGAAATGCCTCATTAAATAGATGGGTGTTGCAGCTCACCTTGAAGGTCACTAAAGTTAGACTCAAATGGACTGGGAAAACAAAAATGTGCTAGTTATGCCAACTCAAATAATGACTGACATTGCCCCATAAGGTTCAACCCTAGAGACTGATAGGAAGGTCTTATTTAACACTAGGGAAAATCTGGGCCACTACCAAAGTGGTAAAAACACCGTGAGGCCTATCTACATGACAGCTTCCATCTTTGCTACCACCAGACTCACTGATGGGGGGAGGGAAGAGCACAGGGGACAGCTACCTTGGAGCCCGGTGATTCAAAATGTCCCAGGACTCCCGGCTGCTACTGCTACTATAGCAGCAGTGACGGCCATAGCCCCAGACTCTTTATATCACCCTCAGAGTCCTGGGTAGCACTCTCTGGGCAGCACTATGGGTTGGCGGGGAGGGAGGAGAACAGCATTGTTCAAGCAGTGCTCAGCGCTGGCTGCTCCCAATCCTGCCCATTCCTCCCCAAACCCTTCCCTTTTAAGAAATGTGGAGCCACCCCACTATTTTGCCCAGGGGGTCCAGCAATTCTGTTGGCCTCCCTGGCTACCACCATCAGATATCAGTGGTGGACTATAAGTAGGGTTGCCTGATGGTTGAAACAAAAATACCGAACACCCGCCTGCCCCCGCAAAAAAAACACTGGGAAAAAATTCTGTTGAAGAAAAAAAAAGGGGGGGGGGCAAAGTTGTTGAGCAAAAAAAAAAAAAAAGACTTATTAAAAGAGCATTAAAACAGCATGTCCCCTTTAAGAGTGAGTGCAGGGATAGGAACAGGGGAGTGGTTGAGCACTAAGACCCAGGGGAGTCATTGCTTCCCCTTGGTCTTTTTGCCGGCAGCCATTTTGTGCCAGCAGCCCTGCAGAACAAGGTAAGCATGGGGTCTGGGGTCAGGGGGCTGGGGGTGTTGGGGCCTGGGAGGGGTTTGGGGAGGAGAGGCCAGGCACTGAGTGTTTGTAGGGTTGCCAGGTGCCTGGCATTTTTGCCTCCTGGCCAGGGAAAAAAATCAGAAAATACCGGACATCTTAGGTGTCCGGTATTTTCTGAATTTTTTTACCGGACAGGAGGCGAAAATACCGGACTGTCCAGGTGAATACCGGACACCTGGCAACCCTAACTATAAGTACTTTTAAGGTATGAATAAGATTGCAGATACACACATTAAAATATGGTTCCCTGCATAGATTTTCTACTGACAAAAGCAAGAAAAAAATTGTAATTAAAAATGTTTACTTCAACCATGTTTCATCATGGTTATTTTTGTATTATAGACAGGGACATTGGAACAGTCGTTTGGTGGTGTAGACATCTAATCAAAGCTGGCATTATAAATATTAAAGGTGGACAATGATGGTATTTTCACTAAATGTATTATTCATTGTTGCATTTTTTTCATTATACAGCCACCGCTATAGGTAGTCAAATAATATGAGGCAATATTCTTTAAACTCAACCCTTGAATACATTATTGCTGAATTACTATTTCATTCTTGGACCTGCTTTAGTACATATGCTTATGTGGGTGACTATGCTATTAGCAGGACCATATGGGGTGGCCAAACTAAATGGGTCAAAAGGCAGTCAAATGCTCCTAAGGTGGCTTCTTCAGATAAACACAGTTTGAAGACTGAAGTCTCAAAGCCTTTCCCTGGCTGACAGGCACTTGCTGCAGAACGGAACAGCTTTTTGGCAGATATTTCAAGTGTCATGAAAAAACACATACCTCAATACAGATTTTGAGGAAATTGACACTGCCTGAAAATACCATTGTTAGTACAGGCATTTTTTCAACAGACATGGCAGATTTTTGCAGCACCTTTTGACTGGCTGAAGCTGTGTGTGTGACTTAACCGTCTTATTTCTGCCTTTTGGATTTCCGTTTTTCTGTCACCATTGCCCTCCACATTTGACTTCTCTGTAGACTCAGTGCTGCTGACATTCATCATTATTCTGCTCTCTCCTTTTAACGTCACACTGAAGTGCCTGCTGTCTCCAGTGATGTTCCCTCCCAGTCAAATCACCAGCTTTTTCTACCTTGGCGGACTAAATATTTGTTTGTCTTCTTCAACATTGCATTTGAAAACTTTCTGGTCTTGCTACCATAATTAGCAAGGCAAAAGGGCAGAGATTCAAAAATGTTTAACATGATCTATGCCAGGAATATACAGAGCTTCTGTTTCAGAGATGTTTATATTTCTATAGTATATACAACATCACAAGAGTTTCTTGGCATGCTGCAATTTGAGGCCATGTAAGCACCAAGATTTACTTATAGAAGTCACACCCCAAGAGTCCCAATAACATAGCTTCCTCTCCAGTGAACACTGCATTCAAGTCAGAATCCCACAGCACAAGCATTAATAATCATATGTTAATCACATTATATTGAAGAGAGTTTTTAGAGTTGTGAGGGAAGGGTAAGCCAAGGAAAATCACCACTACCCATCTGTTCCCTGGACCCAAACATTAAACAACATGCTATCCAGATTTTTTCCCTCTCTTTCTTCATATGAACCAAAATAAAGGCCTGCTTTACACAAAGATCTTCTACTAGTATCACAGTTCTGGTGAGCAGTGTGATTTTTTTTGAACTAGTACAACCTCTAATGTGGATGCAGTTATACCATCATAAAGGCACCTTATACAGTATGGCTTCCTTTCCTTAGGCCTTGTCTACACTTACCAGGAGATTCGTGCTGCAGGGATTGATCTCTCGGGGGTTGATTTAGTGGGTCTAGTAAAGGCCTATTAAATCAGCTGCTGATCATGCTCCTGTCGACTCCAGTTCTCCAGCAGGTTGAGAAGAGTAAGGGGATGCCAGGGTAATTCGATCTAAGGTACATTTGACTCCATCTATGATATTCACGTAACTCTATATCCTTACTCCAGGGCAGGGAGTTATTCCACTTGAACTATACCAGAACAATTGGTACAATTAGTATAAAGTGATACAATTAGGACAATTTTTATGTATTGATAAGGACATAGAGCAATTTCCTGCTCCCTTCCTTCCTCTTCACTCCCCCCCGCCCACCGCCATCTAATATATTAATGACTCTGATTTGTATCTTGTACCTGAAAGTTTGGTAACCGTAGGTTCACTTTGCAATCTCAACCATCAAATCTAGTATTATATTATCATAGTACCAAGCAGCCCTGGTCCTATACCATTGTACTAGGGGCTGTACAAACACATTACAGTAAAACCTGTGTTATCTGGCATGCTCGGGGATTAGGGCGTTCCAGTTATCTAAAAATTCCGGTTCTCTGAGGGTCCCATCAACCTAGGAAAAAACAATGGACAATAATAGTAAAACTCAAGTTTTTAATATTGGTAGTTTTGTAGTGTGAGACAGTTGGTCTCACATTTCTATTTTGAGTTAAAGATGATCAGTACTTCTTAAATAAAAAATTGTTAAGCCAATCATGGTAAAGCAAGCCAGGCCTGTGCGCCTGAAGATGTGACAGTATTGTGGCTGGGGGCAATGCCGGATAACAAAGTTTTCACTGTATATTGTTTGCTTAATGTTAATTAAATAGCAAATACGGAATTATTTTAAAATGGCTGTACACATGTGAAAGGGCACCCACCTCTTGAGCACCTCTGAGCAGTTGTGTGAAGTTGTATTGTCCTTTTCTGCTGGCCAATCTTGAGGGAGGTCTCCAGTGGCTTGGTCCTCCAACCATGTTACAGAGTCCAAATGAACCCCTTTTGGGCTATCAAAGAGTCAATAAATAAACAGCCTCTTTGTCTTCACAAGGATTGAGGTGCTTGGTCGGGGCCCTTTACATGCAGCCCTTTGGGCTCCCAAATAAGTTTACACCACTTTACCTGTGACCAGTCAGGAACCCAGGCCCACCCACTACTCCAGCTTCTAATGTCCTTCCAGCAACATTCTATACAGCAGCCACACACTTCAATCCTTTGCTGCTGCTATTTCCTTGGGCCTCACCCCAGAGGGGCCATTTTATCCCCAGCCCTATCTCATGGCCAGTGCCCTCAGGCTCTTCTCTCTCAGCTGTATAAATCCAAGCAGCAATAAACTCTGATGGTTGGGCTCATTGAGCAAGGGAGGGACACCCTTAATGCCTTTGGTCCCTGTCAGGAACTGACCAGCTCCTTTTATCTGAGTCTGCTGGACTCTGATGGGCTGTCACTAGACCACCTTGCCCTTGGAGAACAAAATCGCTGCAGTTTCCATGGTATCCTTGCATCCCAAAACAGCAAGGAAATGAAGCAAGACACAAAGGATGAGCAAAACATGAAATAACTATGAACTAGTTGAGTCAGCAACAGTCTGAAGAAAACATAACAACCGTTCAAATGGCAGCAATAAGCAGGCAGGCCACATGTAAACACACACAAAATTGTCATCAGACCACCACAAAACAATGAGTTTTGGAAAGGAGACAACCAGCCTTCCATGACCCAATGCATAAGTCATTCTCTGACTAATGGGGGTTAAGAAGAAACTTTCTCCAGAGTCAGGTTGTTCTATAGCTGCCGAATAGAGGATTTCTTACAGCTTCCTCAACTACAAACAGCTTCTTCAAAGGCATTTTGTGCTGACCACAGTCAAAAACAGGTCATGGGACTAAACTGACCCCTGCTATGATACAATTTAGTAATTCTTATTTATTACAGCTTTCAGAACTTTGTATGTCCTGGCCTCGGAGAATTTCACAAATTAATTACTGAGACTCCCAATCAGCTGATCTCTGGCTATTTAGAACTCCTCACTAAGGAATGTTTGGGCCACTGATCCCATAATGATCCACACCAAACATTGCATGTCAATGATTCAAACCCTCCTCTCTCAAAAATTTCCAGAATCTCTGAAATAAGAATTAGTTACTGAAAATATGCAAGGCCCAGGGATATGTCAGGATAATCACTTTCATTTTCTTGTTTTTTCCCTCCAATAATATTTTTGACATTGAAGTAGTTGGACAAAGAAAGAAAAGCTGAACTTAGTAACACTCTTACAGCAGAAACTAGAACTGTGAACTCCAGCCATAAACCAAAAGAAAGACAAGAGATTGCAAATGAAAACTGGCAGACTTATTGGTAATTGGTGTGCTACTATATCAAACAAAACTACACTGACAACATTAAACTGGGTCCAACTATCTATCAGAAGCAATATGGGTCTCACTACAATCATGATAAAATGCATGAGTAATTTATGCTCTTACTGTAAAAATAATACTTCCATTAAATTCAATTCATGGCCAGATAGCAGAGAATGTGACAATATAGACTCTGTAAATCAGAAAAATGAAAGCTAGCACACGGGTTGTCATATCTCTCATGCATGCAGATCCTGTTCTCTGGGTTTCTAATTCTCTTGAGGGAGGTTTGACAATCATCACTGAGAACTGCAATGTTAAAACTAGGCCCATGATATTACAAATGTAAATTGAACATTTAGACTAGGTACTACGATAAGTGGATTTTAAAAAAAATACCTGTTAGACAAATGGTAAAGATTTTAAAATATAATATTCATCTTACCAGTGTTAAGGCATCACTGGTGATCAGAAATAAATTCTCTGCCTTCCAGGTCACTTTAAATAATGTCAAATTTAAATAATCATTTTTCCTCTGCTATTCCTTTGTCACTAGCAATATTCTTTGAACCATCAGACCAAAAATGGTTTCTCTGGGTTTGAAATAGTCATCTCGGGGGTGATTTATTTTCTATGCAAGACTGTGTAAAGGAAGAGTGATTCTTGTGCATGTCCACAAGTTAGCATTACCATGCTTCTCAGAGACATGAACCTGTGCAGAAGCAATCTGGCACCAAAGTTTGACTTAGGGAGCACCATCATTCAACACAAGCCAGACTGGGTCCTAAAACAAAGAAATCAGTTTTAGAAAGACATTGACTAAAACCAGGACCAACCAAGGATCATGTCAATAGTCAGGTAATGGCAATTTATTCCTGCTTTTTGGTGGAAATTCTGACCATTAGATATTAGAGTTGGTTGAAAAAAATGCAGAAAAACTTGTGTGAAAAGAAAACACTGGATTTTTTTTTTCTGCTTGAAATGTCAATTTTTAAAAAAATTGTAATCTGTCTGCAATACAGCAAAAAAACGAAATGTTTCAAATTTTTGAAAATTCCAATTTTCAACCACTCTAATTAATATGACTAAAGCTGAGCCAGTGTGTAATGATGGTAAGGACTGACAATGTCACTGATGCAAGGTGTGCCAGAGCCCCTGGAAGTGTAGAGCTAGACCAATCAACTGGCTATGTTGATCAAAGGGGTGGAGTTGATAAAAAAAAAAAGAAAGTGGAAAGCATTGTTCTACTTGATCAGTAGGCTGCCACTTGAAACTAATTAGCATGTATGCCTTAAATACAGTTGTTCTTTTCAACATTGCCTTGTGCCGTTTTCATCCTGTTGGGGAACACTTAGTAAATGGATGAGATTAAGAGTGCGTTAAATTAAACCCATTGTATCATCATAGTAGCCCCTTGTCATTGTTGTACTGTAAGCCTCGGGGGTAAAGCTGACTGAAGTCTGGGTAGGAAGAAACAAATTGGGTCTTAGGATTGCTACTTCACTATTAGTCCAGTTATCAGCAATGCAATAAGAGTTGGAGTGAACTTCAGTCATGTATTAATAGTCATTAATTCTTTCTGTTTAGAAGTACTGGCCTTACAGACAACACTGGCATCTCGTTTCTGTTTTTTATCCAGGCTAGCGTGGCATCCTTGTTTTTCTTTAAAGAAAGTTTTGGGAGGATTTTAATTTGTCTAATATTGTGCTACTCTCTTTTCTACAGAACAGTATTACCCCATTTCACTGTGAACCGCAGTCCATTTCCTAATGTCATGAGTAGAAGACTCTTCTACTTACATTAAAGACCAGTTTGGAGGTATATGTTCCAGAACTAAGGACCCCAAGCACAAAGTGAATAGACTCTTGCCTGCTTTATCCAGTTGCTCATTCAGATGTCTATTAAAGGAAAGGAAAGCTCAATCATTTGAGATGATGTAATCTAATCCCACAGTGCATATTGTTTCCATCTTTCTTAGATACATCAGAGACACATTGTGGTCAGATTCACAAAAGACTAAGTGCCTACGCCCCATAATCAGGACTTCCTGGCAAAACCCCTGCTCAGCTGCCACTGTACCCAGTCAGTGCCTAAATATGATCAACACTTACATTTTTTGCAGTAAACGTTCTCAAGGTGCCAATAGTTTTGCTTAGAGCTTGCCTACACAAAGTGGTTGGGGAAGAAGCTTTGTAACTTTCTGCCTAGTGGTTAGTGTGCTTATCCATGATATAGGATCATGCCCAGCTCCATCTGAGGGACAGAAAGGATTTGAACTGAGCTCTGGTTCCGCTCAGATGAGTGCTCTAACCATTTTTAGGGGATATTCTGTTAAGAGTGGGGGAGAGAGGTCTAAATCTTCCCCATTGAAGTTGTTCTTCCGTGAGTTAATCATTTTAAAAAACCAACAGCAGAAGGAGATTTTCATCTGCTGTTTTTGTCACCCACCATTGCCACGTCCAAGTTTCTTTGTGAATTTGGCCGTGAGCGTGACACGTTAGATTGCTCCAAAACCAAACAAGTGCAATTAAGACCTACACTGCCCAGTAAATGGTTTACTCAACATTGTTAAGGGCACACAGCTGAAACCCAATATAAGCACTTCTCCAACCCAAACAATTGGTATGAGAATTCTTTCCCTCAAAGGGGCAAATAATCCACACTGCCAGATTCCAGTCCATTTCACATTGTTTCATTTTCAGATGTAACCCCCAAGGAGATTACCTAGATCCCCTGTCTGCTGGCAGCTCAGGGACAGGCACACTGAGTTTGCCTTGGCTCCCCCTCCCTACCAGGGACAGAGTCTGCCCGGCAACCCATAGGGAGTGAGATGCCCCTCCCAGGGAGTTCAGGAGGAGGAGGAGAAGCCATGGTTTGGAGAGTCTGGAGCCAGCCAGGGCAAGGGGAGGCTGGCTGTGTGGGAGCTAGTAAGCCCCAGGCCTGCATGCAGGGTTTCCCCCCTGAGAACTAGCCTCTAGGGACCTGAAGGCAGGATCCCTCAGCTGGGTTTTATGTCTCCACTGTTGATTCCCAGTTTCTGAAGTTTGCTGGGAGGCTTCCCCAGCCAGGCTGAGTTGGCTCTCCGGCTCCCCTGGGTGAGACCAGTCACCGCATGGTCAGCTCTGCTCTGTCTGCTGGTTCAGGGCTGCTGTGTGAGTGTCTGAATGCTGGGGTAGGAGACTATAGTTTGAATTTTGGTGCAGTTGTGTGGCCTGCATCTTGAGCCTGGCACCCCTTTGTGGTGAGGGGAAATTCTGGGATTGAAGCAGCCTGATTCCTGCCCGAAGAGGATCCCTGCCAGAAGAGACCAGCCCCTTTGCAGTGACTGAGTCATCTCTGAACCTGAGGCTCATTCATGGAGTGTGTGAGTGCACCATCTTTTAGGGTATGTCTACACTACAAAGTTAATTTGAACTAACGGCCGTTAGTTCGAATTAACTTTCATAGCGTCTATACATGCAAACCGCTAGTTCAAACTTAATTCGAACTAGCGGAGCGCTTAATTTGAACTAGGTAAACCTCATTCTACGAGGACTAACACCTAGTTCGAATTAAGTAGTTCGAATTAAGGGCTGTGTAGCCACTTAATTCGAACTAGTTGGAGGCTAGCCCTTCCCAGGTTCCCACTGGTGGCCACTCTGGGCCAAACCAGGAAAACTCTCTTCTCCCCCAGCCCCAGGGCCCTTAAAGGGGTAGACTCTGGCCAGATGGCACTTGCCAGAGACAGCCCTGCCAGCAGTCTCTGCCCCAGACCCAGTGGCCCCACGATGAGCCAGGGAGCCAGTGACAGCCAGCCGTCCCCCGCCCAGTCCCCCAGCACCCAGGGGCCAGCCAGGGGCCGTAGACGGCGTGCATCCTCCTGGACTAGTGCAGAGGTCATGGACCTCATTGAGGTTTGGGGGGGCCCCCAGCCTCCATGATCTCCGCACTAGGTGGAGGAACGCGGCCGTCTACGGCCGCATAGCGGGCACCATGGCCCAATAGGGACACAGGCACACCCAAGAGCAGGTGCGCCTGAAAGTAAAACAGCTGCGGCAGGTGTACGCCAGGGCCACCAGGGGCGGCGCCTCAGCAGGGGCTGCCACCTGCCCCTACTTCCCCACCCACGACCGACTCTTGGGGGGCCGGGCGGTCCACGCCAGCCCGGGAGGCAGCGAGCCGGGACCAGAGGGCCCTGACCCGGGCGCACCGGAGGGGCCACCGCCAGCAGTTCCAGCACCGGAGTCGGCAGGGTCATCCGGGGAGGCCATACTGGTTAAGTGCCAGCACTGTCCCCTGCCCGGTGGGGAGGCAGGGAGGGAGACCAGGGACCGCGTGCGTGGGCCATGTCTCCCACGGATCATGCAGCCACCTGTGCACGTGCAAGCACGTGCCATGCCACCCTTGGGCAGGTGGCTCCAGCTGCGTGACACCCAGGGGCCGTGGCCCAATAGGCACATGCGTGTGTGAAGAGACCTGACACGCTCCCAACCCCGGGGCGGGACCCAGCAGGATGCTCTCCCTTCACACGCCCCCCTCTACACAGAGGCAGGGGACATCTTCCCCCCCCCCGGCCCGGCCACACTATACACGGCACAGGGACATGGGTGCGGTCTTGGGGCAGCTCCCAGTCCCAGGGAGAGCCAGACATCCTGACCACGGCCTCTGTACAAACACAATGGCTCTGACGGTGCAGGGCACGGTCGCCCTCACGTCGCGGGGGGGGGGGGAGGGGGCTGGGCATTATCCACTGTGTCCCCAGGGAGAACTGACCACTTCTCTTCTTTCTCTACAGCTGCACCAGCTGCTCATGCAGGGCGCACCACCCCGCCTGGGACATGCTCCCGCACCCGCGGCCTGCTCCGGACCACCACCACGGAGCAGGATTACTAGGACCAGCACCTGGGGTCCCTGCAAGCCCTGAACCGCACCGTGGAGGCCTGGATGCGGGCAGACCTGCAGCTCCGCCAGGAGCAGTTGGCTGAGAAGCGAGCCAGAAACGCTACCCTGCAGGCCCTGCTGCAGAGCATGGTGCCCCGTGCCCGTCCTGTGCCTGCTGCCCCCCAACAACTGTCCCTCCTCCCACTCCTGCCCCCACCTCTTCCTCCTCAACCCCACACCCACCTCCTCAATGTCCACCCCCACCTCAACCTCCGCACCCTCCACCCCATTCCCCCGGGGACGCTGAGGCCCCCTCCCTCGCCGTGCTGGGAGGCGGTTGGCCCGGCGAGACCCTCACCCCGATCCCTGAGTTTCCCCTCCTCCTCCTTCCTCTTGCTTCCCCCTTCCAGCTCCCTCCTCCCAGTTTTCCCCCTTCCCTCTCCCACCCTCTCTCCTGCCCTCTCCCGCCTCCTTTTCCCTGTCTCCCCACAGTTTCATTCCCCCTCCCCATTTGTGTTGAATAAACAGAATTTCTGTTTTTGAAAATACGTGTCTTTTATTTGACATCAGGAAGGGGGGGCTAGGGAAGTGGAAGGAGGAGAGGGAGGAATGGGGCACGAGCCCCCGGTGGGGCAGACCGGGGAGACTGTTAGCACTCCTCAGGGTGGAAGCTCTCCCGCAGGGCCCCCTGGATCCTGACATCGCCTCGATGGTCCTCCCGGATGGCAGCCTGCAGAGAGTGCAGCCAGGCTGCCGGCAATGTGTCCACGAGATGCAGCAGAGTCCCCGGGGGCAGGTCTGGTTCCATGTTGCAGAGTGCCGTGGTGCCCCGAGTGAGGGCAAGCAGAGCACTCCGAGACACAAATGCTTTGCTGTCCCTCATCGAGGTAGACCAGCCAGCGGGGAACCCTGAGAACTGTCTGTCCAGGGTGGGGGGTCGGGTCCCTTTAAGCACAGCCCTCGGCTAGCCTGAGGCAGCAGCTCTACACTCTTAAGTTCTGGTTCCAGCCAGCCTTAACTTCGGTTCAGGGTCCACTCAATGTGGACATGCTATTTCGAATTAGCAAAACGGTAATTCGAATTAGTTTTTAAGTCTAGATGCACTAATTCGAATTAGCTTAGTTCAAATTAACTAATTCGAATGAAGTTAGTTCGAATTAGTGCTGTAGTGTAGACATACCCTTAGTTAGTAAGTCAGGGAATTTGTTTGGGGATTTTATAACCTGCTGCATATTAAACCTGTGGAGGGATTTACCGCCTTTTCCCACTTGTGAGTCCTTTGGGCTGTACTGGACCCAGTCAGCCCCACTGCTAAACCACCGCAGAGACGAATTTTGTGGTCAAAAGTCATCAAGGGCCCCAACAAAGTACGCGTACCAACGGGACACTAACCTTACAGTTGCTGGGCACCAGTGACCCTAAAAATAGTGTTTTACCCTGTTATGTTATATTTGTCTCCTGTTTAATATAACTGTGTTTATTATAGTGTATGTGTTTGTGTTATTTTCTGGGAGTCTCCAACTATCTTGCAAATACGTGGGGATTACCCTGGGTTAGAATTTTCCTCCCAAGCTGCCCTGGTGACCCAGCCTGGAAGGAGTGAGGGGGGTGGAGGCACCGCCAAATAAATCCATCGGAAAAAATAATGTTGAGTGGGTGGCGGGATCCAGAAGAACCCAGACCTATCCATCAAAACCTGTAAGCAGATTGGCCTTAAAGAAGGTAACCAGGTGGAGAGGGGGGTGCTACACAGAGATGACACAAAGTGAAAGATCCAACTAGATAAGTCATAATATGCTGCTATTTTACTCGTGCATGTGTCGTGGTAAGCAGTATTGAAAGAATACTTACATCCATGTTACTGCCCATCAGAGGTTGGGAAAATCTGGGGTCCAAGATACTTACGTTAATTAGACATTGATCCTTTTGTCTATAGAGTTTTTCTAATAAGTTTCCCACTGTTACATATTCATAGACTTTAAGCTCAAAAGGACCATCATGATCATCTAGCCTGACCTCCTAGACGTTGCAGGCCACACAACCTCCCCGCCCACTCCTGTAATAGACACCTAACTCCTGATTGAATTGCCAAAGGCCTCAAATCATTATTTAAAGATTGCAAGTTACAGAGAATCCACCATTTACACAAGTTTAAACCTGCAAGTGACCCATGCCTCATGCAGCAGAGCAAGAAGAAACTCCCCTGGAGTATTAGCTACACACGTTAGCAGCAATGGGAGTGACAGCGTAGATCAGTGGCGGGCAATCTGCAGCCCGCAGCAACAGCCATAACAGAATAACTGCTTTCAGGTACTATAATCTGACATGCATTTTAATCAGTGTGTGAGGCTTTGTGTCTAAGAGGGGAATCGCCCAACATGATGTTTCCCTCAGTGCATCAACCAGGGCTGGCCTGAGCCATTTTGGCGCCCCAGGCGTGCGGCGCTGCCCCCGGGGTGCACGGCCCCGCCTCCAGGTGCATGGCGCATGCGTGGGCCCGCCCCTGGGATGCGCGGCCCTGCCTCCGGGCGCACGACGCATGCGCGGGCCTGCCCCCGGGGTGCGTGGGTGGACGCATGGCCCATGCGCTGCCCAGTCGGCCCGGCCACCGCCAATGGCGCGCTGCCCGGGGCGGGCTGCGCCTGGCCGTGCAGGGCCCTGCGGCCGCGGGGGGGAAGGGCGCTGCTGGCTGGTGCTGCGGGGGTTAACATGGCCCCCGGCCCGGGTGGCTGCTGCAGCCCGCCAGGAGCCGGGCGCCCCCCGTAGGTTGGCACCCTGGGCAGCTGCCCGGCTAGCCCACCCTTAGTCCGGCCCTGGCATCAACTAGTGATCGTGAAACTCAGGTGGACGTGAGCAGTGGTCAAGAACACAAAGGCCCTGTCTACACCAGTGATGGGCAACCTCACAGCTTGTCAGGGTGAACTGCTGGTGGGTGGCCAGGCAGGTTTTTTACCTTGCGTCTGCAGGTACAGCTGCCTGCAGCCACCATTAGCAGCGGCTCACTGTTCCTGGCCAATGGGAACTGCAGGAAGTAGCAGCCAGCAAGTCCTTGTGGCCGATGGCACTTCCCACAGATGGCTGGGAATGGTGAACTACAGCCAATGGAAAGAGCAGGCCATCCACAAGGATCTCATAGACACAAAGCCTGATACACTGATTCAGTTATTCGGTGATGGCTGTTGGGCTGCAGAATGGGAGGTGAGTTCCCCACAGGAGTTCATACCACACACAGCAAAACCTCATGAACAGGAATGCTACTGGCACCACCTTTGTGGGACACAGAGAATGAACTAACCTCTCAGCCTGCACTTAAAGTCTCTATTAGGATGCACCTCTGAGCTGGGATGGAACAGACGTCACCCGGGGGAGCCGCTGCACTGACCTGTCTGCTCTTTCCCTTCCGCTCATGGTGGGCGAATGGGTGGCCCTGGGCAGGGCTGGGGTGTTGAGTGGTGCAGGCGGGACCACATGGGGGAGAAGTCGGGACAGCGCTCTCCTCCCCCGGCCCCTGCGCCAATGCTTTCCTCATATCAGCAGGCTGCAGTGCCCAGGAGCGCCATGTGCACACAGCACTACCTGCACCTCACTGCACCCCATGCAGAGCGGGCAGGCACCCCTGTGGCTCAGCTGCTGGGGTTAGAGCTGGGCCTGGTGTGTGCCAGTCAGGAGAGGAAGGTTAGGGAATGGGAGGGGAGAGAAAGGGCCCGGCTTGCCAGGGGGGAAAGAGAAGGGGCCGGGGCGGGTATGGCAGGGGAGTGGAGGAGAGAGAAGGGGCCTAGGCTGGTGGGGGGAGGAGGGAAAAGAGGGGCTAGGCTGGTGTGGCAGGGAGGGAGAAGGGGCCAGGCTAGCAAGTGGGGTGGCGGGGAAGAGGTTGGTGGGGGGAAGGGAAAGGGGCCCAGGCTGGCAGGAGGGAGAAGGGACCCAGGCTAGGCTGGGGGGGAAGCGACTGGGGTTGGTGGGGGTGGGGACCTGGACTGGCATGTCCACAGCCCGGCCCTCCCTGCCCCAGTTGGTGAACACAGCAAGCGGGTGGCACAGCCCCCTAGTATATGCAAATATAAATATGTGTTAGTCTCTAAGGTGCTACAGGCCTACTCGTTTTTATGATCTCTTAAATGAAGTAAGCACAAACGTCTTAGAAGCTAGCCTCTTTGGCCTGTCTTCTCTCCTGCATTGGCTCAGTACAGAAAGCAAACGGGTTCCTGACTGGGGCTAGCTGAATCGGGCATTTAAGATAGTTGGGGCTCAGCAAAGCACTGTTGTGTCACACACCTTTCCCCTCCCTGACATGTTGCCTCCCTCCCCCCATATACCTTTTCACTGGAAATGAGTGGGGAAGAATGGAAATCAGTGCAGGAGCTGGCTCTGCTCATTGTATGACAACAGGGAGTATTCCTTCACAAGGAGACTCCTCTGCCGGCCACTTGTGACTAATAATTAGCCACTCCTAAGGATGACGTTCATGGAGGCTTTTGCAAGGGCCATGTCTCTCGCTGTTACTTTCAAATAATGGATTTTTTTCTGAAAGCCTGCTGCTTGTATTATTTCTTTTACAAAGAGCGATGAAAAATTTAGATTTCTTCTGGAGCATCATTTCCAAGAACTGAATGTTGTCAACATTCCTGATTCCACCAATGCTCTGAAGATGCATGGAGCACTTTATTTTTTCCCCGCAGGTACGATTCTGCAAGGTACTACTCTCCCCAATATTTACCATGGGAATGTCCTCCAACCCCCACCTTCTCCATTAGTTTGTGTGTGTGATCATTAATTTTCCTCTATTCCTCAACAATTTAATCCCTGATCCCCTTCTTTGACAGTGACATTAACCTCGGGTACAGTGTTTCGTGCTGTACTCATGGTTTTTATAGTCCTACAACATGACAGACTTTGATACAATTACAGCTTGTCTCCATATCTTCATTTATGTTACAATATTGCTTCAGTGGTATCAGAGACAAAGGTTTAAGTCGCAGAACCTCAGTTTCAAACTTGAGACCTTGCATGCAAATAGAAGACTTGTGTTTTTTTCCATCAATTTCTTATTTCATAAAAATCAATTTTTGTCGAGTTTTTACACTGTACATAAAAGACTGTGGCATCAATTAGCCTTAATTCTTTTTTCCCCTCTTTTTTTTTTCCTTTTTGGAAACCTCTTTGTAGGAAAATCTCATATTTCAGCAATTTGCATTATCCACACAATCTGCTTTGAAGTTCTACGTTATGGTAAGAAAAGGATCCACTTATCTGCACATAAAAAATGTTCAAAGCTTATAAATTCCCTGAAACAGATGTACATTATCATTGGATTTGCCTCTCTCTCTTTGCTGTTGCATGGCTAATAGAGTTTCATGTGCCCCCTCACATCCTCCCCATTTAGCATCTTTTCTCTACAGAAGCATGCACCCTACTGTGCCAATCCACACTTCAAAGATTTCTGTCTATCTATTAGAAACAAAGCACAAAGTGAGAACATATGGCCCCTTTTAAATTTCCCACATTTAAGTCAATATCGTTTCTTTTCTCCTTTGGCAAAGAAACATAATAAGGTTTATCTTCTTCCTTCCTAAATCTGCTGGCTCTCTCAAACTGCTTGTGCCAATTCAGCAGTTACTTTGCAGTATCAAACTTGGCAGCACATATAAAAACAAAATCTCTAATTTTTTAAATTGCTTTTATTTCTCTAGATCAAGCAGATGCATTTAAATGATGAAAAAACGACTAAACGTAACTGCGCACTTTCAGATAAGTGGATTTTAAATCCATGAAAGAGCACAGAAGAGAGTCAATACCAAAACTGTCTCGCTCAAATTCCTTTCATAGTGACAACATCTTTCTAAATGTTTCCTTTTCACCAGCTAAAGGGATGGAAGCACAGTTTGGGCTCTAATCCTTCATTAAGTGAGAGGCATTTCTTTTGTCTCCACATTGCAAACATTCACAAAAACACAGCACTATGGCATTCAAAGAAGTAGTTGAGCTGATTGCCTCATTTAAAGAAAAAAAACACACGATTACTTAACTTACAGTATTTGTGGTTCCTCAAGATAATGTGTCTATGTGGATCCCAGCCATATTGCACACAAAGCCAGTCTGTGCAGGAAGCAGACTCTTTAGATCAGCAGTGTCCATTGTCATTGCCCTGTGCTGTATGTCTACAGGTGAGAGGCAGGGGGCACAAGGTAAAGGCATAGTCAAATGACTGCAGCTGATCAAAAGATTCCACTCCGATATGCATGAGTCTCACTCATACCAAGACTGAGATCTACATGGACATATCAACAGGCCAACACACCTCTTACTTTTGCAGGGTTAGTCAATTATTTTTTGTCAAGGTCAGTGTTCCCTCTAAGCCAGTGTTTCCCAAATGGTGCTCCGGGGTTCCACGAAGTGAAAGTAAGGGTTCCATGAGAACCCGAATGCTCCCGCCCCTGCCCCCGCCCTTAAAGAGACAGAGAGGAGCCCAGTGCGCAAAGACACTGGCTCCTTCTCTGGTTCCCCACTGCCCTTTGAGAAACCTCCCGTCCCCCGCTGCCGCTCTGCTTTTACCACCGGACTTAGCAGCAGCAACAGCTGCTTGTCCCGCTTCTCCCCATCAACCCAAGATTTCTCTCCCCCATCCCCCGCTGCCACTCTGCTTTTACCACCGGACTTAGCGACAAACTTATTCCCTGGCTGTAGGGGTTCCTTGAAATTTTTCTGAGTTTAAAAGGGTTCCGTGGTCAAAAAAAAAATTGGAAACGCTGCTCTAAGCTGTGGGACAGCACAGTTTTGCAGGTGATTAATCAGCCCCGCCCAGTAAGTCAGCTCCCTGCAAGGAGCCCCAGCCTCTGACTGGGCTGGGCTGATTAATCACCAGTGAAGATGTGCTGCCCTGCAGTTTAGAGGGAACACTGGTCAAGGTCAAGTCAAGGTCTAGACTCCAGAGAAAATGCAAAAACAACAACAATCCTACTATATATTTTAGAAATGTGCACTTGTCCATCTGTGAGTCCATTTGCTCAAGAACTCCTCCTAAAGGGTACGAGCTAGGACCATCATATTTGGTAGGCAGCTTCTTCTTATATCTTAAAGCAAGGCAAGGGTTTGGTTGTGCCGGGACAATGGGATGTGTATGGAATTCAGCTGTTTCTCATAAAAATGGAAAGGGAGCGGTCTGATGGGAGGGACAGTTTAATGTAGAATGGCTGTATGGGGGCAGCAAGGGACCAGAGATGGGGACTGGGACAGCTGTAACCCTATTGGGCCCAGAGCAGGGGCGGAGAAAGGAGCAGCTGTCTACTATATATTTCATAGTGTTTGTCTGTGTGTCTGGCCTTCCCCCCAACCAGGGGACATGCACCCCTCTCTGCAACCATGGACAGGTGCTTTCACCTGGCCCCAAGCTGCTGCAGTGACAGAGGGCTGGAGTTGTCCTCTCTTCCCGAAGCAGCCTGCATACTGAGCCCCTCATCCCCACCCCCACCCCACAACAATGATTTAAATGAAGAAAAACAAAAAAGTACTTATTTGAGTTAAGGACCTAAGCAATGCTGGGTAAATCTTCTAGTAAGTAAATAAAAAGATTCTTGTAGTTTGGATTTGACCCACAGTCTGACTATTGACTATCCCTGCTTTAGAACTAATCACTGTAACATTTTACCATTTATCTTTGTTGAACTTGCATTACAAGTCCTGGCTGTTAACAAGTTCAAGTGGCACTTGATATGTCTATCAACAACAGCCCAACCCTGTAGACAAGCAAATGGGGATCTATAACCACCCACTCTAAAGTCACTTTGCTGAGATCAGTGAAAGGACCATGGAAAATCCAACCTTTCACAAGACACTGACATGGGCAGAGAAAATACAGGTTCCAACATATGTTTGAATCTCCAAAGTTTTATTAGACTTTTAAATTTTGTTAACCAAAAAACAAGCTTAACAAACATGTAGCATAAATTAGTACAAGAGAGAGTTACCAGTTGCAGTGGCAAACTGTTAAAAAAAAGGGGGGGGGAGTGGCATGCAACAGCAACCCCCTCCTCAGTAGTCAGCTGGATTTCAATCAATGACTCATCACCAAAGCACAAAGGAGCAGATCTAGTAGCTAGCACTAGTAGTAGCTATTTGCTTCTATGTGGACTACACACTAGAGAAATGATACAAAACACCCTTTACAAGCATGTTACACAATGTCACAAAAGCATCAAATTAGCAGCATGTCTGACACTGTCATACTAATGCTTGTGTGAGTTATTCAAATCCCACTGCATTGGGTTTTGTTTGTTTGTTTTTAAATATCTGGCACTTCCTACTAGCTGACACAAGGCACCAGCAAAGATAGGCTACGGATCTGATCTGATATTTCCTATAATACAGCTGTTATAAATATGCTCGGAAGTGGCCTGATTTCCAGAAGTGCTGAACACACCAGGCCCTCATCTAGACTAAGGAGTTATTTCGAAACAAGTGGAGCGTCCACACTACCAACCCTGTTATTTCAAAATAAGGGACTGGTTATTTCGAAATCTCTACTCCTGCTTTCCACAAGGAATGACACTATTTTGAAATAGTTATTTCAATAGCGGTAGTATGGACGCTTTACTGCTCCTATTTCAAAATAGCTACTCCCCAGAGTCATTCAAAGTAATTACTCCCCAGTGCTTCCTGGGGCTCTAAGTCAAGGTAGCGTGTCCACATTAAGGAAGCCTGCCTCCGATTAATTTTGAGGCTTTCCTGTAGTGTGGACACACTATTTTGAAATAGTTATTTCTAGAGTTATTATTTCAGAATAAGTTATTTTGAAATAATTTCCTAGTGTAGACATGCCCTACAGCTCCTACTGCAATGGGAGTGGCCAATACTCATCCCTAGAGTATCAGGACATAGGAATCTATGTCCTGCTCCTCTTTTTGAAATGATCATTCACATCTTTGTAAGGAGTCTACCAGGTACTAGACCTGCTCTTCAGACAGAAGATAGGTCCACTAAGATAGCTCAATTAGCTAAGATGGGCAGGGACGGTGTCTCTAGCCTCTGTTTGTCAGGGCTAGGAATGGGTAACGAGATAGATCACTTGATTACCTGTTTTGTTCATTCCCTCTGGGTACATGGAATGGCCACTGTCAGAAGACAGGATACTGGGCTAGCTGGAATTTGGTTTGACCCAGTAGGGCTGTTCTTAAGTTCTAAGATTACAAAAGGCTTGCTGAAACAAATCCTCTGCTAAAAATTCCATGTGGATTGGGTACTGGTTTGAGACTCAAAAGACGTCAGTTCAATTTTCTGCTCTCCCACTAGCCAGCTGGGTGACTCTGCACGTCACTACTATGCTCCATGCCTCAGTTTCTCCTCCTGTAAATTGAGGGTGGCAATACTGAATTTTTGCAAAGTGCTTTGAGAACAACTGATGAACATTTTCATGTAAAACTTATGTATTATCATAACTATGAGCCATACACATTACAGGGGTCAGCAGCCTATGGCTTTCAAGCCAAATATGGCTCAGGATGGAACCAAATATGGATCTTTGGTCATTCCCAAAATACATGCAACTTTTTAAATTAAAATGAAAAATTCAAAATTTTAAAAAAGTGTAATTACTCATGTAGCTTGAATGTGTGCATGAACCTGAATCTGACCAGTTATGATATAAACTCCAAAGAAATGTGTGAAAAGATGCAGCAGTAGAAGTCCTATTAAATAAAGTCTGTGAGTATGTTTCCTTTATGCTATTATTAATCATCATGTCAATTATCAATAATATTAAGCTGTGTATTTTCAGTCATACAAATGGGCATTCTTACAGGGCTCTTTTTTGACCACTTGTTCTGAATTTTGATTCAGTTTGGCTCTTTGGTTTGAAAAGGTTGCCGATCTCTGCATTATAACACACAACGTTCAATAAGATACTCTGGATACAATAGTCTTCAGCCGGACTTTCCTTCTATCTCTTTTCCCCCTCCGGTTAATTTCTACTCTTGTTCTCTCTAAAATCTCTCTATGCACTGCTTTCCAATCTCTCTTCCTGGCCCTGCACAATAATCCATCCAAATATCCCATAAATCTTTCTGATCTAAAACAAATAAATGAAAATATCTACTATAAATAATCACCATTATTTCGTTCAGTAGAAATGAATGAGTTGGTAATATAAAATATTAGATCATGATTGGCAATATCATTATTCAATAACCATGATGCAAAGGACACGAGATACAATTTAAGTTACTCCCCTTATCTGGTGTCCAGTTTAAAATTTTAGCTCCCATTCTTACACCACCTAAACCAGATATATTAAGCAGAGATACACAAATACCCTTTCTGAGTCAAAATCGTTCAGCAGCAGTTAAATTCTACAGAGAAAAAGCAAACATTACCTGATAAATCAAGACTGGGTGTTATGTAGATAGAAGCAGAATCTGGGAGAATCTGGGAAATCTAATCCCAGAAAATAAATTCATTTTTTCTCCAAGTTGTTTTTATGTAAGGGATTTTATAACTGGCTTGTGTTTGGGTTCATCTAAAGACCCACTCCTCCCCATAGGGAAGTGGTCAGTTTTACTTGCAATTAGTGTATAACCGGAAAGGGCCCTATATCCATGAGAAATTCCAGGCCATGTCTATTTTGGAATATTACATTGGAATGTGTTACTAACATGAAGATGTTAAATATGAATTAGCATCTAGTGTAGGCATGAAAATGTCATTTTTGTTCTAGAAACCCCTTTTGGGGTTAACCATGACCAACTAGCACATTTTCGATGACTGCACGTGTCTTCTACACTATGGGCTAAATCATGTTTAATTTGCTTATTAGTTAACATGTTTTCTGACAATTCATTTTCCCCAGTGTAGAAAAAGCCATAATGGTGGCACTTTCCCCATTCATTTCAAACAGTGGATGAAATATGGTTCTCAGTAAACCAGTGATGTGCATTGCACGTAGATGACAAGGGATTTAGGGCATGTGTACACAGCAAGGCAAAAGTAAAATTAATCTACGCAACTTCAGCTACATCAATTGCATAGCTGAAGTTGAAATAGCTTAACTCGTCTTTTGGTGCTTTCTACACAGCAGGAAGCTGAAGGAAGAACACTCTTCCTTCGACTTCACTTACTCCTCGTGAAATGAGGGTTACAGGAATCAGAATAATAGGTCTTCCCGCTCGACATTATTTTGAAATAACAGCTTGCTGTGTAGACTCACACTTTGCTATTTCGAAATAATGTCAGTGCTCAAAATACACAGCTGCTGTGTAGACGTGCCCTTACTGTGTGTGCATGGCAATAGACAAGCCCTTGAATAAAAGAATTAGCTGTGTCTTAACGTACATTTGTCAAAATCATCACCCTATTCTCTGAATCTCCACTATGAAGCATACAATATTTAATTTCCAGCAATGGATATTTCTTAAAGTGACCAAAAATACTTTTGGTCTTGTTCAGGATCTTTTCTATGAATGTCCTTCTGTATCCTTCACTTGTGATCATTAAGATTGCAAGGCTTTAGCAGAGGTCAAAGATTATATAACTTCTTGTTCTTTCTACTCCCTAAAAGATCCACTTTGTGAGTGAGAGCTGTACACCAAGATCTGAGTGAATAATTTGGTCTTCTTTGTGACAGAGATGTTTGGATGTGTGAGGCTTGTTGGCAAAGCATTTTGAGAACCTCTGATGAAAAACTAAGCACTATTATTGTTCTTAATAAAATTATGAGCATGGCTTAAAATTATTACCTGCTTCCAAAGCCATCAAAAGCAGCAAGTAGAAAAGTAGGTACTGAAAAAAATGTGGAGATTTGGTGGAGATTCTAATCCCATACTCTTGGCATGAAATCAAATCAAAATCAAAAGGTGTTCAATGGGCCAGGATGGGACTTGCTGTATTTTTGCTTTGTATCGAGCAGCTACAGTGATAACAGCTTTGAGCTGCTCTGCTTTTAGAATTTGCATGCCTGAAATGTGTAGAAGATAAGTATTTTGAGGCTAAATATAAGCTTGCACCCTCCGTTCTCTATTGCTCAACCCTAGTCCCATTAACTGTAATGGGGCCCCTTACATCAGTGTAATTCCCTGATTTCTAGGCACTGGCAGCAATCGCAGTAATAAAATCATAGCACTGGGAACAATCTTGAGAGGTCAGCTTGTCCAGTCCCCTGCACTCATGGCAGGACTAAGCATTATCTAGACCATTTTTGACAGATGTTTATCTAAACTGCTCTTAGAATCATAGAACCATAGAGCTGGAAGAGACCTCAGAAGGCCATCAAGTCCAGCCCCCTGCCCAAGGCAGGTCCAATCCCAATTAAATCAACCCAGCCAGGGCTCTGTCAAGCCGAGACTTAAACACTTCTAGGGATGGAGACTCCACTTCTTCCCTAAGTAACCCATTCCAGTGCTTCACCACCCTCCTAGTGAAATAGTTTTAAATATCTCTTAAATATCTTCAACGATGGAGATTCCACATCCTCCCTAGGCAATTTATTCCAGTTCGTAACCACCCTGACAGTTAGGAAGTTTTTCCTAATGTCCAAAATAAACCTCCCCTGCTGCAAGTTAAACCCATTGCTTCTTGTCCTATCTTTAGGTGAAGGAGAATAACTTTTCTCCCTTTTCCTTTTAACAGCCTTTTATATACATGTGCTCAAGTCCCCTCTCAGCCACCTTCTCCAGACTAAGCAAACCCCGAGGCCTTAGCACAGTGGAAAAATAACTTCCCGTGTCTTACTTATGACAGTCCTATTAATACATCCCAGAATGAGGTTTGCTTTTTTTGCAACAGTGTTACACTGTTGACACATATACAGCTTGTGGTCCACTATGACCCTAGATCTCTTTCTGCAGTATTCCTGCCTAAGTAGTTATTTGCCATTTTGTATAACATGCCGCTGATTTTCCTTCCTAGGTAGAGTACTTTGCATTTGTCCTTCTTGAATGTCATCCTATTTACCTCAGACCATTTTTCCAGTTTGCCCAGAGTATTTTGAATTACAATCCTATCCTCCACAGCACTTGCAATCCTTCCACCTTGATGCCATCCACAAACTTTATAAGTGAACTCTCTGTGCTATTATCTAAATCACTGATGAAGATAATAAACAGAATAAATCCCAAAACTGATTCCTGCAGCATCCCACTTGTTATGCCCTTCCAGCTTGACTGTGAACCATTTATAACTGCTCTCTGAGAATGGTTTCCCAGCCAGTTTTGCACCCAGTCGCTCCATCTAGGTTGCATTTCCCTAGTTTGTTTAGAAGGTCATGGAGCAAATAATCAGACAGTATCAAAAGCTTTACTGAAGTCAAGATATATCATATCTACCACTTTCTCCCATTCACAAGGCTTGTTACCAAGTCAAAGAAAGCTATCAAGTTGGTTTGACAGAATTTGTTCTTGACAAATCCATGGTAACTTTACTTATCACCTTATTATCTTCCAGACGCTTACAAAATGGTTGCTTAATTATTTGCTCCATTATCTTTCTGGGTACAGCAGGTAAGCTGACTGGTCTGTATTTTCCGGTTTGTCCTTATTTCCTTGTTTATAGGTTGGCACTATATTTACCTTTCTTCTTGTGTGTTGGAATCATTCCTGTCTTCCATGACTTTTCAAAGATAGTTGCTAGTGGCTCAGATATCGCCTCAGTCATCTCCTTGAGTATTTTAGGATGCATTTCATCAAGTCCTAGTGACTTGAAGACATCTAATTTGTCTAAGTAATTTTTAACTTATTCTTTTCCTATTTTAATCTCTGATCCTACCTCATTTTCACTGGCATTCACTATGCTAGACATCCAAACACCACCAACCTTCTTGGTGAAAACCGAAACAGAGACGTCATTAAGCACTTCTGCCATTTCTACATTTTCTGTTATTTTTCAACCTCTCCCCCCAAATAAGTAACAGTCCTACTCTGTGCTTGGTCTTCCTCTTTCTTCTAGCACATATGTAGAATGGTTTCTTGTTAACCTTTCTCTGTCTCTGATCTTGTTTTGTGCCTTGATCTTTCTAATTTTGTCCCTACATATTTTTGGGCATACAATATGCCACTGAAATCCACAACAAGAAAACCAGAAAGTTATTTTCTGAACTAGTAAAACTTTAATTAACAGGAGTTTCTCTTGGCACAGTTTTTGCTATTAAATAAATAAAGCATTTAGTCAAAACCATCTATATTTACTATACAAAATACTGAAAAGCAAACATTTTTAAAAGATACGGAAACTTAGGGTTCTGTGAAAAAAACTGTGCTACATGATCAGTTATTCACACTTAATGCACGTAACACAAATGCAACACAGTATTTAACTACTGTATGTTCATACGTGGCTGGTGCGAGTTTGTTAGTGTGAGGATGCCATGTTATTAAAATTAATTTGTACTTCATAGAATACAAGCAAGGTCTTTTGGATATCAAAAAATAAATCAAGTTAAAAGTTGTAGCTTATGGTCAATTGTGATTTCCTTTTATAAGAACCCACTTGCATTGGTATTAACTTTGGACACGTTTAGATTAGATGGGAGTTTGTTAGAACTGCTGTTATCTTTTCTGGCAAAATATCTTTGGGCTTTAGAACAATTATTGTCCATCCTACATTCCTCCCTCTCCCAAGCTCCTCCCCCTGATGAAACATACTGAATATATTCTAGGTTTCAAATTTTTAAAAAAAATTAATTATTTTCCTTTTGTTAATATTGCAGAATGCTGGTAAATACTCTGCTAAAAAGAGAACAGCATCACTTACACCTCAGGAACAGATAACATGGCATCCCTTTTCAGATGGAATGTACACTTGTGTGTTTGCATGCAGTAAAACATAAGTCACTTGAATACATCAGACTTCGTTAACACTATAATATAAATAAGCTTATTCCTTCTACGAGACATGTAAATGTCTTTTTTTGCAGTCCATATTATATATACATTGAAAAAGAAAGATACACAAGCAGCAACATAGGCTTAGACTAGAACAACTCAGTGGTAACTAACCAAATTTGTGGCCTTTTCATATTTTCAATACAGAAAATTCTGCATATAAATATTTTTGGACTTAGGAATTTAAAAAATAAACAGAACAGTATAGTTGTCACACAGATCAAACACACTTTAAAACATTTTGCTAGATTTAACAGAACACAAGGTCAACATCTAAAAAAGAAATGAAAATAAACCAGGTTTTTAAAAGGGACAATAAGCCTAAACAACTGCTGAATTTGGAGACATGAGATGGAATTAATAACCAACAAGCAGTGATTCGTCTCCAACTCCACAAGAAGGCAAGGCTTTCATCTTTGTTTTCTGTAAATGTTGATATCTCTATGTCCTTCTATAGGACAGTAGCCTTCTAAAAGTTTTAATGCTCAGCAGTAGGGAAATTTCCCATCTTGAACTGATCAAGACTGTAGTTGCAACCAAACATGCCCTATTCATAAAGGACTCTTAAAAAATGTGGGATAATAACATTTCACATGATACACTGTAGACAAAAAAACACAAATAATTAAAAGAAACTAAAACCAAAAGTATGTCTGATAGAACATTACATTTTTATGTGATCAGAACTCTACTTTTTAGTTCTAAAAGCAATAGAGCATTTGCTATGTAGTCACTTTTGCCTGCACTGTACAAACGTACTACAGATCTGAGCCTTTCAGAAAGCAAAACTCGGATTTACTGACTTTTTCAATCACACTTTTTCCCATTTGTATTTGACCTTTAAATGTCTCAGCAGCCAATAATGGTCTCATAGGTCTTGCCTCATTTTACTTTGTGGAATGGAAGCCCTTTGATATAAAAAGAGTGGTAGAGGCCAGAATGACTGTGAGCAGTGTTCTTTACATGTTGAATTGTCTTTAAAAAAAGGAGCAGAGCGAAGCTATAGGTCCTGGGGAAACACAAATTGCAGGCACCCAAGAAAATGCCACGGGCATGTGTTTTATAACTTTCCCAAAAAGTCGCTGTTGTAAGAAAAAAAATGTTAATATTCAAACCACAGATTTCTAAAACACAAGAAAATGTACCTGAGAGAGAGAGTGTGTGTGTGTGTGTGTGTGTGTGTGTGTGTGTATATATATATATATATATTTTTTTTATATTTTATATATATATATTTGCCAACATTTAAAGTGAGAAAGCATACTTTCCTCTAATTCTTTCTCAAAACAAAGACTTGTGGATTCAAAACATAATAAAACCAATGAATGTTAGTTAATGGCACAAATATTAAGGTTTAGTGATGGTTTTGAAAAACCTCATTTCACATCCACCCCTTGTTTTTGCTCTCAGATGGTCTCCAAGCAAAGAATGGAAAGTAAATAAAAGGGAGCTATATTTAAATACTACCCAATATCTAACAGCCTGTACTTGAGTCAGTAAAGAAACTTGAAGGGGAAAAAAGTGTAAGTTGTAAAATATAGCTCTGTTGACAAATATAGCTAATATTTCCTTGTAATTATTAAGATAGCTTAAAAAGATGTGAAAGTACAACAAACAGGCTACATGAATGCAGTATATTAAAATCCCCTCGTAGCGCATTACAATCAATAAAAAGAAAATAAAATTTGAATAATACTAGAGGTAGCAGCTGTTTGTATTTTCTGTTATTCTAAGTATTTCTGGAGTCCAAACCTTCGAACATTGCTCCCCTGATAAAAAGGCTTGAGTGCAAGAAGCCGACATATGGCAGACGGGTAAGCTAGATATCTGCAATGTTGTTTGAAGTATCTTTTTCTAATACAATGAAGGAAGTACTTGTAAAGGAAGTGTGTTGATGACCTGCATTAAATCACAGCTCAAAAACTATGGCTGTTTTACAAGCCGCTTAAATCCAAATAATCAACAAGTTGTTAAGTAAGCTATGCAGTTTCACAACATATAAATAGTGTAAGTTTCAATGGTTTCATATAATTTCTAAAATATATGATAGCTGAATATTAATGGAGTAACAATATTAATCATACTAATGCCTTAGTCTGAAGTCACAGGAAGGCGTTTCCTTCATATGGGGGATTCCTGGAGGGTGTTAGATGGGACCTGTCTTATGTCTGGTAGAAGTGATGATAGTGGTGGTGATGCTCGTGGTGGTGATGGTGTTCATGTCTCTGGATCATTTGTCCAACTTGGCCTTCATACAAAATAACAGTGGGCAGGTCTCTGACGTGCTCTTTCTCCATAACTGTGCCTGGAGAATGGAAGGTTTTACACATTTGATGATTCTCCTTTGCCCTTTGCTTGTGTTTCTTGTGAGCCTGCTGGGACTGCATGGGGAGGTAAGGAAGATTCTGGCCCATCCGTGCAGTGGGGGAAGCCATCGGCATGGATGCCCCTTGAAGAGGTTTATTCCTTACTGCCCTTCCAGCGTGAACAGAGGCTACATTTTTGCTCTGGACCTTGGGAGACCTTACAAAGTGCTTGTTTGAGTCCGGATTGCGCAGCCTTTGTTGTAATTCTGCAATCTTGGCATATGAGGCATCAGCCAAATTGATGTGGCTGGGGTCCACCACTTGAGATTTCCTATAATGGGCATGGAAGGTTTCAGGTTCATGAGAGCGGGATCTCGTCTGATTCACAACTCTGTTTGGTGGGTCATACTTTGGAGCTGCTGGAGGCGATCCTAGAAAAGAACAGAATTAGTCAGACTCACAGAATACTAGAACTGGAAGGGATCTCGAGAGGTCATCAAGTCCAGTCCCCTGCCCTCACTGCAGGACCATCTAGATCATTCATGATAAATGTCTATACAAGCTGCTCTTAAATATCTTCAGTGATGGAGATTTCACAACCTCTCTTGGCAATTTATTCCAGTGTTTAACAACCCTGACAGTTAGGAAGTTTTTCCTAACGTCCAACCTAAACCTCCCTTGCTGCAATTTAAGCACATTTAAGCTCATGTAATATTTCAAATCTTAATTAGCAGCATGCATTTGGCATGGTTAAGTTTATCAGCAGAGTGGAATTTTCCTCGGGAAATGAACATAATTATACCCATAGCTGTTTAGAAAAAGTGTTAAAAGTCCCTGTATCAGAGTGCTAGGCAAGAACGGCTGAGCTAGCACTCTGGTCATGGCAGCCCCAGTCAAACAATGCAGAATGGAGCTGGTTAAACAGAAATGCGCCTAAGTTTGTGGGGAGGGGAAACAAAGCTGGAAGGCTAATTAAGCCATTAGGCAGTGTCTACAAATAGGCAGAGAAAGGAAATAGAAAGGGGAAACACAAGCAACAGGGGGAGGACAAAGATTACCCTTCCATGCTTGGTGCAGGAGCTAGGGACTCCCGAGATCAGTTGGAGCAGAGCTGTTTATAGTACTAGATTTAGCTGGCTTGCTCAGATCCTTAACTCAATTAATGTTTGTGTTGGGTTTTTTTGAAAATAAAATGAAAATGTGCATGCTTCATTTGAATCATTGCTCTGGGGTTGGGCTGGGAATGAGGGGCTCAATTTGCAGGCTGCCCCAGGGAGAGAAGACTACCGAGGCCCTCTCTTACCACAGCAGTTTGGGGCCAAGGGAAAAGTGCCTCTCCATGGCTACTGTAGCTCCAGCAGTCACAGTCAAGGAGGGGCACACATCCCTCGGCTGGGGTAGATCCAGGTTCATCTGCCCTCTGCACTCCACAGCCAGAGTGAGGAATGCACCAAACTATGCACTTTCCCTTTGCTTCCTGACAAAGGGGAACAGCCAGCAATGTCTTCATACGAATCAGAGGAGAGGGACACGAGGTAAGCTTCAGCCACTCCTGGATTGGGGAAGCGGTGTGCTTTCAGCCAGCCCCTTTCACCTGCCTGGTAATTCTGTCTCTTTTCTGTATGGTTTTATGAGAAACAATCCCATTCCAGGCACATCCCATTTTCCTGGCACAACCAAACCTTTATCTTGCTTTAAGTTATGATAAGAGGAAGCTGCCTACCAACTTTGGCGGTCCTAGCTCTTACCGTTTAGGAGGAGTTCTTGAACAGAGAAACTCTCTCAAATATACAGTAGATGAAGATGGTGGAAACCCACACTGTGAATAAACTACACGTTTGACCTGCACAAGGAGGCAGGAACATGAGGGTCTTGTCACAGTCCTATTATTAAATACTATCAAAGGACATTTTTTTTTTTCAAGAAGGCCTGTCAGGCTCTGTGGGTGTTAGGAGTCATCAGACTCCAATCCTCCACCCAGCATGGTCTCAGACAGTAGATGGGTCACAGGTCTAGGAAACTGAACTAGGGTCCATGCCCCATCCCTATGCTCTGATTGGGCAAGTGCCATGGCTCCTGACTGGATTTCAGTCCTTGTTTAAGCCAGAGGAGAGAACAGGAAGATGTCTGTACAACTGGGCTTCACCCTACCATGGTATTCTGGCCTTAGTATCCTGACCTCCTTGTGTCCTGACTCGCGTAGGATGATCACTCACCCGTTCCCAGAATTCCAAACTTTCCAGTACTTCTGGGAATGGCACGGGCAATCCTCTACTTGTGTGATCCCACCTCTGCCGTGTGACCTCACATGTATCACATGGGGGGAAGGCGTGTTATCTCTAAGTGCATGACACCCTGGTCCCAAAGGTATGTGCAAGGTTACATTGAAGGGAGCAGATGGTAGGGGACATGCCACCCCCAAAAAAGACTGTCCAGTTCATAACTAGACAAGTGGCCTCCCTATATTCTTGATCACTGTTCTCTGGTTTGTCTATTGATTCTGATCTCCCTATGGTCCAACTTGGCCTGATTCTTGGTAATTGGTTCCTTGGCCCTATACCTTTGTCCAACACCAAACGCTAACCTTGAGCCACTCCACCAATGACCCAGCCCTGGCACTTAATCTGCTTGGAAATTCTCTCCTTCTTGGACATCAATCTCTAGACTGTATCAAAACAATGGCATCTGGTAGAGTAAAACACAGAGGCAGGGCAAAACTGCAATCCAAATCCCTTTGAATCTGGGGGTACTGGTTCTGGATTGAACCCCAAAATCTGAAAGCAACTATTTTCTGGTTCCTGCTCACATGTGGCCAGCATCATCTGAAGCTTAACCCTAGTTTTGCACCTAATAAACTGGATCTGAACACTGCTCTCCAAGCCCATCTCTAGTAAATAGCTATGGATCAATCACACACTGTACTCCTTGTTTCTAAATTCAGTGGTCCCAATACAGTCCCCATGTAGCTGAAGACAGAACTGGGACAAAAGTCTGAAAGATCAATACACTACCTGGTCCAAATTTCGATGTATAGTTTTCTATTCCTGCAAGATCCAAATAGTGGTTTCTCCTTTCAATGTTCTCATCAACGCAATGCCGGTAGCACCCACTCTGCTCAGGATTGTTGTCACTGTGGTGATATCTGTGAGCCGGAAGCAAAATTAAAATTCAGAAAAACATCTTTGAATTGTTACGGCCATCTCCAATTCAAAAGTTAGTGGACACTTTGAAATGGTAGGAGTTACTTGGAAAGATACACAAAAAATGTCTGATGTCCTGGATGTTCCATGGGCTAACTACGGGCCTGAAAAGACATCATTTTCCCTCCTATAAATTGATCCCACGATGTTGCAAAGCAAGGGATACTTTCTAATCTGTTTCACGCAAAAGCAGATAAAAACTCTGTGAGGATCTATTACAGACTGTATATATAGTTGGACCAAACCAATCAATACATTAATTAATCTGGGCATGCCAAGGAAAGTCTGTTTGACATGGCTGCTCCCAGCTCTGCAAGGGGACAGTGAAATGATCCTGGTGTTAGATAAATGGTTTGAATCTTCATGTGGTTCTGCTTCAGGGAAGTAGGCAGGTGTATCTACTGGAGGGAAACTGGGGGAAAAGGTGTCAGTGGAAAAATCTGAGATAATGCATTACTGTTTGCGAAAATATGTTTAATAAAGTCAGATCAACCTCTGGCTCCATAATCCTGACTCCTTTTCTTGCTCAGCTTTGCAACTTTATTTATAGCAGAACTATTTCCTGAGAATGAATATCTGAAATACCATTTGTTTATGAGGGGGGGAAAAAACCTCAAGCAGGGGTTTACAATACTGGAGCCAACAATGCTGAGCAATTTAATTCACCATGCCCAGATGTGAAGTATTTCTCTAATGTAACAAATGGGACGAGGAAAACGCATTTTTAATTAAATCCTGGATCATCATTCAGAGAGGCACTTCCATCTCTGAGACCCTGGGATGGATTCTGCTCTCAACACCCCCAGGCAGCGGGAGGCCAGGAATTCGGGCTGGTTCCAAAATAAGGGCTCGCTTCTGCATGGCACGGAGTGTTCTGGCCCCAATTCAGCCTAGTATTTAAACTTTATCTTCCATCATCTGAATAGTCCCACTGCAGTCAAGCGTGCAGGAAGTACTTTGCTGGATTGGACCAGCGGACTGCGCTCTGTGTGTGACATTGGTGTCTCATTAGGGATCGCTACAATTATCTTACTAAAAATCCCCAGACAATCTATCACAGGGTGTTAGATACATCTGCAGGATTACGTCTACATTGCTTCGATAAATGCAAATATTCTTGCAGGTGACACTGCCTGCTTGGAAAGTTGCAAAACTTTAATGGATATGGTGCTGAAGTCACCTTGGTGCACTGGGAGTGACAGAAGCCACCGCACCAACCTGTCATAAGGAACTAGAACAGGAAACTACCAAAGCTTTTTCTGGTGTTGGTAACTAATCAGCCCATACACCAGACAAAACTCATCGGGATCTTTGTGGAATTCTGCAATTATGGCAGCTTAACGTGTAGGAACACAAATCAAAGAGCTTCAGCAGCTACAGTTTGGCAGACAAGTGCCATATATTGCTGCTGATCTGCCACCGCTCGTGGAGATCAATAGAAGCTGCATGCATGCACTGAAGGCACAGTATGGTTCAGACAGTGAACAAATAACTGTTTCTGGTCCAGCACAATTTAGCAACATTGCATACAATTATCTGGGAACCAGGATTTTGGTTGGGGGCAGGGGAGAAGGGGTACTGTAATGAATTCCATCGCTCAATGAGACAATGGAGAAAAATTACGCTCGTACCATCACAGCCCTTAATTGTAACAGCTTTCTAACATGTCAGATGACAATTAACAAAGCAAATATACTCAGTGAAGCAATTACACGTTGATGAGAGATGTGCCCCAATGTCAAAGAGAACTTAAAATATTTCTGACCACTAGGGTTTCTGGCATCCATCCCCTGCCTGCTCCTTTGCAAATACAGGCAGTCCCCGACTTACGAACGGGTTACGTTCCGAACACCTAGTCGTAACTCGATTTGGTTGTAAGTTGGAAATACCCTTAAACACGCTGCCCGCGCTGTTCGAAAAACTTGACATACATGGTTCTCAATGCGAAAATATTATAATGGGGTTAATGGGAGGTTGGTCGTAAGAACAGACGGTCGTAAGTCGGGGAGTGGCTGTACATGGAAGCATTCAGGCATCACACACTTGATACTAATCTTCTGCAGGATGGAAGAATGTGTGTTTCTGAAAAAGAGACGTGCTAATGTCTTTGAACGGTATAGGTACATCTACACCATGGCACTATTTTGGGATAACGTCCATTACCCCGAAATAGCGTTCTGTGTGTCTTAACAGCACACCCGTTATTTAAAAATACATTCAAAATAATGGGCTTCTTATTTCAGCTTCCTGTAAACCTCATTGCAAGAGGATTACGGAAGATGCCAGAATAGGGAATTATTTCAAAATTAGCACTGTGTAGACAACACCAAATTCCAAAATAATCTATTTTGAAATAATCTACGCAAGTTGCGTAACTCAAATTGTGTAGTTTATTTCAAGGTATGTGCTACTGTGTGGATGTACCCTACGTGAAGCCCTTTTCTGAAACACCCAGGCTGGAGTGCCATTACAATGAGGAATCCTGTTATTATATAACAGCAGCGAGAATCTGGAGGTCCGGAAACTACGAAGGACACTTCCTAAAAGCTGCAGTCTGAGGGTACGTCTACACTACAATGCTATTTCGGGATACTGGAGTATTCCAAAATAGCTATCCAAAATAGTCTTCACAGCAAGCATGTTATTTCAGGCCCGCTATTCTGACGTCCCTGTAAACCTCATTCTACGAGGAGTAAGGGACGTTTCGGAATAGCGCTTTATTTTGAAATTTGGCGCTGTGTAGGCAGCACCAAATGACAAAATACGCTATTTTGAAATAGCATCGAGATAAGATATGCAATTTGAGTAGCTCAAATGAACACGACATTTAAATAATCCAGGGCTAAACTGTTTAAACAGGGCTGGGTGAAGGGGAGGGAGGGAGCTAGTATGTACCAATGGAGACTCCGTATCTGTGGCAGAGTGGAAAGATATTTCAGAGCTTTGTTTTATATAATCATTTTCCCTGTTGCCCAAAAGCAAGTATAAACAGCAGCAGAAATGGCATGGCATTAACACAGCCAAACCATGAAGCTGTCTGCGAATGGTGTTCTTGCTGTCAGTGCTATTATTATTTTGAGAGATATGCAGGGTGAACCAACCATAAATCTGGATACTTATATTAGCAATACATGTAAAAGCTCTAGCCCTGTGGTGTCCAGCATGCTAGCCACTAGCCACATGTGGCTATTTGGCCAGTTGAGTGTGGCTAGTTCACTATAGAAGTAGTTCACTGCTTCAGTGACTACTACAGCTCTAGCCCATAGCATCCAACATATGAAATCCCATCAACTAGAACATTTTTCCCACCTTAGGGGCAGGAACATTCCTATCAGCTTTAACCTGACTACTAACAGATTTTTGCTTGTAATTCCCTGGAGACTGGGCTCATGAAAATATTCATCTCTCACTCACGTCAAAATCTCATTGCAACTCCAAAGGAGAGCCCCCACATTCGTCCCTTGTCACTGATGAGTGTGAGGAAAACTTTCACAAGCTTAGCCATTGTGCACAGAAACTTGGTGCTGCTTTGCTGCTTCCTGCAATAGACACATGGGCCAGATTTTTTTTGTTGTGTCCACATTTGGCTCAGGGCAGCTCAGGAAAATTAGCAAGATGGCTGCCTGATGTTCTACTTAGCCCTGGCTCCTGGTTAGAACAGCCTAGGAAGACTCTAATATAGGGGTGGACAATAAGCATCACGTAGGCCGGAGGTGGTTTGCCAGGGTTAAGCTCTGGTGGTCTGTCGATGCTTTATTTATCTGTACATCCACAGATATAGCTGCTTGCAGCTCCCGTTGGCCATGGATTGCCGTTCCCTGCCAATGGGAGCTGCAAACGGCTCTATCTGTGGAGGTGAAGGTAAATAAAGCCCAAGTGGCCTGCCAGGGGCTAACTCTGGTGAACCGCTGCCAGCCCCATGGGCTGCTTATTGCCCATCTTGTAACATGAACTGGCTGGGCGTGCTATCCAAGGGAGCCATCAGCCATCTCGTGCAAACAGGCAAAAAGGGAACAGAGTCCCATAGAAAACTATGGTGCAACTATTTGGTGCAAATATGACTATTTGGCTTATTTGATGCAACTCTGACTGGTGGTTTCTAATGGGATTAGTTGCCATTCAGAATAGAGCCCTGTCTTATTCAGAAGCGGCACCGTATTCAATTCAATTGGAAGAAGATCTTTTGAACAGATTATGCGCTCTACATCTTAAATCAGCTGAGATATCTCTTCATGCAAATACATTCAAACAACTATGCAAATAACTGTGGACTTGTATTTACATTGGGGAAACGTCCACCCTGAAGAACATGCTCAAGTACTCAGCCAAGAGTCCAGAAAGAGCCTTTGTGCTAAAAACCAGTTATCACAGGTAAAGAGGCAGAATTCATTTTCTTTCCTGTTATTTTGACCTGTGAATCTGGACCCACTACTCTGAAGTATTTCTGTCGAATCCAGAGAAGGGAGGCCCGAGTTGCTTTTTTGGGCTCTTCTTCATCCCTGCTTCCACTCTCCCTCCCCAAATGAACCTGAACACTTCTCCTGCTGACATTTGTTGAACTCTGAGAAAAATATTTGTGAAGTCAATGAAGCACAAAACTATAACTGTAAGTTGCAGCCACAGAAACAATCATTACTTGTGTGTCGATGTCCCTATTATGGCATTTCAGCCCCAACTAATGTTCCCTTTTGCCCTATCTTGAACATTAAGACAACTGCATATTAATCAAACATATACAGTGACCATAGAGAGGATCTGTCCAAAGCAGTGGATCTATATTAGGAGACATTAAAAGGATTATAGGACTTTTGTTTAATTACCCATCTGAACAATGGAAATAACGCTTCTAAACTGAGGGGAGCATTTTTTGTACATTGCATAAATAAAATAAGTAATAGGCACTATGAAATCTGTCCTTGACAGATCTGTCTCAACTGACAATCACATACTCTGTTGTTCAGTGCAGTATTTGTCTATAAGGAAGGTAGAAGATGTGAAAATGGGGCAAATACGTGCTTCTCTTTGCTAACCTTGCCAATGACATGACTAGACATTTTCTGAGGAACAAGGCCTATTCTAGACTGGCATCCAAAATAATATTGTGCATTCCTTCAGGGAGAGACTTCAAATAGGTCTGTTTTATCTTATCTCTAGAAGGCTGCAACTGTACCTGCAGCTGTGCATAAAAGAACCTACTGTGTCTGTACTTCATTGGAAATGAATGCACCCTCAGTCACATAGGCAGGAATCCACAGAAAAACAATAGACATTTTTTTTTTCCAAGTGGTGAAGGGCATTTGGAGGCTTAAAAACAAAAACCAAATCCCCTGCTCTCCCCTCCTCCCAATTAATTTTCCTTGAAGATTTACAATGAATGTCATAATCCTCAGGAATCTTGCTAATCTGTAGGTAGATGTTACCCAGTGATTGGCTAACTTCCGGAGGGGATAGGAGTTGACAAGGGGACCTGTGGCAAGGAGGAGGAATTATTTTTGGCAGCTGGCAGGCAGGATGGGTTGGGAGTCTCTTAGAGGGAGTAAATTCTTCCTGCCCTTCTGCTCAAAACCCCTCCCCTCTCTTCCCTTTCTCTGCTGCCCATTCCCATCTTCTCTTTGGCTAGGAGAGTGGCAGAAAAGGGGCAGACCAGTTTCAGAGCTCAGGTCAGGATGTGGTACAAAGTACTAGCAAGGACTAGAACTGGCAGTGTCTGTTAATTAAGAGGTAAAACTAGAAGCAGGGTAAAGATGGGTTGCTGTCTGCCCACTGAGGGGGAAGCCATGTTCTGGTGTTCACCGGGAATGGAGTGGAGGAAAGGAAATTCAAGTGAGACCCTAGCCTACTGGCAGAAGTGGAAGGGAGGCATGGATTCTTCGGAGCAGACTGTTATCTTCAGTACTGTTGTGTGAACTAATCAAGTCAGCCATCCCCAGTGCTCAAAGATCTGATCATGTGATATGCTAGTTATGTTCATGGGATCATGGTGAGGAGAGGTGGAAGCTTTTCCCCATCTAAGCTAGCTGATTGGTCTTTTACTGCCACAGGGGGGTGGGTTTTCTTGTTCTTTGAAAACAAATTGTGTTTAGAACCTGCTAATGAGGCCAGTGCCTGGAAAAGGCACTTTTATATATACAGAAAGAGAAACGAATGCATCGGTCCAGTGGGTGAAAGATTGCTGCTTAATTGCATCTCATAAACTCACTCCATCAGCTCAGGTATAGGGGCTTGAGCTTTTGTGCCCAGAGCCCCAAAGGTACCCATCTCCTGCTAAAAGCAACAGACATTAGACACTTTAATACTAACGGACAGGGCTCGACAAATCGCTGTATCTACTTGCCTGTGGCGAGTAGATTTCAGCCGGTAGCCCCATTCACCGGCGCTGCGCGCATGCGCAGTGCTCATCTGGCGCATGCGCGGTGCGGGGGCTGGCGAGTAGATCTCGCCGCGGTTCGTCAAGCCCTGCTAATGGACATTAGACACTTTGATGATCTTGGGGCTGGGCACTAACGGTCCCAAAGGATCAATCCCTGCTGACCATGGTCCATTAAAGGAGCACACAGGATTGGTGGTGGGGTTTTAAAATATAATCACTCATCTTTCCTTCATCTATCAGAATCATGTTAACGTGGCCTAAGTAAACCTTAAGGGCGACAAGGCTCCAGAGCAATTATGATTCAATGTTAATTTCCCTGGCTATGTCTACATTACAATGATCTATCGGAAAATGGTACGCAAATTGTGCTCTGCAATTTGCGTACCTTTTTCCAATAGTTTTTTCAGAAGATGCTTTTCAAAATTTGGTCCATCTACACTGGGCCAAATTTCATAAAAGGCCCCTCTTTCGGAAGAGCCCTTCTTCCTCGTGGGAAGAGGAAGACAGGGCTTCCAAAAGAGCGCATCTGTTCTTCTGCAAAAAAAAAAGCAGAAGGGCAGACATGTTCCCTGGATGCAGCAGGGTTTTTCCGGGAAACCCCATAGTCTAGACATAGCCTCTATTTCAGATGCTATCCCATTTTGAATAAAGCACCACTTGACTGCATGACATTCACAGATGACACGTGAACAAGACCCTCTGCCCAAGGATCCCACAGAATAGCTAGACAGCACAAAGGGAAAAAGAAAACAGATGGGGGGGAAGGGGGTGCACACTGCCGCAAGGTGGGGAGATTAGTGTATGGGCTTGCTCATGAGCAACGACATTTTTCATTTGTGATGCTCAGCCGATAGGTGTGTGGGTTGTGGTGTGTGGTTTTTTTTTAAGAAAACATTCAGCCAAACCTTTTAATGGGTTCTCAGAGGTAGGAGATGGGAAAGCAAAACGTTTGTGACTAAAAGCTAGAGACACAGATAACAGCTTTCACTAAAGCTAGCTTCCTAGGCTTCCCTGGATATAGACTCTGGCACTAGCACCCTCAGGAGTAATACCTCAGAAGTAATGCCATGGAATTTGCTGTTTGTTTCAAGGTGCAAATTCCCATGACTCCTCTAATTAAAATAGCAGCAGCTTAAGCCTTCTGAGGTTGGCCCATTGCCAGCTCAGAGACTCATTCCACTTACCTGAGAGAAGCCCGCTGCTTCTTTTCAGAGCTTTTCAGTTCTTCACTGGCTTTGCTCTCAGCTCTTTGCCCAGAGCTCTGCAAGTCTGCACCCATGAAAAAGGAAAGTAATTTCATATTATCAATATTATTCTGAGCAGCAAATGTGCAGCAGTGCATAGATATTCATTATTGGCTTGCTGACTGCATCACTCCATAATACCATTACGGGTAAAATCTTCAAATTTGCCACAATGACTTAGGGGCCCAAATCCTGTCCTCTTTCATTGAGAGCTGGGTACCCAACTCACTTAGATTCCTAGATGAACATTTTCAAAAGCATCTAGGGGTCCCACTGAACGTCAATGGGATTTATGATCCTTAATCATTTATGGTGCTTTTGAAAACGAACATATTTTTATAAGCCAAGCCAGAGTGTGGATGCAGTTACACCGATATAAAACTGCTTTATTCCCCTTCCCATATAGGGAGAGAAACCAATATAACTGTGTTCACACTAGGAAGACTGTACCACTTCAGCTATGCCAGCATAGTTAAGGTGGTACAACTTTCTAGTGCAGACAAAACCTTCATGTAGCTTGCAGTCTGTAAATACTGTGAATCCAAAATAATCCAACAAAATGATATGATCAATTTCAAGCCACATCTGAGGCCTCCAATGGACAGTTAGAAATCACAACACTCCCAGAATCAGTTGCTCTGATGCACATGTCCCTATAACTGATTCTTCTGCTAGGAAATGCAAACTTAAATCTTCGAGGGGAAATGTTTTGGCAATATTCTAGAGGGCACATTCTTACCAGCAGGGTTTAGTAAAATACTCTTCTTCTTCTGACTGCCGTCAGGTGCCACAGTAAGCTTCACTCGCAGAGTTTTACTGGAACTAGGGGAGTGGTTTACTGATGCATCAACTACTTCATAGATGGTATGAAGCAAGCTTGTAATGTCCTACAATTGGGATTGAAACACAACCAGAAAAAAGAATATTGTAAAAACAGGTGAAGAACCAATTCCTTTGGTATCAACGAAATTAACCATTCTGGACCAATCAGGTGCCAGAGCACCTTTAAATCTCACTGAATTAAAAAAGGACTTGAGGGAGCTCAGCACCTCACAAAAAGTAATGAGCTTCATAGAATCAAGCTCTCTGTTTCTCGAATGGGCATAGCCTTTGCCACATTTGCCTGCTGATTTACAGATACATACACCCTATCTCAAGACATCAGGTGAAAGAGATACAAGAAGCGTTTCAAGTATATGATCCTTTTCTTCCATATTTCTTATGTTCAAAAGGCATAAGTGCTAGGAAATGGGACAGAATAGATCAAAACACCTTAGAAAAAACACACAGTTTAATCAGATTTTCCACACACACCCCTCTACTGTGTTAAATACAGCTAAAGTGTAAATATTACTTATAAAATAACGGAAAACAGAGTCTGCATGACCCACACAAATATTCCTCCAACCCCCAGCCCTTTAAAAAAAATAAAGCAGGCCCATATCCACAATTTTCACAGCACACGAAAATAACCACTTCTGGCCTCAGGAAAATATTTGCTTTCTTCCATTCCCTTTTGATATCTAGATACAGAGATATCTAGAGAGTCCATAGAACACATTATTGCTGAGTTTTAGAGATAAGGCAGGACTGCAGAAATCTATACTCAGACTGTTCTAAATTTCTTAAAACAATGAGGATGTTTTGGGTCAACCCACTACAGAGGCAGGCCTAAGTCACAACATTGAGAATTGGCTCTAAACTTACTCCACATTCAGGACCGTTGTTCATATTGAGGCTTATTTAAATATTTTCCTTTCTTTAGGTTACCATCACACAGGTCTCATAATAAATAGGATTAAAAATGATATTCCATCATTCAATTTAGGCAGCTTTAGAAATAGCAAGGGAGGGGCAATTCCAAATTCCTCTCCCAATTCCAGTTCAGCCAACCATTTATTTAAGCATAAGGTTAAGTTCATCCCTGTTCAGCTAAGTACATAAGATTATGCTTTGCTGTGAGTGCCACTGACATAAATGGGAATTAAGCAGATGCTTAAGGGTGCGTCTATACTGCAGGGCTTAACTTGAAATAAGCTATGCAAATTGAGCTACGTCAATTATGTATCTTATTTCGAAATAGGGATCTACACAGCACTTATTTCGAAATAGAGCACTCTTCCTCCGACTTCCCTTATTCCTTGTACAATGAGGGTTACAGGAGTCAGAGTGAGAAGTCCTCCATCTTGGCAATATTTTGAAACTATTTCAAAATAATTGCCTGCTGTGTAGATGCGGACTAAGTTATTTCGAAATAGTGTTGCAGTGTAGACGTACCCGAAGTTATTTACTATTCCAGAGGGCACATTCTTACCAGCAGGATTCTGAGGCAGATCAGAAGCAGAGTTACAAAATTCAAATATTCCATTTGTGTCATACGGGAGGACTACTGAATCCCTATTCTTCTTATCTGATGTATGGTTGGAACATAGTATCTTTTGACAGTCAGCTCATATTTATCCAAACTCGTCAGCCTTCATTAACATTACACAAATATCGTTACTCCATACTATCTTGTTATTGCAAAGATAAGTAAAAAGGCCTACTACTTTGCTCATTCCTTGAGATGGAGACAATTCTCCGAGTGAAGATATTTATTATTTATTCATATCAGAACCACCAGTCTTGTCATGGACACCATTCTAGGATTAAAATCCATCAAGTCCAGCAGGCTTTAGAAAGTCCCACTTCGAAAGTATACATTGAATAAATAATCTACCAGGCTCTCTGATCCTAGACCAGGGGTCAGCAACCTTTCCGAAGTAGCGTGCCAAGACTGAACTTACTCATGTATCTATGTGCTCGGAGGAGGAGGGGTTGGGGGATGCAAGGGGCAGGCTGACCATATTTTCTGAACCAGCTGTAGCTAGGGAGAATGGTTTAATTTAAATTATTAAACAGATTAAGCATTTTAACTCTCTCATGTTTATTTAAAATGAAGTTCGATAAACTAAGTAAAATATTATGTCCAACACAAAAGGTTTCAATGTTTTCTTTATTTATGGCAGGGGTAGAGAACCATTTTTGGATCAGGGGCCACTGAGCCACAGAAAAAAATCAGATGGGGACCACACAAGTGAGAAGAAAAAAAATTCCTCCAAAAAGCCCCAACCCTCACTGATGTGGTCCCCAACTGAGACACCTCACTTCTCTGGTGCTCCAGCCTCATGGGGTGAAGGGAAGGGACAGGGAGGACTGAGGTTCAGGGCCAGCCCACTTCACTTGGGCTTTGTGAAGGTTAATGTTCGCTCAAGGCTGAACTTTATCCAGACTGTTATGCAGCTGCAAAGCACCATTACTTCCTCCAACCCACAGCCATTTCCAAGGGGGGTAAGGAACAAAGAACAGTCTCCCAGAAACAATAATAAACCATCAATATCCCCAATGGTATAAGCAAAGACACGAGAGCCCCATTATACTCTGAGGAGCAGAACTACAGTCAAGATTTAACACCCACCACTACCCTCTGATACAGGCATCACAAAGTTCTTGGTTCCCCGGACAGCCTCTTTTCCCCTACAATCCTCTCTCCCTCCGGCCATCAGCTTCCCTTCTGATGGGACCCTCCCCCCCGTTGCCTGCAGTTCTCATCTCCCCCCAGCCTCTTCCCCTACAATAGATCCTACCTCACTAGCCCCCCTGCCGTACAGTTCCATCCCCTACAAGGTACTCTCCCCCCTGCCAGCTCCCCTCCCATACAGCTCCTTCCCCAACAGAACCCTCCCATCGCTCCCCTCCCCTCAGCCATGCTATCCCCCAGAACTGGGCTCTGCCTAGACTCCCTAAGACGCACCCCAGGCCAGCAGCCCCAGCAGAGCCCAATGCAGCCAAACTCACTTTCTGTATCCGCTTCAGTGCCATGGCGGAGACATGCTCCATCTCGGGGCTCTGAGAGGCAGCGGCGGGTGGCTGCTCCCTGGCCAGGCTGGCCTGGGACCATGCCTATGGCCTCTGGGGTGGTCAGAGGCACTCCTGCCGTAGCCATGTGGTCCCGGGCTCGCCCTGGAGGCGCCATTGAGAAACCCCAGCGCTGCCACCTCTCACCGCAGCCTAACCTGCAGCCATGGAAGAGGGAGGGCTGCACTGGGGAGGAAGGATGGGGCTGAGCTCCCGCCCAGCATGCCATTTAAAATCGGTTCACGTGCTACTTATGGCACGCGTGCCGTAGGTTGCCGACCTCTGCCCTAGACCTGTCCTAGAACTACACATTTTACAGATGCCTTTGTTCAACATAACAAAACTGATTCTGAGGAAGATGGGGACGTAGTTCTTGCATTCAATAAAATCTCAAATCCTATAAGATGCATTCAGGATTCAGACCCTTAGAAAGGTAGCCCCAAAGCTCAGCACACCCAGGTGAGTACTAGCAGATACACCAGTTTAACCAGATGCAGTATACACCTCTCTTTATTTAGCCAGCTTTAAAAACAACAGACAAATACTAATCTCCCGCACGCTCTGAATATTTTGCAGTTAACAGACATATTCCTTTCAGTGTATCATGCAGGGAAACACTGAAACTATGGCTAAGGCAAATGATTTACAAGCGATGAGTCTCTACTTTCTGAAGCCCGAAAGGTCTAATGTAGAAGATCCAAATTCTGCTCTGATTTACAACCTCTACAACTTCACTCAAGTCAGTGGAATTACTCCTGATTTAGGATCTGATACTGCTCACACTGGCTTCAGCCTTAGGATCAAGCCAGAGGTAAAAGTGGGCGGGTATGGACCAGTATGGCATACAGGCAAGAAGTGACCACAAGTACCAGACTGTACACAGCAGTGTTCTAATGTCACAGCTCCTTTTTCACCCCCTCCCTGTCCCCACCATCAGTGGCCCTGCCAATAGCGTCCAGCAGCTATCTATACAGGTGTTGACACTGCTTTACATTCCATGCACAAGCTATCTAGCACATCAGCGAAATTGTCTCCTCTTGAAGAAACTTAATTGATAAGAACCAAGGATAAAAGCCAGGTACAATCAGTTAACTTCTCTTTTCTGGCACACAATCAAACATTCTCAAGAAACCTCGCAGCCCCACAGAGCTCTGTAGGTCCAATTATCAAAGAAACTAAGTTCCCTGCCACACAAACCACAACTTTTAGAAATTGCCTGAGGCAGGCAAAATATTATCCCTTGAGCTAGTCAAAGTTTTCCTTCCAAAAACAGCATATCCCCATGCCCCCAAGAAAACAAACTTCTGTTGAACAATTGTCATTATGAAAAAATCATTTTTGCAAAAATTAATAATTTTTACCAAAATGCTTGCTGAAAAGATTTTCAAATATGAAAAATATAATACTGTTAATAAAAAATATGGCATAAAATTTCACCAACCTCCCACAATCTCATTTTTAACCAGCTCTTATTATATTATCAAAGATAAAGAATTTAGAGGTAGGACTGTGTCAATATAAATTATTCTCAGATGGCTTTCAGATTATGTGTTGAAATACCTACTGATGTTATGTACTAAGAATGCTATTATGAAGAATCTTCTCATAAGAGAAAAACTAAAGCATTTTGGGACTGTTTTAAGAATTGGTATATGTCAGACCCCTACAACTTGGTTTCCAAGGTGAGAATGTAGTAACTGCCGTGTATTTTTCACCTCATTATATGTTATGGACAAGGCAGCTTTGATTACAAAACCATGTTTACAAGAGTAATGGTTAACAGGATTTTCAGAAAGTGTTTGTTTTGGAATTATTACAAAGCGTATAGTCAATATAGCTCTATAATACACGGTACCATCAAACCTTTACCACACACAGTTGATGAGTCTCTGATAAGATACTGGCTGATAGTAGATGAGAACACTGAGAAAGTATAATATGTTGAGTAAACAAAAGCACCAGAAACTGCCATTCAAATACTATGCATTCCAAAATCTGCTCTGAATTAAAGATTGAGAAAGTCTTCACTCAGGGTACTAATATTTTGCATCTTAGGTCGTGGTGTCCAACCAGTTCTGAAGCTGTAGCCACTGCTATAGCTAATTAGCCACATTCAACCAGCCAAATAGCCATATATGACTAGCGTGCTGGACACCACGGATCTAAGGAATGCTAACTGGCACATACAGAGAGTACTTCCTGGTATTTCCAGGTCTTAGATCTGCTTATCAGCCTTAAGTCTAGTTAGTGAACCAGAGATTCTGGATACCAGAGTACAGGTTGGACCTCGCTGGTCCGGCACCCTCGGGACCTGATTGATCCCGAACGAGGGGATTTGCTGGATCAGGGGAGGTCCCTCCTCTCCTGACCCTAGCTGCCATCAGGTTAGGGATCCAGCTTGCCCCCACTGCTGATCCAGCCCACTGGGGCTCTGTAGATGCTTCCGGCACTGCTGCTGCCGGGGCCAGAGTGCTACAGCCAGAGCTCTACAGCTGCCTGGCTCTGGAGCTCCCCGCTGTACTGCCCTTCCACCTCCCTCCCTTCCCCACACACACACTGGGGCTCCCCGCTGAGTTGCCAGTGCCTCCTATGGCGCTTTTGGCCCGCCGCCAGACTTTTCTGTTCCTGGGCTCTGTGGTCTAGAAACATCCGTGGTCAGTGCTGGACCCCAGATGTTGCTAGACCAGGGAGTCCCGATCAAGGGAGGTACAACCTATAGGTTATTTTCCCCTACAAATTAATTAAATAGAGGGGTATCCAAGGAAAGAGAAAGTAAGGAGTAAATAATCTGTTTAGCCCTGAACCAGATCAGTTATCAAACCATTAAAACCTGTTCTACAATTAGCTTTTTCTTAAAATTCCCCGTTGTTGCAAATCCAGCAATGGTGGGACTAGTGTAGACAAGGAGCCAGCTGCTACTAAGATTTTTAATATAGATTTGCTATAAAGGGGTAATCAAAGCAACAGTACTTTATTTACATGAGAACTCATCTCCACCTCCCTCTCCTTGCTCCTTGAGTTGAAGTTGCACCAATGGTAGCAAAATGGCGACAAATATAGAAAAAAGCAACAAATTATAAGATCAATGTCGGAGACTAATTCAATAAGATAACTCGCAGCCCCAGAGAGGCCAGCTGCCTTCTTCTGTCATTTTTTCAGGTCAGATTTGAGTGCTACTAATGAGCAGAAGTGTGGGACTGAGTCTTGCATGCAGAAATACCTAACAACCCTTCACTCTCTTGACAGAGGAATATGTGGGATGACAGCCCAAAAATAAAGCTTGGGAATGTGAGAGAAAATTGAGTATTTAAAGTAATAGTCAAGGAACACTTAAGTGTTAAAAATAGATGAAGAGAAACTTATATATCCATTTTCCCCCTTTTCTCTCACAAAGAAAAGTACAAAATGTCTCATTTAGAAGTTTATTTGTCAGATGAATTCGACAACATTACAGATAGCACGTTTCTTTACTGCAGCTGTATTTTTATATTCATTTGTCAATTTGGAAATGATCATATTTGGGGTCCGAAAGAGCATCATTTGGCAATCAGTATTCAGCCTAAAAATTACTAGCAACCATTAGCTGTTACCACTCAAGAACGAGATTTGGGAGTCACTGTGGATAGTTCTCTGGAAACATCCACTCAGTGTGCAGTGGCAGGCAAAAAAGCAAATAGAATGCTGGGAATCATTAAAAAAGGGATACATAATAAGGCAGAAAATATCTTATTGTCTCTTTAGAAATTGAGGGTACACCCACATATTGAACACTGTGTGCAGATGTGGTTGCCTCATCTCAAAAAAGATATACTGGAAACGATTCAGAAAAGGGCAACAAAAATTATTAGGGGTATGGAACAGCTGCCATCTGAGGAGAGATTAATAAGACTGGAACTTTCCACCTTGGAAAAGAGATGACTAAGGGAGATGATATGATAGAGGACTATAAAATCACGACTGGTGTGGAGAAAGTAAATAAGGAAAAGTCCTTCCCATAACACAAGAACCTAATTTCACCAAATGAAATTAATAGGCAGCAGGTTTAAAACAAACAAAGGATGTATTTCTTCACATAATGCACAATCACCTTGTGGAACTCCCTGCCAGAGGATATTGTGAAGGACAAGCCTTAAATGGGGTTAAAAAAGAACTAGATAAATTCATGGAAGATAGGTCCGACAATAGCTATTATCCAGAATGGGAAGGGATGGTGCCCCTAGCCTCTACTTGTCAGGGCTGGGAATGGGAGACAAGGGATAGATAATTAAATGATTAACTGTTCTGTTAATTTCCTTTGGGGCATTTGGCACTGGCCACTGTTGAAGACAGGATACTGGGCCATTCTCACGTTCAAAAAAACAAACAAAAAATCCAAACTTCTGCTCTTACTCCTGACAACTGACTTTCTTGAATGTTTAGAATTGTGTAACCATCCTCTGACAACACCAATCTTCATGAGACAGAAAGCAGATAGCAGAAAAAATGGGGGTGGCATTTCAGAAGTACAATTATATTCAGAGAGCTCAACATAAAACCTCCTGGATCACAACACATTAGTTCAATTATCAAGTTTCAAGTCCAATTACAAATAGCCATGTGAAGATAATTATAGTGCAGCTGTCAGTTCTCAAAAGGCCTACAGTACATAATGAATTGGACTCTTAATGGCCTATGGAATGAAGGGAAACATTATTAGTTAAGTTTTATAATATCCACATTAGAGAGAAAGTTATCTCCCCACACACCAAAAGGACTATAAAATGCTCTTCTTCCAGAACATTAAGAACAATATTATAAGTACAAATATTAAATGCTAATTTTATAATTTGCTATCCCAGTAATTATGCTCCAAAATACATGGTGATATCACATCAAAGAAGCACGACTAGATCTGAACTTCTAATTGTAAAGACCAAGCAACAACCCATAACAGTCTCAAGAGGAAAATCAAAGCCACATTAAGTTCAGAAGCTGTTCAGATCCAGAGGAAATTCTGCTAAGATGGAATTTGAACGCTTTCATGAAGATCTTTGTGAAAAACACTGGGGAAATTTTATCTAGTTTGCAAATCTCTATCCTGTTTAGAATTTTCAAAATGAACACTCATTTTAATGCAAAAGATTAACATTAACAAAAGTTGCACTCCACCAAAACTTTCACTAAATTTGTTTTCCACATAAGGGCCAAGAGTTCCAAAAGCAGTTACTGATTCTGCATGCCCAGTTTGAGATATCTGAAGGAGGCATAAAGGTTACTTGATTTCCACCCTTTGAATACCAGGGGCCCTTTAAAAGTGTCTCAGTTGGGCACTGAAAAATGGTGGCTACCAAAATCACTAAACTCTTTTCAAAATCTTGTCCTAAGGCCTTGTGCATTGTGTTCAGATACTATATGCACCATTGTGACTGTATAGCATTCTCTTTACAAAACAACAACAAACATAGATAGCTCACCAACTAAAGCAAGATGTTTTGAGATGACCAGATACTCTGAGATGGTGAGTATAAACAAGACTATGCCATGGGCAGTCGGTGCAGCCAGGGCTGGACAAGGCAGGACCCCAGCCCAACCTACAGCTCTGTCCCCTCCGCTGAGGCCCACACCACGGGGATAAGGTTGCCAGGTGTCCAGTATTGGCCCAGACAGTGTGGTATTTGCGGCCTCTGTCCGTTAAAAAAAAAAAAAAAAAAAAAAACCAACCCACAGAAAATGCCAGACATGTAAAATGTCCGGTATTTTCTGTTTTTCTTGGATGGAAGGCTGCTTGGGGGGACATTCTTTCCCTGCCGCGTCTGGCAGGGGCAGAGGGAATGGGGGGATTTAAAGGCAGAGTGACTGGTGTTTTTTTGCTCAACAACTTTGGTCTTTTTTTTTGCTCAATCAATTATTTTCGCCGCCATGTTTGGCATTTTTTGTGAAAGTATCTGGCAACCCTACACGGGGGAGAGGAAGAGCATGCATGCCCCAGCCTCCCCTGAGCATCGGGAAGCGAAGAGGCCATGCGGCCCAAGCTGGCCTGAGCCTTCCAGTCCCCAGAAGACTGGGGAGAGAGGAGGCCATGTGGCCCCAACCTCCCCGACCCCTGGAGCACAGAGAGGGTGGGTAATAACACTCTGCCCCCAGAATGCCTATAGCAGGTGTTCTGTGGGTGGGACCATGCCTGGCAGTTTGGGAATGCAAAGCCTTCCCTCACCTAGCATGCTGGACGCCCATGACTATGTCTACACTAGAAAGGTTTGGTGATGAAAGTGTTATTGACACGCACAAGTTGCTCAAACTGAAAACTGGTCAAACCTGTTTTTCTGCCACCCACTGTCAACATTTCATGGTCACATTCTAAGTACCCTGTCCACAGAAAGAGAAAACTGAAAACCAGTCAAACTTGTTTTTCTGCCTCCCATTATCCACATGGCCAGGCTGTTAGCACCTCTGGGGAGAGAAAGAGCAAAGTAAAGCGGGTAAGCATCCCACAGTGCCTGGCATCACCTTTAGTCACTAGGAACTATGGGCATGTGCAATGTAGCCCTATGCATTTTGGGAACATGAAAAATATCCCATCAGCCACCTCTTTGCTTCTAGCCCTTGTTTGTTGACTGTTTCTATAGCAGATTGAAAGGAAGATGGAGGTGTTTCTGTGGTGGGCTGGACCTTCTGGAGGATCATATCCCCAAGGTGGTAGCGGCATGCTGTTGCTTACATAATTTGTGCAAGAGTAAGGGTGAAGTGTTTGCCCATGGGTGGGACAATGAGACACAGCACCTGGACGCAGTTTGAACAGACACTCATGCTGTCGGAGGAGACCATAGGGTGGCCATCAGTATTAGGGAGGCTCTGAGGAACCACTCTGACAATGAGAGGGTGCTGATATTTCTGTGTGTTGAGGTTGCTTCCCTGCCTCATCCCACTGCTCACCCAAGTGAGGTATTCCCATGAAACCCAAGGAATATTTCAGGCTTCCACCAGTGCCAGAGTGATTGGTGTGGGCTGTGTCACAAAAAATAAAATCATGGAAACCTGCATCAGATTTGTCTTCATTGATGTCTTTCAATCAGGCTGCTCAGTGGTAACGGTTATTGGAAAACCTCACAATAGTGTTAACATCCAGCTGTTGAAGTCACAGTTGCTTTCACAAGGAATGAAGTGTGCTTTAGGGGGAAAAAAACCATTATTTGATTGTGAAAATGGAGAGATGGTTGCTGTGAAAAAAGAGTTCTACATATGCTGACAGTGAAGCCTTTGGTTATGTTTGCTCTGCATCTTGCCAAGACATTTCAGCATCTCATTTTGGTCTTCCAAGAGCTTTAGCATGTGCTCAGTGGTTTGCATTCTCACTTCCATCTGTGGAGCTCTTGTTCCCTTTTTTCTGTTTGAAGGGTTGAGTGGTATAATACATCCTTGACCAGATCCTTCCTTGTCTTCCTGGTGAACATGCCTGACTTCACAAGGTCTGGTCGGGAAAAGTAACCTTTAACAATGGAGCGACTGGTACTTTCCATGATAAAGATTGTAACATTTCACCAACATGCACATCTCTGAACAAAACTTGCCACTCTCCTTGTTCCCCTAGAAGCAAACACCGATGTGTCCAAACCCTCTGATCATGGTGAGTTTTAAAGGTGGGAGTAAAGGGGGGAAGGCATGTTGGCCCTGAGTCCCCAAGAAATTGAAGTCTGCACTTGTGCCACAGCTGCACATGGAAACGATTTATAATATTCCTACACTTGTCCACAGGCCGAGATTACTCTGGCTGACATATCCCTGCCGAAGGTTAACAAGCAAACCCCGGCTCAGCTTCTGGATGCGAGTGTGTGTGTTTGTGCGTGTGTGTGTGGGGGGTGTCTGCGTCTCTTCCCTTGTTTCATGTCCCCGATCCTCTTTCCTTCCTTCATGCTCCACGTGCTGTTGATGAGAGCCCTCACAAACATCGGGACTTGAGAACAATTTCTCACTGCCTGGTATACAGGTTGTTACCAGATTGAGCCTAGCCTCCTGATCCGCTTCCGTATCTTCATCAATAAATTCTGTCTCCGGGATAACTTCTGTTTCTGACTCTATGCTATGGGATGTATCAACATTCTCCTTGGGTGTGGACGTGGGGTTCCCCCCCCGGGATTGTATCCAGTTCTTTATAAAAACAGCCAAATAGTTTGCTGCTTTGGTTCCTGCAACACAGATTGAGGAATGGTTTGGGAGAGTGTCATATCAGCCCTGCCATGGGAATCTCCATGAGAAAACTGATAAGTACATCAAGGAAAAGCTCCAACATCATCGCCTAGCAAGATTCTATTGCTATCTGTATGTACATTGCTGTGCTATTTGGGCATAACACAGACCCAGGCAGGGCTTAGTCTGCTCATGGAAATACAGCCTCTGTTCACCCCAAGCTGCTGACCCCACTCTCCCAGCTGAAAGAGCAACTTCCCAAGCCACCACCTGCTCCACCCCCATCCCGCTATAATACACAGTGACTTATTGCCCTGCGTGGCCTCCGCCTTCCCTCCCCTGGCTACATTAGAGCAATTTACCATCCCGCACCATCATGTGCCCTCTCCCCAACTGCACTAGAGCAACTTACCACCCAACATGGACGCCAACCGAACTGCCCTCCCCCCTGCACAGCAATTTACCACCCTGCATCTCTTCCCTTGTTTCATGTCCCCAATCCTCTTCCCTTCCTTCATGCTCCACGTGCTGTTGATGAGAGCCCTCACAAACATCGGGACTTGAGAACAATTCCTCGCTGCCTGATATATAGGTTGTTACCAGATTGAGCCTAGCCTCCTGATCCGCTTCTGTCTCTTCATCAATAAATTCTGTCTCCGGGATAACTTCTGTTTCTGACTCTATACTATGGGATGTATCAACATTCTCCTTGAGTGTGGACGTGGGGTTTCCCCCCGGATTGTATCCAGTTCTTTATAAAAACAGCATGTTGCGGGTGCAGCACTAGACCAGCTGTTGCCTCCTTCGCCTTCTGGTATGCCTGCTGGAGTTCCTTTATCTTGTCTCTGCATTGTAAGGTGTCTTGCTCATACCCCTTCTCACACAGGGCTCGAGAAATGTGACCATATGTGTCCCAGTTTTTACATGTCACTCGCAGCTGATAAGATCCAAAAACTCTGTGTTGCTCCACGCAGGAGAATGTTTTGAATGATAGTCACCTCTGTTTCCCTGAGAAGATGCCATTAGGACTACTACACAAGTAGCCAGACACCAGAAAATGGATTTTTAAAGTTCCTCGGGTGGGAGGGGTGCATCTGTTTACCTGTTCATATGGCTGCAGAGCAGCAGAGTTCAAAGCTCTGGCTGGAGTGGCTAATCAGGCATTGTGGGAAACATGCTGGAGGTCAATGAACTCGCCAAAAATCTACTGTAGTATACACAAAATTAATTTCAACAATAAAGGGAGGGGGAAAGACAAAATCATGCTGAGGTGGAAGTTTTTCATTGCCAAAACTGGGTATTTGCCGTGACTTTTATCGCATTGCAATGTGGACGCTCCTCTGGGTTTTGTCACCAAAAGAAGTTTTTGCCGACAACACTTGGAAGTATAGACAAGGCCCAGATGAACACAACAGATACATTCTGAATCTCTTTTCCAGAGTGAAATAAAATTTCATCCTATTATTTAATCCAAAAAGTCCAACAAGTTGGAGGAGCTGCTCCAACTAAAACTGGACAGCAAATGGGGGTTGGGAGTAGTGGTATTATTTTGATCACCGGTTCTGGACTATTCTTTGGAGAAAAGTTTACTTGTCTGGAAAGCATTTGCACTGGTCTGCCAAACAAGCATTGTGAGAAGGAAGGCAACAATCTTCCTCACACTGGGATTGTTCTGACCATTCTGTTCTGAATCCAGCAAAGCACTAAACATATGCTTAAACTTTAAGCATGTGTCCTTTTTTTTTCAAAAGTTAAGTATGGGTCAAATGCCTTGCTGGATCAGAGGCAGGATGCTCACCAGATTGCAGAATCATGCCCATTATGGTGACAGCCAATCTCTCAAGAATTAGGACATTTGAAAACTGGAATTCCTAGCTTCCGAGGTATTTGTGTAAGAGTGACTTTTAAAATCGTTCAACAAGCAAGATGGATAATCCAAATGGCAACTTTAAGATGTAGAATCTTGCAGCCTACTGGGACAAAAACAAGTGTTGTGAAGAGTTAGAAAGCTTTCCATTGGTATATATATTCTTGGCAGTTCTTCACATATGACCACGGCTAGAAACAAATTATCAGTCTGCTTGGTCCCTTGGGCTAAAAGACAAATATTTGGCACAGATACAGGACTGAATATAGCAAACCCCAGACGTCACAGTTAATATCATTTTCAAATCTTGCACAGATTTTGTTTCAGTTAATATGCTGTCTCCTCTTGTAGGCAGAGGCAGAATTTGGCTGCAAAACATTCTTTAAGTACAGTCAAATTAAGCTCGTTGGTGTACCACAAATATTACAGATAGTTATTATACGTATATTTAAAAGCCTACTCTCTGTATTTTCACACATGGAACTCCTGATGGCATGGACAGGAATTCCATCCATGGGTCTTAGGGACAATTCTGAATATTCTTCTGTTTCTCAGAAGACGACTGTTCTTTGTGGTTAAGGCACAGACCAAGGACTCAGGTGATCTGGTTCAATTCTCACCTCTACCTCATATTTCTTGCATGATTTTGGGCAGGTCACTTAACGGCTCTGTAAATCCATTCCCAATCTGTAAAATAGGGGTAATACTTCCTCCCCTCTCTTTCTCATCTATTTAGATATTCAGTTCTTGGGAACAAAGACTGTATCTTACTCTGTGTTTGAACAGTGTCTAGCACAATATAGTCCAAATTTCATTTGAGTACACTGTGTGTTACCACAATATAAAATAATAATGTCTTAATAATGGTACTCCATTTGCATACTTTTCTCAAAAACCTGCACAATCCCTTCATTTGTCAGACAGTTTTGACTGAACATAAAAAGAAATTCCACGTCAGTCTTGTGCACCACCTAGCACCATTTTTCATCTGTTACCACCAAGTTTTCAGTATTTTTCGTAGTCCTGTTCACTCAAGTCTTGCTAATTTTTAAAGGTATTGACTTAAATGAAAAAGGAGAATGATGCCTGCAGCTGATCATTTAAAGACACAGAAGCCAAGGAACAAAACTTTGCAAATAATTGGTGATGGTACATTGCTTTCAATCTAAGTAAAAATCTAAGTTATTAACCTTCTGTAACTACTATTCTTCAAGAGGTGTCGCTCATGCCCATTCTGTGCTACATGTGTAAGCACTGCATACACCACTGCTGGACATTTTCCCCTTAGTGGTATCCTTTGGGCTGGCTCTAGTGCTATCTCGAGCCACATGCTTATGGGTTGGTATTAGGGGGACTGCCAGTCCCACAGCCTCTCAGTTCCTTCTTGTCAGCAACTCCTACAGAGGGTTAGTAGGGTGATTCATGGAATGGACATGAGCAACAGTAACAGAATGGACAACAGTAACAGCATGTTAATAACTGTTGATAATTCTTTGAGTGCATGTTCATATCCATTCCATGCTAGATGACTCATAAGTGGTACCCTAGGAGGTGGGCTCGGAGTTTATGGGCATGCTTATGACTATGCTGTTCTTCTGTAACTGGTATCGCCTCAGGCCTGTTGAGTGATAGTGCAGTGAAACATGAAGGCATGCACCAAAGACCAGACTGCAGCTCTGCAGAGGTCCTGGATTGGGGCTCCATGAGGAATGCTACTGACAAAGCCTGGACTCTTGTGGAATGAGCAGATATGATGGCTGGAGGCAGAACATTCGCCTAATTGTATCAAACTGGAATACTGGTGGTTATTCAGGATGAGATCCTTTGGGTTTACATGGGTAGCCCTCTCATCCTTTCTGTTATTGCCACAAAGAGTTGTGTGGATGTGTGGAAGGGTTTAGTTCTCTCAATACAGACGGTCAGGGGCCATTAAAGCCATTGCTCCTCAGAGTTCCTGTGAGGTTTCGGGAAGTAGCAATAATAGGACCTAGTTGTTATGGAATAGTGATGTCACCTTTGGCGGGAAGGTTACATGGGGTGCGATTGGACCTTGTCCTTGAAGTGCACCAGGTAAGGTGGTTCTAACATAATGGCCTTACTCTCAGAGATCCTTCTGGTAAAGGTGATCGCCACCAAGAAGGCAACCTTCCAAGTGAGAAATAGCAGGGAGCATAGTGTTAATTGTTGAAGAGTGTGGGGCATGAGCTTCCCCAGGACCAGATTTAAGTCCCATCGGGGTGGAGGAAAGGTTAGTTCGTAAACCTTACGATAGAATCTTTTTAACCCTTTGAGAAATCGAACTGTTACTACTAACACTAGCCTGCCATTCACAAGGGGCTGGAAGACTGAGATGCCTGCCAAATGCATCTCAATAGACAAGAGGGCCAGGCCCTGCTGTTAGGTGCAACAAATAGTCTAAGATAGAATGAAGGGAAGATTGAGATGTAGAGAGATCATGTTCAGAAGCCCAACAAGCAAAATGTTTCCACTTGGCCAAACATGTAGTCCTCCTCCCTAGGCAAGACCTGCTGAAACTGTTCTGAGCACTCCTGTTTAGCCATGCAGCATCCATGAAGTTAGGTGAAAATAAGGTCCAGATGGAGAAGGAGCAAGAGCGGAGATGCCACCCACAAGTCCAGGAGTGTGCCAAACCAATGCTGGCGCAGCTGTGCTGGTGCTATCAGGATAACTGTTCTCTTGACCTGTGTGATTTTCAGAAGAACCTTGTGCACAAAAGATGGTTGGGGGAAGGGCGTACAGTAGGTGGTTTTCCAAAGAGAACAGGAAGGCAGCAGAGAGCAAGCCTGGGCTGTGCCCATGCAGTGAACAAATGTGATGGCATTTTCTGTTCTGCTTTGTGATGAACAGGTCCACCTGTAGAGGCCCCCACTTTTAGGACATGGATTTTGGAAGGTTTGCTCCTGGTAAAGAGGCCACTCGTGGTCAGAGGAGAAAGAGCTGCTGATGTGATCTGACAATACATTCTCTGAAGGGAATTCTTCTCTCGGTGCCCACAGGGTAGTGGTACCTGCTTCTGGCTCCATAAGGTAGCAGGGTTCTGGGAACTAGTGATGTGCCACAAACTGGGACACTGGGATCAAGTAGGGCTCGCTCCTGACACACTCTGCTCCCTCCTGCTTCTGGACACCACAGCTCATAGGTGCCCCATTGTGGCTGGTGGGATCAGCAGCGAGTGGGCAGTAAGAAGGAAATGAGTGTGTGTGTGTGACCGGCAGTGCCCCTTACACTGGAGCATAAGCAGCTCCAGAGGGCACTAGAACTTGCCCCACAGTTGCCACTGGGGGAAATATCTCCAGCAATGGTGCACGCAATGCATGACACGAGCAAACATTTGAAGACGACACATTTCACGATGTGCGATTCATTCGGGTTAATATGCTTTGGAAAATGAGTACACAAAAAAAATCCTGAAACTCTTAGTAGGGATACATTTCCTTCCTGGGTCATAGCTATGGGTGGGCCTGAGTTGGCCATGACCCACTCACTTTGCATCCAGGCCCACTCCTCAGCCCTCCAGGACTCTTCATGACCCAGTGCTTGTCCCATTGCTCCAGCCAACCCGATGCTCCAGCCCAGGAGCAGGGTCCAGGCGCTGGAGCTTAACCCCTGACTCCCTTCATTGCCCAGCCACACATCGAAGGGCTCACTATGCCACTGTCTTATACTGATAGCCATTGCCTGGTATGCTGCAGTAAGTGTCACAAGGTTTATTTGGGAGAATCTATAATTTGACAGAGATGACAGCACAGATTGCTACCCAATGTTTATGAAAGGAACAGAAAATTTTCAAAAAGCAAACTAGCTATTTGGTCAGCTTGACTATGAAAAGCAGGGCAGGGGAGTGAGCAATGTACATTTGCAGAGGTTTGTTTTGACAATGAGTTTGGAGACGAAGTGGTTTCAGATTTTTTTTCCCCATCAGATGTCAGTACTATTTCTTCCAGACACTAAACTGCGACCAGCTCAAAAGGTGGTACAGTAATTCCAAAACCAGTAAACTCTCAGTGGGGTTGTTTCTGGGAGGGAAGGCGTTCCATGAAAACTGCCGTTGAAGTGGTGGGACATGTTTATTTCACAGGAGAAAAAAAATGTTCCTGTTATGAATCGCTTCTCTTGGTAGCAAATGCTGTATACAAAGGGGCAACTATCCTTTGCTTACCTCCCGTGTGACTCTTCCGTTGTTATCAAAGTCATACAGTGTGAAGGTCCACTCTTGCCTGTTATCTTCCTCTACAGACACATCACATTGCAATTCCTAAGAAACAAGCAAAGAGCAACTGATTACCTAAAGCAAAAGGCACCCTTGCCGAAGAAACTAAGTTTCTCTGTAAAAAATAAGTGGTTCTCTTTATTCCTTCCTTGCTCGTGGGGAAAAGCACTTAGGATTTGTTCAGGTAAGCCTTCTGTCCACTGCACTCGAGTCTCATGACAACAAAGTTCCTTTCTTAATTCCATTGGGCTAAACTTCTGGGAGACAGAGAAACACTTTCTATTTTTACTTCTATAAAATACAGAAGTATGAAAAAAGCTGCCTGATGCAGTTCTTAGAACACAATATAAGATCTCCCACACACACACACAAAATTCAAAAAAAAAAAAAAATCAAAAGAAAAACTCCATGTAACTCAGGGAGAAAAGAGAGAGATGGCAGAAACAGAACCATGGTATGAGGCAGCATGCCTTTGAATCAGAAGTGGTCATTAATACAAAATGGATGCACAGTACAAACCCCCCAGTAGTAAAACTTGCCCTTGACACAGATACTCAATGTTCACTATTAACTTTGGCAACCTTTGATACATATTCATGCTACCAAAGTTACTGAAAGTGAACTTGATTCAGAACTGAGAGGTAAGAATCCCTTCCCACGCAATATGTATTGTTGCCTGATCCTTACTTTAATTGTGCTTCTGCTAGTGAGTAAGTGACTTGGGGAAAGCCAACGAGTGTGCGTGTGTGTGTGTGTGTGTGTGTGTGTGTGTGTGTGCGTGTAAATAAAAACAACCAGCAACATCCCACCAAGAACAAAAGATGGACGTTGAACTACTCCAGTCACCTCGTTGTAAGCTCCTTGCTTTCTCTCCAGACCCATGCAATCAGAATCATTCAAAGTCACAAAAGGCAAAGTTACAGCACAATTAAAATAAAAGACACTGTATGCAAGTAAAATAAACAGCTCCAAATAGCTTCAGCATGATAGAGCTCAAAATACCTGGTCTATCTGCTGACTTGAAACCAATTCCCTACAGCAGTTAACGGTACCCCCATCCCCTGCTGAGTTCAAAGGCAGTCTTCTCTCAGTTGTAACAAGCTTCGTCTGAAAGCTGCCAAGTGCCCCACACTCTACTGTGGAAACACAGTTTCATATTACACAAACATTCCCATCTCCTTTAAAAGCCAAATCACATCCACTTCAGATTTAGACGCTTGCATTTCGTCTTGACGCTTGCATTTCTGATTCCTTTATACCTGGTCATAAAATGAAAGATTTACTATTCTCCTTAGCCCCTAGCTTACAAGGTTAGAAAGCTTTGATTCAGAGAACAAGGAAAAACTATCAATACTTGGTTTCTTGCCAAATATTAACAGTTCCCTGTCCCATACTGCCTAGATCTTTATGTGAGGATGTGCCCTGGTTAGTTAACAACATGGCAATCTTCCCTGCATTAGTCATGGAGCCTGGTACCAAGTGCTAACCTTTGTGGCATGCCAAGAACTACTTGGGAACAAACATAGTCTTTGCTGGTATGGTCAAGTTCCAGCTAAATTGGCACCAATCCCGTTGACAGGTGTCCTCCAATATTCAAACATCAGAGCACTGTTAATTGTAATTTGTCATTACTTGCATGTGTGTGAAATGTCCATTACTCAAGGTAGAATATAAAATATGCCTAAAGTTTGAGAGAGAAAGAAAACCATCTGTCAAAATGACTAAGATAATAGGAATAGCTCATGGAGAAGCTTGATCCATTTACTCGGCCTGAAAACAGTAAGAAGTAATTTTACTTTTTACACAGCGCTACCAAATTTTCTCCAGAGAAGAAAATATGTTCCAGCAACATTACAAGATGGCTATATGGTCTTTCAAATAATAATTGAAGACTACAAAGCTCATTAACATGACAGACAGACAGCAATGAAATGCGGAAGTCTGCCATGTCTGCTGGAGTAAAGAGGGATGAAATGCATGCTATTCTGCCAGTACCAATGTGCCTCCCTGTTTGCCAAGACAGACAATTCTCTACCCAGATGACAGCATGTTTCAGTGCTCGTATTTATTAAATCTCTCCCTTTATAAGCAAAATCTGCCAACTATGCAGAATGTCTGGCAGTATTATGATGTTTATAAGTCTACAAGGAAATAGGCCTTCAGACGAATTCCCCTCAGGATCTTTATTCCCCCTCCATCTAATCAGTTGAATTGCCATTGTAGAAGGTCCAGGTTATTTCACTCTGGAGGCCCAGACATGAAACACTGAGGGCTAAGGAATCTTTCACAAACATCTTTTACACTAGGCAGATTTAACTACAAAAGGTAATATAAGGATATGATAACATAGTGGCTGGCAGATGCAGTTACATTTTAAAAGTGCACAAGTACATAGCAACGTCTAACAACTCTCCTTATCATACACTCCAGCTCCTGCTGAGTACTCATCATCATTAGGCTTTATTTGACTTAAGGAATAAAATTTGCTAACCATCCCACAAAACAATACTCAGGCAAATAGCAAAATAGAGGCTCAAGGCCAAATCCTGCTCTCTGATGTACATCAACCTGACGTACAGTGCAATCAATGGGAACTGAATACAGGCAACCATTGCCGTATTTGTTCCATGGGCCAGGTATTTTCAAACTCTGGGTTGTGACTTGTAACAGCAAACCACTAGCTGGCTGGAAGATGCTTTGTTTACTTGCAACTCTGCAGGTACGGGTGATCGCAGCTCCCATTGGCCACAGATTGCTGTTTCTGGCCAATGGAAACTGCAGGAAGTAGTGCAGACTGGGACACCACGTCCCACAGATCCCATTGGCCAGGAATGGGGATCTACAGTCAACAGGATCTGCGATCGCCCATACCTATGAGGTAAACAGAGTGTTTTGCAGTCAGCTAGCAGCTTGCCTTTATAAGCCTTAACCCAGAAATTGAAAATCCCTGCCATAGGCTATTTATCTCAATTAACTATATCAGAATATTGAATGATCGAAAACCGGTGACTTACTTCAAATTTTAGTTGTTTTCTGGAACTTGTACGCGCATCGCTTTCTCTCTCAGCCTTCTTTTCATCTCCACTGCAAACTCCATCTGTCTTCTCTGGAGGCAAAGCCACTGCAAAAAAAAAAAAAAAAAAAAAAAAAAAAGTGTATTTAAGAAAAAAGTTTATGATGGAATGTCCAAGTAGCCTTATATCACATCAAATTGGATTATTTGGTTTCAAAAGTCTTATACTATCTAAGGTGAAAATTGATTTCAGCAAACTTGTATGGAAGAGATGCTATTATACTCAATTTGCTCTTCTTGTATCTGATATATACCTTGGAGCATTTCAACGGACATTCCCCCATCAGCTCTTGTTGAAGAGCCTCTCCAACTGAGTTCAACAGATTCTATATCAGGTTCAAACAGAGCACAATGAGAATACAAATCTGCTAGAAATATTAATATGAACTAGTTGCACACCTTTGCATACCATTTTGCAAAACTGTGTAAGTTAAACTTGCAAAAAAAGGGGAAGAATTTAACAGAGCCAATGATATAACTGAAGTTGAAAAGCATTTCTGTCTATTCCAACCTCCCTGCTCGAGTGTTCAAAAGTACTTGCTTAAATTCTTCCTTAGATCGCATTTTCCAAGCTTGGTTGAAGCCACAAGATTTTTTTCCAAGAAGTTAAAGCAGTGTTTAGAATTATGCATAAAAAAATTATACTTTCCCCAAATGTTCAGACTGAACTAGTTGCACTTGCATAACTTAAAAACACTTGTAAAAAGCTTTCACATTGGAACATTTCTGAGTCCTCAACAAGGAAGAAAACACAATACAGTAGACTTCCGATAATCCGGAACCTATGGGACTTAGGTGGTGCCGGATAATCAGATATGCCGGACTATCAGGAGATACTATAAGCACTGTATAATGTATACTGTATACATTATATACTGTATATAAAGTGTTCTTAACCCTTTTTATTGTACATACTGTATACAGTATACTGTAATGTTTTAGTTTTTTAAAGCCTTTTACCCTTTTTGCTCAGTTCAGCTGCTGCCGCTGTTACCTTGTGACTCATTTTTTGACGAAGCTCACTCACTAGGCTCTTGCCATTTTGATGCCGGACTATCAGGAGTGCCGGATTATTGGATGCCGGACTATTGGAGTTTTACTGTACAAAGATTTCCCATTCAAGTCTGAGGCACCTATGGAGTGGCAATTGCTATCTAAGGAGAAGCCCCAGATCTAAAAATAATCAGTATTTTTAAGTTATGAAATTTAGGGCCCAATATTTAGCACTGGCCTCAGATTTTTCAAGTGCAATTCTGGATGTGCAAATAATCTCCCCTGCAATTCTGTGCCCACAATTCATTGCAAGTGCGATTCTTAGATATCTAATCTCCTGTTGGCCCCTGTCACGGTGAGACTATGGCCCTATTCTCACCCCTGCCAAGGTGAGAATATGGCCCTCACAATTAGCATTCTTGAACTTCGACATTGGAATCTGTTTTACTCAATACATTTACCCTTGCACCATTTAAGATCCCCTCACTTAGCAATACCTATATTTAACATCTCAGCTACCTATTCTTCAATATAAGGTTTGACAAAGCAGAAATGACTTCCCTCAATTTGGAACCAGACATTTAAATGTGAACTGCTAAAACAGCTCAGTAGCACTATGGTGGCTCTATGGCAAAAAAGTTGATCTAAGCAACACAATTTGAGTTACATCTTTAGTGTAACTCAAGTTGCTGTAGCTTAGATCTGCTCACCGTGGGGTCCACACCATATGGGACTGATGGAAGAAATTCTCCCGTCGATCTCCCCCTTACTCATCTGATTCCAGGGGTGTACTGGAGTCGACAGAAGAGTAAAAGGGAGCATGTGTCTCTGGCTGCACGCTCCCTTCCCCCACCCGCATGGTCCCTGACCCCACCTGCTGTCCCCAGGCAATTAAAAACCCTCTGGGAGCCCCCGCTGCCACCACCAGTAGTACAGTGGGGCTAGAGTGGCGTCTGGCTGCTAGCTCCATGCTGCTGAGGAGAGGTCCTGGATATCAGTGATGCCAACTCTCTTGATTGATCACAAGCCTCCTGATAATTGGCATTGCTCCCTCCCCCTTTTACCTCCCTGCCGCCCCAGAAAAGCCCAACCATGTTATTAGAATTAAGCCAGATCTGGGAACTTCACTGCCTGATGCCTCATGCACCGTTATCAATACTCTGACTGAGCAGATTATGCTTGTTTGTTGATGCACGGTACTAAAAGAGAATCCCAGACTTCTTTTTCTTTTTTTTTTAAAAGAACACTTTAGGTCTCGTGGTTTGAGGAGAAAAGCTAGAAAATGTGCCCCGAATTCAGCCAAAGACCTCAACACCAGATGCCAAATAAAAAGATCCCATTTTTAGCTGTGATTTCAAGAGGCCATTCCCTTTGTCAATGGTGGGGAATATCGTGCATGCAAGTCGATAGCATCTATCCCTGTGTCCAGACAGAGACCAGAATCCTACAAAAGACATGAAACCGAGTCCTCAGCCTGACACCCCCATGTCCTCGCGCTGAGCTGCATCCCCTCTGCTAACATCTGCACCCTCGCGCTGGGATCCCACTTCTCCCACCCCATCCCACTAACATCCTGGCCCTCGCACTAGGGTCCCGTGTCCCCACCCAGGGTAACCGTAAGTGAAACCCAGCAAAGTGCATCAGCTCAGGTGGCTCCCCTGGCCAGCATGGTTCACATCATGGCATGGGCAGCCAGCGCAGCTTCCCAGACTGAGCAGCGCCCTCTGTGGCTGGGATTATATAGGTGTTGGGTGCCGAGGTGCTGCTGGGAGCTGTGTGTGCAGGTGAGTCCCTGCATGCCACCCCCCGTCCCCAAGCCAGCAGCCGCCATAGGTCTGATTAAATAACTTTTTCAATCTATTTCGTAGATCGGATTGGGGAAGTGCTCAGGCTATAGATGGCCCGCAGGCTGGGAGTTTGAGACCTCTGATTTAGCAGGTCTTCATTGACCCAGGTGGAACAATTGCCTCATAGTCCATCCTGGCTGTAGTGGAGATAAGCCCAAAAGGTATTTAGTACTACTGAGGTATGTCACATGGACTACTTTAGAAGAACTGAGCTATTGTTTAAAGCATTATAACTGCGTTTTTCCCTTTGGGTACGTCTAGACTACAGGCTTTTTTTGACAGAGGCTTTGTCGACAGATACCGTCGACAAAGCCTCTGTCGAAAAAGAGCGTCTAGACTACAGCCAGTTCTGTCGACAAAGCAAGCCACTTTTTCGACAGAGAGTCTAGACACTCTCTTTTGAAAAAGCACAGTGTGGGTGCAATAGCGCCTTTTTTTGACATAACTCTGTCGAAAAAGGGCGCTATTCCTCGTAGAATGAGGTTTACCGCCGTCGACAAAACTGCTGCGTTCTGTCGACTTACTGTCGACAGAACTCGGCGATAGTGTAGACGCAGGTATAGTTTTGTTGACAAAAGTCCACTTTAGCTCTACAGGCAGGCAGGCTGGTTTGACTGCTGGCTGGTAAGTCTCCTGGCCAGAGCCTGCCTCTGGCATCCCAGTCCCTCCCTTCCCGAACCCTCTGCCCCACACTCCTGCCCCGTTATTCCACACATCCAAATCCTTTGCCCCCTTCTTGCACTCACATCCCCTGCCAGATCTGGCACTCCAATCTCCTGCCTGAGATCACAATCCCCTCCTACCCTAGGTCACATCCCAAAACCCTGCACCCCAGTCCTTTGTCCTAGGTCACAACTGCCTCTTTCACCCAAACTCCCTCCCAGACCTCATTCTTCCTCCTGTACTCCAACCCCTTACTCCAAGCTCCCTTCTGCATCCAACCCCCATCCCAGATCCTGCACCTCCTCCATTAATACCATGGAAGAGTGCGGCCCTTGACCACTTTCCAAAATCGTGAGAGTGACTCCCTCCCCATCAGAAGTTATTGCCCACCCTGCCCTAATGATTGTACACTGACATATTTAAACCAGACTGCTCCTATGTCAGACCCGTGGCTTCTTTAGAACCACAGACAGTCCTCAGAAAAACATTGTTCATATTTTCAGAAGGGACATATTTAGAAAAAGGGGTCTTTTCTACAAGAGGAAGGAACAGCATCTCCTCAACATTCCTCTCAGTGGACCAAGGGGAATCCTCAGAAACACTTCCCTGTTACGCTGGGGGGGTTTTATGCCAGAGAATCAAAGTGCCCTATTCTCTCATTCCAATATTATGCTCTTCCAAAGATGTGAATGGAAGGTCTTCACATGTGCAAAGAGTATCAGAACTCCAATTCACTGGGTGGGGCTGAAAGAAGGAAAGAGCCAAATAGGACAGAATTACTTTCTGGATTCAAAAACTATGCTTTCAGTGCTATGTTTAATACCCTTTCCAGATGTACAGTACATATGTTCAGATGGGAAGAGTTCCTTTAATGTATGATTCATGTAACAGGGAAAAATGTACTCTGATAAATTAGACTACTCAAAAACAAAGTTAAACTGGATTGTGGGAGGAGTGTGTGAAATTCACATGTCAGAAAATAGTTCCTTTGAGCTTTTCTGACCATTGTTTTAGAACGATTACTGGTCTTATTACTCGAGGGAATTTTCCTTTGAAATCAGTTATTCATTTCTGAGCTCTGACAACAGGGAAATAAGATAATCCCATCCCGATGTCATATTTCATTTGACAAAGAAAAAAAGGGGTGCAAATGACACAGGATGTGGTGAAAGCAGTGTAAATGGAAATATATGCATGTATCCAAGTAGTGAGCATGAGTGTGTGTGAGCGTATACGTCCAAACCTAAACACATCTGAACTTTATGGTAACATATATTTGAATAATCATTCCTGTTATGTTGTGTGAAATTGGAGCCCTATATTCTCGAATTTGCTTCTCATTTCTGACCTTATTCTGGACTGTAAGCATGCTTTGTTGTCTGCTGCTCTGTTTTGTAAAGGAGATACACACATACTGAACTTATTTATAAATCAGATGTGAATGTCTCCTTGGGACAGTTAAAACTGGCAGTGCTGTAAACAGAGATCCACTACTGAGCCACATGCCAAGGTTCAGATATATTCACAATGTGAACTTCCACTAAGTCCTGCCAATGATATTAAACTAGACCAGACCTGATTGCTATCTCGAAAGAGGGAGGAAAATGAATAGCTTCATATTTCCAATGTCTGTGCCATCAGAAATAGGTCCATTTAGAGTATATCATTTGTGCATAAATATTCGCTTCCCTCCCCACTCAGATAACAAGCCACCAGAGGACACGCTATGTGTACACGTATATGGAAACGTTCCCTTTTTGTTGTGGAAATCCACAACTGGAAAAATATATTTTTATTACTTCTCAAAGGGGCCATACCCTCCAAAAAATTATGTTCTCTGTCAAAATATTGTGCAAGTTGAAATATTGCTATATTTCTTTAGGATGTTCTCGTTTTTGTTTGTTTATTACTAACAGGCATGTATTCATGTCTATAACTTTAAGACACCACAAAATGTTTCTGGACAATATGTGAGATTGGAAAGACAATAAAGGAAAAAATATATTAACTTGGAAAAATTGTGAAATTCCACTTTCATGAAAGACAAATTAACTGACTTAAGTGTACTTGCAGATGTTTTCCTCCAAGGATTGCTAATTATTACCATCCAATTGCTCAAAATTGCAGGAGAGGGAGAGACTGAATGATTACCATTTTAAAGGCATGGGACTCATTTCTATAGAATTATGCTCTATGTTCAAAGTTTTACTCGTTTTTAACAAGAGAAATAGGTAACAATACCAACTTGTCTTTAAAAACCACCTTATAAATAACAAAACAAAATAAAGATGATTGATTTGCTCTTTGTGTAACAGAAAGCGTAGGACACTTCACTTCAAACAAGCTGGTTTTATTGTAATAGCCAAGGCATCACTCACACACCTATGACTTACGGCAGGCAACAGAAATATAATTAGAGCTGCTCCCCATCCCCAGCTCAGGTGACTTGTCACTGTAGATTTTTCATATCCTAACCGATACGAAGCACTGAGCATTCTAGCAGACAATCTTTCCCAACACAAACACAGGCACTGTTTCAATCTGGTCTGAAGTTCACAACTGCACTAGGCATTTTAGCCACTTTGATTAACAGTGCTTCATCACAGGAAGCTGAGAAAGATCTGCACTCTACTGCTGTTAAGTCTTAGAACACAGCTGCTCACAGATTCTGATGTGCTACCGGAGAGCCTGTTTGGGAGGACAGCAATTTAGAAAGTATTTAATGAGTCAAGGTGGCCAACCACTGACAGCAAAAGACTAAGGAGGGACTATGAACTCCACAATGGTCATACAGTAAAACCTGCGCTATCCAGAACTTAAGCGTCTGGAAAACTGTAGAAACTGGCAGATTTCTGCCGCCGGGAAAAGCAAAAAAGGAAACTGGCCCTTTAAGTGTCGGGCTGCTCCTCAGACGAGCATGCAGCAAGTACCTGGGGGAGGGGCAAACGGCAGCCGGAAGCAAGCAGCAAGCATCTTGAGCCCTCCTGTGGCTCCTGGCACCCCCAGCAGGCCAGCCCTCCTGTGCCTCCGGCCCCCCCGTGGCAGGCCACCCCCACCATCTCTGCCTCCCGCACCCCCTCCCCGCCAGGCTGCATCCTGCCCCCAGCTCGTCACCCCCATCCCCCAGCAGGCCACATCCCAGCCCCCACATGGCTCCCGTGCCCCCTCCCCATAGGCCCTGCACGGCTCCTGCCCCCCCTCCCATAACCAGAACTTTTAGGTTACCAACATGCCCTAATCCCCGGGCGTGCCAGATAACACAGATTTTATTATATATGAATAGACATTAACACCAAGTGGTTCTTCATATGGTCACTAGCAGATAGAGATGCTCTATTAATGACACTTCCCATTATCATCGTTTGGTGTCATATGAACCAGAAACCCTTCAAGTGAAATAATACCAACTGCCTCTTAAATGTAAAGCTTGCTTGCAATGTTGTAGCCGTGATGGTCCCAAGATATTAGAAAGACAAGATAGCTGAAACACGTTGGACCAACTTCTGTTGGTGAGAGAGACAAGCTTTCAAGGTTTTTTCAGGCCTGTGCAAGGTACTCAGAGTGACACAACTAAATACAGGGTGGAACAGATTGTTTAACATAAGTAGTTAACACTTAACAAAGACATCTTAAACTTCCCAATACGCATTCAGATATCCCAGAATATGCTCAGAGGAGAAAGGCTCGGGATATACACCTTAACACACTCAAAACAAGAACACTTCACCAGAAGTGCATCACATCATGCAATGAGGAGTAACGGTAGTTCGAATTAGGAGCTTTAATTCGAACTACCTAGCCCGTGCCGTGTGTAGCCGCGGGCAGGTAGTTCGAACTACCGGGCATTTTAAAATGGCGGCGCCCGGGAACACGTAAATAAAGCCCGGGATATTTTAATCCCGGGCTTCATTTGCAAGTTTGAATGACTACATTAGCCACCCTAGTTCGAACTAGGGTGGCTAGTGTAGACATACCCTAGCTGACCTATCCTCAAAGGGAACCTTCATGACATTTTCAAAAGACTAACTGGCCACTTCACTTTGAATGGCCCCTTAGAATATGTGCTATTTATGCTAACCGGGTAGTTTTCAACCTCTGGTCTGCAGACCCCTTGGGGTGTCCAGGCACACCCTAATGTCTCCAAAAAAAAGTGGCTTTGCGTTTTAATTTAATCACATGGTACGCTCTTTTAGTTTTAAAGTATGGATTGTTGTATTATGCACTAAGCGCCGAATGTAGAAATGTAGAGAAAGCCTGCATTCTCTCGTAGCATGTCCTTTATGATTGAGTATTCAATAAATGTTCGCCTTTAAAAAAATTAAAAATAAAATTCCCTGGGTGCACATCCTAATGAAATGTGCTGCGCACGCCTATGTGTATCAGACTGGGGACCCTAATTCATCTCCTGATTCTGGTGGGAATTTCTCAGACTCTTAAGACATCAAGACTCCCATCCTGCAGACTAAAGGGCAAACAGAGTCCATCAAATCTTAGACCAATCTCATCACTACTCCTGAGTTACCACTAGGACTACTGTGCTATGCCAAATTTGCATATAACAATGCAACTCATGCCTTGACCCAACATAGCCCAGTCTTTGCAAACAATGGCATTCACCCCTGCTTCCACTCAGACTTGCCAGCATGTTTTCCTCTACCAGTCACTGGGGAAATAGCCTCTCAACAACATCAGGAGCTCAAGGAGCACTTGCAATCTGCTAAAGCAGCCTATAAACAACATATGGACCAAGATCATCCTGCTGCCTCACAATCCTGACGTAGGAAGCAAGATGTGGCTCCCTGCCCAGAGCCTTAAACCAAGCCACAGTTCTGCCAAACTAGACTACAACACTGGGGTCCCTGCAAAATGACAGCATGAGTAAACCCAGTGGTCTTCAGGTTATAGCTATGCACTTTTAAATCACTATAATGAGAAGCCACATCCAAACTGCTGGGGCCTGCCACCACCAAGCATAACTGTTCACAGACAAGAGGTGCAGTTGGTCCACTGAATCCGCAACTGTCCATGAGTTACGGGAAGGCTCCAATATCTGGTGGACGGGGAAGGCTATGGTCCAGATGAATGGTCTTGGGAATTGGTAGAGAACATCCATGTCCCGGATCTACTGTGAGAATTCCCTGAGAAGTACCCTGAGAAGCCTGGCCCTGAGGTCTTTAGGGGCTAAGTAGCTAAGGAGTACTGTCAGGAATCAGGGCCTGAGTCTCTGGACAATTTACCAAGCACAGCTGGCCTCTAGTAGGCAGTATGACTGGCTTGAAGAATCAGCAGACCCGCTCTTAAATCCAGCAGCAGCAGTTTAGCAACTGCTCAAAGCCTTTGCCCATGGTTACTGTAGATCCTGCCCCGTTGTGGTCCCAGCCTTGTGCCTGGCTTGCTTCACTTCAAGGCGACTCTGACCCTTGACTAGGTATGTGGCCTCTGACTTCAGCTCTGACCCTTGGCTCTCATTCCTGACTTTGGCTTTCACTCTGGGCTCTTAAGCTTGACATTGGCTCCAATCACTAGACACAACTGTCCACACCCTGAACTCTGACACCCCACTTCCTCCCACATCAGGCAATGCTCTTTCCAGTAGGGTTCAATGGGGAGAAACTCCTCCCATCCAGAGCTACAGAGACTGACAGTGCCACGGGCCAATTATGGCTCTCCTTTGTGGGCTGAAGCAACACTGTGGCCTGCTCCGATCACATTTAGGTAGGCTCCTATCCTCTGTGCTCAGGTGAGCTCTCCAGGACCTGTGGGAGCCTACCTAAATGGTTCCCCCAGCTCCACACATCTCTCCCCTGCTCAGTCCTCCAGATCCTGCTCCTCTCTTTCCTCCCCAGCCTGGCCCCTGAGTCCCCTTCTTGACTCCCCCAGTCCCTTGCTCTTGCTTTCTCAGTTCTGCCTTCTCCTGCAGCTCTAGCTGGCCCCTCTCTTTTGGCAGCCAAGGGGTGTGCTTCTGGGGAATAAAGGAGAGGGCAGTGATAGGTACTTTGGGATCAGTCTTTTTGTTTGTTTGTTTGAACTACCAACAACAAGACCTCTTTCTTGAGCCAGGACAGTTAATTCAGACCCCATCATTTTGTATGTAGAGCTGGGATTATGTTCACCAATGTGGAGTGCAGGATCTGGTCCAGGAGGTAACTATTACAGGACTGCTTGGGAATAGTGACCATAATATAAAAACATTTAACATTCCTGTGGTGGGAAGGACACCTCAGCAGTCCAACACTCTGGCATTTAATTTCAAAAAGGGGAATTACGAAAAAATGAGGAGGTTAGTTAAACAGAAATTAAAAGGTACAGTGACTAGAGTAAAATCCCTGCAAGCTGCATGGAAACTTTTTAAAGACACCATAATAGAGGCCCAACTTAAATGTATACCCCAAATTAAAAAACATAGTAAGAGACCTAAACAAAGAGCCACCTTGGCTTAACAACCATGTAAAAGAAGCAGTGAGAGATAAAAAGGCATCTTTTAAAAAGTGGAAGTCCAATGCTAGTGAGGTAAATAGAAAGGAACATAAACACTGCCAAATTAAGTGTAAAAATGTAATAAGAAAAGCCAAAAAAGATTTTGAGGAACAGCTAGCCAGAAACTCCAAAAGTAATAGCAAAATATTTTTTAAGTACATTAGAAGCAGGAAGCCTGCTAAAAAAAACAGTGGGGCCCCGGATGATCGAAACACAAAGGGAGCAATCAAGGATGATAAAGCCATTGCTGAGAGACTAAATGATTTCTTTCCTTCAGTCTTCACGGCTGAGGATGTTAGGGAGATTCCCAAACCTGCACCGTCCTTTGTGGGTGATGAATCTGAGGAACTGTCCTGGATTGAAGTGTCATTAGAGGAGGTTTTGGAACAAATAGAAAAACTTAACAGTAACAAATCACCGGGACCGGATGGCATTCACCTCAGGGTTCTGAAAGAACTCAAATGTGAAATTGCGGAACTATTAACTGTGGTTTGTAACCTATCCTTTAAATCAGCTTCTGTACCCAAAGACTGGAAGATAGCCAGTATAACGCCAATATTTAAAAAGGGCTCTAGCGATGACCCTGGCAATTACAGGCCGGTAAGTCTAACATCAGTACTGGGCAAATTAGTTGAAACAATAGTAAAGAATAAAATTGTCAGATATGTAGAAGAATATAATTTGTTGGGCAAAAACCAACATGGTTTCTGTAAAGGGAAATCATGTCTTACTAATCTATTAGAGTTCTTTGAAGGGGTTAACAAACATGTGGACAAGGGGGATCCAGTAGATATAGTGTACTTAGATTTCCAGAAAGCCTTTGACAAGGTCCCTCAAAGGCTCTTGTGTAAATTAGGTTGTCATGGGATAAGAGGGAAGATCCTTTCTTGGATTGAGAACTGGTTAAAAGACAGGAAAGAAAGGGTAGGAATAAATGGTAAATTTTCAGAATGGAGAGGGGTAACTAGTAGTGTTCCCCAAGGGTCAGTCCTAGGACCAATTCTATTCAACTTATTCATAAACGATCTAGAGAAAGGGGTGAGCACTGAGGTGGCAAAGTCTGCGGACAATACTAAACTGTTCAAGATAGTCAAGACCAAAGCAGACTGTGAAGAACTTCAAAAAGATCTCACCAAACTAAGTGATTGGGCAACAAAATGGCAAATGAAATTTAATGTGGATAAGTGTAAAGTAATGCACATTGGAAAAAATAACCCCAACTATACATAGAATATGATGGGGGCTATTTTGGCTACAACTAATCAGGAAAGAGATGTTGGAGTTATCGTGGATAGCTCTCTGAAAACGTCCACGCAGTGTGCAGCGGCGGTCAAAAAAGCAAATAGAATGCTAGGAATTATTAAAAAAGGGATAGAAAATAAGACAAAGAATATCTTACTGCCCCTATATAAAACTATGGTATGCCCACAACTTGAATACTGTGTACAGATGTGGTCTCCTCACCTCAAAAAAGATATTTTGGCATTAGAAAAGGTTCAGAAAAGAGCAACTAAAATGATGAGGGGTTTGGAACGGGTCCCATATGAGGAGAGGCTAAAGAGACTGGGACTTTTCAGTTTGGAAAAGAGGAGACTGACGGAGGATATGATAGAGGTATATAAAATCATGAGTGGTATGGAGAGGGTGAATAAAGAAAAGTTATTTACTTGTTCCCATAATAGAAGAACTAGAGGACACCAAATGAAATTGATGGGTAGCAGGTTTAAAACTAATAAAAAAAAGTTCTTCTTCACACAGTGCACAGTCAACCTGTGGAACTCCTTGCCAGAGGAGGCTGTGAAGGCTAGGACTATAACAGAGTTTAAAAAAGAGCTAGCTAAATACATGGAGGTTAGGTCCATAAAAGGCTATTAGCCAGGGGGTAAGGAATGGTGCCCCTGGCCTCTGTTTGTCAAAAGCTGGAGAAGGATGGCAGGAGACAAATTGCTTGATCGTTGTCTTCGGTCCACCCCCTCTGGGGCACCTGGTTACTGGCCACTGTCGGCAGACAGGATACTGGGCTAGATGGACCTGTGGTCTGACCCAGTATGGCCATTCTTATGTTCTATGTTCTTATGGTGAATGACCTTGTGAAAGGATTTCTGACAGTCTAAACACACTATCTTCACTGGATCACCCTTGACCATGTGTTGACCAGCTAAAATCAGTAACAAAATTCCAATTTTTCCAGATACAGGAGACATGGGAAAAGAACTAGTCACAGAGTCAGAGTTTAATACAGAAGGGGCCAAGAAATCACCTAGTCTGAAGTCCTGGTTATCACAGTCTACGAATCAGTGCTTTTTTTTTTTTAAACCAAAAAAAAAAGTGCCAGTACTCCAGAGGAAAAGTTGTTGAGCTCTGACTGGAGATGCTGGTACTGCGTAGCGGGCAGTCCCATCACAAAAAAAGCACTGCTACCAACCCCACTCAGCACTTGCATGCTAAACTCCTCAATCCAACAGTCCTCAAGAGCCAGGGACTGTCAGACCAATAGGATAGACAAGAGAACCTTATATGCATTTTCAAGTCTCTAATTGCTAAAGGGTCTCTGAATTAGTCTGCAATCTTTAGTATTTCATAGCAAGTTTGACAAATACAACTGACAATCCTATATCACTGCATGTCAATCAAAACAGCAGTCTAGTTTAAAAATTAGATTAAGAACTCTTTTTATCAGGCAATTACCTTCAAATTCAAATTTCACTTTTAAGTTCTTCTTGAATATATAAATGAAGAAACATCATCTCCCCCACTAAGCACAGAACTATTTTTATACCACTGAACTGATTGAAATACATTTCTGAGATGCTTAAACTTACTTCCCTGAAGTTCTCCCATACTTTTGGGTAAACATCCAAAGAACATCCAAGCAACATTTCTGTTCCCCAGTCACAAGAGAAAGCACATGGGAAAACATGCTTGTACTGGGCTGATGCCAGACGTGTGTTTTCAGCTCTCTTGGGTTGAAAGCTGAAGCTGATGAATTAGACACACCCTTCAAAACAACAAAGACTGAGCTGCCACCTCTCATGCTTACTTTGAGAGAGACAATTAATTTCCCCAAGTCTGGTAGGAAAAAGGCAGAAAAGCAATTTAGCAAGAGCTGCAACAGTGGCACTTCCCATTGGAGTGGGCTGAACAGTTCAGAAATTCATGTTGTGAATATAGTAAGAAGCAATTTCATGCTATTTCATTGTCTCATGGCTCTTGGACAAACATCAATGACAATGCTCAATTATACACCGGCAGGTTTTTAAAAGCCACATGATGTTGTGAGACTAAGAGTCCCTTTCCTATTCAGAGGTGCTCATGAAGCATGAAACATCTGGTAATGACCAAAACAGGGTAGTGGCTGGTGATGATGTAGTTGTGATAGTTGGGGGAAAAAAAGCCAACAATCCGAATTCCTTATAATCCTTCAGCCATTCGATACCTATTTCCACTAACATGTCATCAGTAAGCATTTCTGAATTGGAGTTTCCTTGAATGTCATCAGGGATCAAAGTATTTCCATGGATAAATAATATCCACATGAACAAATGTGTGTGAAAATTAGCTGACAGTTTCCAGCCTATTTTCATACCCCAAATGTCTGATATATCTGCATGGGATCTGAGTATTTTACAGGTTTTTTATTTTAAATGCAGAAAATGTTCCAGTGCCTCTATTTAATTAAAAGCATTTGCACAAAATGTGTCTAATCATGCAGCAATCCATTTGCTCTCTACTGGTTGTTTCTCTGCTCAAACACACTTGAATTCCTCACACTCTTGCCACTAAACAGTTTGCAGCATTTTACCTGGTTATGGTTTTTATTCCAGTAAGTTCCCCAACTTCCTACATTTCATCAACAGCAACTGCCAGATTAACTGCTTTATTTGACCATCTTCACCCAGCCTACTTTGATGTTTAGTTCTCAAGCTTCAGAACACCTTTTGGATAAAGATCAGACAGCATTAAACAGAATTACTAATTAATTAAGCAAAGTTAAATTTTAAAACACTGTTTGTTGTTTTAGCCAAAAGGCGGAACAGAACAGCGTTTTTTTCCCATTGGAGATCAAAAAGATAATTTTTCCCTACTCCCCATCCTAAAAAAAAAGTCTTCACAAGCTTTGTCTCACATGATTCAGGATACCTGTAGCAGCAAGATATGTGTTTGATCAGGGAGCATATCAAAAGTCACATTAGCAGGATGCAATCTGCTATCACAAGCTATATAATTCAATTTAGTAAAGCATCGGTTAAGTAAAAACGGATGCTTTCATAGGGACCACTTACCAGTAGCATTATCAGCAAAGTGATGAATTCTAGCACTGGGAACTGACAGATGGGGACATGAAGTAATAATTTGAAACTAAAAAAAACCACACCCTGGATTTTCTCTCCCCTTCAAAGGCAGCTATATATTCATTTTGGCTGGTGATGCAGATACTGGGGAAGGGGGAGGACGCCTTACCACCTCACAATAATTTGTACAGGTTGAACCTCTCTAGTCTCAGAGGGGTAGCCGTGTTAGTCTGGATCTGCAAAAGCGACCTCTGTTAGTCTATAAGGTGCCACAGGACTCCTTGTCGCTCTCTAGTCTGGCACTCTTGGGACCTGACTGGTGCTGAACCAGAGAATTTGCCAAACCACAGGACGTCAATATTGTCTAGCACAGGGGTGGGCAACAAAGTGATGGCGGTTCACCAGGGTTAGCCCCTGGCAGGCTGTCACCACTATATTTACCAGCTCAGCCATAGGTACCAGCGATCGCAGCTCCCATTGGCCACAGATCCCCAATCCTGGCCAATGGGAGTAGCGGGGAAGAGGCACAAATCAGGACACCGTTTTCCGTAGCTCTCATTGGCCAGGAATGGCAATCCACAGCCAACAGGAGCTGCAATCACTAGTACCTACAGTCATGCAGGTAAATATAAGTGGGGGGGGGGGAGGGCCACCAGGAGCTAACCCTGGCGAACTGATCTGGCACATGGGCTGATATTTGCCCAGTCCTTGTCTAGGAGCATTACCAACACTTCTACTGCTTACTGGGTTCTTAGAAGACATTTAGGGGTAAATTAGAGCTAAATAATAGCACAGAACATTGAGCGCCAGGACTGGTAGCTGTAAACAAACTTTATAGGACCCCAGGAAACTTGGCTACATTCATGACAAGTGGACATTTGGCTAATTAAAATCATGCCTGACCATGGATGTAACTGGACCAGAGAGTGCCAGACTAGTAAGGTTTAGCCTGTAGGTATGTATGTGCCATGTTTAAATTTCTTTATCCCTTTAGATATTTTTATCCATGCCACAAGGAGAAACATTTAGAGCCCAAAAATCCTTTATTTAAATGAAGACTGAATAGGAGGAATGTTACTAATACAGGCAGTCCCCAGGTTACATGGATCCGACTTACATCGGATCCCTACTTACAAACGGTGTGAGGCAACCCCGCACTAGCTGCGCTCTCTGCCCCAGCAGACCGCCGAGACGCGCCGTGGTCCCACCGCCCACGTCCTCCGCGGCGAGAAAAAGCCACTCCGCGTCTCCCTGGTCTGCTGGGCCCCACCCAGCAGACCAGGGAGACGCGGAGCGGCTTTTCTCAGCAGACACCTCAGCTTGAGAATAAAGGACTGAGGGAAGTGAGGTGTGGGAGAATAAAACTGAGCTCTGGAGAAATGTTTGGCTAGAGTTTCCCCTACAATATGTACCAGTTCTGACTTACATACAAATTCAACTTAAGAACAAACCTACAGTCCCTATCTTGTACGTAACCCGGGGACTGCCTGTAATGCAGTCTTTAATATTATCCCACTCCCCTCTAATTTAGATGTTCAAGGGAAAAACTGTTTCTGCTACTTTTGCTATTATAACAGGGGCGCTGAAGATATCTGAAATGTGGAATATTATCAACTGATTCACCAAAGTACTTCCCCTGAGGAAACCATCTTAGCCCTTCCCTCTTTATTCTTTCAAAGTAAGCAAGGATATAGTTATTTTGATTGCTATGAATGAAGTGATGTTTGACAACCCTACCTTAGTTAATCATCTCTAGCTGATTTAGAATGCTACCTGCATTTAACATCAGACAACACTGAGTAAACAAAGCAGACGACTGTGTCTACTGTTCTACAGTTCACACTATAAAAAAAATCAGTTTGATCATTTTATTCTAGTGGTGTTTTAGATACCAAATTCTCAAGCTTTGAGTATCTGTTCCTACCTTTTGTATATTTTATTACGCAGTAATAGAAAAGTAAAACAGAAAGGAAGGGTGACCTTGTTGAGTAGGTGGGACTGGAGTCAATTACATGCTCTGCTACAGCTTTCCTATATAACCTTGGGCAAGTTCCTTGACAACTTTGTATCTAAATTCCTCATTTGTAAAATAGAGATAAAGGTATTTCCTTCATCCGTCTTGTCTGCTTAGTTCATAAGCTCTTCTGGGCTATGTTTGTACAGGGACTACCACAATGAGATCCTTATTTCTCTGTGACCTCTATTGAGCTACTATATAATGTGTAAATTTATAATAATAGACTGAGGCTAAATTTCACTCTCTAAATAATAAAATATCACAATACTTTAGGAACATCCATCTCCAGTGCTATAGCATGTTGGTGGGAATGTTTCATTTCTAAGTCTTTCAAATGCCAGCACATGCAGTGCAGAGTTCCATAAACTTTAACTTACTACGCTCACTGTATTTTGGATCAAATAACAATTACCAATTATTCACTGAAGTACAGTGGCTATCTGAACAGAAATTTAGATTCTGAGCCTGAAAACATTTATACACAGGCTCAGTTTTATGCACCTGAATTCCCATTGAATTCAAGGTGAATACTCAAGTATAGAAAATTAAGCACACATGTGAGTGTCTGCAGAAATGGGGCTTTAAATATCAAGAGTCAGGTACTTGAATAAATTAATTTTTATATTAATAATAAATTTTGCAACACAGCACTGAGTTTAAACTGCTTCATTTGTTTCCAAGCAAAATTAAAATACGCACTCGATAATAAAATCAAAGGTACACTTGAGCTATGTTTGAAACGGAATCATCCTGGAAGCATCGCTTGTGAGCAATCCCAACAGACATGAGCAATCTCACTGAAGTCATGAGTAATCACTGAAGGAGCAGACCTTACATCCTGGCATATGTGAAATATTAAATTACCAGATTCCAAAGAATGTAATCCACAAAGAGGGAAAATGTTTTGCTCTAGAGATTTTTTTCATCTCACATAACTGATTATGTACATGACACTGCCATTGATCTAGTGTAACACAGGATCAGTTCTCTTCCTGTACTGAAAGGAACACATTTGGAATCCATATGTAAGCAAGAAAGCTAAAGCGAAATTTGCTTCAGTCTCTGCTAAGTGAACAGAGGTAAAGAGAGTTGATAAATGCAATGCAAAGACCACATTCTTCTCTAAGATGTGTGCACTGAGCATGCCTTGCCCGCAGTAGGCACCCTGTGAGCACAGCAAAAGCAGAATTTAAGCCTTAAGTATTTTATTAATTTCAGAGGATGGCTCTGAAGTCAGTTCACCAAAAACAAATCAAAACAAAACAACCACAGAACTACTGGGAATGAAGCAAAGGCAGTAGAAGTGGTTTTTATTTTAGTTTAGTTATTTTAGTAACTCTGTACACTTAACTCCATACTTACTAAATATCTGAAATACAGTTAAAGGAGGATACTGTGAGAAAACAATGAGATGTATACACAAATCTGAAATAAAGGGTGTGCATTACAGGCACAGAGGCAGCAGCGCAAGGGGGCAGGCAGCTCCCCTAGTGTGCTGGGAGCCTGTGTATAACCGGGAAGGTTAACCAATGAGCTCAGGCTCATCCGTTAACCCATGTACATCAGGGCTACTCAACTTTGGAAGCCCCAGGGGCCACAATGATACTCACAGCACAGCACAGCACAACTTAAGTGTGGTTGCATATATATGCAAATATTTATTCAAATATATGCAAATAGTTTCTTTCATGAATACAAAGATTAAGGAAAGGCTACAGAAGCCCCATTTAAGGCCCCATTTTAGTCAGTTCTGCTGATATTAATAAAATGCAATAATTACCCGATTTCCACCCATATGACAGCACTTTTAATGAGCAATGACAGTCCAGGAATTTAACTGCTGAAAAGCATATCAACAGAAGACCATACCGACAAACTTTTTTGTTTTGACTCCCATGCGCGGGGCCGTGTGTTGAGCACCGTTTAAACCCAAACCGCATTGTGGGCCTCAAACAACAGGCCACGGACCACATGCAGCCTATGGGCCGCGTGTTGAGTAGCCCTGGTATACACAGTCACACTTTCACATCCCTAGTTCATACCATCCTCTGTCCTCTGTTTTCTGGCTGTAGACGAAAGCCTAGTGGCAGGCCTGCCAATGGAAGGGGGAGAGGAGGGTGCAACTGCCCCAGTGGCCCGGTGATTCAATGGTGCCCGGGGCTCCTGGTTGCTCCCACAGCTACTACCCTTTAAATTGCTCCAGAGCCCCAGGCAGCGTGCTTCAGACAGTGCTAAGGGCTCAGGGGGTGCAATCCTGCGTCCCTGAGGGCTAGCTGCCCCGGCCCTGCCCCTTCCAGGAGCCAGGAGCTGCCTGCCCCCCCACACACACCTTTACCAGGGACCTGGCGAAGCTGTCATGGGTCAGCTGGCCCTATGAGGCAATTTTCCATTCCTCAACCACACTAATAAGGAATGTCCTGGATTTAGAGTGACTAACCCCAGTTGTGGGGGATGCCTTAAACAGTTGGGGAAGACAATACAGAAAAGGGTTAGGGTTAGCCCTGAGATAGGGCTTGTGCATATTGGAAGACAGGTAGGAGATGTGAGGGGAGGGGATACAATTTTACTTTGCAGAAGCTGCACTTTCCTTTACTCCCCACTTCTTTGCCTCCCTCCCCAACTAGCTATTTGGCTGCATTCTCACCCAACCCCAAACATCTGCCCCCAAACTCCCTCTTGTATCCACAACCCACACCCTCTCCTGCTGCCAAAATTCCTTCCAGATTCTGCCCTCCTCACCCCATCCTGCACCCCACCTCCCACCCAGATCCTGCATCCCTATCCCACTCACTGGCAGCTCTGTCCTGCATACTGAACCCCTCCTTTTTGCTCCTACTCCAGAGACTCTGCAACTCCAGAAAAGTAAATCTGGCCTATGGGAAGCTCTGAACCTTAGTCCTTTCTGTCCCTTCCCCTCACCCCGTGGGGGCTGGAGTGCCTGAAGAGTGACGTGTCTCAGCTGGGGGCTAAATCAGTGAGGGTTGGGTGTTTGGGGAGGAGTTTTTTTGATTCTCACTTGTGTGGTCCGCAGCTGATTTTTCGGTGGGTCAGTGGCCTCTGACCCAAAAAAAGTTCCCCACCCCTGCCATAAATAAAGAAAACATTGAAACCTTTTGTGTTGGACATAATATTTTACTTTATTTAAAATGAAGTTTGATAAACTAACATGTGAAAGTTAAAACACTTAATCTGTTTAATAATTTAAATTAAACTGTTCTCCCCAGCTGCAGCACTATGCAAAATGGCTCGGGCGTAATTATGTACTTAGTGGTGAGTTTCCATTAGCAACTGGTAGTCTGCGGAAAGGTTTGCATTGACCCAGGTGATTCATGGGGCACGCGGTGGAAAGAGTGCCCCCCTCTGCCTTGTGAGAGCAGCACAGCCCAGGCCAGGAAGGTTAAATCTTGGCACACCACTTCAGAAAAGTTGTTGACCCCTGATATAGACTGTAAAACTGGGCAAACATCCAGATGACCTGATATACCCCTGTAAGATCATGCTGTACTTCCAGGGGTACATGTCTCCCTCCACCTCCACCCCCACGCCGACCCAGATTCAGAACCACTGATTTAGAAGAGAGGAAATCTTAGACAAATACACTGTGGAAATAACCTGTTCTTATAGATCATGGTATGCGATCTTTAAAGTCTATATAGAGCACACAAGATTTCATTTGTAATGTCACAATCTAAGGACTCCCACACAAACTGCATGGCTCTCAATCTTGGAAATAATATAAATGTATTATTAATTATAGTAGCACCTACAGATCCCATTGTACTGTGCAAACACAGATAAAGGTAGTCCATAACCTGTAGAGCTCTGAAGGACAAGTCAAACCCTTCTCTCATCCCAGGTAGTCAAGGTGTTTCAAAACTGAGAGTCAGCCATTAAGCTACTCCATTTGTGTGAAATACTGACTTCTTATTTCTTAAGTTATTCAAGTGTAGATTTTTTTTTTTTAAAAGTGTTTCTTGTAATCAAAGTGGAACTTTGAGCAGCAAACTCCCAAGTGTGGGGACAGCAGAAGATGATGATCTAGACTAGACTCTAGAGCTGTGGTGTCCAGCCAGTTCAGAAGCAGTAGCCACTATAACGGCTACTGCTATAGCCAACTACCCACACTCAACCGGCCAAATAGACATATGTGGCTAGCATGTTGGACTCCATGGGTCTAGACACAGGGTATCAGGAGATGTACTAAGGCAGGGGTCTCAAACTCAATTAACCTTAGGGCCAGTGCCAGTCCTCAAATACTCTTAGGAGTAGGGTTTCCAGATAGTTTCACAAAAATACTGACAGCAAAAAAAAAACAACCCCCCCCCAAAAGTTGTTGAGAAAATCCCCATACACTCCCACACTCTCCCTACCCCTGCCAGACGCGGCGCAGGAAGAATGTCCTAAGCAGCCTTCCATCCAAGAAAATACCAGACATTTTATATGTCCAGTATTTTCTGGGTTTTTAACCGGACACATGCCGCAAATACCGAGGCCAGTGGGCACCCCTCTCTGGCAGGGCTCCGGGGCAAAGGTCTCCCCACCCCTCTGTGCATCTCCCGGCTGCCTGCCACCCTCGAGCAATTTACCTCCCTTTGATGCTACCACGAGGGTGTCAGGAGATGCTCTGTGTCATTGCTGAAACGTATCTGGGGAGGTGTGTCCAGAGCCATCTGTGCATAGGAAGGTCTGGGGCAGCTGCTGCAGGGCCCGGAGTGGCTGCGCCAATCATCCTATGGATGGAACGGTCCCCTATACTCAGAGCAGGCTGAAGCCAGCAGCAGGCTCACCCCCCTGCCCACACACACACCCCCCCAACTACAGCAGCAGGAGCTGCATGGAAGCGGAGCTGCACAGCAGCCTGCTCTACTCCACCGCCATCTCACAAGCCAGCCCATGGTGGGGCTGGGGCACTTGGGGCACTTTGCTTCCCGCTGCCGCTGGAAAGTGGAGCGACCTACTGGCCTTGGAAATGGCGCACAGGCTGCTACACTGCCTGTTTCCCCACAGATCCCACCGTCACAGTGAGTGGGGGGGGGGCCGGGCGACTGCTGCTGCTGCCTTGCACTAGGCACCCCACTAATCCCAAGGTCGTATCCTTCTGGGGAGCGGGCTTGAGGGAAGAGATACGATGGGAGGGAGAGGGCCGGGGCTGGGATGAGGTGGGGCAAGGGCAGAGCAGGGGCTGGACTTGGGGGAAGGGTACGAACAGAGACTCATGTGCCAGGAGCAATGTGCAGGCTAGATTGTGAAACTGCTTGGGCTGCACGTGGTCCCCAGGTAGGGTTGCCAGGTGTCCGGTTTTGAACCGGACAGTCCACGATTTGAGCTTTCTGTTCGGGAAACAAATTGAGAAAATATAAATGTCCGGTATTTTCTAAATAAGACGTAATGTAGATTGTGATGTAATGTTAAGTGTGTCCGGTATTTTTGTTGAAACCATCTGGCAACCCTATACCCCAGGCTGCGAGTTTGAGACTCCTGTGCTAAGGATAACCTGTCAGTGGGGCTCTTACGAAGCCCTAGCTAGAACTGAAAGCAGCCTTCCCCTGGCATAACTCCCTTTCCTTCTCCAAGAATATCCTTTTTTCTCCTCTGCACTCTCTAGAAAGACTCCTTTAAGAGTGAGAGGGGAAGAGGACCCCAAACAACCAGATTTTAGCTTCAGGCATACAAATCCTTAAGAGTGAATATGCCTTTTCCCCCTATAAATCTTTTATACAAGTAGTTCATGGCTGCACTGAATCACTCAGCCATTCCCAAAGCAGGCTGTAGCCCTGATCTCAGCACAGAAAGCAGTGCACAGCAAACTCTGAGGTTTCTCCACAGAGGCCTGTGAAAATTCCTTCTGAATATTTTGCTTTATAAGTGCTGACCTCCCCCCACAAAAAAAGAAGCTTTAAATCCTTTACAATACAATTTTGGGCACGTTGTATTACATCCTTGATTGGTTAGAGGGCTTGAATTGCTGGTTTCTGATTTACAGAGCAAGTAAAATCAGATTACTGGAAGTTTTTCTTTTCCTCTCCCCTCCCTTTTCCCCCCATGTTGGGAATTTCCATCTAACCAGAGCAGCTGGACTCCAGGCTTTTTTGAGAGCAGAAATATTGCTTCAGGTTCATTTCCACAACCCCATCGTGCTGCATTTATTATTTGCTTTTACTCATAGACTAGTTGTGGTTACACACATACACGCGCGGGCGCGTACACCCTCCTCCAAACAAATGACATTTTATCTTTTACTCCACAGGAGACTAAGGTTGACTGCTACTTGTGCTTTGAGGTTTGGATATGATTGAGATGAAACATCTGTTAAGAAAAAAGGTGGAGAGAGAGAAAAAACTTTTTTCCTCTAAAAATATCATGTACCCCCACCCACAAAACTTAAAGCATGTGATGAAATTCAACTTTTAAAATATAACCCTGGAGCTACTTGAAACTACAAAAGTCTCCTTAGTATCTGAGGCAAGTCAGAATTTCCACTGTTCAAGCTGGGCTTTTATGAAGAGCAGACTTTAGAAACACTGTAATCTGTCTAGGTAACAAAGGGCACTTGTTCTGCCTGTTGAGGTAAAATGTTGTGTTTCTGTAGCTACTGCAGCAGAAGTGAAGTTGAGGCATACAAAAGTACCCTGACTAATATACACTTTGAATTTGGGGCAATATGCTTTTTTATTGCCATTGCCTCTGTGTGTCTGCATGTACATGCCACGTATATTTGTTAGGTTCAGCAAGATCATGGGGTTGTACCTAAAATATCCAGCCCAAGGTCTCCTGCAATGTGACTCCCTTTACAAACTAAGAGGTTTAGAAATTGGATACCAACTAAATGAGTTTCTACTTCTGAACCCCTAACAGAAAAGAAACAACTGTTTATTCTTGCTATAAACCACATCCTTGCATGCCATACTGTCACGCATGATGGGTGTGATCACGTGAAACCCCTTGAAGTGATAGGAAGGGCTTCCAGCAGCACGCATGGGGGAGTTCCGGGGGGCTGACAGACTTGCCAAGCCCCAAGGCAAGGTGTGGGGCATTCCACACTCCAGAAAGGGGTGGGGCCTCAGGTGGAAGGGACGGGGCTGGGGGCAAACAGCCTCCTCCCTTCCCTACTCAGGCAGCCATGAGAGCCACCCAGAGCTCTGTGCAGTGTTCCAGCAGCAATTTAAAGGACCCGAGGCTCTAAGGCTGTCTCTACCACTGCTCCTTCAGTAGGGCTGGTGGCAACTGGGAGCACTGGGCCCTTTTACATTGTGAGGCCCTAGGGCAGCTGCCCTCTGTGCCCCTCCTGTTGATGGGCCTGGGGGACACTAAACAAAAGCCCAGTGGGGAAGCCCTCAGCACTCTAAAACCTGGCTGAAATGACCATGTCCAAAAGGGCCAGCAAATTTGTGATGCCAGGACAAGTCAGATACTTTTGTGACAGTGAAACACAACTGGACTGATTTTGATATAATTGCTAGAAACAGGGTGTGAGGCCAACTGGAGGTGATCCAACTGAAGGTTTAAATGAAACCTGATAACCATTATGAAGGTGGAAACTTTGGAACTTTCTCGTCCAAGAAATCATGGGCCAAAACATCTTTGCAATTACAGTGGCATAAATCTGGAGCAACTCTGTGAACACCAATGTGAGGGCACAACCTGGTCCCAGATCTTCTGCTGGAAATGGGCTGGACAAGGATAAAACTGAGTGTCATTTGAGAGGCTGCGGAGAGTAGCATGTTGCCTCACTTTTCTGAAATATATTTAATACAAATCTCTAGAAACCATGGTCAAGATGACAAAAAAAACCTGGCAATAATTGTTGCTGGGAAATTAAAAGTAGAAAAGGGTCTTTTCCCTTCAAGTAGACAAAGCGAAGCCACTGATATTCATCATGTTTCCAAAAAGAATGTTCCCTTAATTTTATTCTTTGGTCATAGTGGCAGCAGGTCTGGGGCAAAGTTCAACAGAATTTTTATCCTGCTGCACACGTGCAGTAATATATATTTTGGAACAGTACACACTCGATCAACTACTTCTCTTAGCTACATTTGTCCAACCTCACTGACTCCATGAAGTTGTACAGGTATAAAAGACATCAGAATCTGCAGTCTACTAATGCACTAAACTGTTTTTGTGACTGTCACAGGTTGGGTCACAGAGATCCTCCTTGATGAGCTGATTATGCCACTGATCCCACCTACCTGCCCTCTGGGGCGCTCCACCACTCTGTCCTGTTGAGCGAGAACCTCTGGTCTCCCCCAGCAAAGGCACTGAGTTGGGGACCACAGCCCACAGCAGAGCTACACACACACGGAGAGCAACTAAGCTCTAAGAAGGCTGTCATAGGGATTTGATACAGCACCATGTGCACAGCCCCAGTGGGACCAAAACCCAAAATATATCCATCTCACTATGCATAATGTTGATACAGAGTGAGCTCATAAGATGTTCACCCCCTTTATAAATGAAAGAGAAAGATGCACAGCTGTTGTCCTTCCCTAGGTAACAATTCTTCACACTGGCTTTATTAATAAACAAAAGTAATTTTGTTAAGTATAAAATGTAGGATTTAAGTGTCTGCAAGTGACAACAGTCAAACAAAATAAAACAAAAGACACCAGCTATGCTTAATATTCTAATAAACTTGTTACATGCAATTTCTTAACCTAACAGTGATTTTAATGATCTTTTCTCCCAAGCTAGGTAGCCTCCTAGCTTGGGCTCAATCCTTCCCCCGTTCAGTCTTAGGTATTTGCATAAGTCATCTGAGTGGTAAGCAAGAGGTGTTTTGGTGTCTTGCCACTGCCAACTCCCCTACTATTTGATTCCCTACCTTTAAATAGATTTTGCCCAAGGCAACCCTTTCATGCCACCGTGGAAAAATACCATATCCAAAATGGGCTTCAGCATCAGATGACCTGGCCACATGTCCTGGTAGAACTAGCCCTAGTCCAGGCTTATAGGAAACACAAGACTATTCACAGATCATTGACTTGAGCACCGGGCAGTTAAGTTCCTTATATAAAACACTGAATGGCTTTCTCCAGCACTCCTAGATCAATAAAGTTCTTTATACTTTATATTTCTATCTTTAAATATAGGAATGACACATGCACCCAGATAGAATATACACATTTCAGGGGATTAAAAGCTCTTCAATGATAGGTTGCATGCCCCATTTTGCATAAGGCATATTTGAGTAAGGCATATTCACATTCAAAAACACATTTTCATAAAAAATATGGGGACATCACAGTAACCATTTGGTAACTCAGAGCCAGGGATGTTCAAAAGCTGTTGCTAGAGAAGATGTTTTGCCAGCTGAGATCGTGTTCGTTATTCAACCAAGGCTAAGGGGTCAGGGAGTTTAAATTAATATCCCTGTTGTTACTTGATCCTTTTTATGGCATCTTAGTATGTAGCTTGTCTGTAATTACAGGATTATTGGAAACATTGCCAACATTGTGTGAAAGGAAGAGAGTGGGAAACCAATATTGCTATAAAAATTCTAATATTTAAAATATTTTAAAAGTTTCCATATTTTTAAGCGTATTCAAGGAACCTTCATTCTGCTAGTCCCTCACTCATGTTTTAACTTCTTTATCTTCACTGTGAAATTAACAAACTAGTTATACCTTTATGTAAAAGTCACTAGCGGGGAAAAAAGAAGTTTTCACTGGTTTTGGAAAGATTTTATATTATACTTTTAAAGCATCTCACCAGCATGCTCCAGTGGATAGAAAACTGGACTGGGAGTCAGCAAGCCATGTTTTTACTCCCAGCTCTGCTACTGTGCCCTTGAGCAAGTTACTTAACATCATTGGTCTATGTTTCTCAGTCTCTCAAATGGCAAAAATGCTTTGTAAAATGACTTCAGACCAAGAGACAAAAAGCACTAATTAATTTGTAGCATATATAATCTATCCAGACCAATATAACAGGTTAGTCATCTAAGAAAACCCTCACTTATGGCACAAACTATGGGGGAAAGTTGCAACTCAAAAGAATTTTAGCAAATATTGGTGCTTGCAGGTAGTGCTAGATAGTAGTTCAGTCGCCAGAAGGGACATAGAACAAGTATAGCGCAGTCAGACTGTGACATGCTATTCTTCCTGCTGGGGTATGTCTCTCAATACTGAGAAAAAGGATCAATCACTTTTAGAGGTGACAGAACAGCTGTTTTTTCATGCCCATTCTATCAGTAGGTTCTCTGCAGCAGTTGCCAGCAAAGGGGCAGTTGGTACCAACTGTAAAGGTTCTTTTGGAAATGGATGGTGACCACTGACTGATTACACTGGTCTACAATTTTTTAGAAGTCGTCTGCTTCAGAGATAAAATGTGCTATTTATTATGTATTTTGATGTGCTGAATTCAAATATGACCATTAAAACAACTGATTAGCTACTGTTTCCAAGATATTTAAGTTTTTACATTTTACGTCTATGTATATTGTGTAGATAGTAGAGTTTTAATCATAAATTGTAAACCTAGGTCTTTTCATGTGTTTATGGTTGCTTTACATGATAATATTTCACCTGTCCTGTTTATGTAACACAAACAGCAAAAGGGTTATATAAATAAAATTTATTATGAAACAAAAGGCAAAAAACTATTATGTACATAGTTTAGTCCTATTCAGTGTCTACTCGGTGCTTCTTGGCTTGTCTCTTGTATTCATTAAATGGAGCATCTCTTGTCACTGTCCAGCAATAGTCTGCAAGCATTGATGGGCTCCATTTGCCCTGATAGCGTTTCTCCATTGTTGCAATGTCCTGGTGAAATCGCTCGCGCCCGTGCTCGTCGCTCACTGCTCCGCAGTTCGGTGGAAAAAAATCTAGATGAGAGTGCAAAAAATGTATCTTTAGTGACATGTTGCAACCAAGGCTTTTGTATGCCTTGAGGAGGTTTTCCACCAACAACCTGTAGTTGTCTGCCTTGTTGTTTCCGAGAAAATTTATTGCCACTAACTGGAAGGCTTTCCGTGCCGTCTTTTCCTTGCCACGCAGTGCACGGTCAAATGCATCATCTCGAAGATGTTCACGAATCTGAGGACCAACAAAGACACCTTCCTTTATCTTAGCTTCACTTAACCTTGGAAATTTTCCACGGAGGTACTTGAAAGCTGCTTGCGTTTTGTCCATGGCCTTGACAAAGTTCTTCATCAGACCCAGCTTGATGTGTAAGGGTGGTAACAAAATCTTCCTTGATTCAACAAGTGGTGGATGCTGAACACTTTTCCTCCCAAGCTCCAATGACTGTCGGAGTGGCCAATCTATCTTGATGTAGTGGGAATCTCTTGCATGACTATCCCATTCGCAGAGAAAACAGCAGTACTTTGTGTATCCAGTCTGCAGACCAAGCAAGAGAGCAACAACCTTCAAATCACCACAAAGCTGCCACTGATGTTGGTCATAGTTTATGCACCTCAAAAGTTGTTTCATGTTGTCATAGGTTTCCTTCATATGGACTGCATGACCAACTGGAATTGATGGCAAAACATTGCCATTATGCAGCAAAACAGCTTTAAGACTCGTCTGTGATGAATCAATGAACAGTCTCCGCTCATCTGGATCGTGAACGATGTTGAGGGCTGCCATCACACCATCGATGTTGTTGCAGGCTACAAGATCACCTTCCATGAAGAAGAATGGGACAAGATCCTTTTGACGGTCACGGAACATGGAAACCCTAACATCACCTGCCAGGAGATTCCACTGCTGTAGTCTGGAGCCCAACAGCTCTGCCTTACTCTTGGGTAGTTCCAAATCCCTGACAAGGTCATTCAGTTCACCTTGTGTTATGAGGTGTGGTTCAGAGGAGGAGGATGGGAGAAAATGTGGGTCCTGTGACATTGATGGTTCAGGACCAGAAGTTTCATCCTCTTCCTCGTCTGACTCAAGTGAGAATGATTCTGGTGCATCAGGAACCGGCAGTCCTTCTCCGTGGGATACGGGGCGTATAGCTGATGGAATGTTTGGATAATGCACAGTCCACTTTTTCTTCTTTGACACACCTTTCCCAACTGGAGGCACCATGCAGAAGTAACAATTGCTGGTATGATCTGTTGGCTCTCTCCAAATCATTGGCACTGCAAAAGGCATAGATTTCCTTTTCCTGTTCAACCACTGGCGAAGATTTGTTGCACAAGTGTTGCAGCATATGTGTGGGGCCCACCTCTTGTCCTGATCTCCAATTTTGCAGCCAAAATAAAGGTGATAGGCTTTCTTAACCATAGTGGTTATACTGCGCTTTTGTGATGCAAAAGTCACTTCACCACAAACATAGCAGAAGTTATCTGCACTGTTCACACAAGTACGAGGCATCTCTGCTCACTTTGGCTAAACAGAAATGTGTCCCTTTGCAAAATCAAACACTGACAAATAAGAGCACGACACTGTATGATTTCTAGAGCTGATATAGGGCAATTTGTTCAGCAGAGTGATGTAAGCTTCGTTATGATTGCATCATCCATGACTTCTAGGAATAACATGATGCAATTCATATCATGTATGACAGCTTCAGATTGCATCATTCATTGTTTTGCCTAAAAGCAAGTACTGTCCAAACCCAGTCATAGATTTATTCATAGATCCAGTCAAAGATGTATTTTAGTCATTTCTGGTTTAAATTGAGATCCCTTCCCTTTATAACTCACTTATCCTCCGCCATTCCCAAGTCAAGGGTCGTATATACTGACCCAATAGCATATCTTGAAAACTAGAGCCAATCAACAATTTTAAGCATCATTTTCGTTCTCAGTGACCCAGAATTAGTAAAGTTTGACTACATTTATTTCAGAAGCATTTTGGCTGTAGAGCAGTGTTATATAAAGACTACAGAGAGTCATTGGATAGTAACAGCTTTTTATCTCTACGTTTTTACATCACTGCAGTTGATATAACGACCCTAGAACAGTGGCTTTCAAACTTTTTAGGCTGCAAACACCCTTCCAAATAATGCAGTCTACCTCTTCCCTCCGTCCAAGATACGTTCATAATATTCCCATGATTAGATTGCCAAATCTTAGTAAATAAAGTGTGTTCACTATTACAGGATTTTTCTCACATACCCCTGACGAGAGCTTGCAAACATCAGTCTGAAAACCACAGCCCTCAAAGTAAAAGGCTTCTGATTCAAATACCAAATTCCTTAAAGGAGTTTTTTGAAGTGCTTTATACCATAAGATTTTCCTCCCACTCATGGCGAACAGCCTACCTGTTTCTTATAATTTCCTGGATCTTTGTCTGACCACAGGAAAACTTCTGCTAATCCTACCAGGCTCATGTTCTTTAGCAACTTTTTTCTATCTGCCAAACTAAGCAATTTTTGCTTGGCGTCTTCCTTTGCTCCTTTTTTTCTAGGCTCATTGGTGCCCTTTCCAATTTACTGTAACCAGCTTATCAGCTTCTAGTCTGGGTGGAGACCAGCTGTTTTGGCAGACAAACATAGCTGCTGTGAGTGGGACAGCACACAGCAGAAGATGCATTTCACAGGTGGCAGCTTGAATAGGGGGAGTTAATACAGGAAAGATGGGCAAGCTCATGATACTGCAAAATGTTGTGGCCACTCAAGAGAAGATCACAAGAGGGGACCATAAACAGGTTTTGCTAAATGTGAGTAACATGCTAAGCAGAGCACTATTAATAAACCATAAAAATGCAGAGTTCACACATTACACACCAGAGTGCTGACAATAATAGAGCAGCCACTTTACTGTACAATTAAAGTGGTGTGGCTTGTGACAGTAGTGATGAATAGTTATTAAATGGTAAGCTCCTGGGGAAAGGGAGCCTTTCTTTCCCAGTCTGTAAAGCACCATGTGCACTAATGGCACTAAGTAGGTAATAACAACTTGAAGACTTTGGCAACCGTGCATGACTGCATAACTCTTTTTTCTGTCAATTTGCGGTTTCCATACCAAGGTGCAAGCTATGTATTTTTCAGCTATGCTAAAATGGTTTATATACTGCATGTAAACAATGCCTAGAAAATTAATTACATGTTCAGTATGAAAGAAACGATAACATTCTTAAATTAAGACACTAATGGTGTAGAGTTACTTAAATTTTAAAAATTGCTGAGGCAGGAACAGTGCTTTTGTTATGTGGTCAATGTCTAGCACAAAGCTCCTAGGCCCTATAAATAATAACAAATCAAGTTACAGTAGACTTCCGATAATCCGGAACCTATGGGATTTAGGTGGTGCCGGATTATCAGGAGGTACTATAAGCAGGTTATATATATACTGTATACATTATATACTGTATATAAAGTGATCTTAACCCTTTTTATTGTACATACTGTATACAGTATACTGTAATGTTTTAGTTTTTTTTTAAGCCTTTTTTACCCTTTTTGCTCAGTTCAGCTGCTGCCGCTGTTACCTTGTGACTCATTTTTTGCTGAAGCTTACTCACTAGGCTCTTGCCATTTTGATGCCCGGACTATCAGGAGTGCCGGACTATTGGATGCTGGACTATTAGAGTTTTACTGTACCAAGGTATGCCCCAACATATTTCACCTACAGATAGTATTTCTTGTATCCATTTCAGACATTTGAAAAAATTTCCCCAAGATTACAATATACCATGAGTGGACTTCAAAAGTTTGTTCAAGGTTCAGAGTCCAGTGAAATTCTCTATCCACCAAATAGGGAATTACTGATGAAAAGAGACTGGATGTTATAAAAGTGTGTCCACCATATAGCACATATTCTGTATTCATAACTTCTGAATTACCAGTGACACAGGGCGAAAAAAGGAATCTCAATCACAAAGAGTAGATTACATAAATGGCTTAGTTCATCTCCACTGACCCTGAGTTCATTTAAGGTGACCATTGGCCACGTAAGAGAACATCCAAAATTTTCAGTATACAGAGCGGTGAAATCAAAGGCAGGTACTGAATATAATAGACAATGCTGGTCAAACTGTTTCTTTCTGCATAGCACTCATTAAACAGGGTAGCCACTATTGAGTCCTAACCTCTTGTCACGTGGCAACACTGAGTCAACAATCCGCTCTCATGGCTTAATGCTTTTGATGTTTACTTTGTTCTTTCAATAGTACAAAAGAAAGCACTAATGCACCAGTCCTCTTACCAAATACAATCTTAATCCCAGAATCCAGAGCCTTTTGCTGCTGGCCAGTTAAGTCTGTTAAAACGAAAGGATTTGATCAAGCTTTACATAACAACACAGAAGTTAAATCCAGCTTCTTTTTGGACTGCTAAGATAGTTCTTTTTATCTTCGCTGCTCAGATGGCTTTTTTAAAAAAAAAAAAAAAAAAAAAAAAAAAAAGGTAATGAACTTGGCTATGTAAAACAAACTAAGGAATTCAATTATTTCTCTTATTACCACATTGTCTTTTTTAGTGTGACTCTTCTGAAGAGCTCTGACTTATTGTCTAATCATGTGTCTGTGTGCAAATGCTCTGGATCTCGGCCAATGGACTGCTATCACCTGCTGTGCATTTCTGCAAATCCACAAAATGTTGTTTTCTACCTCAGTTTTCTTGATTAAAAAAAAAATAGATAGCATATGAATTGTATGTCAAGGAAACATCATGGGAGTTTGGCAGATCCAGAAATATAGGGACGGTTAAAGAGGACCATATAAAGGAGAAATAACTCCAGATAACTAAGGGCTTGTCTACATGGCACAACAATGTGCAATAAGGGGATTGCGATATCTAAAAGTGAACTAAAATGCCCAACACAAATCAGCTCGTATAGACCTCGCTAGTGTGAACTAAAAAGACCCTGAGTGTGCTTTAATGCAGTGCTATTCGAAACAGAACTTCGAGTGAACACCTGCAGGGTTTACACAGACCAGGTAATGTACTTTAGAAATCACACCACCATAAATACACACTGCTGCTCTATACAGACAAACCTTCACACTAAAAAGCACCAGAATCCAGCACATGGAATCTTCTTCACCAGTCCCAAAGTGCTAAAATCCTGGCCCTGCCATAGACTACTTGTGTGACCTTGGGCAACTAATTTAGTCTGTTTGTGCCTCAGTTCCCCATCTATGCACAGTACTTCTCTACCTCATGGGGATAAGTACACTAAATATGGTAGAATGCTCACAGTATACTAATGGGGGCCATAAAATTATGTGATGTAGTTAGTTCTATTTATCTACATAACCCACCTCTACTTTACACAAGCAGTAAATCATTAGAATGAGTCATTATTTGCATCCATAACCATATTATAGAGCCATGTTTGAACTTCAGAAAAGTCTAGCTTCATTGCTGTTCTACTAGCCCACTACTCCTGCAAGATGAAGTATCCAACAGGACTCCAAGAAGAGTAGTATGTGCGCACAGAAAAGTCAGAGAGCATTTTGATTTGACACAATTAAGCCACATTAATGAAACTGTTCTGGAAAAAGTGATAGAATTGTTACTAATGGGGAAAGCCGGGTACATAGGTATCAGAAAGGGTCAGGGAAATGTGCTGTATTTTTAGAACAAGGCAGCGCCTTTCCAGTGTGCATATAACCAAGAAAATCCTGAGAGAGAACAGTTAGCTTTTTCCAGCTGCAGGTATGCCAGAGCAAAATTCTTTCTTTCTCCAGAGACTGAGAAAGGACCACCTGCACTTGTGTAGCTCATGCCCTCACTACTCAGCTTCTTCATAAAAATGAGACACACTGGTAATAATGTGAACTGCACTTCTTGGCACTGAGCTACAGTGACAACACAGAACAGCCTAAAAATGCCAAAAGCAGTTTTATTCTCTAGTAAAAGAATCCTGCTGCTGGCTAGCTTGAAAACAGCACATGTTGGGTGTTAAATTTGCTGTACAGTACAATGCCACAACCAAAAGTAAACTATATTTTGGATGTAGAGTTTGGTATTAATACACCACAATATAATTAGATGGAAAAGACAAAATGAGACACATTGTGAACACAATTTTTCACTTTACTGGCTTTTCATATCCAGCATATATTGGATTTTACTGTAATTCTGTCTAGTAAAATTCTTTTCCAAACATTACCACTGACATCACCTATTCCAAGTGGAGGTAAAAACTATGGCAAATTCAGATGTGCTAACTGTTACCAAATGTTGGTTTAATAATGATCATTATTAATTACTAGAAGACTTACCGCCGTTGCCCGGGCTGTTCAGAGGAGGGATCTGGCAATGTGGGGGTGCAGGAGTCAAGGCAGGGCCTTGGGTATGTGGGAGGCTCAGGGCAGGAGGGTGAAGTGTGTGTGTGGGGATGCGGTGTGTGTGCAGGAGTCAGGGTGGGGTTGAAGAGGAGCTCAGGGCAGGGGTTTGGGGATTTGGGTACAAAAGTGAGGATTGGGGGTCAGGAGGGATTCAGGGTGGGGGCTGCAGGAGACTCAGTGCAGGGAGTGGGGGTGCAGGAATCAGGGCAGGGGACTAGGAGGAGGGGGAGCTCAGGGAAAGGAGAAGGACCTAACGGCAGGGGGTGGAAGTAGCTTCTGGCTTCTCCCCAGGGACAGCTCCGGCGGCGCCCCACTCACTAGTTTGTCTCCGGTAGGGGGGAGCCACGCACCCCATTCTCACCAGCTTGTTCCCAGGGTGGGGGAACAGGTGCACACCCTGCTTGGCGGCTTGTCCCCAGGGTTCTGGGCCGGGGCAGGAGAGGCTGCATAGGCCAGCTCTGCCAGTCTACAATGCTTCCTGAGAGCAAGGTCTTGCCAATACCAACCAACAGAATGGACAGATGTTATCCTGGGAATTAATATTTTTACAAACTACTTGTCAGATTTCAGCACATCATATCCACTATTCATTGCCTCTGGGGCACCTGGCATTGGCCACTGTCAGAAGACAGGATATTGGGCTAGATGGACGTTGGTCTGATCCAGTATGGCCGTTCTTATGTTCTAATGCTGACCAATATTTTACCAGACCTGTCTGATATAAATTAGGCAGTAGCCTCAAATTAAATTCAAAATTTTATGTCTCCACCCTCAAAGGAATAAAGATGCCGCAAGAATCATTTGCTAGAGAAAAGCAAGAAAACCTATGCTAACCATTCAGAAAGAAACCAGTAGAGAAAGTTCTATGGGACTAGCAGAGCAGAACTGCAGAAGCCACATGAACAGATATGGGGAAAAGTATTTTGGCACCTTCAGTTTCATCAACACAAAGCACATGCTCTGGATGATAATCTTGATAAACAGTCTCAGGGTATTGGGTTATTGATGTGAAAAACTGCATAGGAACTCACAAATTATGCAGGGTTGAATCTGATTAGAACTTACAAGGAAGAACCCCCAAAAACCACAAGCATACTGAAGGATTTGTGTTCTGTACAATGAACTCTTCCACTGTAAGTACTGAACAAAGTACTCTAATCTGCTGTTAGAAGATATCCAGTTTCTAATTGCAAAAGTATGAACTCATCATTCCAGAAGATAGTCTTAATGACCTTTTCCACTGGAGCTTCCTCTAAGCAACGTCACGCAATACCCATCTTTATGCTTTTCAAAACCTGAGATTCATCTACAGTCTCAGTTATACCAAACCTCATTTACCAAGAACAAATTATCTTAAAAATCCAAGGAAAATTTTTACACAGAATTTTGTAATCACATGCAGAAGTAGCCATTGTATGGAATCATAGTATTTGTCTAAATAAAACTTGGCATGATTCCTTACACTGAACTAACTGAAGAAATTACTTGCATTCTCTCAGAACCTAAGTCTAGTGCACAGCCAATGTAACCAGTCACTCTGTAAGGGACAATCTCATAGGCACTTCAGCAGCCCCATGGCTGTTTTGTCTTTGCTCCAAAGGGCAGGATAACTGGTGGATCCACACAATTGATGATCCTCAATTCCTGTGTTCCTCAGCCTCAAACCCAAACCATTTGGGTGTAAGAAGCTCCATTAAGCTGTGTTCTTTGGCAGACAGGACAGGTATAGTCCCAGTCAAGTTCACAGAATGCTGTTCCCTTCACAGCAGAGCTACACCATTTTCCACTACGGTTAGAGCCACGATTAAAAAGGAGGCAAGGCTAGTCTCTTCGACAGGAGACGAACCAGACAAATAATGACATCTGCTCTTTTATGCATAATGTGCTGATCAAGACTCTTTCTGGAAATCAACAAATTTGGTCAGTAGGCCACAACTGGACTCTGGCTACACATCGGCACTTGGAGCTGGGGTGTGATTCCCAGCGAGTAGAAATACTGGTGTGAGATTTCATTGAGTTATCTTGTAAAAAAGAAGCCACAAGAACATGGGCAGCGGTGAGTGACAGCATGGACTAGCCACCCAAATTACATTCTCTCAGGTCCAGGAGGGTTTGTACCTGGGGCAGCTAGCCCATACCACTGCTCAGGGCTGCCTGGGTTGTCATGACTACCCTGCTACTTCTAGTGCACCAGCTCAATGAAATGTGAGTACATCTCTCTGAGCTGCAATCACATTCCTAGCTCAAAGTAGAGATAGACTGTATTTGAGAATTTAGGAGTGATACAGAAAGATGGCTTATCCCTGTTGCATTAGCCATCCTAGATAATGACATTCCAAAGACTATTCACTATTATCACAGAGTTCACACTACACACTTTATAACTCCGTTTAAATTTTCCAAATATGCCGTAACATTAACTAAAAAGAATTGTTCTTTACGTACCTTCTAGACGAAAGTGTTCATCACCAACTGTCTCTCGGTAACCTTCACCAGATGGATCCTGTAGAAATAAGAGGTACAAAGAAAAAAATGTAATGGCTCTACAAAGCATTGAAATATTAATTGAATGCCTAAATTGACACCAAAACTAATGAGAAATGTTATAATTTATAACACAACTAGCCCTTTAAAAGTTTGAAATGCCCCATTCATGGCACTAGACTTATCTCAGAAACTCTTAAGCAACACGAAGTCAATAAAATTGGCATTCACCTGGGAATTAAGGGCAGTAGGCAGGGAGTCTTCTGCAGGGAAACAAGGATAAGTCATTTTCTTTGGGTCCCTGAAACAAAGTCTTCCATACTCAAGACCATCTCCAATAACTTTACAGTATGAATGTAGCAATGCTGTGACTATGTAGGCATACACGCTATTGTAATTTGTTCACCCATCAGTAGATATTTAGCAGCTGCTTTTTAATTGACCAGAAATGTTGATTTATCACCTATTTTTGCCACAGGATATTCCACCTGGACAGCTGGTAGTTATGAACTGAAATCACCTTGCTTTGAACATTCTACCTACAGAAGAATGACTTCCACTTTGTAGCCCCCAGCTCTAGAACTTCTTCTGTAGCAGTATAGACACAGGAATCCCAAGTGCTGATGCCTAATCTTGTTATCTTCTAGGCCAAAGGAAATTGTGAACTCTATTGAGCCATACTGACAAACCTGTTTATATTTATTAAAAGTCTTGTTGGTTGTAGTTTAATTACAAACAAAACCTTTTATTTTAAAAGCAAGAGATATTTCACTGTAACACTCCCAATATATAAGCTAATAAAATACATCTTTAACAACTGATACCTCAATGGGGGGACCTGAGGGGAAAGGATGCATAAAAGGGGAAAGCAAATAGTTAATATTCTATGAGTTGGACTCCATATTTTTTCATTTTAATCATTAAATCGGCCTTATGTAAATATTTTTATATACTTGTTCTAAGCTTCATTCCCTCTGTAGCTCCTAGTTATTTCGTTTAAGTTACAGTAGTGAGTTTATACAAACTAAATTTTCAATAATTATTTTCCCCCTTAAGCCAAATTATTATGACTCACCAACTTCTGGGAATGTTTTTGTTGATGGTGTCAAGCAGTAATACTAGCGTTAAACCACACATGAACTGACAACCAGTCTTGAAGCTGACGATCAACACTTGCACAATTTACTGACATATCCAGACAGCTAGAACTCATCAGCTGCAATTAAATGTGCTCTTTCATTCCAGTAACATTATGATATGCATTACTAGACAGACATTTACTTAGTAGAGGTGTGTGAAACTGGACCTAAAAATAGCTACTGTTATACTAAAATCTTATGGGAGAAACTGAAAAACTTAAGCCACAAAAAGTTGCATTGATCCAAATATCACTATTGTTTTTGCTAAACAAATTACACTGGAATCAAGTATCACACAGTATCTTTTAACACCCCAAAGACAGATATCACAACTTATATAAGTGCCATAATGCCCTCTGCTTGTGCAAAAGTGTTCTGGATGTGATAAGTCTCATAAATGAAGAAAAAAGACAATAGCTGGGGAAAAGTTAAATACAGCAATCCTGATTCTTTTCTATTGCAAAAAATACAGAGTTCTTCCAATTATTAACATGTATTGTTTAATCTCTTTCTTGAGACTGAGATGGGGCAAAAACATTAGCTACACCAATTCTGAAAATTTAATTTGACAACAGAGTAAATTGATGGTGAAGTACACATTTTGGCAATGGAAAAATAAATCATTTTTATGGGAAGTGGGAGGACTTCTGATGACATGAGCATACCCAAAGAAGAACATGAAGGAACATCTTTAAAAATAAAAAGCAACGGAAATATTTTCTTGATGAGACAGTAGATGTGATGAAAGACCAAATTAAGATTCCAATCATGCATCGGATTCTGCTAGCACAGACTTCTCTGCCATGCATGGATACAAGAGTCCATGCTTGCAGATTATACTAGAGGATTGGTGCCTAAGACAGCAAGAGAGACCATGTGCAAGTCACAGATAGCTTTAAAATACCACAGCCCTGACACCATGTTTTAAATCACAACACTGCAATTTCAAACTGGAACACCAAGTCACGAAGCAACCAAAAACAGATGTACCCTGTGAAATACTATATAAATGAGGTCAGTGAATGTTTGAAAGAGTAAAGAAAATAAAAGTTTATGTAGAAGGAGTGTTCCAGTGTTCCATTTCTACAGGTTGCCAAACAAGATACCATCTACAGTAAGTGTTTGCACCTCAGTGGGAATTTCCCAGATAAAGAAGTTACCCCCGTTAGCCATCAACACAAATAATAAAAAACGGCTAAAACTCAAACTCTGACATTTGCTTCAAAGCTGTTAACAGCTGCCTGGCTGACTTTAGCAGTAAATACCTTGTGTCCCACATATTCTTCTCTGATAGGTGCCGCTGTATTTGACTGAGATTTAAGGGGGTACAGGTGGAGAGAAGAGTGAATGAGTGCAACACCTCAGAAATGCAGTCGAGCAGATACATACAAAAGGAAGAAAAGCAATTTTTAAAAGCTTTCTACTCTAGACTTTTACTCAGATGGTTGGGCCATCACAGCTTCTGCTCCCCTTTGCAGTAGGATCGAACTCCACACTGAATTCCAAAACACTGAGGCTATGTCTACACTGGCGGCTTCTTGCGCAAGAACATCTTGTGCAAGGATTCTTGTGCAAGAAGTCTTGCGCAAGAACACGTCCACACTGCCATGTGAGATGTGCTTTTGTGCCAGAGTGCCCATGGCAGTGTGGACGCTCTCTTGTGCAAGAAAGCTCCGATGGCCATTTTAGCCATAGGGCTTTCTTGCGCAAAAACCCCTGCCGACCGTCCACACTGCCCTCTTGCGCAAGAGCTCCTGTGCAAGAGGGCTTGCACCTGTTAAAAAAGAGCGTAGCTCTTGCGCAAGAAGCCCTCTCTTACCATGCCATACTGTAAATCTTCTTGCGCAAGAGCGGGTGGGCAGTGTGGACGCTCTGCGGAAGAACGGCCATTCTTGAGCAATAACTCGCCAGTGTAGACATAGCCTGAGAATTCTATTTTTTAACCCCAATCTAAGCCCTATCTACCCTGTTCAGTTGTAATACACAGGGCTCAACAAATGCACTCGCCCGCTCACCCATGGCGAGTAGATTTTTCCAGCTGGCGAGTGCAGGGGCGGACTGGCCCGGTGGGCCATTGTAACGGGCTGGCCAAAGCCCGCACTACGGGTGGCGCGGCCCCATCCAATCCGCCAGAAGGCAGAGGAGCAGAGTGCTGCCAGGGAGGGGAACTGCGGAGATTCTCAGCGCCGGGCTGCCCACGTGCACCTGCGGCGCGAGGAGGCGGAGCCGGCAGACGCCAGGACACTGGCGTGACGTGGCCCCGCCAATTTTAAAGGACCGCGGCAGCTCGGCGCTGGCTGCGTGTCCCCGGCAGCTGGCTGCAGCGCGGCAGCCAGGCCCCGCCCTACCAGCTCCAGTCTTGCCACGGCCCCAGCCCCTCGCCGGCGAGAGACCCTCCCTGCCGACCGCCCGGCTCGCTGTGCCCGCCCCACGCCCCATCTGGCTCCCGCCGCCCGTTCCCCATGCTGCTCCTGCACCCCGGATCCCCTGCTCTCCCTCTGGCTCTGCGCCGCCCTTGCACCCCGCACCCTGCTCCCCCCCACCCCAGCTCTGTGCTGCCCGTTCCCTGCACTGCCCCTAGACCCCGATCCCTCTGCCCCTCCCGTTCCCCACGTCCCATTCCCCGTGCCTTCACCGCACCCTGCTCTCCCCGATCCCTAAGTCCCTCTGCCTCTGTGCCTTCTGTTCCCCGCACCACCCCTGTCCCGTCCCCACTGTTCCCTGCACCCCTCTGGCTCTGTGCTGTCCCTGCACCCTGTTTCCCCTGTGGGTTGGGAGTGAGGGGTGCTTGCCCATAGGGAGGGGCTGGAGAGGGCAGGGAAAAGGCTGCTGTGACCCAGCAGCAGTGAAAGGGAGTTCACTTAGCGCCTTTGCCTTTATGGAGAAAATGAATGAAAATGCTATTTGCTATTTATAGGGCTAAAATGCTGGGACAAAAATGAAAACAAACAAAAAACCCATTGCAAAATGCAAACGTGTAAAAGACAACAAAAAAAGGGGGGGGATGATTTGCTTGGCCCTTGGGGAGGGGAAGCGGCTGGGCTGGGCTGTGGGAGGAGGGGAAAATATGGGAAAGGGGCTTGTGCTGAGGGGAGGGGAGGGGAGGAGGAGGAGGAAGAAGAAGAAAGGGAAAGGCACCAAGGAACAGGGGTGCAAGAGAGACAAATCCCAGGGGCCGAGTGCAGACAATGAGGAAAAGGGCAGGAGAGGAGGTGTCAGTGGGAGGGGGAACAGGGTGATGCTGGAGAGGAGAGGGTAAGGGCACTGGGGTTTGAGGGGAGGGGAGGTGCTGGGAGAAGGCTTGAAAGAAGGGGTGGGCATGAGGAAGGTGGGAATAGAGCAAGGCATGTGTAGAGGGCACAGGGGCATGAGGGGAATGGGGGCAGAGGGTGCTGAGGGGTGGGTATCAGGAAAAGAGGGCAAAGGGGAGGGGCAGTGAGGGAAGGGGGAGGAACCAGGAGGGTGCAGGTACCAGGAGATTCTGGGGTGAAGCAGAAGGGCAGACACCTGCAGGGGAGGGACCAGCACCAGAGGAGAGAGGCAGGGCAGGTGTGTAGAGGGAGGTGTTAGGAGAGGGGATGAGGAGGGGTAGCTCACTTGATCAGAGTGGGGCTACTGGAGGAGTGGGCACAGGGGAGAGAAAGGGCTGGTGGAGGGGGCAGGTCTCAGGAAGGCTGAGGGCAGCGAGAAGGGCAGGAGTCAGGACAGCAGAGGAAGGTGAGGGGCTGGGGGCAACAGGCACCAGGGGAGCTGATGGAGCAAGGGGAGGAGACATGGCAGCAGAAGGAAAAAGTAGAAGTTTGTAAGATATTTATTAATAACTTGGGTCATATTTTTAAGAACGTATTAGTAATTACTGTTCTTATTCTTATTAGGAATTTATGCCATTAAAAAAAACACTTATATGGGGGGGGGATGGCGAGTCCCTTTTTTGTCTGGCGAGTAGGGTTTTCCATAATTTGTCGAGCCCTGGTAATACAGACATAGTCTTCTAAATTGCTGAAGTCAAAACATTCATTCTGGACATCTCCCAGATTTTGGATTCACATCCCCAGCTATCTAATGCTGCACTCAAAATATTCTTCCTTTCCCATTGCTCTATCCATGTCACTCTTCTTCTTCAGTCCCCTCACTAACTCTCCTTCTGCTAAGCTCCTTTACCTCCCTTTCATCTCCTTCCATGGTTCCAAGTACCACCTACTGACTGCCCCAGCCAATGATGGGAAGGCATAAAAGAATGTCGCCTGCATACCATTGGTAACTGAGCCCAAGAATTTTTCTCATTTTTGCCCCATAGCTGTATATAAGCATCAATGGGCCAAGAGAGCATTGAGAATATTGATACTGCACAGGTGAGATGCCTTGGGGATAGATGAGCTGAGACCAGAAGTATTTGGGTACCTAGGGGTAAAGTCTTGAACTATTTCAGGATCTCTCGATTCCTATCATGCTGAGTGCTGCCACAAATCCAATACTATAAACATAGAACTATCATTTTGTCCAGGTACCGGGAGCACTATAACTGTTCTATATTCTGGCCTGAAATCCAGACGCCTATAGGACTACAGCCTGTAGACAGACAGATGCCTTCCTTCTCGTTAACTCTTTAATTGTGTGAATGTCCAAATGATCCGTTATAGGTATAAATGGCCAATAGTTTCCATGAGTAGGTGTGAAAAAATAACTGTACTCTCAGGTTAATCACACATTTTGGTCAGGCATTGCCTAATCATACATTTGAAAAAATCAGGTCTTGATCTGTTCTTCAGGACTATCTACCGCACTTTTAGTTTGGATTTTTTTTTTTGACTGTGCAGTATCTCCCTGCATTAGGACTGTAAGCCTGTCATGGCAAGAGCTTAATTTCTCTGTGTTTATAAAGTATTTTGTGTACCTGCATTATACAAATACAAATTTCCATGAATCCATTCATAATTTCAGCCTCTCAATGACAAAACTGAAGCATCTCCAAACAAAACAAAACAAAATTATTAACAGAGACATGAACCATGCAGAAAACCACTCAGCGGAAAAGACAAAACTACAAAGGCTAACACCCACACACATATGCTTTAGTACAAGTCTAATTTCATTTCTCACCATGGGACAGAGTTGTACCCTCTCCTATTTATGTAAACGCTACATATATTTTTTAAAAATTGCTTTTTTAAACTACTGCTTTCTGTAAGGCAAATGCAAAGCAGCTCACACTTGGGACAGAAGCCAAGGTTGACTTCAAGTAGACCAATATTAAAATATACATAGTTATTGCAGAAATTCAGTTTATTAAACAGAAGTAGCAAGCTCAAACTTTTTGGGTAAAAAGATACATTTGACTTATTTACCCCTAATTTTCTTGATCTGTGATCTTCGTATTTTTAGCATGGAGGCTCGTTTTAAAAAAATAAAATAAATATAAACATCTCTCACTAACATCATGATATTTTACCAGAAGGTAGAACTGTTCACAGAACTAACTGCTTCACCAAATTCCCCGCATCTTACCACTAATTGAAGAAACAAGGTGCAACTCCACCTGCTGGCACTGTTGTGAAGTTAGAGAAAGGATTTTTTTTAAACAAACTAACAATAATCAGAAAGAAACCTTGTTGCACACCCTCTAATTGAGGAGCAATACTGATGTGCTCCAAAGAGTTTCCCATTGAGTTTTCTTTAGTAATAATGTGAGACCTCCAGAGCAAGTGAAAATCTATACCACAGGGAGAATATACAGAAAGCCAGACCCTGTACAGAGGATCTTCCAAAAAAATGGCAGCAGAACAAAGATGTTTTGCATAACCAGACAAAGCTGCAGGTCAACTTCCAACACATACTTTAAAAGCACTTATTGTAGCTGTCTTGCCCCACTCCCAGATCCTCACCACACCTTTCAACATGATAGAAAGACACTGAGTTTCAGATCCCTCTGGTATTTCTCATGCTTTCTTCTTCCTCTGGAAAACAGGTAGTCCCAATTCTGAAATGTAGGCCTTTCACCTTGGTTTTGAGTGGTTGTAGAACCTTCCTTTTTATGTTCACTCACATAAACGTGCATACAAAAATTGTCAGACTGGTCAAGACAGTTCAGTTCATTTGAAATACGAGTTTTCTCCTACAGTTTGGCAAGGGCTCTACAGAATAGAGTACAGCTCTTTTTAAGTCTTTCGAAGTCACCTCTACCATGAGCACATTCTACTAATTCATGTGGCCTTTACCTTACTAGGGTGACTGAGGTGTGTTTGGAGACATTATTCCAAAATAGATAATACTGTCCTATCTTAAATTTGAAGCTAACACATGTAAGCTTTTTAGAGATTCAAATGTTACTTCTAGAGAAACAGTTCATTTCCAACTACAAGGTTTTGTACCATCTCCAGATGAAACATGTCTAGCCTTCAAAGATGAAAGGGAATTAAAACAAGAAACCCCCTGGTGTTATATTTAAATTCATTTTGAAGTGCCTTCAGAGGGCCATGTGTTCTCTGTAACTATCCTCTAAGCCAGTGGTCACCAACTTTTTTCTGGCCAAGATCACTTTTTGAATTTACGTGCAAGCAAAGATCTGCCCCTAAGATAATGTTGTATACGTTCATCTTTTACATTTGTGAACAGAAATTTATTTCCCCATTCCACGTGGAAGTTGTACATTTTCGGTTACTTAGATGGCCCAGGTTCGTCACTCATCGTTATCTCTAGCCAGGGGTGTCTAGCTAAAATAAAAAGCAAGATAACATGAACTACCAACTGTGTGGCATTTGTGTTTTGGTGCAGTGTGGTGATAGTATTGTCAGGGTCAGACTGAAGATAGCTTTTACAGCTGTTTAGACTTAAAATTTTAGCCATTACCCAACAATTATGGAATAAATCCACAGGTTCACTAGCGCGCACAAATAAACCATGAAAGCCAGGGGTCAAAAACAGGCAAATGTACACTTCTCCCTGCCAGTCAGCATATGGTCCCCCGGAGCTGGAAACCAGCAGAGACTGCTTCACTGCGCCCTGGCTCCAGCTGGAGCAAAGAGAGGCAGCCACCCACCGCCACATGGCCCAGGCAGCAGGCCACAGCATACATAACGAGGCTGCCCTCGCAGGGACAGCATCACTGTGCTGTGCTCCCGCGGGTGGCTGGAGCAAAAGGGGCAGCCATCCGCCCACGTCATCCGGCCAGCTGGCCACAGCATTCAGCTCATTGAGCCTGCCCCAGCAAAACCCACCACACTACCACCACCCCTCACCTTCTGTTCGATACATGAGACTTTCCACTGATTCCAGTGGCCTTTGAATTGGGACCTTATAGATTTAGTATCTAGTTTTCAAACTTTTTTGTGACAACATCTAGATTGTCTCCCTATTTGAACCAAGGTTCTCCCACAGCATAAGGCTTTGACCTAAAAGCTGCTCTAGATGGATAACTTCTGTTCCTCTTGTGCAAGGCTTTCCTTAGATTCCCCAAATCACTTCCTGTCAGTAGAGAAGATATTATTTATGCAGCTGTGTTTGTCAGGAAACCTAAATTCAATTCTCACTCTGACACAGACTTCCTCTAAGGCACAGGAGGAGACATCTAAACCACTTTGTTCCTCAGTTTCTAATCTGTAAAATGGGGTTAATGGTACTTTTGTGAAAAGCGCTGAGATCTGTGGATGAAAATGCACTATATAAGGGTTAGGCATTGTTATAAACAGCAAAAAAACCACAGGTGTGCCACCTCAGAGACATATGCTAACATTGATCCATAAATCTGTCAACAGGAGGTGCTGGCAAAACAGATGGCTCACATTCCTCAGCTAACCCACCTATACCACCTCTCCAAAACCCAGGTATGTCAACTAATCATTCTACAAGAAATTTTATTGAGCCACAAAGTCACAGCAAAGAACAACAATGCCACAAACATGACTTCTAAAATTGAGTCAACAGAGTGCTCTGCAAGAACACAGGCATCAATAGCATCAAAAGGTGCGAGTTGCTTTCACCCCTCCTCTTTCCCTCCTAAAAATATGTAAGGTAGCCACCATGAGCCAGCAGGAGAGAAAGCCGATGGGAAAAAAAGGATGAAGAAAAGAGAAAAGCTGTCCATAGGCAATCCTACAAGCAGCCCAATATCCAAACCATTCTGACTGCCAAGCACCACTAAGTACACAGAGACAGACACAGACTAAAACATTTCCATACCATTCAAAAAACTTGAATTAGATGAGTGGTGACATATTGCCCTGCTGGGTCAGTAGGATTACAAACGCCTACGCAGTTGCTTTCTACAATAATTACACGAGAGTTACCTCTGAGATAAGAAATTTCAATTGCCACCTCAATAACTGAAAACTGAGGATACTAAATTTCCCTTGTAATGTTACTGTAGCAACAACAGCTGTGGCAGGCTTTATGCTAAAGAGTCTGACTGCTGTTCTGATTCAGTGTTTCAGCAGGCAGACAGTATTGCAATACAGGGACCAGGCTGCCATGCACATTTCCTTAAAAGGAATCACAGGGCCCTAACATCACATCAAAGCTAGAGAGTTTAGCAGATTTCCCTCCCTCCCAGTCTTTGAGGCTAAGACTTCATACTCCAGAATTTAATATCTTTTTCCTCCCTCCCCCCCAGCCCTTTTGTCTGCGTCTCTGTTCTCTAAGAGCTAACAGATGTTGATGCCATGAAGTTTCAAAGAAAACTTTTGATGCCCACATAACTCATTACAACTAATATATTCCAAGAATGCTTGTAGCTCAGGAAACACTGGGGTGAAAAAACAGAGGAGAAGGGGCAAATGTCTACACTGAATAACCCTTGAGAGAAAATAAATAGTTCACTTCAAAGTCATTGGGGAATTATTTAACAAGCTCTTTCTTCTGCAAAACACAGAACAAATTCAACTGAGCCTAGAATTCCCAAGCTGAAAGAAAAATAACCCCACATAAATGGTGAAGCAGAGGGAAGTTTGTGTTATGATGCCCAGTCCATCCATCAACAAAAATACCCAGAATCGGAAGATGGGCTGTTTCCAAGAAGCTCTGATCATGCTTTGTCATGAAAAACACAGTTTGGCAGCAACAACTATGCAGACACGTACCCTAGAGTTCCAGAAGACCCAAAACAGTATGAACAGCTTAATCAACTGTTGGAAGCAATTAGTTCAAGAAGCTATTTCTAGTGCAGCCTTCCAAAATACCCACTGGGGCAAGTTGTTAATTTATTTATTAATTCTATTATTATTATTATTATTTTACAGGAGAAGGAAACATTTGCTTTTTCAGCCACATGTTGAGACTCGGGCAATTTGATTGAGCTGGGGCTGGTAAATTTTTGTATCCATTTTGCATCCAAACCCTTTCTTCATTTCTCCATCACATCTCTACCCCCTACAAGTTTTTCCAGTACACAGCTGCATCCTCCTTTCCTTTTGGTCAGACTCCTCCTGGAAGTAAAGAGGGGTTGTTTTGGGGGGAAGGAGTGTTGGGAGAAGGAGGGGGTGAGAATGAGATTACATCAACTTTCACAGCAGGAGGATCCGATTACATCGCTGTGCACAACGCGGAGCCCAATCTCGCATTCCTGACACAGGCATCTCCCCCACTGAAATCAGTGGGAGACCTGCCTGTGTGAGGACTGCAAGATCAAGCATTCTGTGATCAGAGAGCTAGACACGGTAGGGTTCCACACCTCACACCACCTCTATCAGCAGCATGCTTCAGACTTGGAATCTGTCCTACATTTGGAAGAATATACAATCCAAGTACATGAAAAAACAGTTACAGTGTTAATGTTCCCCCCCACAACCTACCAATTTTACCTAATGTAGGTTAAGGGGTTCTCAAACTTAATTGCACTGCAACTCCCTTCTGAAACAACCTCCTTCTATGCAACTCAAGGGAGGGTGTCAGAACCCCAAGTCCTGCCGTGCTGGGCAGGGTCCAAAGCCCAAGGGCTTCAGCACCAGGCAGGGGGCCTGTAACCTGAGCCCTACCACCGAGAGTGTAAACCCTAACCCTAACCCAGCAAGCCTAAATCAGCCCTGGTGACGCCATTAAAATGGGGTCCCGACCAGTGTGCCCTGTAAGCTGTGCACTTGTGCAGCTGCTCAGGATTAATTCAAATGCCACATTGGTGGTGCACATTTGCACATGCCCAGGGTACATACAATATTTATTCCACACATGGCTGGAAAAGATTAGAGGGAACATTGGTCTTGACCCAACCCACAGTTTGAGAACTGCTGATCTAGGTAATTATGAAGCTCCAGACTCACCTGGTATCTAGGCATAAATGTAGCAAAAATTCTAGGGTTCGCTTATTTTATAATGCAAATGTAGCAAGCAAAGATGAACAGACATGTTTTGTTTGTAAGGTCCTTAGCACGTTCGTGTTTGGACTAAAGAACGTGAAGAGTGAGAGTCAGATGGCCAGTCTTCCTTTTACAACCACAGGAGTAGACCGTTACTTCTTGGAATGGCGCAAATATGACCCACATCTCCATTCTGCAATGCACAGCACTTCAGCTTCTTCACAGCCCACTCACTTCCAAACACCAGCTAATGCATCTCCTGTCAGCTGCAGAAAAATCCTTCCACAGGCAGCTCACTGTTTACCATCTTCCCCACATCAGTTGCTACTGCCACCCACACATCTTTCCAGAAGAACTGTCCCAAAAATACACTTGCGAATTAGAAAAGAGAAGCCAACGGTTATACTAGATTTGTTCAGACTGAAAGATACATGTTTCTTCTCTTTCTGATGGCTAGCGACGTGCCTCTTCTGCTGCACCATTCTGGGATTATTCCATTCTCATATGGAACAAAGAAGGACAAGTCCTCAAAATAGGAGTGTAGCCTTGCCAATAAAATACCATCGAACTGTGACAATGCCACATAATTTAAGGTTTTACTGCTAACTGATGGACAAACATCAGAAGGTTCAGAGATCTGATCATGGGTGGCAGGTGAACCCACTGCCCCTTCCAACCAAGGCCCCATCCCCTCATGCCAGAGGGCCCAAAGCTCCTCCCACCCCCATAAAAGTAAAAGCCTACCTGCTCCAGTCACATTGGGCTGCGCCGCCAACATCTTCCAACCTTCCCCTCCTCGAAGACCAGACCAAGCTACTCCGCTGGCCCCAGCTCTAGGCTGAGCCATCAGCTTCCCTGAACATCAGCTCCTCCCATCCTGAAGGCCCTCCCTCCCACAAAGCAACCAGCCCCAGCAGCAGTCCATTGGCTCTCTGCATCACTCCTCACTCCCTGTCCCCAGGAGGAGGGACGTGGTAAGTGAATGGACGTTTGGGGGGGGTACTTCAAAGCAGCAGCGCCACGTGGGTGTCCCCAGGCTGCACACAGTGTTTCAAAGCAGCAAATTTCATCGACAATTCAATTAGTCAATTACTCGAAATTTAACATCCCTAGTTCCTATGCTAGGCTCCAGCCAACCCACAAGCCAAGAGCTGGTGACTCTCAGGGCCCGTGTATAAGCTTCACATGAGACCCAGCAACTCATTCTGCCCATCTCACTTCATAGACGGGAAGGCTACTGTTGGACAGTTGTGACAGACTCTATAGGCTAAAGACTGTGCCAGCCCAGCTCCCAGGTCTATGTTTATTTTGATCCTGCTCTTGACTCCTGGCAGTGGAGCTGACCTATGGCTCCAATTCCCAGCCTGACTGCCACTGCACTGACCATTAGACACAGCAGCCACTGCACCAGTCCCTAGGCTTGGCCATCTATTTATCAGTTTCTGACTCTACAGGTATCCCCAACACCACTAGATACTTCCAAAAGCTATGCAAAGAAGGGTTGGTCAATGCATTAAAAGAGTTTCAAATCTGACAATTACCATCTCTAGGAGGCGCTGTATCTGCTATGTCATCTTCATCCTCCAGTATACATCAAACAGAACACTGATAGCTACTATAATACTGAGTGGGACGAGCCCATGGTCATCAAAGAAAGGACAGTTTTCTGTATATACAAATTGAACCTCTCTAGTCTGTCATTCTCTGGTCTGGCAACATCCATGGTCAGGCATGATTTTTGTTAGCTGAATGTCTTAACATGGTGTGGCCAAGTTTCCTGCGGTCCCATAAAGTTTGCTTACAGCCACCTGTTCTGGCTCTCAGTGTTCTGTGCTGTTATTTAGCTCAAATTTACCCGTTAAATGTCTTCTAAGGGCCCAGAAAGCCATGGAAGTGTTGGTAATGCTTCTAGACAATGTTGACCTCCCGTGGTTTGGTAAATGCTTATCAGACAGTTGTCAGGCTAGTTGACTAGATGCTTCCCCTCCCCCCCTTGCTGCCTCTATCAGAAAGAGGCAGCAGGGGTAGGGAAGGGAAGGGAAAGGATACTTCAAAGCAGCAGTGCCACGTTGAACCTGAGGCCAGCTGCAGTGTCCCCAGGCTCCATGTGGCATTTCAAAGCAGCAGCGCCGTGTGGAGCCCACGGTCAGCTGGGGACTCCCTCGCTGACCCTGGGCTCCATGCAGCGTTGCCACTTTGAAATGCTGTAGGAAGCCAGATGCTGGGCTCCCCGCGGCATTTCAAAGCGGCAGCGTGGCATGGAGCCCTGGGTCAGCGAGGGAGTCCCCCACTGGCCCTGTACTCCCCGCAGTACTTTTTCCTTTGAAGTGTAGCAACAACTCAAAGGTGGAGGTGTCCTATCGACTAATCGAATAGTCGATGCAAATTGCATCTACTAGTTAATTAGTCAATTACTCAAAATTTAACATCCCTAGTAAAAATAACCTCAATTCTGATTCTGGGCAATAGCTGGGATATCACAGGGTGAAAAATTTGTGAGTGGCATTTAACCAAAGTCACAGTAACTTGTGTTATCACCAAAAGTGAAATTATTCCCCATGGTAAAAACCCAAAATAGAATCTTTACATACATTAAAAAATAGACCTAAACCCCAAAAGTGCTTACTCATGGAAGCCAACGGAAGCTTTGCCTAAGTAAAGTCTTTGGGAGCTAGACCAACAACAACAATACTCTCCACTTGCAAAGTGCCATGCTACTGCTTTCCACATTCAAACACTGTCCAAACATTAATTAAAAAGGAAGTGACATGTCCAGGTTTTTTATTAAGCTTGCTGGACTCTCTCAGCTGTCAGCATAATTTTACAGCTTATGCTCAATTTGAGAGGGTAAGTGACTGTTGCTGGAGTTTGCATGATAAAAGCCTTGAGACAATCCAGGGCATAAAAACTTCCAGACATAGATATCTCTTTCATGCATGCTCACTTCTATGGGACTTCTCTCTGTAGCTCACAATTCTCTTCTATGTTAGCAGCAATTAACATTCCTTAGATTGCTCCTCCATCATATTTTATTTGCCAGAGAAACAATCAATCCATTTCTAACTGTACATCTGCAGCCATGAAGTTTTGGAGACTGTAGCTACTTAGTGTCACCAACTATTGTCATTTTATCATGATTCTTGCAATATTTGGTGTTTCTCTTAAGCTAAAGCTCCTGGAGTCCTGTGATTACACCTAAGTGTCTCATCTTATATTAACAAAATTAAGTTTCAAGCCCTCATGGTTGCAGATCAAAGCTTGAAAAAACTGGCCCCTAAAGGCCTGAAAATCAGAAGCTAAATTAAAAGAACCCAACATTTATTGTGTTTTGTAGTCGAGAAGGCCAGATTCTGAACACATGGGGTTGGGAATACTGTAAGATCCATGTACTTTGTAATAAGCTGCTAATACATAAGAACTAGATATTAACCACTCTTAAACAATGCCTGTCCACTAGACACTGGAGCTGTGTTACGGGCAGGCAACTCATTTCTCCAAATACAGCCAACTTCATGAGTTGGGACACATTTGAGAAATCCTCATTTGGGACAACTCCAGTTCTCTGGGCACAAAAGGCTCTAAACACAGAGGAGCCAATACAATTTCACTGGGTGAGATTAGAGAAAGGAGAGCCTGGGTTTGTCTTCACTGCAGCATTAGCTTGAGCTGTCACTTAAGTGTTTCCCTAACCGGACACATAAAAATGCCTAGCTTTTGTTAAGCAGCTCTTCGAACTCGAGCTAGCAGGCCCATCAACCAGGAAGGGCTAAAGCTCAACTACTGCCAATATCTGGGCGAATGATGCAGTGGAGACTCAGTTTATTCTGTTATAGTGAATACAAACACTCCATGCAGCTGTGACCACACTAGGCAAATTCCAAAGGAGTTTACTTGAGCTAAGACTGCAGTGGAGACAAGCCCTTAGCTATGTCAGTGATAAGCATAGCTGTCCAGAGCTTGCTTAGCAGAAATGGGCCTTCTAGGTCAGGAAAGTACAGGCTCAACATGAGTTTTGTTCCAAAGACCCCAGGTTCAATACCCTATGCCTGTGACCCACCAAGAGATGTGCTTCAAATATAGTATAGGAGCCCTAGGAATGTGATGCTGATGAATGTCAAACATCCTGCAGGGTCATGGGCTGAAACCCAGCACTACTAAGAAGCCAATCAAATGAGTGAATTTGATGCTGTAAAAGAAACGCATTTCCACCGCCTCGTCAATGATGGATACTGTATCATTCATGGCTCAAACCAACCTTGTTTGAGGGCCATCCTTATCAAGCCTGCAAGTGTTTCGTACTGGACGTTCCCCCTCATAGCACACAATAATGTTTCCTTCAGTCTCCTGGGCCTCTGACTGGGCCATTGCTTGTGCCATCATCAGCACAGAATGCTTTCTAGTCAAAAACAGTCTGATCTCTTGGGGCCACCAATCATCTCCTCTTTCCATAAATAGTGTGAGAACGCGGGGAAGAGGGGTCAGAGTACAGAAAATTCATCACAGGGACAAAAAAATGCCAATAATCAGGATGTGAATGAGTGAATGATGTGAGGTGGAATTTTAAGACTCCCAGTAATGGAACTAAAAGTTTCTTTGGTTTTGTGGCAAGGGTTGTGATTTATAGCAGTGTTTACACAGAAAGACCAGTTGTAATCCCTCCTTACAGTGTTTACACAATCTTTAATATTTTCCATGTGGCTCAGTCTCTCTTTTGGGGAACAGCCGAGTGGCAATTACATGTAGAGCAGAAGTCATAACTGTCCCCTGCCCTGCTATTAAAGGGACTCCTTCACTTTGAAATCACCTCTGTCGGGAAATGTTTTACCTACTGCTGGGGCAACATACACCTTGAAAAGATGAAAGACAATCCCAGTTTTTGATTTGTTAATTTTGTTCATTTGACTCCTAATCATTTTCAGTGGTTCCTCTCTTTTATGCTGGTAGGTCTATTCCATCTGTGGCCATGCCAAAGATGAACAAAAAGCAAAGGAGACAATGACTTTTTTCCCCCCAAAAGTAGGAAATTATGAGTTTTAAAGCCATACACATATTGAGGGTATTGAAGAACAGATGTGATACTTCAAATTACTTTTAGTTACAATTTTAAACAAACGAGTACTAAAAACACTTCCGGTATTCTCTGTGTCTCCTCCCTCCCCAATCTATGTTCAATTAATTTATTTTTAATTGACTAGGTTTCAAGTCACCCTTTAACTTCTCATATGAAAAGGTAACAAAGTGGACAAGATAGATGCCATGTCAGATATAACGCCCACTTCACATTAGAAGGGTCTGCAGAAGGCAGCACAGAATACTAAAATAGGGCATGAACTCCTGAACCTTTAGCAAAGAAGCAAGAATGTAATTTATTCTGCTGCTATGGCAAGGTACTGTGGGAGCCTGATTCTGATCTCAGCTGCACAAGTTTCATGCTGCTGTACGACACGGACTCACATCAGTGTCACTGAGAGAAGCATCTGTGACCCTTTTTGTTGCTGTCATGATCTAACCCAATTCAGGTGGTAGGTAGTTCAAGTATCAACACGTCTGATATCAAAATAGCTATGTTTAACTTCAGTCCAAAACTATTAAAGTTGCGCTTGTAGAGAAATGTAAAGAACCCCGCCCTAGAGAAAGATGAAAGGAGCCAATCTCCCCTTTAAATTACCAACCAAGCCGGGGCCTTGACTCCCTTTTCAATGGGAAGTCAAAATGTCTGACTTCAATCAGTTTGTATAAACCAGCTTTTGTTTTTCCTTTTACCCAAATGACTCCACTCTTAAGGATTTATTGTAACTGGATTGCTTTTCTACCCAGCAGGGAGCTGTAGCACTCGCAAAGCTGTTCCACACAGTAGGTTTTCCGCTGATTGAATTTCTAGACTTTCAGCTCTTCGGAAATGTTTGCTCTTGTACAAGCTGTCAGAGGGGAAATTGTGTGCAGTCGATTTTGTCTCAGCTAATGCTGAGTATGGTTCCATATGCAGCCGGCAATGTGGCATTGAAAAAAAAGAGGATCAATCAAAATTGCTAAGGAAAACAAAGTCTCTGCCACAAAACAAAAACCAAACAGAGTGTATGTGAGGGGGAGGGGGGGAAGGAGGAGGGGCAGAAGCACAGGGAGAAGGGGATGAGATGGAAATCATTTCCTTCTATACAAATATGGGAAAGAAGCAACAAAATCTAACACTCAGAAAAGCTTTTGTTTAACACTATCGAAAGTTCAGGCTAAACAACTGCGCATTGGACTGAAGTGGACTGCTTCCATTTTAACAGATGTCACATACATAGTTGTCCTGCAATAATTTTTTTTTCATTTCAACGCATAACATAAGTGTTTATTGTTTAGCCTCTTTATAAAAATCATAATTTAAATTTTCACAGTCGTGCAAATTATTGGTTTTAAGCCTTTTTAATTATATTTTATTTAAATTTTCACAGTTGCAGAAAATAATGGGAGTCAGACAACTATTTAATGACAGTGAACACTGCGATTCAATAAAAGTCATGTTTTATACGCTGTTTAAATGAAAATGGTAAACATCCTGTCAAAATAGACAAAGCAAATATCCTTAAATCAAGGAGTCATACCTGTTCTTACAATTCATTGGCTAGTGCATTTGTAATAAGCCTAATTCAAAAGATTAAATCAGTGGATTTTGCCTCAATTCTCAAGCAAATTCTGATAATTTTTCTGTAAATTCTGATCATCAAAGGAAATATTTTGTCATCTGTTTGTATGTGCTTAGTGAAATCAACGTTTACCAATAATCTAACCCTTCCGAGCCTACATATAACAAAAGGGCAAATACAGAATCATTACCAGGAACAAACAAATTCACAAACACCTCATGTTTCTGAACATGCCACCTCACTAGGTACCTCACTGTGTAACCCTTACTGCCATGGTCACCTTAATTGTTTTCAGTTTGTGTCCACATGCCAACACATTTGCATAGTGACCTTCAGACATGTTCACGTCTTTTATACTATGCAATTATCGTACAAATGCATTCTGGGAAAACTTGAGCAGCTATTCCAGGGTGCCTCAGCTGCTGTTCTCATCAGAAAGCATTGTAGGTGACTACGCAAGAGGCACTTTCTCCGACCATACAAGTTTTGAGGATTTCCTACACAAGTCCCATAATCCTCTGCATTCTCAAACTACATCTACATTCAGGCTGATTTGCTACTTGTGTAGATGTGTTCCAAGTAGTGCACTAAAAATAGTAGGTTAGGCAGGGTAGCACAGCAGCTGCTTGTACAAGCCACCCAGGTATGTACCGAGGGAGTTTGGGCAGATATGTACTCAGGCAGCTAGCCTGAGCCGCTACCCTAGCTACACTTATTTTTAGTGCACTATCTTAAGCACATCTAGCATAGGTATGTCAATGTGAACTGGGAATCACACCTCTCTGTTATGTGGACATACTGACAGTGCTTTGGGATCTTTTTCCACCCACTAATACTTGCCTGGCCATTTACACTGCTATCTCTGCTCTAGGTAATAACTATTTAACAGTTTAGTGCCTGAACAGGTGAGAAATACATACAGAGCAACCTCAGGTACTTCATGAGAAGGAGGAAGCAGAACACAAAGAGGTATGCATGCATGAAGGACCTCTTAAAGCCCCTGTGTACACTAATATTTTTGTGTTGAGAAGAATCAGAGGGGTAGCTGTGTTAGTCTAAATCTAAACAACGAGAAGTCCTGTGGCACCTTATAAACTAACAGATTTACTGGAGCATAAGCTTTTGTGGGCAAAGACGCACTTAATCAGATGCATGCATTTTTGTGTTAGTGAATCTTAACTATATTTGTGTGACCAGGCTAAAATTTGGGACCACTCAAGGTTTTAACTTATTCATGAGGACAAAGGCAGTTCTATACGCTATAATTTTAACCATTAGGTATTTCGGTCAGGCAACAATAGAAGACAGTTATGGTCAAATGATTTTTCTATTTAAAGAATATTGCAACCAATGGGCCATTCTTCTATAAGGCACAGTAAAAGCCTACATGTTGCATAAATCTACCCTGAACTGCACCTTTTCTTTTCATGGGGTAGGGCTGAGAAGCTTCCTTGATTATAAAGGTCCTGAATCTGCTTTCCAGTGATGTGGCCAAAATGCTATTGGATTTCAGTGATGCTAAATCAGACCCTAACATCCCACTGCCTGGCATGGTGAGAGACCATCGGAAAGGTGGTATTTACCATAAGGAAAGGTTCATACAAGTAGGGAGACTCTGCTGCCATTTCCTTAAACTTTCATAATTTTCCCTCCCCATTTACTTCCCTCACTCCCCTCCTTCCAACTCCCACCCCATTTCAATTTTTGTGTGGCTTAGCAATTATCCTGCTCTGTTCCAGCACACTTCCCCAAGTCAGCACATTGCCTTCTTTCTCTTTCTTGTCTGAGACGGTCATCTGTGTTTCTAATCAGCACAGCAGCCATAGCAAGCCCAGATGATGAAAGGGAAATGTCTTGGCTCCAAAGACTACTGGAAGGGCCACTTGAATGATCAAAGGCACGAGGCACTGCTGTTTCCACTGTATTAGTTTAATGAACCCCATTAAGTGCTCAACAGATTGGATAAATAGTCATCTGCCCACTCCGCAACATTCGCTGTAAGTCAAGGAGTTTCCCCGATCCTCTGTTTATCTTTTGGGTGCTTATATTTCTTCTTGTGGTCAAAAAGAACAAACATTTTAAATAAAAAAAGAACAAAAAATAAAACAAGAGAGAAAATAACTGATAAAATAAGAAACGCCAGGCTACAAATGATCTGAAGCTTTGATCAATCTTTACAACTGATTCTATTAAGATTCACTCCAGCTGTCCCAGTCATTAATGTGTTGTCACTACTCCAGTTCAGGAAACTGACTCTAGAGCTGCAATAATGCATAGCGGCTAAATAAAGTGTTGCCTCAGAGCAAGATAAGTCATTCACAATTCACCACAGTTAAAAGATATTGCTTTCCAGTTAAAGAGACATTGTCAACTAGACGTAGTTTTGTTTAGAGGGGGATGAATAAAATACCCATTAGAAATAGAAAATAAGATTAAATATTTGAAGCGTGTGACCATCTGCAGGCTATGGCAAAAATAGAACAAAGGTTAGTCTATTTCCCCCAACCCCACAGCCCAAAGAAGGCCTCAGAACTGAAACAACCTCTTTAATCTCATTATGTATTTCAAGCATGTATTTTATTATGTTTTTTCGGTGTGTATGCACAGGCTGCAATCCAGCTAAAGCATGTATTCGGCAAGACTGCATGGGTTAGTAAGGAAACCTAGAGACGGCTCTTATATAGCACCCAATCTTATTTCTAACCAAGTTTCGTATTCTATAATAGAAAATTTAGCTTTCTAGATTTAAACTCGGAGCCAGATTTTAAGACCAAAAAAAATGGGGTTAAATTGGGTCATCCACGTTGCATGACCCTTCAAAATTAGCTCTGCATACTTGATCGGTCCCATTTTCAGCAACAGCCAACAACACGGTTCTTTCAATTTGCCTATTCTGAGCAAAACCGCAAAAGGCTTTCCCTCTCCTCCTGACCACATGAGGGCTCAACAAGAGGAAGTCCTATTGTATTTGTCTCCGGGAAATACTGAGAAGATTTGGGGAAAGGAAGAGATCTCAAGAATAACCACAGTGAGGATGCCCAGAACCCTAAACATGCCTCCTCCCCCATTACAGCACACTGGTTAAAAGTAATAACAGTTTTCTGCCAGTGGTTATTAACGAGTCAATGGATGTTGCACCAAGGAATAAATAACTCCGTATGTCAAGGAGTTTGAAGGTGACTCATGTTTCATTTGCGCTTTGGAATTATGTAAAATATAGGCAGGGCACTTGATCCTACTCTGCTGAAGTAAATTAAAGTTTGGCAACTGATTTCAACAGGGGTAGAACTGGGTCCATATTTCTTTGACATAGCATAAGCTGTATGGAGAGGCTCTACCACACCTCTCCTTGCCCTCACTTTAGCCTGTGCTGTCCAACCAGTGGCAATTACTATAGCGAACTAGCCACACTAAACAGGTCAAATAGCCACATGTGGCTAGTGTGTTGGACACCCCACAGCTTTAGACTACAACATATTTCCATCCACCCAAATTGGCTGTCGAGCCCCCTTTTATTTATTGTAATAACAATTACATTCCATTCATAACTGGAAATTATTTACTCTGCCTTTTTATGAAGGGGAAAGGTGACTCAAGAAGATTCAAGGAGCTGACAGCTATGAAAACAGGTTGAGCGAAAGCTAAGGCCCTTGGTACAAAAGGAGGAGATAATAAAGAAAAGGCAGAAAACAGATTAAGGACAAATAAAGGACCTTACCCTTCAAATATTTACTCAAGTGCAAAAACATGCTGAAGCAATTCCACTGACACCAATGAGATACGAAGGTCACTCACCTTGTGCAGTAACTGGAGTCCTTCGAGATAGTGTCCCCATGGATGCTCCATACTTGGTCTTGGTGCCATCCCGGCGCCTGGATCGGAGATTTTGCAGCAGTCCCTGCCAGGCCGTGCATGCACCCTCCAGTTCCTTATCTACCCCGGAAGCTCCAGGTCCGAAGCAGAGGGGAGGAAAGTGGGTCATGGAGCATCCACGGGAACACCATCTCGAAGAACTCCAGTTACTGCACAAAGTGAGTAACCTTCATTTCTTCTTTGAGAGGTCCCTGTGGATGCTCCATGCTTGGTGACTAACAAGCAGTTTCGCCCCTTGGTGGCTGGGGCTTCGGAACATTATGGCAAGCTGACGAAAGTACTGATGAGCCCACTGTGGTGTCGCCCACGTAGGAAAGTGTGTAGTGCTTAGCAAAAGTAAGTTGCGATGCCCAAGTGGCTGCTTTGCAAATGTCCGTTAGCGGGACATTGCGTAGGTATGCTGTGGAAGCAGATACAGCCCTGGTGGAATTAGCTGTCAAGCGTAATGGTGGCTGTATGCAAACTGCAATCCATTTTGACAATCTCTGCTTTGATATGGGGTGTTCCTTCACTCAATCGGCGAAGGCAAGGAATAGGCGAGGTGATTGTCTGACGGGTCTGGTTCTTTCTAGATAAAAGGCCAATGCACGCCGAACATCAATGGTGTGCATGGCAGACTCAAAAGAGTTGACGTGAGGCTTTGAAAAGAACACAGGTCGGTTTACCATTTCGTTTATGTCAAATGAGTATGGGACCTTTGGTGGGTATTTTGGATATGTATGAAGGGTAACCCAATCTCTGTGGAATACTGTGAAGGGCAGTTCAGCCATGAGAGAGGCTATGTCACCCACATGGCAGGCCGACATGATGGCAACCAGGAACACAACCTTCATGGAAAGGTGCGATTGGAAGCATGAGGCGAGGGGCTTGTAGGATGGTCTGGTCAAGGCTCGCAGCACTAGCCCGAGATCCCAGGTAGGTACCAGTTGTATAATGTCAGGATGTGAAAGATGCAATCTTTTAAGAAATCTCTTGGTGATACAGTGAGTAAACACAGAACGGCCGTCAATTTTGCAATGGAAGGTCATTATGGCTGCTAGGTGTACTTTGATGGAGCTAAAGGAGAGTGATGATTGTTTTAAGGTAAGGAAATAAAGGACAGGGGTGTCAAGGATAGGACAATGTGCATCATGTTGAGAATCGCTTCAATTTGTAAGTGTAGGAGGTGCAGGTGGAGTCCTTATGGCTGTGGATGAGGATTCCTTGGATCTGTCCTGGAAAGAATAGTTCTCCCTGGGAAATCCACAGAGGAGCAATGCTGTTAGATGTAGCTTGCATAGACCTGGGTAGGCGTGCCTTGTCTGCCCAAGAGTGATCAAATTACATTGGAGGGGAAGGTTGATGGGTGTGTGAATCAACATTTTGAGGAGAAAGGGTTATCACAGTTGTCTGAGGGAGGCAGGGGCCATCAGGATGACTGTGGAGCCATTCGTCCTGATCTTCTGAATGTCTTTGGCCAGAAGCGGTATGGGGAAGAGGGAGGGAAGCACACGCAAGGTCCTGATCCCATTGGATGAGGAAGGCATCCCCCAGAGATCCTTACCCCATGCCCGCTCTCGAGCGGAATTGAGTGCATTTGGTGTTATGCGATGTTGCAAACAGATCTATCGATGGTTGGCCCCACCTGTGAAAAAGGGAGTGTGCTAGCAACCAGTTTAGTACCCATTCCTGATGTTGGGGGAAATGCCTGCTGAGAGCATCAGCCGTCAGGTTGGAGACACCTGGTATGTGGATCATGGAGAGGTGGATATTGTGTCTGATACAGAAGTTGCACAAATTTTATAGCTTCTGTGAAAAGGGAAGGAGATCTGGCTCCTCCCTGTCTGTTGATATAGAAGACACAGGCAATGTTGTCTGTGAGGACACGGACACATTTGTTGGCGACAGAAAGCAGGAAATGCCTGCAAGCATTGTGTACGGTGCACAATTCTAGGAGATTTATGTGTAAGGACATCTCTGGGGTTGACCAGACGCCTTGGGCAGTCTGATTTCGGAAATGAACACCTGATCCAGTAAGAGGCATCGGTTGTAATCATGCACGAGGGGGAAGGCTGGAGGAAGGGGACTCCTGTGAAAAGGTTGGCTGATTCTGTCCACCAAAGGAGCGATGTTTTGACCTCTTGCGGCATCATGATCGAGAGTGACATGGGGTGTTTCCGAGGTTTGTAAGCTCTGGAAAACCAAATCTGTAGGTAACGCATGTAAAGTTGAGCATGCGGTACTACGAATGTTATGGCTGACATGTGGCCAAGATGTTGTAAACAATCTCTGGCTGTGGTGCGGCGGCGAGATAGATCGTTGTGGCTAGAGTCTAAATGGTGAGGAATCCTTTGTGAGGTAAATAGGCCCAAGCAGCCGTAGAATCTAGGCATGCTCCGATGAACTGTATATTTTGGGAAGGGTGAATGGAAGACTTCTCCCAGTTTATGCGGAGCCCTAGATTTTGAAAGCACCGCGTGGCAGTCGCTGTTACACGTGCTGATTCCGTCTGCAACAATGCCTTGAGAAGGCAGTCGTCGAAATAGGGGAAAATGATTATTCCCATAGGGTGAAGGTGAGCTGTGACTACGATGAGTACATTGGAAAAAACACGAGGGGCCGTGGAGAGACCGAAGGGTAGAATTCAGTACTGGTAGTGGTCATGGCCTACCACGAATCTCAGGAATTTTCTGTGAGCAGGATGGATTAGGATGTGAAAGTATGCATCCTGGAGGTCGAGGGCTGAAAACCAATTGCCTCGTTGCAATGCCTGGATGATGGTAGATAAAGTGACCATGTGAAAATGTTGTGTTTTGACTAATCTGTTCAGTTTTAGCAGATCCAAAATTAGCCTCCATCCTCCTGATTTCTTTTGAGTTACAAAATAGCAGGAATAGAAGCCCCTACCCCTGTGCTTATGTGGAACTGGCTCCATGGCTCCTAGATGTAGAAGACGAAGCATCTCTTGTCGTAGCAGGGTCTTGTGAGAGGGGTCCCTAAAGAGGGACAGGGTAGGAGGGTGGGAGGGAGACTTGGAAAGGAATGGTATGGTATGGTATGGTATGGTATGGTCAGACAGAATAATGTTGAGACCCATCTGTCTGAGGTGATGTAAGCCCACTGGTGGTAGAATGGGCAAAGCCCATCTTGGAAGGTTTGCATGGTCCATCTCATCATTGAAATTTGTAGGGGGTTTTCCGAAGCCCTCGACCAAATCTTCAAATTTGCTTGTTAGCTGGTGATGGTTGAGGGGCCAACCCGGAAGACTGTCTTCGTCTCCGAGGCCGGGTTCTGTTTAGTTAGGATTGTTATCCTGCCGTTGGTTAAGGTAGGACAGGTAATGTGGCCACTGGTATGGTTGGTAGCAGTATTCTCTCCACCTGTTGGCAGGTGTATTTATCCCCAACTTGCGGAGAGTGGCATGGGAGTCCTTAATTGTGTTGAGGACTTCATTTGTCTTGGCTGCAAACAATTTTTCACGGTCAAACAGCAGGTCTTCTACCGTAGATTGGATTTCACACGGGGTAGCCGGGGAAAACCAAGAGGCTCTGCGCATAACAATGGCAGTAGCTGTGGTTCTAGCGGCAGTATTGGCTGCATCAAGTGCTGCCTGGAGGGCAGCTCTAGAAATGGCGTGTCCCTCTGAAAGTAAGGCGGAAAATTGTGGTCTTTTTGCCTAGGGGTATCATCGACGAAGTCCATGAGCCTGGAATAATTGAGAAAGTCGTATTTTGCTAACAAAGCGGAGTAGTTTAAGATTCTGAACTGTAAAGCTGCAGAAGTATAAATCTTATGCCCAAATAGATCGAGCCTCTTTGTGTCCTTGTCCTGCGGAGTGGTGTGGAAGCGATGCTGCTTTGCCTGCTGGTGTGCGTCCTCCACCACTAGTGAGTTCGGTGTGGGATGAGTGAAGAGAAATTGTGAGGTGTTGGCAGGCAAGTAATATTTCTTGTCTGCACGCTTGCACATGGGTGGAATCGATGCAGGTGCTTGCCAAATTGTGTTTGCCGGGTCTAAAATGGTAGGATTGATGGGGAGGGCAATTTTGTAGGATGGAGCAGCCTGGAGTGTATCAGTAAGCTCATGCTGGGGTTGCACCACCTCCTCCGTGGCGATTTTGAGCTCAACCACAACTCTCTTAAAAAGATCATTGAAGTGCTAGAAGTCATCCGAGGCTGATGGCGATGGTGGTGGCATGATCACCTCGTCCGGTGATGAAGAGGAGTTGGTGGGCGGTGATGAATCAGGGGGGCGACTCCTCCATTGCTTGGGGCACCTCTGATTGTTGCATCCATGTGAATGTTCAAGGTGTAAGAAAGGCAGCGTGTTTATAAGGGCTCTCATGCAGGCTATCGTGTCTCCTGTATGAGCCCCAAGGACTCCAATAAGGCCATTGTGTGGGATACAGCACTGGAGGAGGCATCCAGTGGTGTCCATACCAAGGAGGAATCACTCTTGGATTGTATTTGGGCTTGTAATATTGCATCAGAGAGCTGTGGTGCAGAGAGAAGGAGGCCTGTACCTCTTCTTCATCATTGCTAGAGAAATGTGACTGCACCAGGGATAAAGCCCGTGCTGTCATCAGTACTGGCAAAGCATCGGTGCCAAAGAGCGGTGATTGAGCGTAAGATGTGACTGCCAAGTCAGCACTTTGCATGTACGGCAACAGTGCCGTAGTACTGAAGTTTGTAATGTGTGCCTGTACGGTGCAGACGGGGTGTTTGGTACGGATGACAGAGACCGCTGGTATGTCGGTGGTACCAAGTATATGAGTGGTGCCAATGATCTGATCAGTGCCGACGAACAAGAAGGTACCGTCGGTGTGGTGGAAACGGTCAGTGCCATAGAGCCCGGTAGCGATAATCGCGTTGGTGCCGTAGTCTTCGGCACCGATGAAATTGTCAGTACCGGTGGTGCCTGAGCTGGTACCGATGTGGATGATGGTACCGAGGTCCGTGTACGTGCGGTCTTAGGGTAATGGCTGAGCCCTTTGCCGTCGGTGCCGGCAGCGCGCAACAGTGCCTGGACACCTGAGGTGCCCGGTGCGTCGTAAGTGCTGACACGAGGCCTCTGCGCAGATGGCTTGGGCAGAGACCGTTTCCTGGAGGAGGGCTGGTGATGGGGCACAGAGGAACTCCTCTTTTGGGGGCCTTCTTGCCCTGAGGTGAGCCTGGGAGTGAACGTATCTCCCTAAGCTGTGTTCCTGGGACCGAAGCCCGGTGTGCTTTCTTCTCCATAAGGAAGAGTTTGAGGCGAAGATCCCTGTCCCTACGAGTTCTGGCCTTAAGTTTGGAGCAATGGGGACAATCCTGAGAGGAATGGTGTTCTCCTAGGCACCTGACACATTGCGAATGTCCGTCTGAGATAGGCACTGTCTCTCTACAGGAGGCACAGCGTTTGAAGCCTGGAGAGCCGGGCATAACAAAAACCTTTTTTTTTTTTTGGGTGGGGGGAGGAGGGAGAAACTATTACTAACTATCAAATCTGTTAACAACCTAACTAAAATTAAGAATTAATTGCTAATGAAAGGTGAAAGGTATGAACAAGGCAGGGAACTGCAGAGGTCCGTCTGAGGCCGAGGGCGCGGTTGAGAAGGAACTGGAGGGTGCGGGCTGCACATGAGCGGTGCTAAGTAGCATGGTGAGCACCAGTTGGTACCACACTTGCGCGGCCCAGCAGGGACTGTTGCAAAATCTCCAATCCAGGCGCCAGGACGGCACTAAGCCCAAGCGTGGAGCATCCAACGGGGACCTCTCGAAGAATACTTGTTTGAGCACAGGTAAGCATGTGCTACATGTTTGCAGGCTCCTGAGCCAAAAACCTGATCCTTAAAAGCAATGAAAACAAAATAGATGTGTGAGTAAAATATATGAAAGCCAGTACAGTATCATACCTAATATCTATAATTAAGCAGAAAAATAAAATATAGCAATACAGATTGAAGAGAAAAACAGCTTTAATAAACTGTGCCAAGTAATAAGCTTTAATAGCTAAAACAGAAAATCTGCTGTGATAGCCAAGACTAAATAATAAACAGAGGGCAATAGAAAAGTACTGATGGAGTTTGTGCTGCATTCCGTCTGACATGTTGATATTGTCTAATTAGAGCCAGCTCCTTCAAATACTAAGGGCCTGATGCAAAGCCCACTAAAGCCAAAGGAGCCTTTCCACAAATTGTTTTGGGATCAGTCCCCGAAGTACAGACCACAATTTGGAGTGCAGTGGGACAATCACCCGAGTAAACTTGTGCTGAAGCGTTTGCGGAATCTGAGGTCTTTGGGCAATACTCTGACTATACCATTTTAAAACACTGACTGTAATTCCAGGTGCTAGCTAATGAATGACTAATCATTCTGTGATGGAGAAGATATGGTATGCCGAGAATCATATTTAATGCAGGATGGTGTTATTGAAAACAGTGAATTATAGAAAAAATATAACCACATAACTGACTGAAAAGAGAAGGCCCTCTGGCTGACACTTCAAGTAAAGACAAAAAACCCTCCATACGCCTGGTGAGAAATACTCCTCTGACTAGCAAATAAACGTGTCTGCTCACACTATAAGCAGAACAAGGCTATGCATTACTACTTAACATCTATACTGGGTCAGAGGAGTTTCAAAATGTAAGTGAATGCAAGAGGAAACTGAATAAAATAAACTATAGACCTAAAGATGGGGTGGGAGGTTCAATGAACATGATCCACAACTGGCAAGTACTAAGAGACAGAGATTAATTCTCTTTCCAAGATAGCAAACCTGTGCTAGATGCAAAGACAAGGACACCTACATGACCAGCTGGTAATGCAGGTACCTCACCTCACTAGCTTCTGTGGATAAATGTATTTAGTAATCTTTCTCCATTCATTATATAGGGACCCTACTTGTCTAATTTTTGCTTTGTGCATCCCAGTGTTATTTAAATTATTTTCTAGGCATCCAAAATTAGGGCAAAGCGAGTGAGGCGGTTGCCTTGGGCCACGCGCATTCAGGGCCCCGCGGCCCTGTGCATTTAAGGCCCCATGATGCCCGGCTCCGCCCACCCAGCCACTCATTCGCTGCCCTGACTGGGAGCTGTGTGGCCATGCAGCTCAGCCACGCTGCCTTGGGCCCCGCAACCTCTTTGGCTGGGCCTGTCGCTAGCCACATCAAAGTAACATGGGGGGCATAAGGGTACAACTGACAAAAGTGCACAGGAAGATGGTACTGGCATGAGGGGCAGTTACACTGACTTGCTGATGGGTAGTGGTGGACAACAGAAAAAGAGGCTTTTATTCTCTGACCTTTTTTTTTAAACTTACAATGAGTTTGGCCTCCTTAAACAAGTCCAGGTATAGGCTTGGAGGTTGGTACATTTGAAGTCATATGATCTTTTCTAATTGTTCTAATTCACTGTTTTATTCTAAGACACTTCTGGACCTATGGCTGTGTATGGAATAATTCTTGGCACTTCGGTGTCTCATCACTCTTCGAGATATCTGGCAAAGGCCAGGAGGAGGCAAATGCTACCTGACCCAGGGCACTTGCTCAGAGGCAATAACCCCAGCATGGGTATCAGTGTGTCACATTCAGGCTGACCAAAGTTGGCAAAGTGCAAAAGGATAGCCTGGCGAGCATGAATAATAATAGGAGTAAGGAACCTAAAGGTTACTCAAAGGTTATGGAAAACATTGTGGATGCTGAAGAAGCCACTCACGCTAATTTCTGAGCTCCCCAAAATTGGTTCTTTACCCAACATGGAGCCAAAAACCTATAGTCTCTAGGCAAATTTCTCACTGAAGCAAAGGGACTGCAAGATTCAGATCACACATCCAAATCTGCTCTCTGTTAAACCCAGTACCCCTTTCCAGTCAAAGGGACTGCACAAGTTGACCTGTATGTGGAATCTGACCCATGGAGTTTCAAATCAGCACATGTGCCCTCCATGTTTTGACGCTCAGTTCAAGATTACCAATCTCCATTCTCAAACAAACTGAACTCAGGACTTCCGGGACTAAGGTATGATGTCTCTACATCTTGAGCTCAAGGATTAAGTCTCCTACTAGGCACCTATATGGATCAAGCACAGAAAGGAAAGGGTAATACACTAAGAAAAGTAGATTGCACCTTTTTGCCCATTTGACTCAATATGTATTGGAGCCACTTAAACATTGGAAGCAGGTCCAGTGGGGGAATGTCTAACCTGTCATGGTGAGTTACATGTCTTTGGTGTCAGGACACGTAGATACACTGTGTCTTACATCATAAGACAATGACTTGGATAGTTCCACCACACAAGTCCACAACTGATAACCTGTGCTCAAGATGGCCAGGGATGTCGCATGTAGGCCTACCATACATGGATGGGCTGTGCAGCATAGCAGGAAGCTTGAACACTGCTCACTTTCACTGGACCTGTCTCCAGCTAGTTTTATTGGCAGTTCATTCAGCTTTCATGCCAGCTACAGAATGATACATCCAATAATTATCAAAACAAAAAGGATTAATGGAATCCCTATTAACAGCTTCATTTTGTGAGTCTTTTACACAAACTTCATGGCTGATTCCCTTGCTGTGTGTTGGGTACTACTTTGCATCTTGGCCAAATCCTAACCGTGCCCAATAAAGCTCTATTTATTTTACCTTGGGATCTTTCCATCGGCCTGTTTGGATGGGCAGAGCTCCTTCTTTTCTGCTTTGGTGTCTTTTCCATTTTAGAGTAATAAACTTAAAAAGATTTTAAAATAAATAAATAAATGTAACAGGAAACTCTCATGGCTTCAAGATCTCACATTCTGGAGAGAATTTAGGACAAGAGACAATACTAACAAATACAATTTGTACCAGACTTTAAAGACTACGTACTCAAGCCAATGATCACACACATACATAAACTCATGCTGTGAATTCTTTTATGAGCTTGCTGGAGGTAATGTAAGAAAGCATGTATTAAGACCTCTACTCTTTTTTTCTACCATATTAATATTATCATTTTATTTACTTTTGTTCTCACCCTGCATATATAGCCTAGCTTTTCACCTCAACAACGTGAACGCCACTGTGTTCAAAGAAGAGAGTAGCGAGCTGTAGATTTTAAGGCTGGTATCACAAACACATCCAAAAAGAGTCAACATAGAACAATTTTCAGGAACAGTTACGCAGTCATCAGGGTAGACTGGACTGCATTTTACTTGGAACCCAAGACAACACAGTGGCTTTCAGGCCAGAAATCCCACTCTGGATACTTTTGTGGTCACCATTGTTTCCTTTCCACCTTGGAAGCAAATTGTGTGCTAAGATCAATGGATGAAAGGAAAAGATTTACCACAGAAATACCACAGTTCTCTCATCCCCAGCAAGGCTGAATATAAACATTTTGTAACACAAGCATCTCAGTTTTACTTTAAAATGGGATGAGTTTATTAAAAATTGGACTACTGGGTTCTGGGGCTACTCTACCAGTATAGCTACAGTGCAATAATTATTCTGCTATTTCTATGCTGATAACTCCACTGTCTGAACATTCTAGTCTGCAATAAAAATTCATTTCAAATTATTGGTTGAGTTATAGGAGCATAACAATGGAATATTCTACTATATGCTGGTCAGTTTCTCTGCATAGACTAGTCCCTCAGGGTATGTCTACACTACAGCGTTAATTCAAGTTAACTATTTCAAATTAAGCTAATTCGAATTAACTCATCTACACACAAAACCTATTTCGAAATAACGTTTTGCTATTTCGAAATAGCACGTCCACACAGAGTGAACCCTGAACCGAAGTTAAGGCTGGCCAGAACCAGTGCCGGCAGGGCATCAGGTTAGGACTTAGTGTGTGGGGCTGCTGCTGCCTGAGGCTAACTGAGCTCCGTGCTTAAAGGGACCCTACCCCCACCCCAGACGGACAGTTGTCAGGGTTCCCCGCTTGCTTGTCTACCTCGATGAGGGACAGCAAAGCAGTCCTGTCTTGGAGTGGCGTGAGTGCCCGCACTCGGGACACCACAGCACTCGGCCACATGGAGCCAGAGCTGCCCCTGGGCACGCCTGTGCGTCTCGTGGGGTCGCTGCCATCAACCCGGCTGCACTTGCTGCAGACTGCCATCCGGGAAGTCCATCAGGGGACTGTCAGGATCCAGGAGGCCCTGCGGGAGAGCATCCACCCCGACGAACCCTCAGAGCCACCCCGGTCCTCCCCACCGGGGGTCATGCCCCATTCCTCCCTCATGTCCTTCCACTTACCCCTCCCTAGCCCCCTTCCTGATGTCAAACAAAAGACACGTATGTTCAAAAATAGAAACTGGGTTTATTGAACAAAACTGGGGGGGGGGGCGGGATGAACCTCTGGGGAGACTGGGAAAAGGAGGTGGGAGAGGGGAAGAGAGAGGGTGGAGAGGGGAGGGGGAAACCTGGGAGGAGGGAGCTGGAAGGGGGAAGCAGGGGGAGGGGAAGCTCAGGACCCAGGGTTGGGGGACTCGCCGAACCAACTTGATTTTCATGCAAACCTGCTCCTGGATTCGCATATGGCCTTTGGTGGCCAGGCTGGCAGCTATCCTGCCATAGACGGCCGCATTCCTCCATCTAGTGCGGAGATCATGGACGTTGGAGGCATCCCCCCAAACCTGAATAAGGTCCATGATCTTCACCCTGGACCAGGAAGGTGCCCACCTTGTCCAGCCCCTGTCAGGCTCCTGGGAGCTGACAGACTGCTCCTGGGGAGCGGTGGAGGGCTGGCTGCCAGTGGCTTGCTGGCTCATGTTTTGGGGCCAGTGGGTCAGGGGCCCCGGTGGCCGCTGCTGGCTCTGGGCTGGCAGGTTTGGAGCTGGAACAGGCACTGTGGCCAGGGTCTACCCCTTTAATGGCTCCAGGGCTGGGGGGAGAGGAGAGTAAGTTTTCCTGGTTGTGCCCAGAGTGGCCACCAGGGCTCCCTGGGAAGGGCTGGAGGCCCCCTATTTCGAATTAAGTGTCTACATAGCACTTAATTTGAAATAGCTATTTCGAATTTGGCATTATTCCTCATAGAATAAAGTTTACCAAATTCGAATTAAGCGCTCTGCTATTTCGAATTAATTTCGGAAATAGCGGTTTGCATGGATAGATGCTGTTAAAGTGAATTTGAAATAACAGCTGTTATTTCAAATTAACTTTGCAGTGTAGACATACCTTCAGTGTTTTGTCCCAGACCAAGTAGACCTTCTAATTTTACAATAGTGACAGTTTGGTCTGAGTTGGAACTGCAGGAACAGGTCTTTGGTAATTATTTTGAAAGTTATTTCTGCCACAACAATAGATGCTGCTTAGGGCTCATTTGCAAAAGAAAGCTGCATTCATTTGACACTATTGGTGTGATTTTAAACTGATTTAATTAAACCAGTTCTGATTTAGTTTAAAAGATGTCTGGACATTTGAGTTTAAATCAGGCTGACTCTATTATTAATCATTTTAAGGCAAAACAAAATAAGCTAGACTTAAACCAAAACAAGAATGTCCATGAAAGGGTTTGCATTGATTAAAAAATGGGTTTAAGTTAAACCAGTGCAACTTTATCTTAAGCTGCTACCATGAGAATCAGGTGATGTCACACCAGGATTCAAGTAAACACAATACCAGCCAGAGATAAACGTAAGGCTGTTTCCTACCATCTTGTGCACACAGATTATCAAAAAGTGAGGGAGGTATGGCCACAATTTCTGCAGCAGGGATTCAGGAGAGTAGAAGAAAACTCAATCACAAGTCAGTTTACTGAGCGAGGAAAGACTGCATAGGCAAGGGGAGGGCTAGAGAATCTATTTCAGCACCAAAGAAACAATCCCCCTCAATGTTCCTCCAGTGTGTTTTCAGAACTGACCTGTGTGAAATTTAAGAAGAGAATGGATATAAATCAAGGAGGAGAAAGTAATAAAAAAGCTCCCGGCAGACTTGATGACATGTTGATAATGTTCTCGTCCTGGAGTCAGGGTGACACCAGCCCAAAGAGGATCTATAGAGCTAAGCCCACATACCAACGATTTACTGGTGTCATGACAGTTTTCATTGATCAGAGGCCAACAATTACTGGATCCCATCCCGTTGCCTATTTCAGTATCAAGCTCTGGCTTACAATCAAAACACTAGCCCTGCTTCTCCACAGTTCATGTGCCAACTTTGCACTAGTTGCTCAAGCCAAGCAAGAATGATATGCAAATCTGGCAGGTGTTTGGGGCATACCAGTGCAGCTCCCAAGCCCAGACATTTAAAAAAAAAAAAAAAGCAGAAAGGCTAGGGGAGTCCTGATCTACTGCAGAGAAGCTACAGGCTTTGCACAGTGCACAGTAAACAGGCCCCAGGAACAAGAGACATGTCTCTCAGGCAGCAACAGAAAAGTCCAATTATTTTCTCTCACTATAAACAAGAACATTCTTTATATCCCTCCAGATTGTCTGCAGACATCTCTCACCATCAAAAGGGACAAGAACTTACAAATAAATAAACCAACTGGTACTACCAATCACAGAAAGATTTGGGGATATTTTTTAAGTGTAGGCAGTCAATAGACAAAAGATTCCTTTCCACTCCTATGGAAAAAAAATGTGTGTCAAACGTCACTGATATCTGCAAGGGCATATTCAAATAGCCGGAATTAAATTGTCAGCGCAAGATGAATAAGAGTCAGTGTGTGTGAAGGTGCTGGCAAATAAGAATTTTTCAAGCATATTACAGTATTTTAAACACAGCCAAGGGTGTGTAATATGCTGTGGCCTATTGGTATCTATCTATAATATGCTTAGCACTCTAATGGCTGAAAATCTCTGAGAGCATCCATCTATCTATCAGTGTGACAACCCAAGCAAGTTGAGGATAGAACTAGAAAAATAAACCTGAGTGCCTAAATTTAAGCACATGACTGCCACATGTATAAATGTTAGGTACATGCCTAAGTATACTGCTGAATCAAGGCATTTATGAAGAGTAATTCTGGGTTATCCTATAAAATCCAACTTTCCTAAACCTGCTGACATGAATAAAAGACTTGCTCTCCATCCCACCAACAATCTCTCTCTAAATTATTTAGCCAAAATTCACACAAACAAAAGCCACTCAAAAATCCTAAGAGGGAAAATGCCAACAAGAGCATTCCTAATGAGGAAAGATCCATTTTCCATGAATCATCATCATTTAGTAGTGACTTTTTGTTTCAGACAGAAGTGTGATTGTTAAACTGAGGGCATCAACCTCTATGCAAATCTTGCACTCCTGAAAGGAGGCAGATTAAACGCTGGAAGACAGATGCCCCCTTTTCATCCATAGCTACAGCATTGACAATGGCAGTGCAAATTTTTCCTTGCTGTCCCTGGTACACATCTGAGTCAGATGCCTACTCAGTCTACTGTGACTGCCAACAAGTGCTTATTATTATTACACGTTGGGACTCTCGTCCGCCGGACCACAGATGTTCCTGGACCAGGGAGTCCTGGCTGGGAGCCCCAGTGGCAGGAGTTCTGGGGAGCGGTGGGGCTGGGACCAGAGCTGGAGCCCCAGTAGCACAGCTGGGGATGTGATGGCCCCAGTAGCAGGGCCAGGACCATGGCAGCCCCAGAACTGGGGATGGGACCAGGGCCACAGAAGACGTGGCAGCTCCGGTAGCGGGGACAGGGACGCAGAAGTCCAGGCTGCTAGGGCTGCAACAACCCGGGCCAGCAGCGGGGTGGGGAGGTGGGCTGGTAGCAGGAGACCTCCCCTGCTCCAGCAAATTCTCTATTTCGGGACCAGTCAGATCCCGAGGGTGCTGGACCAGAGAGGTCCAACCTGTATTTGTCTGAAGGTAGCATCTAGATGCCTCAATCATCTGCCAGAGGCCGATTGTGCCAGGCATTGTTCAAATGCAAAGAGAAGGTCTCTGCCCGAGACCGCTTACTCGGTATTACTGTGCTTTTGAGGCACAGACTCCTAGCTGCTAGGATATGGGTGAAACCCCAACTCATTCTGCAAGAAGAACATTCAGATAGACATTGCAACCATCCCAAGGCAAACTCTGAACAGATTACTTGAGAGAAGAGAAGCTCTCTATGCTCTTTTATCAGACTCTGTGCAGCTCCCCAGTGGATCACAACTTAAAAAAAGGGGGAAGTATTTTGTTTAATACAGGCAGGTTGTTGACAGCAACTCGGCAGTATTTTCCACACCACAGGAATTAAATAGAGTGGACAGAATATCTGCAGGGCCCAGAGAACGTTATTATTTTCCTCTTAGCAACAGCCAAGTGTTATACAATGTGTCCTCAAGGAATGCATACATCTTTCAACCCCCTCCAGTTGCAGTCCCTATCTGTATTTTAAACCCTTCCTGCAGTTGATAAAGACACCGATTTCTAACAGCTGCAACATCAGTAAAACACAGTTTCAAATTTCTATTTTTTTTTTCCAATACATCATGGAAGTTCCAATCTGTGCCTCTCCAAATAATAACACAATGACAACGTGGAGCCTGGCTGTGGGAAATACCTTTCCTCATGAACAGAGATGAAGGACTAGTGATCTCTGAGCAGAGGACTGGGAAGTAGGAACCCTGGCTCACACTCATTTGTAAATGGCAAAAATAGCAACCTAAGTCACGAGTCGAAGGAATAATTGTAGAGAATATTGCCAATGAGCACTGTATCAACATCATGCATATTTAGCCTACTAAGCATATATAGGTTTCTTCCATGTATACCCCCCCAGCCCTAACAGCACAAGTTTGCTTTCCCTTTCCTGCTAGCACTTAGCTCGCCTGGTGTTCATCAACATGCCCTTCTGGTCAGGCATCTGTTTCAGCTTCAGCTGATCTGTGAAGAAAGGTTCTCATGTTCAAAGAGGCCAAATTATTACCTGAGAGGGTCCCCAGATCAGAACATCTGCTGCCAGTAAATAAGTTGGTTTTTGAATATCAGAGTTTTAGAGCACCAGAGAAGTCATCTGTTTATACAAGGCTTGAAAGGTTTACCCCATACTTACTAGCCCAAACACTAACCAGGACATGCAATTCCGATGAGGCCATTCTCCTTTGCCTTGCAATTTAAAAGAATGAACAGCTGTGTGCTACTCACTGAATTTAGCTGTCAATTTTCTGTCATGCAATCAGCTACATTTTTTTAAATGTTACCTGTTACTAGGCTAATCAAATAGCCAAAAAAATTATAACGTTATTGAATAAATTTCACTGGAATTTGTTGAATAATGAATTTGATCAAGTAAACTCTGGCCAAATATAGAACTAGCCCAATAACCCACAAAAGTATTTGTCAGATAAATTATTCAAGGTATAATGGTGATGTAAAAAACAAACAAACTATATCAATTGAATACTATTAAAAAGGTCCTAATCACAACATCGCTCTTCGCTCTTGTTCTGCCTTCTCTCTCTCTCCTTGGCTTTACTCCACTGTCTCTTTTCTATAACTGACCTTGGTTTTTCTTTTATGGAATTATCTTCCATTTCCAGGTCCCCTTTCACTCCCACAAGCATCCTTCTTCTCCTTCCTAACCATGTTCCATCCATTTCTCCTTCCATCTCACCTCCACCCCAACAACTCACCTACACACAGTACTTCAAATCTGTGTCAAATGCATGGTGGAAAAAATAATCTACTAGATATAGAAAAACATTAAAACGGCCATACTGGGTCAGTACTAAGGTCCATCTAGCCCTATATCCTATCTTCTAGCAGAGGCCAATGCCAGGTGCCCCAGAGCAGGTAATCATTAAATGACCCATCCCTTGTCACTCATTCACAGCTTCTGGCAAAGAATCACTGTCTAGGGACTACACCCAAGTGAGAAGCCAACCCTCATTTCCTAGCAAGTAAGAAGGGGCGAGGTTACTGAGATTTTTACAGGGGTGCCCTTCTGTAGGCCCTGCTCAAGGCTTCATCTTCCATATCAGCTTTCGTTAGTAGATGCCTGATGAATATGAAGCCCACACTCCTACTCTGTGACATGAATACCAAGTTATTGGACAGATCCTGACCCAAATTAAAATCCACTTTACACCATGCTAGTGACACAAAGAGAACTTAGGGTTGTCCTAATAGAGCAGATGAGAGTTCTCCAGATGCTATTCCAAACTATGCTGGGGTAAGGGCAAAACTCTTCTGAAACTCGGCAATGCCCTGAGCAGCAGCAGAGGCACTGCAACTGTCTGCAGACTCAAGAAGAGACCACTGTATTGCATATGATTGATATCACTATACTCTGTTCATATTTGCAAGGTTAACTTTGCAATCATATGGGCTGTACTGACTAGACAGGGCCGATTAATCACTTGTGAAGGTGTGCTGCCGCACAGCTTAGAGGGAACACTGTCTAGAAGGTGGGGGGGGGGGGGGAAGGAGAGGTTTATAAAAGGAAAACTTAGACTCCACAGAAGCTGCTGGCACTCTCTGGATAAAAGTTCCTGAGTTCCTGCAAAGACTATTTCCAAAACTTCCTGTATTTGGTTTGGTATCACGTGGTGAACATCAGAGAAGGAACTGCAAAAGAGTGGTAACATCCAGAAAGCTAACTTGGTGGACTGACACATAATATACTTGTGCAACTCTCCAACTTTATGATGCTGAAAACAACAAAAGGACACACACACACACACACACACACACAAAAGAGGTGGACCAGCTATGATAAAGGCAGCTGAGGATCACAGGAATAGGAGCTCCTCCTACTTCAAACACAGGTACAGGTATCAGAAAGGGATTTTTCTTCTTATCTATGCCATTAGTATACAGGTGAGCCTTCCTCCTTCCCACAGTGAGGTGACATCATCTTGTGTTTAAGAAGCTATTTAAGATTGATGCTGAAGTGAAAAAACTATTCTGCTTATGAAAGCTTGCCCCGCCCCGATAGTTTAAAGCAGTGTTCATAGAATCATAGAGCTGGAAGAGACCTCAGGAGGTCATCAAGTCCAGGCCCCTACGCCCTGTTTCTCAACCTTTTTTTTTTTTTTTTTTTAAATAAAGTACCCCTTTACAAAAAAAAATTAAATACCCCCAAGTACCTACAGTTTTCAGACACACCATTTTTTTTTTCTATCATTGCAACACATTTGTTTAAATAACTTAATCATAGCCAGGCGGGCAATGAAATTTTTGGGTGTAGAAAGTACAAAAATAATAAAGCACTGTAAAACTAAAAACAAAAATTCAGTTTTCTCCAAATTTCAGTTGTGTTGACGCACCCCCCCAGACTTCTCTGAGCACCCCTAAGGGTACTTGTACTGCTGGTTGAGAAACACTGGTTTAAAGGATACTATCTTATCAACACTTTACACTTACTTTCATCTGAAGATCTCCAAGTGTGTATAAACATCAACTACATCTTGAAAAAATCCCTGAGACACACAAGGAAAGCTATCTTGCCCCTAGGCTGGTTTGGTGCAGCCACCCCAGGCTCTGCACTTTGGGGCCCCTGTGGCGACTGCCTCGACTATCCTTTGGACGGGACCCACAGGGCCCAGAGGATTACTGGTGAGCTTGGCACAGGCCAGTAGCAGGGGTCACACATACCCCTGCTCACCCCAGCAGTGGAAGCTGAAGCAAACCATCAGCCTGCTCCTCTTCACTCCGCCCCACCCCACCCCGCTGCCCATCTCCTAGCCTTCTGTCCTTGGCTTCATGGTGGTAGCAGAGCACCCTGCTCCCAGGTGCTCCACTTTCTGCTGCAGCAATTAAGAGGAATGCAGCAGGCTGAGAGAGGGGCAGAACAGAGCAGACTCCCACCACTGCAGTGAGTTTGGGGGCGAGTTCCCCAGTAATCCCCTGGCTCGTGTCACTCGGGGGAAGGGGACAGAGCAGGTGCAGGGTTGGGGATGGGGTAGGGCAGGAGTGTGGCAGGAGTGGAGCAAAAGTGGGGTGGTAGTGGTGGGGCTTGCAACGGGGATTTGCCCTAGGTCCCACGCAACCACTAGGGACAGCCCTGCACACAGGTAGATTTTGTAGATAGATAAACTGAGCATAGAGAACACGTGGTCACACAGTGAAAGATGGCACAACGCGGACTGGAAGCCGGAAGTCCTTACAAGCAGCCCTACATGCTAAGTACAAGCCGACACGTCCTTCCACATATAGTGGAAGTTGTGTCCTCCCAACACTCTCCCATCGTCTGCATATGCTGCGAGACATTCTCTGCACTGTACAAAGCAGCGTGGGCAACGTGCGATCGCAGCAGCCCGTCTGATTCTGGGCCACGAGACATTTTGCTGACATTGATTGTCTGCAGGCCTCACCTCCCACATCTCCCAGTAACTGCAATTCTCTGTTTCCAGCCAATGGGAGCTGTGGGAAGTGGCACCTGCACATGAAGGGGCTGTAGAGGTGGTTCTCACAGCTCCTATTGGCTTCTCACAGCTCCTATTGGCTGGGAACAGAGAACTGTGACCACTGGGAACTGCAAGGGGGTGGTGCTTACAGATAGTCAATAACTGCAAAATGTCTCTTGGCCCACAATCAGATTACCCTGATGGGCCACAGGTTGCCCACCACTGGTAAAAAGCTGTAATCACTACTTGGCCAATATTCTACCTCTCTTGGGGAAAAAATGCTGGCTTAAAATGTTTCCAGCCATGTAAGTAGCTTTCCTCCCCCAGTGCCCACCCTGCTAAGATACAGGGCTCCTAGCTTAAAAGTAGGGGGGTGTAAAATCCTATGTAATTGGCATCCCGGTCTGGCCAGCCGTGACCTATGGTGGGCCTCTGTGCCCCACAGGCAGGGGCTGTGCTGGAGCAGCCCCTGTCCACAGTGAAGCAGCCCCCCACCCGCAGCAGGCAGGGAGCTGCTCCAGCCCCACCAGTTAACCTTAACCAGTTAAATCTTCACATCCCTATTTAATAGGGCTGTTCCCTTAACCATTATTGGAGCAGGAAAAGCAAATATTTTCTCCCTATCTTCTGTTTAGAAAGCGGGGAGGGAGCCATTAGATAAGACAGAGTCTCAGTTCTAGGCTAAGAAGTACAATGGGTGCTTATCTAGTCCTCTGAGGTATGCACAAAGAATGCAGGCATACAGAACAAGATAGTCAATGGGACAGAAATCCGTTTAGAAGAGAATATTTACCTACAGCTCAGAGTGAATGTCACATACAGCTCTAAACCTCCTACACATGGAATATACCTTGAATCTGTGCCTAGTCCTCTCCTAACCAACTCTCTATCTCTCCTCCCTCCACAAATCTAGTACAGTGCAAAGGAGGCCAAGTGTTGCAGTTAAAAGTTCCTAAATCCACGAGGCTTTAGTAATGTCAGAGTAATTAATGCTCCCATAATCCCATTATATGTCCTACAGGCATTCCCATTTACTCTCTGTAGCACAGTGGCCTTCCATAAAGCCTTAATGAATAAAGACCAGCTGGCAGCTTTTTCCCCTCACTTGCTCGTCTTCTTTTTCTTCCTCTTGATCTTAGCTTCTGACGTTCAACATTTCTTTAGATAGCACATTCCCTCCCCCCTCAAGTTATTAAAGGCCTCCTTTGTTTTCACACCATGCAGGGGTGCAGAGAGTTCAGAACCTGCTCATTGTTAGATATGCCAGAGATGTCCCACATACATCCCATACAAGTGTCCCTTCCACAGAAGGCTGATATTTTCTCCGATGGCTAAAATACTACAACTAGGGTTGCCAGATGGTTTCAACAAAAATACCGGACACACTTGACATTACATCACAATCTACATTACATCTTATTTAGAAAATACCGGATATTTATATTTTCTCATTTATATTTTTTCAATTTGTTTCCCGAACAGAAAGCTCAAATACTGGACTGTCCGGTTCAAAACCGGACACCTGGCAACCCTAACTACAACTCCCCATTTTCTTAAGAATAAAAGCATTCAGGTGCAGAGGGCCTGATCTTGCAGACCTTAGTTACTATTATTCATTTAATAGCAACTAGGTTCAGAGCACTGTAAGAACATGTTTATGTAATATTGGTATAGGAGTAGTGCTTGGGGGCCACTCAGAAATGAGGCCTCATTGTACTCGGTGCTGTGCAAACAGAAAAAGTAAGAGACGGTCCCTGCCCCACAGATCTTAGCCTACACAAGATGTCAGATGGGGAAGGGAGAGAGAAAGAAGCACATGGAACTGTGTGGCCCTATCGCAAAGTTATGTGTGAGGTGTTTTTTTTAAATATAAATGAACAAGGGATCTTTCTGAATCAGTGTGACTCCTACTCTGAGACCTGAAGTGCTTAGAAAAGGAATTCAATGGATGTTTGCCTGAATAATGGTTGCAGAATTTGGCCCCATTTTCATTGTGTTGTAACTAAAACATTGTTGAAGACTGTCCAGCTTCATTTACAACTTACAGCACAGTTGAGATATGCATGTTATTCATCTTTCTATAATTGCCAGCTGCACCATATCATACACAGCACAGCCATCTATGCTTTCATTCATTATTCATCATCACAGTCGGCATGCTTGTCGGCAATATCCCCTTCTTTTGTCCTCCGCTGCTCTGCCAGCTTTCCTTCTCTTTTAACATCTAATGGAGCCCTCTAGGCTCAGCAATCTTGAGACCATTTCCTTCTCTGCCACACCCAGACCAGTTATACCCTAAAAACTAAGCACATCAGCTCAGGGGGTGGTTTGGTTTGCTGAGGTTTCACTTGCATAGCCAGCTTTTTAACAGAGTATGTTCAGCTTGGCAGATGTACAGCACTGCTCATAGAGCACTGCAGGGAAACCTTTTGTGTGTGTCCACACTGTGCTCCTTGTGACGGAGGAACGCATCCACATTAGCAGCTCTTTCCAGAATGCACTGCTCTCTGTGCTAGTACAGCTACCCCACTGTGCAACTGGTCACAGGCCACTTATGGAAGGGTTTGCAATGCTGCATGGGGCAGGCAGCTGCCCAGGGGGAACCATTTCAGATTTTGGTGACTATGGGTTGGGGGATGTGAGAGCATAGGGGGCAGACTGGGGACAGTGGCTTTAGGAACGTTACTGAGCATACTGAATATAAACCAAGCAGCAAACTGTGGGGGAAGGCAGAGAACCAACCCCATCTGCCCTCCCACACACATACACATCACCTCTTTTCAAGGGCTACTAAGGCACAGGAAAACTCTAGGTTTTTTTAGCAGATAACTTAGTAATTAGCTGACAGGAGCACCGTATCTAATTCCTATATAAAATAAAGAAAATTAAATAGTATTAGAGCTGAGTGGATCTAATATTTAACATTCTGACACCTTGCATCTTACTTTGTTACTAACTCTGCAGTGACAGAGAAAGAGAGAGAGACTGACTGTCAGGACTCCTGGGTGCACTCTCAGCTCTGGTGGTATCTAGTGGGTTACAGCAGAGGGAAACACATTTAGGTGCTATATAAGAACGGCCATACTGGGTCAGACCAAATGTCCATCTAGCCCAGTATCCTGTCTGCTAACAGTGACCAACGCCAGAGAGAGTGAACACAATAGGTAATCATCACGTGTTCCCTCTCCTGTCATACATTTCCAGACAAACAGATGCTAGGGTCACCATTCCTACCCATCCTGACTAATAGCCATTGATTGACCTAACCTCCATGAATTTATCTTGCTCTTTTTTGAAGCCTGTTAAAGTCCTAGTCTCCACAACATCCTCTGGCAAGGAGTTGCACAGATTGACTGTGCACTGCATGAAGAAAAACTTCCTTTTGTTCGGTTGTTTGGTTCACCTAGCCCAGTATCCGGTTTTCCAACAGTGGCCAATGCCAGGTGCTTCAGAAGGCATGAAGACAATAGGCAATCAAATGATCCATCCCCTGTCACCCATTCTGGCAAACAGAAGTTAGGGACACTATCCCTGCCCATTCTTTGCTAGTAGCTATTGATGGACCTATCCTCCTTGAACTTATTTTGTTCTTATGAATAAAACAAATAAAAATTAGGGCTGTCAAGTGATTAAAAAATTTAATCGCATGCACTGCCCCTTTGAAATGCTGCAGGGGCGTTTCAAAGGGGAAACGCTGCGGAAGCCCAGAATCAGCTAAAGTCCTCAGCTGACCCCAGGCTCAGTGCAGCTGCCCCCTTTGAAACGCAGCGGCAGCGATACAAAAGGGCAGCACTGCAGGAGCCTGAGATCAGCTGGAGTCCCCAGCTGACCCTGGCTCGGCACAGCACTGCCCCTTTGAAGCGCATCAGCGCACTGGGAGCCTGGAATCAGCTGGAGTGCCCAGCTGATCCCCAGCTCCACGTTGCACTGCCCTTTTGAAGTGCCACTGCAGCGCTTCAAAGAGGCAGCGCATTAGGAGCATGGCAACGCGTTAATCCTGCCTTGCATTAATCTCAGATGTTAACGCAGATCAATTGACAGCCCTAATAAAAATAGAAAATAAAATATAATACAATGCAATTATAGTTTGGGTCTTTCTACCATCCCCTGGCAAAGAGTTCCACAGGTTGACCATGAAAAAATAATTTTTTTTGTTTGTTTTAAATCTGATGCCTAAAAATGTCATTGGGTGAGCTTCTTGTGTTATTGTAGTGAAAGAATAAATAAATTTCCTTATTCTATTTTTCCATACCTTTCATCATTCTCTAGACCTCTAACATATCCCTCCACCCTTTAGTGATTTCTTTTCCAAGTTGAGAAGTCCCAATCTTGTTAATCTCTCCTCATATAGAAGCTGTTCTTTACCCCAATCATTTCTGTTGCCCTTTCTGTACCTTTTCCAGATTCAATATTTCTTTTTTTTAAGATAGGATAGCCAGATCTGCATGCAGTATTCAAGATGTGGGCATACCTTGACTTTATACAGAGGCACTTTGATATTTTCTTATTATCTATTCCTTCCTAATGATTCTCAATATTCTCTTAGCTTTTTAGACAGCCACTGCCCATTGAGCAGAAGTTTTCAGGGAACCATCCACAATGATTCCAAGATCTCTTTCTTGAATAGTAACATCTATTTTAGATTCCATCATTTTTGTATGTATAGTTGGAATTATATTAGGGGTGAGAAACTAAGGCCTGGGCTCCTCCCACCCCAGCATCGGGGAGCCCGTGCTGGTACTCTAGCCCCCTCACCCCCACCACTCCCTGCCATCCTCCTGCAGGGCTGGAGCACACAAAATCTACTAATCTGTCCCCCCTCCTCCTCTGGTGTGCAAGGGGAATGTATGGAGTGTCTTTCTCCTTCTCAGTTGGGGACCACATCAGTGAGGGGTTTGTTTTATTTTCTTCTCACTTGTGTGCAACCCCCAACTGATTTTTCTGTGGGTCGGCAGCCCCTGACCCAAAAAAGTTTCCCCAACCCCAAATTACCATATATACTCAAACATAAGCCCGTATGTTTATAAGCCGACCCTCAAACTTACAGAGAAAATACGTTAAAAATCACTGACCCGTTTATAAGCCGACTCCAGAGTATAGCAGTCTGGGACCTTATAAACAGGCCAGTGACATTTTAACAGTTTTTCTCTGTAAATTTCGGGGGTTAGGTCCCAGACCACTGCATCACTGTTTTTTAAAAGGCAGAGCTGCAGTGTCTGGGACCCGGCACGAGCCGGGACTGCTGTGTCCCCCGATGCAGCTCTGCCTTTTAGAATCCATTCATATGCTGACACCTGCTCTTCACATCGGGATTATTTCCCCCCCCCCCCCCCCCAAAAAAGCCAGTTTATGAATGAGTATATATAGTATATTAGTCCATGTGCATTACTTTTCATTTTACAACACTGGGGGCTCATCTAGACTACACGGAAGATTCAGAAGAGGATATGCAAATTCCCGCGGAATTTGCATATCTTCTTCCGATCTCACTTTCGAAAGCAGAGCTTTTGAGAGTGAAAGTAATCAAGACATGTGGGGGTTTTCAGCAAACCCCCTCTTTTTCAAAAAGCCACGTAAACCTCATTTTTTGAGGAAAAGCGGCTTTTCGAAAAAGAGGGGGGTTGCCAAAAAAAGGTGTCTTTATTACTTTCACTTTCAAAGCTCCGCTTTCGAAAGTGAGATCAGAAGAAGATATCCAAATTCCCACGGAATTTGGATACCCTCTTTTGAATCTTCCGTGTAGTCTAGATGAGCCCTAAATTCTATCTGCCCTTGTGTTGCCCAATCACCCTGTTTTGTGAGATCCCTTTGAAACTCTTTTCAGTCAGCTTTGGACTTAACTATACACAGAGTAATTTTGTATCATCTCCGCTTTTTGTCACCTCACTGTTTACCATTTTTTCAAGAACATTAATGAGTTTAACAGCAATGTTCCAAATACAGATACCTGCAGCACCCCACTATTTTATTCCTATGCTTTCTTTCCTATTTTTAAGTGGTCTACCTGGCATTGTTTTTGTGATAATCTAACAACCCTTCAATTATTTGAATGACAAACTGTGATACATGGGAGGGAGACTACCCTTTTCTGAACATTCCCATCATTCAGTTAACTAAATTGCCTGTAAGGGTTAAAACCATAGACAGTAGTCACAGATAGTCTCTAGGAATTCTAAGGAAGCAGGAAATGTTGGCAGGAAGTCAGAAGACCCAATGAAAACAGAATGTGGACTTTTCAATTGGAAGCAGTGACCTTCCTGTTGCAGTCTTTGTGTAACCAGAGCAAAGCTGGGAGACATGAACTGAGCCAAGGTGCGAGTTATGGAATATCCAGTGACAACCATGCTTTGGGAAGGACTACATCTTGGATCAACAGACATGTGAGTAGAACAGGGGATGTTTAGTCAGATGCAATCAGGTTTGTTTTTTTTAAATTTGGGTTTTGTTGGATGGCTCTGTGCTGAGCATATGTACTCCCCCCCCTTTACACTTTAACTTTTAAACTAAGGGAAGAATCTGAGGGAAGAAATTATCTGTGTTTTAATCTTTTTTTTTTTTCAGTTGCTCTGTAACACCTAGCAAACAAGTAATGTTCATCAAGTGTTTTGTTAATAAAAATCACCTTTTTAAGACCATGATCTGATTCCGGTGTCGTACAAGGCAGGAGGTTGTGTGTGCACGCACCTAACACTACAAAGCCAGCTATTAAGAAAATGAAAGGGTTTCCCCTTCTCCCCCCAAGCGTTCTCCTGAGGGAGAATTAAAGAGCTTGAGGGTACCCCACAGGAAGAAATTCCCAAATTCATCTTCCTCAGTTCTCAAAAGGTTTTTTTCATTTGAGAGGTGGCAGCAATACCAATCCAAGGCCAGGGAATCTGTGACCTTGGGGAAGTTTTTAAACAGAAACCTTTAGTGGCAATATATTTTAAAGTCTGATGTAATCCCCCACCATTACCATGGTGTAATCTGGCACCATTGGAAGTGCCAGAGTGAGGAACAGTCTTGACACCAGCCTTTTGTTATGTTAATCACGCTGCTTCCCTCTCTTTGTAAACAAACTCCCTGCCCCAAAGCCAAAGCACTAAGCAGCACAAACTGTTCCACTGCCTCTGGAGCTAGGGTATGCACTTTAAGCAGACCTCAGGTGTGAAATCCAGGGGTTCAGACTTTAGAGGGGACTACTAATCCCCCCTAACCACAAATGGCATCCTTGGCAGCATCACATGATGCAAGTTTCCCAATTCCATTGCTCCATGGTCATCCTCCTATCCTGACAGCTGCTTTTTAACTGAAGTGTGAGAGGGAGTGTGTGTGTAAGGGGAAAGAGAGACTGTGTTTCGGGGGAGGTCAGCATCCGTTCAGACAGTGGCAGGAAAAAAAACAGTCCTCAGGCAAGGGGAAACTTCAACATCACCCCTCACCCCTTCCTACCCAGGTGTTACACACCCCTGCCTTTGTGATCAACAGTAGGAGCATTCCACCTGAATGGTTTGCACTATGCCCCAGAGCAGATCAGCACAGCATGCAGGCTATCTGAAATGGGAGCTTTGAAAGGGGATATGCGCATGCCTGCAGGGCAGCCAGCAGATTTGAAAACAACGAGCAGAGTGACCACTGGAGGGATTATGGGACATTTCCGGAGGCTAGTTACTACGCTGAAGACAACTGAAGTGTTTACCCTGGCACTACAGAGCAGAAAGCTCGACATCCTCATCTAGGTGGTTTACCTAGAGTGTGATGACGGTGGAGTTAGTATGCACTAAGTGCCTTGCCAAAGTGGATACCTCAGGAGATATAACACTGGGAGATGATTTTCTGATTAAAATCAACAGTCATGGCCACTGTTCCCTCTAAGCTGTGTGGCAGCACAGATTCACAGGTGATTAATCAACCCTGCCCAGTCAGCTCCATGCACAGACTGGTCATGGCACTTACACATTTATTTCTGAGCAGTTAAAAACCTTAACAAAGTATCTCTAATTTACTCTACATCATTTCATAGGCAGAAAACAGAGCATAGGTAGCTCCTGCCTCTGTTTGATTGATGCCAAAGCTGAAACCTACAGATTCTCTACCCTTCCCTTTTATCCACCCCAAACAGAAGAAATTACCCATTGTTAGAAATGAAATATTAACTAACAATATGAAAGAAAGTTGTTACACAACACTGGAAGGATAATTCTTCAAATTAAGAGAAAAATATTGGTCCCAATGCCTATCCATTAGAACAGATTTAGACCCATGCATATCTATTGTCCTAAATTTATATTGATGTAATAAAGATCAGAATCTGGACAATTACACTGCTCTACAGCCAAAATGCTTCTGAAATAAATGTAGTCAAACTTTACTAATTCTGGGTCACTGAGAACGAAAATGATGCTTAAAATTGTTGATTGGCTCTAGTTTTCAAGATATGCTATTGGGTCAGTATATACGACCCTTGACTTGGGAATGGCGGAGGATAAGTGAGTTATAAAGGGAAGGGATCTCAATTTAAACCAGAAATGACTAAAATACATCTTTGACTGGATCTATGAATAAATCTATGACTGGGTTTGGACAGTACTTGCTTTTTAGGCAAAACAATGAATGATGCAATCTGAAGCTGGTATTGCGCGTCATACATGATATGAATTGCATCATGTTATTCCTAGAAGTCATGGATGTTTTGCTGCATAATGGCAATGTTTTGCCATCAATTCCAGTTGGTCATGCAGTCCATATGAAGGAAACCTATGGCAACATGAAACAACTTTTGAGGTGCATAAACTATGACCAACATCAGTGGCAGCTTTGTGGTGATTTGAAGGTTGTTGCTCTCTTGCTTGGTCTGCAGACTGGATATCCAAAGTACTGCTGTTTTCTCTGCGAATGGGATAGTCGTGCAAGAGATTCCCACTACATCAAGATAGACTGGCCACTCCGACAGTCATTGGAGCCTGGGAGGAAAAGTGTTCAGCATCCACCACTTGTTGAATCAAGGAAGATTTTGTTACCACCCTTACACATCAAGCTGGGTCTGATGAAGAACTTTGTCAAGGCCATGGACAAAACACAAGCAGCTTTCAAGTACCTCTGTGGAAAATTTCCAAGGTTAAGTGAAGCTAAGATAAAGGAAGGTGTCTTTGTTGGTCCTCAGATTCGTGAACTTCTTCGAGATGATGCATTTGACCATGCACTGCGTGGCAAGGAAAAGACGGCAAGGAAAGCCTTCCAGTTAGTGGCAATAAATTTTCTCGAAACAACAAGGCAGACAACTACAGGTTGTTGGTGGAAAACCTCCTCAAGGCATACAAAGCCTTGGTTGCAACATGTCACTAAAGATACATTTTTGCACTCTCATCTAGATTTTTTCCACCGAATCATGGAGCAGTGAGCGACGAGCACGGCGAGCGATTTCACCAGGACATTGCAACAATGGAGAAACGCTATCAGGGCAAATGGAGCCCATCAATGCTTGCAGACTATTGCTGACAGTGACAAGAGATGCTCCATTTAATGAATACAAGAGACAAGCCAAGAAGCACCGAGTAGACACTGAATAGGACTAAACTATGTACATAATAGTTTTTTGCCTTTTGTTTCATAATAAATTTTATTTATATAACCCTTTGCTGATTTTTAAAGTGTTACATAAACAGGACAGGTGAAATATTATCATGTAAAGCAACCATAAACACATGAAAAGACCTAGGTTTACAATTTATGATTAAAACTCTACTATCTACACAATATACATAGACGTAAAATGTAAAAACTTAAATATCTTGGAAACAGTAGCCAATCAGTTGTTTTAATTGTCATATTTGAATTCAGCACATCAAAATACACAATAAATAGCACATTTTATCTCTGAATCAGACGACTTCTAAAAAATTGTAGACCAGTGTTATCCATCACCTACCATCCAAATTCAAAATCTGTTGTCCAGCTTACTTGTCTCACCACTCACACCAACTTCAATGAAGTCACATTCATGTAAGTGAAAAGAGAATCTGGCCTAGAGCCTTTTAAACAGGGCACAACTCAAGAACATCTGGTAACTTGTGGAACTCTTCATTTTACAACCCAATATTATTCTGGACTTCATTCATGGAACCGATTTAAAAGATGAGCAGTTGCCTCTAGCAACACTGCTCAGAGGAATAGTCCATCTGGTATATTCAGTGGAATATCTTTCAATGTGAAGATTCCATAAGAATGTACAGTAAAAGCTTTACCACCTGGCATATTGGGGAAATGGGGGTGCTAAATGAATATTCCAGTTAATGGAGAGTTACACTTTACCCATGGAATACCAATTTTCAAAGAATTAGAATACAAGAAAATACAGCACCAGGTACTCCCCAATCCAGTAGTACTACTGAGCTGCACAGTGGTTGTTTTCTTGAAGCACTGAGGCGTAGTCAGGTAACGTTTTTCTATATTGTAGATGATCATGACACTACATATATGACTATGAGCTGCCCATGGTGTACACCCAGTTCACTAAAAAATACTCTCAACACTAAAGCTCTACTGAATATAATTTAATCTTTCTTTGATGATTCAGAAGGCACTTCAGGATCTTGCAGTGCCTTACGGTCATCATTATCAACACCAATCATCATTGCAGAGGTGGAAGTTGTAGGAGATTGGGCTGAATCTGTAAGGACCCTGTGACACACCCTGGAAGCTGCTGTTTTGAATAAATCCCTTTTTCAGCTTGCTACCATGTCTTCTGCATCTTTTACATAAAAATAGAAAGCAGAATGTGCAATTGCATAGTTCTGGTTTCTAAATCGAAGATTTGTACTGGGAGATAGCAGAAATGGTGATTAATTGAGCTTTCTGAGTAACTGGGTGCCAGATAACAGAGCTTTTACTATAACTTAATTCATTCTGTTTTGTAGTATTTTTTTCTGTATTCTGTGTGTGTTTTTCTAATTATGTTTTGGTTTGAGCAGTCATTCATTAAGGTATGTGATTTTTTTCAAAATGAACTGTTTTCCATTATCACGCTTGTTCCAAACTTAACCTAATATAATCATTAGAAAAAGAAGAAAGACCATGAAATGAAACACAGGAGGTTGAAGTCATGAGACAGCTAAATACTACAGCGCAATTATATTAATCCAGACCATAGAATGTCTCCATGCTGCAGGCCAGACGCCTCGGTTCTTGTCCCATCCCCTGCTGCAAGCACCACCACCAACAGCTTGCGGCAATCAGTCACATCCCCGCAGCTCCCATTGGCAAGGAACTGCAGCCAATGGGAGCTGCAGGGGCAATTCACGTAGGCAAGGGCAGCGCATTAAGCCACAGGGGCCACAGGGATGTGCTAGCTGCGGCCAGTGCTAAGAGCGGCAGCAGCATGGGACAAGGGCAGCTGGGTAATTTGCCTTAGTCCCGCTGCACTATAGAGTAAGAGCTACCTGAGGCAAATGTCCCATACCTCCTCCTCCCAACCCGTTACCCAGGTTGGAACCCCCTCCAGCAACCTAACTCCCTCCCAGACCCCACACTCCAACCCTCTACCCCTCCCCTTAGCCCCCTCCCATACCCAAACTGCCTACCAGAGCCTCCACCCCCAGCTCTGCCCCAACCTGCCCCAGCATCCTAGCTCCCACTCAGATCCCGCACCCCCACCCCTATCTCCTACCTGGAGCTCCTTCCTGCACCCCAAACCTCTTATCCCCAACCCCACCTCAGACTCTGCACCCCCCAGTCACAGTCTTACCCCATCCCACAATCCAATCCTGCTCCAGCCTGGAGCCCCTCATTTTTGGCTTGAGCCTCTGCACCCTCCACCGAAGGGCTGCATGTGGCCTGTGCCTGATTTTTTTCTGGGGGTCTGTGGCCATTGATGGAAAAAAAGGTTTCACATCCCTGCTATCACAACTCTTAGAGCACTTTTCTATTAAGCAAACCCTTGGGGCGATTCCAAAATTTACTTACAACTAGAAAATAAATAAAAATGACTCTACTTCAAGTTGACAGTGCCTCTCTAATAGCTGGCTGAAAAAGTCAGTTTTTCCTATACAGAATTTGGTACTGGAATTTTTATCCTTTCAAGTCATGGGCATTTGTAACACTCTCCTCCCCAAAATTTTGTTTCAGCCACACAGACTGTTTGTTTATTGAAAATTTGCACAATCACATATCTTTGTGCGGTTTTGATAATGCATTCCATTTTTATGTGAAAAAATGGATAATTTTAGCTGGAAAAGTGGCCTATTTTCCACTGGAAAATGGGCTCAATTTTGCTAGGAATATTTATGTTCTTAGTAAGATTCGCCACAGGAAAGAGGCCTCTCTCTCATTAGATATGAATTGTGAAAAAAAAAAATCAAGTTCAAATCATTTTGCATTATCTCTGCCAATACCATTCATTCTTCTCCTTAGCATTGAGGTGCTTGTTCAGCGAACTAAGCAATTCATACAGTGAAGCAGAACTGTAGGAAGCTTGAAGTAAAACCCTTTAAGGAGATATGAAATAATGCACATGGCTAAATAAGCATCAAATGTAAAGGAAGCAGAAGGTGCAGCTCATGCAAAGGCAACTGTCCCAAGTGGGTGTAATTCTCAGATCTCAGCTCAAGTGTCATTTTAGCAACTGAGAATTCTTAGTAGTCTTTGCATTTTCCATAACTCTATAACCCCTTGCTGGCTCTTGTGGTTCTCCCATGTGGTATCAAGTGGTATTTGAGCAGATTTGGACAGACAGCACTAATTAAACTGTAGGAAAGTGAGAATGGGTGCGGGACAAACTGCATTTGGTTAGCAGGCTTTAAAAAGCATGTTTGTAAAGGGATACTGCAGTATGGGAAGCAGCCAGACTTCATCCCCCATTAACCCTTGACGGGTACGACTTAAAGCTGAAACCTCACACCTTTCCTGGTTTAGCTTTAAAGTGCTGAGATATGCACACAGAGATAATTCTTGGATTCCCAGGGTTTATAATTCCTAGCTCCTGTCCATGAGAAACCACCTGATGGTGTTTATTTTTTTGAACACACTAGTAATCACTTCCCTGTCTTAAGCCTCTGAATGCTCATTTCTGCAGACTACCCCTGTTTGTGTCACAGTGTAATGAGCATGAAATCTAACTATAAACCAAGCCTGGCCAGATTCACATTGAAGGGGACAGGGCCAAGAGGGGGAAGGGTTGGGGAAATCCTAGTTCATAGCTGTGAAGATGATAACTAAAGAGCTACATACAAGAACAAGATTACATTTCCCATCAAAATCCATAGGGATTAAATCACTAACACTATTATGATATAGGACAATGAACTCTTAAATATGGTGTCTGCAAAAGGAGCCCTCTCCTCTCAAATGAACAGAATTTGTGCACAATAGAGGAGCTATCATCTCTTCATGGCCAAGAAAACTTTAAAAGCTAGGTTCACAGAAATCCAGTTGGCTTATGGATTTAATGCACTGTGCACATATAAATTAATATACAGTGGCACCCAGAGGCTCTAACTGAGATGGTAGGCTCGTTGTGCCGAGTGGTGCACAACACACAGGAAGAGAGTCTTTGGCCAAAGAGAAGTCTCAACAGACAAACAAGGATGGGAGGGGAAACAGAGGCACAGAACTGACATGCCTCTCCCAAGAGCACACAGTAGATCACTGGTAGAGCCAGTATCTCCTGAATCCCAGCCTAGTGTGCCATCCACTGGGCACCAATCCCATCCCAGGTTACAGATCATCATACTTCCAGAATTATAACAAAGGTAATTTTCCCTTTCTCCCCCTTGGCTAGACATAAATTGGTATGGTCTGGGTGCATGCACATGTGCATGCATACACCAGGTACGCACGTACACACACAGGCTATGTCTATACTACAAGGTTTTTGCTCAATGCGCAAAAACCGGTAGCGCGTCCACACCTCAAGCGCATTTTTGCGCAAGAAAATCAACAGGACAGGGAGCTTTTCCTGGTAGAGTTATTCCTCTCCCCACGAGGAATAACTCCTTTTTGCGCTACAGCTCTTGTGCAAAAAGCCGGTGTGGATGCTCCGCAGGGGGTTTTCTGCAAGAAACCCCTATCGGAAAAAGCAGAGGTGCTCTGATGGCCATTCACAGAGCTTTCTTGTGCAAGCATGTCCATGCAGTGTGGACACTCTCTTGCACAAAAGCACATCACTTTTGCAATGTGCTTTGAGGTCTGGATGCACTTTTGCACAAGAACTCTTCTGCAAAAAAGCTTCTTGCACAAAAACCCTGCAGTGTAGACAAAGCCCCAGAGAGAGAGAGAGAGAGAGAGAGAAAAAGAGAACGAGAACGAACCTGTTTGAATCAGTGTGGAAGGAGAGAATAACCAGACATAGCTCTCCCCTTTTGAAAGTGCCACCTCCTTGTGTGGCTGGGGAACAAGAACTCTCCTTGTGTATTTGTTGCTCCAGGATGTGGAAGAAAGTCTATTGTTCTGTAGGAGGGAAGCTAATGGGGAAACAGGGACATAGTGTGAGCTCCTAAGTGCTTTGATTGTACAAGAAATAACAATACTACTACTCAGAGCAGAGCTGGCTTTAGCAGAGATGGGTGGAAGCTAAAATAGATGAGCCAGGAGGGAAAGAAGCAGGGTTTTCAAATGACCGGTAGATCTGTGGGAGGAGGTAGAAGAGAACTTCTCAGAGGGCTGAAGTGAGCAGATGAATAGGAACAGGGAAGATGTTGGGGAGGTTAGGAAAGCCTCACACAACTCAAAGACCTGACAAATATTACTTGAAGTATTCTGGCTTCAAGGAACTGACCCTTTGAAAAAAATGCTGGCTCTGCCAAACATTGCACCTCAACTTGGTCCTGTCAGGCTAAGCTCTGTGCCTCAGTTTCCCCATTCAGAGATAACAGTACCTCCCCATCTTGTCAAGTGGTCATGAAGCTTTAACAGATTAACATCTCCTCCAAAATAACGAGACAGAGGTATGGTCAAGTGGCCTCAGCACCCAGGTAGATGTCAGAAAATACTGAATTTTAATCCAGGGTTTGATAAGGCGACTACTCTAGCCATGGGTAAATCACTTAACCACTCTTCCCCAGCTTGCCCAACTGTACAACGGAGACACTTCCACCTACTTCATAAGTTTATAGTGTGGATTAATATTTGTAAAGTACTAGGCAAGAACTATGATTTTGTTGTTTATTTATATTACCTAAGAATCAATGGGCGGCAGACAAGCTGAACCTGTGCACTGAATAAAACACCTGGAATGTCCTACCTATAAACATTGATTTATGTTTCCTGCATATGGCTCTTAAATTTATGATATAGTTAAATATTGAGGCATACACTACAGTAGGAACACACTAATGGCTACCATATAAAGAACATACTACTAACTCCAACTTTGCCACTCTTACCTCTGTGTACACACATGCATGCACGTGCACGCATAGAGTGCTGAGCAGGATCCATCACCAACAGTAACCACTACAAGTCTAACAGCTCCCTGGAAGACCAGACATACAGGAAGTACGCTGTATTTACAGAATTCCATACGGCTATTAAATCCATTCCAAATGCAATTTTTCCCCATACACACACACACACATACAGCATCCTTTTAGTCACCCACACTAACCCGCCTGCAATTTCAGACCACCTACCCCTCCAAATCCAATTAATACCAATACTAGTCATCTTATCACTAAATTAATACAAGTTGGTGCAGCACAATAGACATCACATTCCTTTTCGGATCACTGTTTAGAATAAGGTTTGAAGACAATGACCAGATTTTACATAAAACAGAGACAGTCTGGCTTATGGCTTCCCCAGCCTCAACTTTTTCCATCAACCATGTGCTGCTAAAGCCTTGACAGGAAATGAAAGTTTAATTGCCTACAACTGTTGTAGTCTCTGCACGAGGCAATGGCTAATAAAGTATGCTAATTAGTTCATTGTGCAGAAGCCTCCCAACACTCTTTTCCATTTTGACATGGCATTGTATTTCTGTTCCGTCTTTTATTTACTAAGTTGAGTCGCATATTAAAACTGCCCAGAAAATAATCTAATAAGTACAACAGGATAAGTAAAGAGAAAAATTATGGCAGGGTGCGCTAAAGGAACGACCCACTGTCCTCTATCAGATGCTTCATTAGGACTTTCTGTGAAAAGAACACATTCAAAGCAGCATAATATATGCATAGAGCCTGAAAAATTGTTCTTCAACGCTGTCCTTGTAAAGGAAATGAATGTCATACCCGCTAAGTATGATAAAGTCAACCCCTTCATACTGGAGATGAAAAACAAAATGAAGGTGGATCAGCTCTTGCAACCCTGTTAGTCAAATCATACTGCGTCTTCCCTCTTCACCGACAAGGAATACAGGGATACAAATCTCAGCAGACGCAGCAGTCTCAGTGAGTTCCACACAGCTTGCCGGCTGGGCTCTCCATGTCAGCATGCCAAGCCAGCAGGGGGAATAGTGTGGTTTATCCTTGGCAAAAAGAAAACCAGAATTCGAGTAAAACACGCCACAAGTGTTTGCTGCCAGAGAAGCAGCACTCAGGGGACCTGGATCTGAAACGAGAACCACCATAAGGGGAGAGAGAAAGAGAACAAGGAAAAGGAACCTGAGGGCAGACACACTAACAAGTAGAGAGGGTGAATCCTGAATTTAAATGAGAGCTGTGAATTGTAAGGTTCCATTAGGGTTGCCTACAGGGACTATTAAGGAATAGGCAACCTAGGCACATGCCTCAGGCCCAGCTGGGGGGAGAGGGCAATCTGAGCTCCAGCTAGTCCTTCTGGTTCACATACTGGAGGAGCTGGTCCAACAGCAAAGGTGAGGAGGAGCAGAGTTGACTGCCCCCACTCCCCATTCAGGTTTAGTCCTGCTGGCCCTCCCATCACGACAGGGAGCACCAGGGCCAAAATGGAGCGAATGGAATTGTGACACCCCACCGTGCACTGCCATGCAATGCCACTCACTTTTGGTCCCTCCCTGCCCTCACTTCCCTTCTCCTCGCTGCTGATATTGGGCTGGCACACATCAGTATCTGCACCAGCACTGGCCAAGCTTTGCCGATGTCATCCAGGAGCTGGATGGGGAGCTGTAGTGAGCACCTGCATGGGGGAAGACGGCCATAAGAGGAGAGGTGGCATTTGCCTGGGGCCCAGTGATGGGTTAATCTGGCTCTGGCTGCATATTTTTAGTTCCCAGCAAGACTGCAAAACTGATTTGCTCCAGGAGTTTCCTCTAAAATTCACTTGAAGTTTCAGATTTGGTCCAACTGAAGAACTCCAAGCCAAACGCAACACAAACCCTGCAAAATGTGCCCATTTCATCACAAAAAACTTAGTTGGAACACTCTTTTTGCTCTATTGACACAGTAATATGCTGTCATCATCTCAACAGGGCAGGACCTCCACGCATAGTTACACTGTTTGCTCCCACATGTTCATGTGTGGCAACCCAAATATGCATTCTCGCCTTCTCCTTTCATTTCCCAGTTGGTAATCTGCTCCCAGGCTAGGTCTAGACTGCAATGTTTTTGCAGAAAAAGCTATAGAGGGCTCCCTGAAAGAGCGTGTTTGCTCTTCCGTGGAAAAAAAGCGGAAGAGCAAACGCGTTCCTTGGACGTGGCAGGAGTTTTGTGGGATACCTCTGTATCTCGCAAAATCCCTGTAGTCTAGATGTAGCCCCCATTTCCTCACAGTGGTGGCAGAATAACCAGCAACAGCAAGCTGCAGAACGGCAGTGCAAGCTTCTACACTTATGTTTTATGTTAGAGGCATAAGAAGGGCAAATAGGAAAAGCAGAGGAGAGGAGAGGAGAGGAGAGGAGAGGAGAGAGAAGGAACAGAAGAAAAAAGGCTGAGAAAAGGAATGAGTGGGGAAAGGGGTGGGAGGTACCTCAAGAACAAAGAAGAAAATATACCATTACCACAGGAAAAGGAGGATAGCGACACCTAATCTGATTTGGAAAAGAAGAAACAAAAAGAGGAATTGGAGGGGAGCAGAGTTACACAGAGAAGCTGGTGATAATTCAGATCTCAGACTCAGAATGCCACTTCACTGTTCCACAGAGAATATTTCAAGACACTGGAGTTTAAAAACAAGCTACCAAAATGGACGTTTGGGTCATAAAACAAACAAGCAATTGGCTCTGCCTGCTAAAGAGAGTTCTGAGGACATAAGGGAAGTAAATTAATGAGGAAACCCCAAGGGGAAATTTCTGGTTCAGAATTCTCTGGATATTTCCTAGCACCACTTGAGTTCAAATTGAGTCTATAACTCTTCTTTAACATTTTGGGCATAGCTGCCTTTTCAGTTTCCCTTTGATGTTATGCCCAGATGCCTCAAACTTCTTTGTTCCCTTCTTTCCTGCCAAGGTATTCTGAGCTCTTAATTCAGTCCTATCACCTATGGTAACTGTGGTAAACCACAGTTGTATGAGGTTTGAAAAACAAGAAATGTAGCCCACACTATCATAGCATTTGCATAGGAAATGCATTTTGAAAGCCATAGAACAGTTCATAGTTCATAAGCAAACATTACCACAGCAGCAACAAAATCTGTAGAGCACTAAAGTACACTCTAGTTTGAAATCGAATGAGAACATTTCCATAATTTTAACCAACATCAGATTAGAAACCCAAAGACAGCTAATTATTTGCAGAATTAGCATTTTGAGTGTGTTTTTAAATATTTGTTCTCCCTTAATTAAATTGACATAAAAATGAGGCTGATTACTTCTGCCCAATAACAAGTGGACTCTTCATTCCAGCTACCAAACCCAGCTAGCATTTTGACAAAGGCTATTTCTGTATACAAATGAACTCCTTAGAACTCAGCAATCACAATGCAATGACAGTTGAGACACAGAGTACCTTAGAAAAGAGAGGAGATAAAGCTATGGGGGGTTGGGGGAGTTGGATTGTGAGTAAATCCCACTTCATTTTACTTCCATCTTCAGATGTCAACAACTAAAAAAATGATAACAGCTATTTGAAAGGTGTTGTGTCCCCTTTGCACATCTCGTTTTAAAAGGTATGCTGTTTCAACTTCCGATACAACATTAACAGCGCTAGTGCCTCAGCCACTGCAGCCCTCAATTGACATAACTGTGATTGAAAAAAGGAAATTAAGACTGGAGAACTTGCGCAATTACTGAATGATAGATTATTTCATGATAAAGACCAAAACAAGAACAACGACAATACTAGATCCAAGAAACCCCAAACTTTGAGTTTGTACCATGCAGTTTATGCTAAATTGGACACTGAATCTGTTTATATGCAACTAGGATGGAGCAAAGTTTTAGAACAGACGTAATAAATTGTATCTTATTTGCGTTTTACAGAGGCATTTACTGTGTGTGTGTGCACGCGCGTGCGTGTGCGTGCACGCATCTTTACACTGCATTAAAAACCCACAGCTGGCCCATGCCAGCTTACACAGGTTCAAGAGGCTCAGACTAAGCGGCTGTTTACGTGTATATGTTCGGGTTGGGCCATAGCCTGGGCTCTAGCATCCTGCAAGGTGGTAAGTCAGAGATCAGGCTGCCGCCTGAGCTGAGATCTGCACCCCCATTAAACAGCCGCTTAAGCTCTAGTCCCAGGAGCCCAAGTTTGTATCTAATTGCAGTGCAGATGTACATGCCTGAGATTAGTATGAGGCTTCACCTGTCTTGCTCCCAGCCTGAGCCTTCATTCTTGCTGCACTGGGAGTGTTAGCAATGATCAGGATGCCTCTTCTGACTAGCATTATGCTCCAACGTGTACATCTGTCATTTGGCCCTTTCTGAAAGCAAGTTTTTCACCTGACAGCACTGCAGGAATTGTCACAGTGTGCTACGTAAATCTTGGGCACCACAAAATAGCATATTCATTTCCCTTAGAAAGAAGTGTCAATGCTCATTTGGATATGCCTATTAAATATTAAGGAAAGATAAATTTGAGCAGCTGCCAATTTTAAATCTTTGTGTTTTTCTTATTTTAAAAAATAATAATTAACAAAGGGCATGTCCAGATTACGGGCAAATGTCCTGCGAACTTTAATTACAAACCCCAAAGGTGCTGACAATTAGAATGCATAGCCTGAATCCTAGGGTGATTATAATGCTATCGTTGCCTTCAGCTCTTTACATAAATTAATTGCACCCACCTCTTGCTCTTGTACAGTGCCTCACAAAATGTGGCCCCAATCCCCAGCTGGGATCTTTAGACACTTCCCACAATATAAATAGTAGGACGGATTTGAGGGTAGACAGAGAAATAATCATCTTGATGGTTTCAACATCTCTCTAGACTTCTCTAAGCAAGAAAAATATTTGTATTTCCTACGCTCGGGGTTTCATGTGCTCTCAAGTTTGATGATAAACTATATTAAGTCCGCTCATAAAAACCAGGTAAAGATCAAGGTTTCCTCATGTGGAGTTTTATTATGCGATTTCACTGTTTTACAAGACAATTTCATTGCACTGTTCCATAAGAAGCCGTTTCTTGGACCCACATGTATCCCATAGCCATTACCAGATGTGCCTCCGTCCATTTGCAAAGAAATTCTGTACAAATAAAATCCAGAAGAGCTAGAATTCTGTTTAATGAGAACAGCTCTGGGACAAAGCTTTAATAGTTTAACTAAAATTACATTGAAAACATAATTAGCAGAAGCTCTGAACTCACAAGCCATGGCCCAAGAGCTCTAATACACTAATTAGCTAAGACACTCTTTATAGTCAAGTGCAGCTTAGACCTTCTTGAAGGGATGTAGTATGAATCCTCTTATCTGAGGGATCATTTGAGTTGCATACGCAAGTGCAGCATTCACTGTCATGAGCTTGGATATACAATTACGTTATATCTCAGTTATTTCTAGCAATAAACAAATGATAGTGTATACATAACATATAGTTTTATTTACAAAGCAAGGTCAAGGCAGACATTAAACGTGTTTCCATACAGCATGTGGGATAAATCCCAAAGAACAGTAAGGGGAAACAGTTTTTCTGCCCATGAGACTTTTTGAGCTTTTAAACATTCGTCCCAGCTCATATAAGGGCAAAATCAAAATTTCAAGAATGTACGTGAACCAAAAAAAATCTTTAAAATACCCCCCCCCCAAAAAAACCAACAGTTTAAAGAATTAAGCTATAAACAAAATTTAGAAACAAAAAAGTAGTTTCATCCCAAACCCTTGAACTTGGTTTTGAAAATGTCTAAAGGGGAGTTTTCAACAGTTTTGAAACTTATTTTTCAAAAAATTTTCAGAATGGGAAATTTGGTGAAATTGACCCTTCCCCTGTGAACAATTCTGGTCTCAACAGGTGTCAGGTGTTTTCTTTTTGACTGGAATGCCCAGTTGAAAAGGGACCCTGGCAGCTCTGGTCAAAAAGTCGGCGGGGCTAGCGCAGACTCCTTGCCTGCCTTAGATCCATACGGTTCCCAGAAGCAGCAGCATGTCCCAGCTCTGGCTCCTACGCATAGGGCCGGCTAGAGGGCTATGCACACTGCCTCCACCCAAAACGCTAGCTCTGCAGCTCCCAGGAACCACAGCCAATGGATGCTGTGGGGCAGCAGCTACAGATGGGACATGGGCATAGGGTTGCCAGATGGTTTAACCAAAAATACCGAACACTCCTCCTCCCCCCAAAAAACACACCAGGAAAAAAATTCTGTTGAGAGAAAAAAAGGGGGGGGAGGAGGGGGGACCAAAGCTGTTGAATGCAATAAATAAATAAATAAATACCCATACCCCACGACCCCGACAGCAGTTATTAAGCAGGGCAGTGGAGGGGGGCGTCCAGGGGGGCCCGGCAGCTGGGCCCGGTTGCTGAGTGTGTCGTAGGGTTTCCAGGTGTCCAGTATTTTCACCTCCTGACAGGGGAAAAAAAAAAAATCAGAAGATACCCGACATTTTAGGTGTCCGGTATTTTCTGAATTTTTTTTACCGGACAGGAGGCTAAAATACCGGACTGTCCAGGTCAATACCGGACACCTGGCAACCCTACAGCAGAGCCGCCTGGCCATGCCTCTGCAAGGACGTGCTGCTGTTTCCAGAGTACGTGCCTCCCAAGGCCTGCACCCCTGAGCTCCTCCCATGCCCCAACCCTGATCCCTCTCTCGCCCTTCAAATCCTTCAATCCAAGCCCAGGGCTCCCTCCTGCACCCCAAACCACTAATCCCTAGTCCAACCCCAGAGCCCTCATCCCCCCATGCCACAACACCCACTCCAGCTTAGATCCTCTTCCCACCCTCCAAACACCTCGGCCCCTGCCCAAAACTCCCTCCTGCACCCCAGATCCCTCATACCTAACCCCACACCAGAGCCCACACCCCCAGCCAGAGCCCTTAACCCTCTCAAGCCCAGTGAAAATAAGCAAGTCTGTGAAGGTGAGGACAGCAAGCGACAGAGGAAGATGGGGATGAAGTGAACAGGGGCAGGGCCTTGGAGAAGGGGCAGAGCAGTGGCAGGGCCTCAGAAGAAGGGTGGAGCAGAGGATGGGGCAAAGGTGTTCAGTTCTGTGTGAATAGAAAGTTGGCAACCCTAATAAATCAGCATTTTCTGACACAAAAATTTCTCCTCAAAATATTTCTCACCATATTTACTAAGTCATTATTCAGTAACAACTTCCAATGGTTGAAATGAAATACTGCTTGGCTGCGTCTAGACTGGCATGATTTTGCGGAAATACTTTTAACGGAAAAGTTTTTCCGTTAAGTATTTACTAAACGTCTACACTCGGATGCTTTTGCGCAAAAGACATCTTTTGCGCAAAAGCATCCGTGACAGTGTAGACGCTCTGTTGCGCATGAAAGCTCTGATGACCATTTTAGCCATCGGGCTTTCTTGCGCAAGAAATTAACGTTGCTGTCTACACTTGCCCTCTTGCGCAAGTATTCTTGCGCAAGAGGGCTTATGCCTGAGCGGGAGCATCAGAGTATTTGCGCAAGAAGCACTGATTTTGTACATTACAAAGTTAGTGTTCTTGCGCAAATTCTCGCGGCCAGTGTAGACAGGCGGCAAGATTTTGTGCAAAAGCGGCCGCTTTTGCGCAAAATCTTGCCAGTCTAGACACACCCCTTGACTACGGACTGTAGGGGATGAATCAAGGACATTTCAGCAGTCATCTGCTATATATTTGACAGTGTTTGTCAGTCTGTGTGTCTGCCTGTTCAAGAACTCCACCAAATTCCTCTTATAACTTAAAGTAAGGTATGAGTTAGGTTGTGCCAAGAAAATGGGATGTGCCTGAAATGCGATTGCTTCGCACAAAACCACACACAGACAAGAGACAATCACCAGGCAGGTGAAAGGGGCTAGCTGGGGACACGCTCCCAATCTGGGACTGCCCCAGCCCCGAACCTCCCACACCGCAGGTACCATTTAGAGAGCGGATGGATGGGGTTAAACTATCACCTTACCCCTCGATTCCTATGGGAACATTGCTGGCTGTTCCCCTTTGTCAGGGAGCGAGGGGAAAGTTCACAGTTTGCTGCATTCCTCCTTCTGGTTGGGGAGCGGAGGTGGCAGATGAACCCGGACCTGCCCCATCTGGGGCACATGCACCCTTTCCCCGGCTGTGCCCACTGGAGCAGCAGTGGCTATGGGATAGGCCAGTGTTTCCCAATTTTATAATGAACAAATGCTAAATAAGGTCATGAGATCAACATTTAGTTTAATTGCACATATTTAAAAACAAAAATCACATTTAATGTGTACAAAAAAATAAAGCTAAAAAACTAATATGAATTATATTGGCAGTTTTCAATGTGAAGAGTGGTTTTTCTTCTTTTCTTGGCAAATTCTTTTTATATTTTGTTTAATACTAAAAAGTTGGATTTGCATATCTGGCGCTGCATTCAGTTGATTTCTGAATTTTGTTTTTGTTGCTGCATAATTCGAGAACCCAGTTTCACACTAGTATGTGCTGGTGAAGGTTAACAACTGACGAATTGCACATCTTGATAAAGCTGAATATTCTTGACATAAGCCGCCTCAAAACGTAATCAGAGAAACTTCTTTAAATTTTTGTATTAATTGGCCATCTGAAGTGATTTCGATTAGGATTTCATAATCTTGCATAGAAAAACTGACTGGCTTTCCTGATATACTTAATGGATTTCAAATCCAGTTATTGTTGTTATTTCTGGTTGGAAAATACTTCATGATGTTTGTGTATAAATCACAAGGATGATCTACAATGTGCTGGCCAGGAAGAAGAGTACAGGAAAAAGCTTGGGGAAGAGTTGTCTGGCCAGGAGGGAGAGGGTATAGGAAGGGTCTTGGGGCAGTTGTCTGGCCAGGAGGGAGGGTACAAGAGGGCTCTTGGGGCAGGGTATCTGGCCAGGAGGGAGGGTACAAGAGGGTCTTGGGGCAGGGTGCCTGGCCAGGGACTTGGAGCAGGGTGTCAGAGCAAGCTGGGAACGCGTGCTCTTGGTGGTGGTGGGAGGGTGGGGGGGGAGTGAGGGGAACATGGGTGTGGGGTCTGGGCATGAAGGGGGGACGCGTACCTGGCTTGTCACCCTGCTGCAGCAGGGAAAGTCTCCAGGCAGCATGCTCTTGTTCCTGGAGGGAAGAGGAGTGGGAGGGAGCTCAGTCTCCCCTGCCCCCCTCACCCATGCAGCAGGGAACCCAGCGCAGTGGCAGCACCAGCCCATGCTTCCTGCTGGCAGAGCAGGGGCGGGGAGGGTGTAGAAACCATGACCTTCCCCACCAGATCAAACTCTGCCACTTCCCCAGCAGGCTGGGGAGGGGCGCAGGGGAGAGAGAGCAGCAGCACATGGGGGGCAGCAGAGCCCGAGCGCGCCCCGAGGGGGGGCAGCAGAGCCCGAGCCGGGTTCCACACAGGCAGCAGGAGCCCGAGCGCACTCCGGGGGGAGGGGAGGCAGCAGAGCCCGAGCCGGGTCCCGCACAGGCAGCAGGAGCCCGAGCGCACTCCAGGTGGCGGGGGCGGGGGCGGGCGGAAAGCAGAGCCCGAGCCAGGTTCCACGCAGGCAGCAGGTAAAAAACATGCCGAGGTCTGAGAGCAGCTCCTCGGCTTTGGCCACTCCTCCCCCTTCCCCCTCCCAGCAGCAGCAGCAGCAGCAGCTGCCACTGTAAACGCTACCACCTGCACACGAGGAGGAAGCAGCTGCAAGGCACCGGGATAGGGCAGTCCTGCAGGGTGAAGAGGGGCCGTGCCGTGCACGGGAGTGGGGCAGCCACAGTGGGTGGTGGAGTGGCCAAAGCCGCACGCCTCCAGAAGCCCGTCCTCGCCAGCAAAGCCCCAATGAGAGCTGCCTACGGGTTCTGCAGGGGGCCGGGGAGCAGAATTTTTTCACAGAACCCCAAGTTCTACTTCGCAGAACCCCAGGGTTCTGCAGAGCACCATTTGGGAAACACTGGGATAGGCATGTCTCACCTAGCCCTAAGCTGCTGCAGTTACAGAGGACTGAGGTTGTCCTCTCTCCCCAGGGCAGCCTGCATGCTGAACTCCTCACCCCTAGCCCCAACCCAGAGCAATGAAGAAAAACAAAAATTAATTGCGTTAAGGACCTGAGCAACATCGGGTAAATCTTCTAGTATGCAATAAATACACTCAATGTATGTAGTGTAAATCTTTCCCCACATTTAAACATGTGTTTGCAGAATGGCTTAAATTACATTTCCATTATAGATACATGCACATGCACACACACATACCTGACAATCATTGAAAAAATATTTTGTCATTAAAGAAATGAATATTATTCGCATGTCCATAGCACCTCATTCTAGAACATTTCAAAATATTCCCCAAGCTACCACTGGCACACCATGCCTATTGGATAGACAGAATCAGCCAAGTGGTGGACAATAGGTTGCATAATGCAGGATGGGGGAGAGGGACAATTTTGTCAAGGACATCAAGGCAAATGCTCTCGATTAGGAAGAGTATTATGGAATCTTTAAATGCAGAAAAGAGAAATTTAAAGGTCTCATGTGACGGATCTCCAGAACATGAAATGCATGGTATTTAATTCGTCCACCTTTGAAGGACAAACACAGACACTGCCTGGATTTTAAACTATAGTTCCAAGGAATCTACAATATTGATACATCAGGTTTCAATCCACTTACACTACTCCTGTTCATACTCCACATCCCACCAGTGTAAATACATATTTATTTCATTTAACAGTAGCATAAACGTATATTATACTATCTGCTCACTTTTGAACACAATTGTATAACAATGGAGATGACCTCAAAACATCCCAGAGACTATATCATAATAACGAAGGTCCCAAACCTGTTGATCTCATACCTGTTCAGGGTCTTCTCTATCACATCAATTTGCAAGATCAGAACTTTCACATTCAGCTGGTTACATAGAAATTACCTCCACATATTTGGTGCATGCATTGTACTTTGTAGAACATAGTAAATAATGAAAATGTGGAAGAATCCCAAAGCACTTTGCAAGCATTTAATATTATCTATTACAGTAATAAGATACTGCAACACTAAAACATCTGCTTTACACATGGATTCAAATCAGCCTCTGTACCAGATGACTGGAGGATAGCTAACATAACACCAATTTCTAAAAAAGCTCCAGCGGCGATCCTAGCTATTACAGGCCAGTACGCCTTCAGTACGCAGCAAAGTGGTTGAAACCATAATAAAGAACGGAATAATCAGACACATATATGAACACAATATATTGGGGAAGAGTCAATACAGCTTTTATAAAGAGAAATCATGTCTCACCAATCTAGGAAATTTCTTTGAGGGGAACAAAAAGCATGTAGTTGAGGGTGATCCAGTGTATATATAGTACTTATCCTTGTCAAAGGGTTTCTAAAAGTGTAACTAAAGGATCATAAGCAAACTAAGCAGTCAAAAGATAAAAGGGAAGGTCCTGATCAGTAAATGATTAAAAGACAAAGGATAGGAATACATTCAGTTTTCAGAATGGAGAGGTTTCCCCAAGGATCTGTGCTGGGCCCGGTTCTATTCACATATTCATAAAGGATCTGGAGAAATGGGGTAAACTATAAAGTGGCAAAGTTCGCAGACTATACAACATTTCTCCAGACAGTTAAGTCCAAAACTTAAGTCCAGACTTAGCAGAGTTATGAAGGAATCTCACAAAACTGGGTGACTAGACAACAAAACGGTAGATGATTATCAATGTTGATAAATGCAAAGTAATGCACATTGGAAAACAAGCTCAGCTATATGAACACATTCTCAACTATGAAATGACAAGGTCTAAATTAGCGGTTACCACTGAAGAAAGAGATCTTGGAATCATTGTGGGTAGTTCTCTGAAAATAACTGCTCAACATGCAATAGTACAGGTTGGACCTCCTTGTCCGGCACCCTCACGACCTGACCCATCCTGAATTAGGGAACTTGCCACATCAGGGGAAGTCCCCTGCCACCAGCCTACCAGGACACTCCCTGTCCCTGCAGCTGGCTCTGCTCTGGTGCCACTGCGCTGGGCTCCAGCCTGGAGGGCTTGGACTTGGGCTCCGGTCCACTGGGGCTCCCCAGGGACAGAGCTCCCCAGCCACCATGACCACACTTACGTCACGCTCTGCCGGGAATCCCTGGGAATGGGGCTTGCCGGCTGCCAGCTTTTGCCGCTGGCTGCCCCGCTCTGCCCCACCCAGCCGGAGCCCCATAGGGCCAGGGCTTGCCGATCCCACTGGGGCTCTCCAGGGACAGGTCTCCCAGCCACTTTGTACTCCCGGGAACTGGGGCTCTCTGATCCAGCAATATCCATGGTCCTCCTGAACCATGAATTTTGCCAGACCAGAGAGTCCGGAATTTCAGAGGTTCAACCAGTAATAAAAAAAATAAAAAACAAACAAAACAATCTAACCAAATGTTATGCAACAGTAGGAAAGGGACAGATAAGACAAAGTATCATTATGCCACTATATAAACCAACGACTATACCTTGAACATTGCATGCAGTTCTGATCACTCCTCCACCACTTCAAAAAAGATACATTAGAATTGGAAAAAGGACAGAAAGGGGCAACAAAAAATTATTAGGTGTACGGTACAACTTCCATATGAGGAGAAATTAAAAAGACTGGGATTGCTCAATTTAGAAGAGACACAAATGAAAGAGGAGATGGCAGAGGTCTATAAAATCATGAATGTTGTAGAAAAAAGTGAATACAGAAGAGTTTTTACCCCTTTACATAACACAAGAACCAGGGGTTCCCCAATGAAATTAATAGACACTAAGTTAAAAACAAACATAAGGAAGTACTTTTTCATACTACACAATCTGTGGACTCCATGACCAGGGGATATTGTAAAGGCTAAAAGTATAACTAAGTTCAAAAAAGAATTAGGTAAGTCCATGGAGGATAGATCCATTAACATCTATAAGCCAAGATGGTCAAAGTTGCAACCTCATGCTCTGGGTGTCTCTAAATCTCAGCCTGCCAGATGCTGGGCCTGGCTGACATTGGACAGTCAACTCAATATATTGTCCTGTTCTGTTCATTCCCTCTGAAGCATCTGGCATCACCTCCTATCAGAAGACAGGATGCTGCACTAGATGGACCATTGGCTTGACCAAGTATGGGCATTCTTATGTAACCAGACAAAGCCCACATTGATACAAATCCATGCCATATAGCAAGCTACTAAGGTGACTAACCACCTATAAGAAGTGTCCATCTTTCCAGTTTTATAATATGCATGAGATGCACACAACATCAAGAGAAAACTTAACTGGGGTTGTAGAAAACCAACTCCCAACAGGTTGAAAGTAATAATAATAATAAAAGTATGAAGTACATCAAAGTACAGTATTTAGTTCTGCTTGTATGTGTAAAGAAGCCAGTTTCCCTTGAGGATATAGAGTTGTGATGTTTGCCCCAGCACAGCGCTGCTTCCATTAAACCCGCAGAAAGAGTTCAAGCTTCATGATAACTTTGCAACTGCTGATCCAATAAGCAGCTTAAAAGACTCTTGATCTCTCAAAGCAAATTTTTTGCTTCAAGTTTCAAGTTACATTTCCTATTTCAAATGACTCAGAAAAGAAGGAATCAAGGAAAAACTGTCCAAAAATGAAGAAAAAAATAAATAAAAGAGAGGGGCCTGAATTCTGCACAGAAGTTACCAAGGAGAAATTCTACCAAGTACACTCCTTCTTCCCATCCTAGTCAGCCCTATATGTGAATACTACCGTCTCGATAATTTAGCCCCTCCTCTCCAATCCCTCACACAGAAAGGACCCCTCTGTATAAGATTCTTGTCCTGTCTCCTCACACAGAAGTGGGTCTCAACCCAGTATTCTCCCCCATAACAACTCTGACCCTTCATGGCTGTTCCATGGGCCCAAGGAAAGGGGTTTCAGACTAGGCAGGCAGAGTGAAGGAGTGGACAGGGTCAAGATGGATGACAAGCATTATCCTGCCTAAGCCCCATCTAACCCACCAAGAGAAGGTGTAACAGCCTGGGGCTCTTTTATCTTTTCTATGGCGTCTCTGCCAGAACGACTGCTGCAACCAGGAGCTGGTACTGAGACATGCAGTTTCTGGGAAGGTTGCCTTGACTTCCTGGGGCTCCTCCATATTTCTGAGCAGACCCCAATGGGTAAGGAGCTCAAAAAACAAGGAGCAAACAGGGAACTCAGAAATAGCTCATGCAAAGAGTGATGGGATAAGCTTGGAAACGGTGCAGGATAAATGAGTTCAAGGGAGATCTGATTCGGCTCCCAGTTAGGTGTTAGCCCAGAATATCTACTGTGATTCCAGGGTGCAATGCCTGCAGCCATACACACATTATTCACAGTGCATACCATTGGCAAGGAGCCATTCTGAGGGTTAATTAGGCCCCTTTGAGAGGGCTCCCAAACCAAGTGGTAGTGCAACACACTGCATGGGGTCACAGCAACATTCAGGTTTGATCCTGACAACCCTCAAGAATAGTGGTTCCCAACCACCGGGCCATGGACCGGCACCGGGCCATGGACCCCTGCCTGCCGGGCTGCAGCATACTGCAAAGCCACGCACCCAGCGTGCACCAAAGATTGGAGGCCCGCCCAGATGCTCTGGGGCAGGCCACAGGGCAGTCGGCTGCCCAGCTCCAGGAGCAGGAGGGCAGCCACCACCCGCTGGGACCTGCCACTTTCTGCCCAAGTCCCCGCATGGGTCACTCCAAGCAGCCTCCTTCCCCTCTCCAGCTCTCTCTGCCCGGCCCTCAGGCTGCTGAATTGTGGGTTGTCTTAAGGGCTGGGGGGCTCTAAGAGGTGGGGGGCTGACACTGGGGTGTCCAGGTGGAGACCTGGCACTGGGGGGAACCACTGGAGGCGGGGCTAGTAGTGGGGGTACAATGGGGCAGGGATGGCACTGGGGGCCTGTGGGGAATGGGGGATGGCACAAGAGGGTACTGGGGTTGGGTACAGTGAGGATCTGGAAACCGGAAGCTGGCACTGTGGAGTCTGGTGGGGGGGCTTTAAGCCTAAAGAGGTGGGGGCTGACACGAAGGTGTCCAGGTGGGGAGCTGGCACTGGGGAGGGCACCACTGGAGGTGGGGCTAGTAGTGGGGTACTATGGGGGCAGGGATGGCACAGGGGGGCTTAGGGAGATGGGGCTAATATTGGAGAATGGGGGCTGGCACAAGAGGGTACTGGGGGGTTGGGTACAGTGAGGCTCTGGAAACTAGATCTGGTGGGGGGGCTTTAAGCCTTAAGGCAGGGGTTCTCAAACTTTGTGATACTGCGACCCCCCCTCTAAGTTGCTCGCAACCCCCCGGGGGGTCAGGACCCACAGTTTGAGAAACGCGGCCTAAGGGGTGGGGAGCTGGTGGAACTGAAGCCAGCTGTTCTCAGCGGCGCTGGGGGCCCGGACTTTTGGCGGACCGGTAACATTTTATTTGCATATTCATTATTTGCACAAAGAATATGCAAATAAAATGTTACCAGTCCGCCACGAGTTTGTGAATGGGTTTGCCAGTCTGTGATATAAAAAAGGTTGGGAACCGCTGCTCAAGGACACCAGGCTGCAGTGTCACTCATTGAAATTTAGCTCAATGGCCCCTCCACGATGGGGAAAGAGGCACGCCAAACCTTACTGGCACTGCAACCCGGTGCACTAGGTCACCGCGCCCAGAGCAAGGAGATGGGCTCAGCCCACTGCCATGCTATTGCTGTGAGGTGTGGTGTAGCTGTGCACACAGGGTAAACAATTTCTGGGGGCTTCCCCAACTCCATGTGCAAACTGCAGTCATGCCTGCATAACTGAGACCAGACTCCGGCACCTCAGGAGATATGGAGAACAAGTGAAGAGAGAAATTAAAATAAACCCAACACCACAATGACAATCTTGACAACTCCCAAAATTCAAAAATCATGAATCAGACCCATCCGAATTGTGAGAGCTGCTTAACTTTAAAGAGATTTCTTTAAAAAAAAAAAAAAAATTAAATTGTGTGTTCTGGTGTGTCTTTTGAACTCCCCAGCCCGCCCATTACACGAGCGTGCCAATTACAACATAAGTAACTCTTGCAAAACTATGAAGATTCTGGCCTCAGATGCGGGAGTTCTCACGAGAGACAACTGAGAACTGGGCCCCAATGTGCTCTGCACTATATGCAATTGGAGATATCCCCACTCTGAAGTGCTTACAAAGTAGCAATACAAAGCACGGTAGTGAGCCCGTGGTGTGGGGACTGGAACCAAGACTTGCCAACTCATTTAATAGACGAGCTACCAAAAATTTATTAACGGGAGACAATTTTTAAACCCCCGTTGTGATGGGCAGGATTTGAATTGATGACCTAGGGTGAAAGGCTCTATAACTCATTAGCAACGCCCTGAGGCATCCACTCCCTACCAGCACTAATGTGTTACCCTTGAACATTAGGCTGCTTTTTGCAAAGATCATTGTGTTCAATCAACTTCTGACCTTTTGGGAAATACAGTAAAATTCCAATTGTCCGGCATCCAGTGGTCCGGCACTCCCAATAGTCCGGCACCAACTGGAACCCGGAAGTGCTCCGGCCAGCCGGACAATTGGAGCTGCTCCGCGCTGCTTCCTCAATTCCGCTGCTGCCACTGCTGCAACTGACCAGCTGCGGACCTGTGGAAGCAGTGCGGAGCAGAGCAGCTGGGGTGCTGCCGGGTTGGTCCCGCAGCGCCGCCCCTCACCCCCCTGCTCAGCGCCTGACAGCACCCCAGCTGCTCTGCCCCACAGCTTCCCCAAGTCTGCCGCTGCTGAAACTGACCAGTGGTGGACTTGGGGAAGGGCAGGCAGAGCAGCTAGGGTGCTGCCCGGTTGGTCCCGCAGCGCCGCCCCTCACCAGCACCTGGTTCGCCCCACACCGTGCCGTTTCCCCCCGACCCGTCACAGCCCCCCTTCCGGAGTACCTCCTGATACTCCAGCATAGCCGATAATCCGGCACCCCCTGGGTCCCAAAGGTGCCGGATTATCGGAAGTCTGCTGTACACAGAGAGTACCTCCACACTGCAGTGTGACAGCTATGGCTAGCCCTTGCTCACTGACACAGGCTAAGAGCCTGTTTAATCACAGTGTAGGATTGGGTTGCCAAGCCTTTGTAGCCTCACCTCTAGTATCTTTCCTCCTCTCAACGTGCTAGGGTCCAGACTCCTGCCCAAGCCCAAACATCTGCACCACAGTTAAACAGCCTTGAGTCCAAATCAGCAGGCGCAGGTCAACCACAGGTACATAATACTTGCAGCATAGGCATACCCGCAGAGGGTCTCCTAGTCTCTGGACACATCAGCAAAGTCTCTTACACAACGTTCTCCCTCTCAAACACTTCAGGTCTGCCACACCTTGTTCTTAAAGGGACAATCCCCATTAACTGGATACAAACAACAGAAATACAGTAGTAAATAAGGATTGTGAAGGGCACAACATTATTAACAGCACTCAGTAAATGAATTCGGACTAGAAATCTTGACCTCTGCGTCTGACTACAGGGCATGTGTCCTTCCCTCCCCACCTACCTCCCCTCCACCCCCATCCAAAAAAAATTACACATAGGCTGCAGCTTTTAATGAAGCCAAAATCATGTGCCTTTACAATAAAGTTGTGAGACTTGGCAAGGCTATGTATATTCCTGAGGAACGGAAAGCGTGCATTATACAATTCATGTCTTCACAAAGCTAAGCAGGTCCTTCCATCCTGGATGAATTACCAGTGAGTTACTCGCTAATGCAGAGCCTTAAGGCGCTCTCTGTTTATCTATGCATTTTATATTTCTCTAGTATTAGCTTCAAAAAAGGAGTGTATAGCGAGAACAGTGACAATACTAAGCATTACTGTCAATCTCCACATTCCAACAGCAACTAAACAGTGTCACCTCTTGATGTTCAAGTCTGCATTTTCCTTCATATTGCTATGACCTCTGCAACAAAATGAACAAGGTCTATGAAAAAGGGTGGATTGTAAACACGTCAGTCATATTAAACCAAATCTTCTCATATTTTCACTAGTCCAGAATGGAAGAGACTGCACCAACAAACAGAATTTGGTCCAAATCCACTTATTTAATGGCATAAGGGATTAGGAGCTACTGGTAGTACTCGGATGCTACACTAAAGTACTGGGATGCTAAAGTGAGGCGTGTCACTGTAAAGCAGACAATAAATAAAATATCCAAATGGTTTAAGTCAATGAGAGTGCACACATGCATCCAAGCATAGTATCTGGCCCATAAAATGGAAAACCAGCATCAGCTCTAACCACAACACAAATGGATACAATTTTGTCAGGTCCAAAAAAGCAAACGAAAATGACAGAGCCAGAATGTTACAACTTCAAAGAGTATCTGCAATAGACATCAAAATATTTCCAAAAATTAGAGAAAAACATCCTTGAAGATAAGTAACTGAGAAGTATAAACCTGTTAAGATAATTAACTTATTCAGCATAGCAAAGGGTACAATACAGTACAAACGTTGAGCTGTTAAAAAGTGATCTGCTACCTGAATTATCTTCCTGTGCAAAACTCAAAACTACCTTCTAATTAACTACAAATCAGCTCTTAAAATCAATGCCCACTAAAGGAACAGATTTTCTGCTTTGCAGAGGGATGAGTTAATTGCATTTGTGACATGCAGAAATCCAGGCAGCTTAGATTAATGAATGATGGCACCAATCTGAATGCCTCACACTTTCATGCAAAATTCTATAAAACATGTAGCATTTGAAATAAATCAATATGGAGCAAATCTGCTCCCTCACGACCAGTTATCAGATTGCTGTGAGAAGTAAACAAAGCAGGCCACTCTAGTCCTCAGGAGGATACTCAGCTGAACATCGGGGCCAGGACAGTGACGTATTTGAACATAGCACTGAGACACACCTTTCAGTTTTCAATTTGAGGGTTTACAGCATGGCTTAATTTATTATCAACCAGGGAATGGAACAGGTTTCTGAAATCGGTGGTGAAATCAAACACACCAGCTTTTTCCAGTCCTTTCTTGATGACCTCCTATTAGAGATAAACTAGGAGTTTGCTAATAAGGAAGTTCCTGCAAAGCAGGCCAGTCTAGGCAACCTGCTATGAGCCTCCTTTGTGAAAGAGCAGACTCTGAACAAGATGGAACATGTGAACAAAAGTGAACTTCAACCTCACCCTTTCAACACATGATAGATCCCCTCTACGGCAGCGTTCCAGAACCCAATGGTCTCGATGGCACCCTCTCTCAATCCTAACTGTTCTGTCATTGCATCTTCAAATATTTTCAGTTCTCTAGTAAGGCCCTTGGCCTGGTATATGAAATAAGATGAACAACTGTGTTCAAGCAAAGCTATTCCCCAAGAAGAAAATAAAAAATAAAAAGAATATGTTTACAGCTACACATATACATACATGCTCCCATTCTCTAAGCACATGCGTATCGGATAGTCGACCAGTGACTCAACTAGTTGCTTTCCCTCCCTTGCTGCCTCTATCAGAGAGAGGCAGAAGGGACAGGGGGTGGAGAAGAAGCTGGTTCTTGGGGGAGCCGGCTTAAAAGCCAGTTCCACCCCTAGCACCATCTCCACAGGGGATTGGGGAAAGGGCAGTGGAGGCAGAAGCGTAGCAGGGGGACCAGGCATGAGCCTGGCGATTCTTAATACATTTAAAAAGCACAAGTGCAGTGGGGGTCCAAGTGCGAGCCAAGACAGCTGATTCACGGTTCACACCTGGGTCCCCCTAACTGCACTTCAGCCTGTTAAATGTATTAAGAGCTTAGCAATTCTTAATACATTTAAAAGGCAGAGCCACAGCGGAATTAGCTCCTGGGGCCGGGAGCCAGCCACACTATGGCTTTGCACTCCCCATCAACTAATCAACTAGTCCATTAGCTCATTAAATGCCATTTAACATCCCTAGCCTGAATTGCCTATTATTAGGGTTGCCAGATGGTTTAACCAAAAATACCGAACACGCCCCCCTCCCCAAAAACCACCAGAGAAGAAATTGTGAGGGGGAAAAAAAAAGGGGGGAGGGAGGAGACCAAAGTTGTTGAGCAAAAAAAAAAAAATTAATAAAAAAAACAGCGTGGCCCCTTTAAGAAATGCTTTTGAGGTTTTTCCCGCCATCTTTTCTTTGTGCTCCAGACCAGACAGCTCCCCGCTGCGGAACCCAGTAAGCACCCGGACATTTTAGGTGTCCGGTATTTTCTGAATTTTTTTACCGGACAGGAGGCGAAAATACAGGACACCTGGCAGCCCTACCTATTATGACCTATTATGACCATTTAGTCTCCTCTGACCCCTGCATAAAAAGTCACAGAAGCTCACCCAGTAATTGCTGTGCTAAAGGAATTCTTCCTCACTAGTATAAAAAGGAACACTACCCAAACCCAACACCTTCAGGAGGAACTAAAACATACACCGTTTAGAAAGACATTCACAGGCTTGACTTATGGACTCCAAGTGGCACACCAGAATACAACAGTGGTACAGAACAAGTGGGCCTGATTTTACACTCACTCAGAAGTAACGACACTGAAGTCAGTGGAATTACACCAGTGTACAACTGGTCTAAATCAGAGACAGTCAAGCCTCATGCGTCCAGCAATTTAGACATCATGGAAAAGAAACAGAAATTATCTGTTTAACATGAAATTTCCATTTAATATGAAACTTAAATTGGAGACACGAAAGATTCAGTATTTCTAAATGCCTATACTATCACATAAATTACAGCCTCTGTACACTAATTGAATGTTCATCGCTGTATTATCTGAGTGCCTTGCCAGCACTTTCCAAAAGAAAAGGCTTCATTTGTACCAGAGCATGCCCGGATTGAGCCCAGCACCTCCAGGCTTAGCAATTCATAATTGGGATGTGATCGAGTAGTCAAGTACTCGACTACCCAATATGCCTAAGCTTCCCCCCTCTCCCTCAGTATCAGAGGCAGCAAGGGGGAGGGGAACAGCAGCTGGTGCTTGGGGGAGCCATCTTAAAAGCAGGAAGCTGAGCCCACCTTGGACAGTGCTGCTGCCGCGAAGCAGCCCCCGTCTGCAGCAGCCCGAGCTGGCCGCGGGCAGAGGCTGTTCCAGCAGCAACCCCTGTCCTCAGCCAGCCCCAGCTACCACGAACAGGAACAGGAACCAGGACCAAGCAGTCCCAGCTCGCGACAGTCCAGGACCTCTGTGGCTCTGCCTTTTAAATGTAGTAAGAGCCAGGCAGCTCTTAATACATTTAAACTGCAGAGCCGCAGTAGTCCAGGACCCGGCATGAGCTAGAACTGCTCAGTCCCAGCTCGCACTGGCTCCAGAGCTACCTCCACTGCGCCTCTCCAGAGCACCTCCCCTTATTGACTAATTGCATAGTCTATACACATTGTATCGACTACACCAGTGTTTCTCAACCAGTGGTACGAGTACCCTTAGAGGTACTTGAGAGAAGTCTGGGGGGTACGTCAACACAACTGAAATTTGGAGAAAACTGAATTTTTGTTTGAAGTTTTACAGCGCTTTATTATTTTTGTACTTTTTACACCTAAAAATTTCATTGCCCACCCGGCTATGATTAAGTTGTTTAAACAAATGTGTTGCAATGGTAGAAAAAAAATGTGTGTGTCTGAAAACTGTAAATAAAGTACCCCTTTTTTAATTAAAAAAAATTGTGAGAAACACTGGACTACATGATTAGCCAAATGCCTGCTCCTTAACATCCTTAATTCATAGCCCCAGTACTTCTGGTCTCCTGGCACCACCACCCTCTGACAGCCTAGCTCTGAGGGCAGGGCAACCCCGTACAGCAGCGCACAAGTAGAGGTGGCATTACACCATACCATGCCTCCCTTGCTTCTGCCAGCTGCTGGCGGTGGTGCTATCTTCAGAGCACGATGCCCGATCAACAGGGAGCCCAGACAGCACTTAATCTGTGCCAAGGCTTGTGCCAAGGACTCAGCCTGGCATTATAGAAAGCTCTTCAAAACACCCAATGTTTTGCCTTATTAATATTTAGCAATTGTCCTCTCGCTCGCTCTCCAATTTCAAGACATCTCATTTCAAGACCGATAGATTGACTTTGTCCACCATATCATTCTCTCAAGCATCTATGGTTTTCATTATGTGCAACTGTCAAGATTGCAGCTTCAACTCTTTCCTTTACAAATACATTTCTGTGATACCTGGGCTCTCCTCTTTCTTATGGAGAGTGACTCAGATCTGGGAAGAAAGGAATTTGCTGAGACTTACATTTTCTCCCTGTCCCTCTGCAGCTTTCAGTACTTTGACTTTATGCTTCAAATGTGGTCATTTGAATATCACTGTTGTACCAGATGCACCACCATTTATTTGCCTATTGCTGGGGTTTCTATTGGTCTTTCTACCAAGCATTTTCCTTATTTAAATGCAGGGTTTAGCCAACCAGTTATCAAGAAAAGTTTCCTTTTCCTACATTCTCTAGTCATCCCCCGTCCCAATGTACTCCTGGGCTTGATTTTCCAAAATCTCTACCTTTCAGTGTAAAGCAGCACTACACAACATGTGGCCCATGGGCTGCATGGCCCATTTGTTTGTGGCCCACAGTGCGGTTTGGGTTTATGCGGGGCTCAACACACGGGTGGGATCCTTTGAATGTGGCCTCCACTGGGAACATGCTCCACAACAGTGAGGCATCTCCCAGGAGGGGTGAGCATTGAAAGATGCAAGTGGACGGGCTGGCTGGAACAGACAGGTACAGGGTGTTGGCATTTCTAGCTCCAGAGAGGAGGTGCCGGGAGCGCTGGGCATTCTGGCAAGTGCTGGCTGATTAGCCTTGTGGGCAGAGCCTGAGAGGTGCTGGATGGCTCATACTGGCCATGTTTGGGTCTGGCACTGCAGCCAGGCAGCCGTGCCTCCATTTCACACGTTGCAACAGACTCTGGCGTGGAGAAGTCAGCCCTGCTGGGAATCCAGGACGGAGCTCCCAGGCACCTGTCCTATTTTGCCTCTCGTGTCTGGCCTGGCTCGCCCAGCTCCCTGCCCGCTGCAGGTTGGAGCGCTCTTTGTTGGAAACTTTTTCTGAGTAAAATCACTCCAAGAAATTCACAACCTGAAGCTTCAAGCTAAACACCCAAAACACTGGTATACAATTTTCTTTTTAATAAGAAGCATTAAAAATGGCAACAAAGAGGAGACATTTGTTGGATGAACATAGGGTTTTCAACCCTGTTTGGAAGATGGAATTCACTTTTGCAGAGATAAATGGAAAACCAATGTGTCGTCTTTGTCAAAAGACTATCGCTGCGTTAAAGAAAATAAACCTGCAACAGCACCATGAATCTTTAAGCTATTTGCATATATAGTTGCATGTATATGCAATTACACTTAAGTTGCGGCCCTCAGCATGTGCTGTAAGTATCATTGTGGCCCCCAGAGCTTCCAAAGTTGAGTAGCCCTAGTGTAGAGCCTTATTTTCAGAGATTCGTTGATTCCAAAGCTAGACAACAAAATTATTACATGACCTGGGGAGGGTGGGGGATGGAGTCCCGCCACCCCATGTCAGGTGGAGAAGGGGCCAGAGCCCAAGACCTACCACTCGCATAGCAGTGAAGCTCAGGCTTCTGCATCAGCCTGGAGTCCCAGCAAGTGTAATGAGATCACAACCCACTTTGGAGTCCTGACCCTCAGTTTGAGTCCTGCTGATCTAGTGTGATCTCTTGCACAGCACAGACATCCCCAAAATAATTCCTAGGGCCTATCTTTTAGAAAAAACATCCAATCTTGAGTTTAAAATTGTTAGTCATGGAGAATCCACCATAACCCTTTGGAAATTATTTCAATGGTTAATTACTTACACTATTAAAAATGTATACAAATTTGTCCAGCTTCAATTTCCAACAATTGGAAATGTTATACTTTTCTCTGAGAAAACCAAGAATCTATTGTTACATATTTGTGATCCACATAGATACTTATTGACCATGATCAAGCTACCTCTCAAACCTCTCTTTACTAAGTTAAATAGATTGAGTCTGTCACTACAAGGAAGGTTTTCTAACCCTATAATCATTCTTGTGGCTCTTCTGCACAACCTCTCTAGTTTATCAATATCTATCTTTAGTTGTTTGTTAGGTTAAAATACTGATTACGCTTACTATTATGATCTTGATGATCCTTTTCAGTCTGGGTTACTTGTTTTCCCATTCTTCTTTATATTATTATTTATCATTGGTATTGTGGTAGCACCTACAGTTCCCAAATGAGATCAGGCTTCATTGTGCTGGGCATACTGAGTCTCTGACCAGAAAAACTTAAAAGCTAAGCAGACAAGTCTGAATTATTTCACCCCATTTTTAAACATGTGATGGGAACTAAGAAACATAACTGACTTGTCCAAGGTTCAACAGGAAGCCTGTAGCAGACCTGTGAAAATAATCCAGGTCTCCTGAGTCCCAATCCAGCGCCTTAACAAGTAGACCATGCTTGTTTTCAGTCTAGTACTGGGAACCTATTTGGTCTAGCTTTGTATCTGTATCAGCAATAACTTGCTTATTTGCTCTAGGACCACATATAGTTACAGCTGCTCACTCTTTGTCACTGTAGCCTCCAAGACCTGACTTTTGATTGCCAAAGATAGAGTTCCACTAGCCCTTAAGTACCCCAGTGTTAAGAACAGGTAAACAGAGCTCACAAGAATCCATGCTCTCCATATCAGCATCCCATCTCTTCCAGGAGAAATACCAAGGATGGGGAAGGGAGAACGGCAAATTTAATTTTATATTAAATACGGAATCAAGAAAATATGCACTATAGGCATGGAAAATGTTCCTTCTCAGCATGGAGGAGATACTATTTTTCACAAAAACACATTTACTACTGTATATCTTTTATAAAAAAAAAAAAAACCCTCCACGAACCCCAGCCTGGAGCCTATAATGGTTTATGCAACAAAAATACTTGTGAAATGCCTACTTAAAAAGTAAAACTCCCTGGAGGACTTGTGAATCTTTTAGTTGTAATGTACCCATGGAGGATTTTATTTTGTATCCGCCTAGCCCGAAGTTAAGAGTACTTTCTGAACATGTTTGCTTTACATGAAGCTAAAATCTGGGTTACTTGGGGGAGGGCAGAGGAGCGTCTAATAAATCTTACAATATACTTCTTGGCAAGAAAACCACTTACTGGTGTCATGAAGAAACAACTTTACTGCTCTCTAAAGAAATATTGGTTTCAGAAGTTACTATTGTATTCAAGACACATGGAAGCTGCATTAAATCAAGCTGTGAAAAGTACTGGGGTTACACTTAAAAAAATCCTGAAACAGATCCTGACATATGAAGAAAAAGGAAAAGTTTCTGAGGCGTTCATAAATTCTGAGATGAGGAAGTTTAAAACCTGGGTGTTCTGTTTCTTAAGTCACATTCCGCAAGGAAACAGATTGGTTTTATGTATATATTTTTACTATTTAAACTTTAGTACTTTTTTATTTTTACTTCTATTTTCACAGAGTTTTATATATATACACATACATACATACATACATACATACACACACACACACAGCAACTTAAGGAGCGCCAAAACTCTATAGCGTTGCTAAAATAGAGAGAATGCATTGGTTCAGAGGAGGTCATCTACTGAGTACTGTTTTATTCACATCTGGGCAACTGCTCTCAGCTGTTAGCCCACACCACCACTACTAGATGTCCTAGTTATTACTCTCTTCTCAACAGTCTACAAATACATTCTTTAATTAACTCAAACAAGATCAATCAAGGCCAGGGGCAACAGGAAAGTGTGCTGTCAGCTACCTATGTGGCTCAGTCTCCTCCCTCCAGCAGTCCAGAGGAGGAAAATCAGAAGGCCCAAACTCTACGGGGAAAGAAAAGAAACACCACACAGAATGAAATGACCTTAGAGCTTGTGAACAGAGGCAGTCTGAGGGAACTGGAAATGAAGTCGTCTATCTACAGAACGGACAGCATAGGCAAGAGCAGAGCTATCTTCTCCCATAACGCCACACAAGTACCGGGGATGGGAGGGGGAAATTAATTCATTCTTCTATCCCATTCATTTCCCTGCTTCTCTGCAGACAATGTCCATCAATCAACACTATGCTATAGTACAGTGCACTGCTACCCAGAAAACAGTATCCCCAGAACTGGCAATTTGAACATACCCATTTAGTAAGCTAGGAATCATGTATCTCCTCCTTTAACCTTTGCTCACCTTGCTCATAGGTCCCACCGAGAGTAAAATTAGTCATGTAAATAAAGACTATTTGTGAGGGCTAGAGCTCATTACTGGGCCTTAGTTCACTCTTTTTGCTTGTTTCAAATCTCCCTTTTTTCCCAGCAGAGGTATAAGGGATATCTGTGCTTTGGGCCAAATTCTAATCTGTTACGTGTGTTTAAAGCTGGAGTAACTTCAAATCTGAACTAGCTCCATATGAATCATGTATCTCTTTAAGAAGCAGAATCTGTCCCAAAATCTGAAGGGATTACTTATTCAGTGCTGAAATGCAGCCACCTCCAGACTGGAATACATCAGCTATTTAAACATTGTACAGTGTCATTACAAAGCCAAAAGCTTCAGGAGGTAGCCGAGTTAGTCTGTACAGGATACACTTAAAAAACAACAAATAGTCTGGTAGCACCTTAAAGACTAACGAAACATGTGGATGGTATCATGAGCTTTCGTGGGCACAGCCCACTTCTTCAGATGACCTGAGTGTTGGATGTCCAGAACTAAAATAAATAAGGGTGGGGGAGAAGGAAAAAAAAGAGTGTTAGTACTCTTCCTCTCTAATTGCCTACTAATTGTTCTTATCTGCCTCTTTTGACTATCCAGTCTTTAGGTGCTTATAGACTATTTGTTTTTCCTGTTACATTCCAGCTCGGTTTTCCCCTTGATATTTTTATACCTACTGCCTCTTCTTGTCGTCCCCCCCTTTTTCCCCCCTTCTTCCTCCCCTCCCCCCTGCTCCCCTATTTATTTTAGTTCTGGACATCCAACACTCCGTTCATCTGAAGAAGTGAGCTGTGCCCACGAAAGCTCATGATACCATCTACATGTTTTGTTAGTCTTTAAAGTGCTACTAGACTATTTGTTGTTTTTTAAGTTTATTACAAACCCAGATTTTTTTCTTCAGAAGGACAAGACTCAAAATTACTTAAGGAATATTTAAAATTGCATTTATAAAACTGATTTAAATTTGGCCTTTAACGTGTTCCATTTTTGCCCTTGACCCCATTCCGCTGAAAATAAAAAATAAATAATGCCTGATTTGTATTTACTCACAATGTTTAGACAAAACTGTAGGGATTTTGAAGATTCATCTAAAATTCCAAAATATCTTGTTGATGATGTATCCTGCTGTAAACTCCTTTACTGACTGCTAAAAGTTGAAATTAACAAAATGACAGATTTTCAGTTTCAAAATCCAAAGTAAAGTTTAATGAAAACTTTAATATAATTGTCTCTGCTCTGCATGTTACAATTAATATTAAATGTCATGATGTTACGAACACAGACAGCTCACTTCTTTTGATGGTAACACTGATTTCTCTCAAACTACCTGGGATACAGGATACTTGTGTTCTTGTTTTATTTGATGGTGTTTCTTTTTAATCCTTCTTTAACTGTGAAAGCTAATAATGTACTTTAGAACTAAGGGTTGGTAAATTTTTGTCACTTGGAAGAATAGATCTAAAGCCATTTCCCTTGTGATCTTGTCTTCCAAAATGACAAAAAAATTACCAACCCTTAGTTCTTCAGTGCATTACATTAGCTTTTAAGTTAAAGAAGGATTAAAAAGGAACACCATCAAATAAAACACGAACACAAGTATTCTGTATCCCAGGATACTTTGAGATAAATTACCAAATAAAACAAGAAAATACCAGACATACTGAATTTAAGTCCAGTTTTATCCCCTAATTATTAAAACTGTATGCTGCCAAATGCACCAACCATTACAAAAGAAAAAAAATCATATCCAACTTTGCAAAACTGTTTACTGGAGAGATCTAAGCTGTAGGCTTATTTTGTAAACTTGGAAGCAGTTCCAAAGCTAGTGCTATACATCTCAAAGGAGCAAGATAAACTCTCACACACCTACATTTTATATAACAACAGCAACAAATATAAAAAACGCCAACAATCTTGATCCAAAAAACCTTAAAAGGTTTTATAGTTGAAGCCACAAAACTGCAGTAATGACTTGCTCTTATCAGAGAAATTTCCGCTAATAAGCACAAACAACATTTTTGGCAGAAATATGCTAACCCTTGTATGTCAAGAGAGAGAAGGATAAACAAGCTGGATCTCAAGAGGTCAAAACAATCACTTGTTCCATACAACAAAGCAAATGTTTTGCCAATTTCAAGAACAGTCTTGTAGAACAAAGGTTCAATCCCTTCCATTCTGTCTCCAGTTTCTATGGTTTTCGTTTGGAAATTGAAGCCAAATGGCATCTAACAATGCAAGATTTAAATTTCCTGTCTTGAAATGTGTTGTGTGTGAGTGAGTGTGTGAGAGAGAATATGAATGAGACACAGACAATAGACACCAAACTACATTTCAGAGACAAGTATTTTAGGGATGTTAAAATAAATTTATTTTGATAAACATATACACGCTGAAAATGTCTGTCTAGTTCTAGAGCCCCTAATTCAAAGATGTTGATAAATCTATCAAAGAATATTGGCTGAAAGTTGAAGCTAAACAGATTCAGACTGGGAAATGGGCATTCATTTTTTGACAGTGATGGTAATTAACCATTGGAACCAAGGGTCAAGGTGGATTCTCCATGGTGGACAATTTTTAAATCAAGAGTATGTTTTTCTAAAACACAATGCTTCTGAGCATTATTTTGGGGAATTCTGTGATGTGCTACACAGGAGGTTGGACTAGATCGGGGTTGTCAGCCTACATCCCACCAGCATACAGCTGCAGCTCATGTGACATTCTCAAGGCTAAACAGATAGTATTGGATAAGGTCTTCATAACACATTTTGGGCTGAATATGCAGCCCACAATGGCAAATAGGTTGAGAATCACTGGACTAGATATTCACAGTGGTCCCTTCTAGTTACAGAATCTATGATAAAGAGCAAAAGGCAACAATTCAACTAACCAAGAGCAACCACAGACAATTAATAAACTTCCTTTTAATACATATCTGACCTGGAAGAAAGATCATGGCAACACACAGAAGGCTTTACACTTTCCTACTAGTGCACACGCATAAGCTCCATTTTAGTGCAAATTGGCTTGGCCATCCCTATGGAAAAGAGCTGTGGGTGACATTTTCTGTGATGTTCACTTTAACTTGTTCCCATAAAAGTCAACCACCGGGAATACAAATAGATCAATATTGAGTATTTTTTAAAATCCCACTCTTAATTTTGCCTGTCAACTATCTTCAGTAAGGGCCAAATCTTCCAGCCCTCCCGTGCATACACAAGGCCTGAAACAGCAAAATAAGTTTTTGCTGAGCCAGGACAATGGAAATTTGCATCTGATCTTAGATATTAGTATTCCAAAGTGTGATGTTATTCATTGCCTACCCAATGGTAAGTAGAGAACAATTTCATGTTTAGAAAGATGCTAAAAATTCCCCTCTCTAAGTTCATACTCAGGGTACATCTATGCTGCAACACTATTTCGGGATACGAGAGTATCCTGAAATAGCTATCTTGTGTCTTAACAGCAAGCCCGACTATTCCAACATCCCTGTAAACCTCATTCTACAAGGAGTGAGGGATGTTTTGGAATCGTACTTTATTCTGAGAATTATTTTGGAGAATTCTGTGATGTGCTACACAGGAGGTTGAACTAGATCGGGCGAAGCGGACAGGAGCTGCAGACAGGGTAGTTTGAGAGGGAGTTTGACAGAGGGAGGCCTACGATGGTCAGGAAGACCCGCAACACCTGTGTCAGCACTGCTTCTGTCTCCTCCACCGGCGCCTGTAGCCAGACAGAGCACCTGAGCATGGATGCCTCTACCCAGATCCTGGTGTGGTTTTGCAGGGACTGTGGATTGCAATTTCCACTTACTGATATCCAGGCTGGGGAGATCATCCAATGCAAAAGGTGCCTGCTGGTGGAATCTCTCAGGCAGCAGGTGGCAGAGCTACAGGAGGAGGTGGCTAGGTTGAGGAGCACCCGCATCCATGAGGAATTCCTGGACCGTGTTCATGAGGAGACAGCTGAAGTAGCTGTCCCGGTACACAGGACTGGGGACACACCGCTGGTGGAGGAGACGACGACTCAGGGTGGACAGTGGCAGCTGGTTACTTCTGGCAGCAGGCACTGCTCCACCCCTGCTCCAAACCCTCCCGCCGTGGTACTAGGAAACCGTTATGCTCTTCTTTATACAGGAGATAAGCGATCACCCCCTACACGGGAGGAGGAGAAGCCCCGTACCCCCAAGGCTGGGAGGTCTGCTGCCACCACTGCGAATAGGAAACATAGAGTAGTGGTGGTCAGAGACTCTCTTCTCAGGGGGACAGAGGCGCCCATCTGTCGCCCTGACGGTTCATCTCAGGAGGTATGCTGTCTGCCGGGGGCCCGTATCCGAGATGTTATGGAGGCACTGTTGAGGATTATCCGGCCCTCTGACTACTACCCCATGCTACTCATCCATGTGGGCACTAATGATACTGTGAGGTGTGACACTGAGCGGATCAAGAGTGACTACAGGGCTCTGGGGGTACGGGTGAAGGAGTTTGGAGTGCAGGTGGTATTCTCTTCGATCCTTCCTGTCAAAGGTAAGAGCCCGGGCAGAGACAGGTGCATCCTGGAGGTGAATGCCTGGCTGCGAGGTTGGTGTCGCCAGGAGGGCTTTGGCTTCCTCGACCATGGGATGCTATTCCAGAAAGGACTGCTAAGCAGGGATGGCGTCCACCTTACAAGGAGAGGGAAGACCCTGTTTGCATACAGAATGGCTAACCTAGTGAGGAGGGCTTTAAACTAGGTTCGACGGGGACAGGTGAGCAAAGCCCACAGGTAAGTGGAGAACATGGAGACCTGGGAGATGGGTCGGAAATGGGAGGGAGCGTGGGATACAATGGGAGAGAGAAAGGAGGGTCAGGGCAAAACTGGGAGGCAAGGTCAAATCAGGATCTTAGATGCCTATATACAAATGCGAGAAGTATGGGAAATAAGCAGGAAGAACTAGAAGTGCTAGTAAATAAGTACAATTATGACATTGTTGGCATCTGTGACGGACCTGGCAGGGTCCACACTAGCCGCGGGGCAGGAGTCCCTACCCCGGCGCAGGGAGCGGCGGCCGCCGCAGGGGGTGGCGGCGCGCAGCGCGCTCCACCGAGTCAGGACCCCGGGGAGCGCGGCCGGGCGCGCGCCAGGAAGGACGCCGGCGGGGGCAAGCCACGGCGCGGCGCCCTACCCCGAAGCCTCGGTCCGCCCGGGGGGGCGGGGCCCCGTGCAGACGCCGGGAGAAGCACGCGGGGGGAGGCGCCGAGGAGGCGGGGCTTACCCTCCCGACGTCACTCCCCGGGGACGTCAAAGGGGAGGAGGAGTCACCCAGGAGGGGGGCAGCAGGGAGGCAGCCACCCTGGCGTCCCGGAGCACTAAGCCTCTGGGCCCCCGGGGGACGAGGAGCGACGGCACCGGCAGTTGGCGGGTCGCGTGGGGTCGAGCCCGACGCCTCCGACGGGGTGAGTGACCGAGCACGCGCCGCGCCGGGGGCAGCGGCGAGCGGGGAGTGGAAGGAGCCCGGGCGGGGGCCTTTTGGCGCCCGTGGGCAGACGAGTTGCGGGCAAGGGCCCGTCTGCCGTGGAGAGCGGCCGGTAGAAGCCGACCTCCACTTAGGGCCTCGGGCCGACCCGGAGGAGAGGGTGGGCCCGGGTCCCCACTCCCCACACCCACGCCCACCCCACAAGCCCGGATACCCCGAGGAGCTAAGGCCCTCCTGGTGCGGAGAGGCGGAGAACGGGCCGGGACCCCGCGCCCATAGCCAGGCCGAACCTTTGCCCCCAAAGGGGCGACATACCGACCGGTTCGCTGATCCCCCCACGGGCCTGTGGGCAAGGGGGTGATCGCACCTAGCCCGCTTAAGGGCGAGAACGGGGCCGGGACCCCAAGGCCTGGAGCCAGGCTGAACCCCTCGCCCAAAGGGGCGACGCATGGACGGGTCCGCTGATCCCCCCTCGGTCCCCTGGGCTAGGGGGTGATCGCACCCAGCCCGTACGGCGGGCATAGAGAGGCGGGGGGGTCCACGGGGCCGCAGCCCCCCCTCCCCGCGAGAGGGGGAGCGACGCTCGCACCCCTAGATCCCGCCACACTGGTGGAGAATGCGGGCATCGTGAATGTTGTCCCCCACAGACGAACGGAGCCAAGCAAGTCGACTGAGCGCATCGACGGACGCCGCCGGTAGGGCGGGCGAACACATGGAGCCCCGACAATTTTTTGAGTGGTTCGGGGAGACGCAGCGGCAGCAGCAGCAGGCCCAACAGGAGCAACAAACGCAATTGGTCCAGCAGCTGACTACCCAATTCCAAGAACACCAAAGACAGCTGATCCAAGAATTAGCCGCCCAACAGGACCAGTGGCGGCAGACAGTGGAACGGAGATGGGGGTCGGCCACGGGCGCACCTGGGGGAACCGGGGAAGGGCCGAACCTACCCCTGCGCCTTACCAAGCTGGGCCCACAGGACGATCCCGAGGCCTTCCTCACCACCTTTGAGCGGGTCGCGACCGCAGCCCGATGGCCGCCCGAACAATGGGCCACGTTGCTGGCCCCTTACCTGAGTGGGCCGGCCCAGTTGGCGTACCGCAGCCTAGCAACCACCGACGCCCTGAGTTACCCGAAAGTCCGGGAGGCCATATTGGACCAGCTCGGCTACTCCCCCGAGACCTGCCGACAGAAGTTCCGCCAGGAGGCGTTTCGGCCCGGCGACCGGCCCCGGGCGGTGGCCCAACGACTACGAGAGTGGGCGGCCCGGTGGTTGGAGCCCGAACACAAGTCTGGCGTTCAGGTCACGGAGCTGGTAATCCTGGAGCAGTTCATACACATCCTGCCCCGAGAGGGCCAGAGGTGGGTGCGGAGGAACCGGCCAGCGACCCTTAGCGAGGCGGTCACCTTGATGGAGGCCCACCTCCTGGCCGAGCAAGAAGAGGGGGGCGGCCGGCGTGAGGCCCTACCCGGGGTGAAGGTAGGGGGACCTAGGGCCCCGGGCAAACCCGCCACGCGGGACCCAACCCCGGGGGCGCGACGGGAAAGAAGCGGCATCCTCGGCTGGCCCGGTCTGGGCCAGCCCGACCCCAGAGAAGGCTGAGGAGGGGGGCCGGCCAGAGGCGGCCCCGCGTGAGACACGCCCAGGACCCCGGGGGGCGTGTTTCCAGTGCGGCCAAGAAGGGCATTTCAAGCGGGAGTGCCCCTTGATGGACTGCACCCTGAACCAGAGGGCACGACCCGGACCGGAGGCCGGGCACCCCGGTGGCGGGAATCGGGTACTCCGGCAGATGACAGTCGAGGGCCGCGGGATACAAGCCCTCGTGGACTCAGGCTCCTCGGTGACACTCGTACGGGCCGACCTCGTCCCACCCGGGCGACCCGAAGGCCCGCCGGTATGGATGAGGTGCGTCCATGGGGAGGTGAAAGCGTACCCCACCGTCCAGGTCCGCATAACGGGCGACGGCCAAGACCGCGTGTGGAAGGTGGGTAAGGCCAGGACCCTGCCCTACCCGGTACTGATAGGCCGCGATTGGCCGGGGTTCGCGCGGCTGCTCCGGAGCCCGGCACCACCAGGCCCGGGGGGGGCCGGCGAAAGGGGTCCCACCAGCGAACCCCGGGGAGCGGGGACCTGCATGGAGCTGGAGACGGCCCCGGACTTCACGGCGGAGCAGAGGTTGGACCCTACCCTACAGAACGCCTGGGACCAAGCGACCGCGCCGGAGGAGGCAGACCCGGACGAGGCGAGAGTGGCCCAGGGACCGCAATTCCAGGTATGGAATGACCACCTGTATCGGGTCACCACCGAGCGGGGTGGGGAGGTCCGGAAGCAGCTGGTGGTCCCTGCCCGCCTGCCGGAAGTACTGGAGTTAGGGCACGCTAACCCCTGGCGGGCACCTGGGGCGCGAAAAACGCTGGAACGAATCCTGCAGAGGTTCTATTGGCCGGGGTCTTTCGGGCGGTGCGGGACTTTGCGAGTCATGCCCGAGTGCCAGAAGTCCGCCCCAGCCCGGTACCGAAGCCCGTTAGTGCCCCTCCCGATAGTGGAGGTTCCATTCGAGCGGGTGGCCATGGATCTGGTCGGGCCCCTCGAACCCTCGGGAAGGGGGCATCGGTACATTATGGTGGTGGTGGATTATGCCACCCGTTACCCTGAAGCGGTCCCGTTAAGAAACACCAAGGCCCTGACCCTAGCGCGAGAACTCTTGAAGATTTTCTCGCGGTGGCCTGCCGCAGGCCCTCTTGACCGATCAAGGCCCGAATGTGACATCCCGGTCATCAAAGAGCTCTGCAAGCTGTTGAAGATCAAGCGGTTGCAAACATCGGTTTACCATCCGCAAACCGACGGGCTGGTCGAGCGGTTTAATCAGACCCTGAAAGGGATGTTGCGACGATTCGCGCAAGACGACCCCCGAGGATGGGACCTGATGCTACCCGGACTCTTATTCGCGGTGAGGGAAGTCCCACAATCATCAACCGGCTTCTCCCCTTTTGAGCTGTTGTACGGCCGGCAGCCGCGGGGGATCCTAGACCTCCTCCGGGAGGAATGGGAACACCAACCCACGGCCGGGCGGGGGACGGTCCAATACATTACGCAGCTGCGAGAGAAATTGAGCCGGCTCGGAGAGTACGCACGCCTGAACCTCTTAGGAAGCCAGGAACGCCAGGCGAGGCACTATAACGCCAACGCACGCCGGCGAGAATTCCAGCCAGGCGACCGCGTGATGTTGCTCCTGCCGACGAAGGAGTCCAAACTGCTGGCCCAGTGGCAGGGGCCTTTCGAGGTGGTCCGGAAGATAGGAGAAGTCGATTACGAAGTTAGGATGTCAGGCCACCGACGAGGGACCCAGCTTTTCCACGTCAACTTGCTAAAGAAGTGGGTTCCCCGGGAAGCCCTGTTGATTGCACCACCCTCCGAGGGGGAGGACCTGGGGCCGTGGGGCGGGGAGGAGACAGAAGCCCCGGAGATGGCACTAGACCCCGAATTGACCCCACAGCAGCAAGAACAGCTGCACAACCTCCTCCAACGACACCAAGGGACCCTCACGGCCCGGCCCGGGCGGACAACACTGGGGGTACATCGGATCATCACGGAGGAGGGCCAGGTCGTGCGGGAACCGCGACGTCCTCTCCCCCGGAAGATGTGGGACACGGTAAGGCGGGAGGTCCAGTTAATGCAACAGTGGGGGGTGATAGAAGAGTCCGCGAGCGAATGGCGGAGCCCCATTGTCCTGGTCCCCAAGGCCGACGGTACGACCCGGTTCTGTATTGACTTCCGGCGGGTGAACGCGATATCCCGCTTTGACGCGTACCCGATGCCGAGGGTGGATGAGCTCTTAGAACGGCTCGGGCAAGCCGCATTCATAACGACCCTGGATCTGTCAAAGGGATACTGGCAGATCCCCCTCGACCCCGAAGCCCGAGAGAAGACGGCCTTTTCGACTCCCTTCGGCCTATTTCACTTCCGAACCATGCCTTCGCCTGCACGGGCAGCGCCACGCTTTCAGCGGCTGATGGATCGGGTACTAGCCCCGCACCACGAATACGCTGCCGCCTATAGACGACATTGTCATCTATAGCCCGACGCGTGGGAGGACCACCTGAAACAGGTAGAGGCGGTGCTCGCGCCTTGGGGGCGGCGGGCTCACGGCGAACCCACAGAAGTGTCACTTTGCCCAAGGGAAGTTTCGCACCTGGGGCACGCAGGGGCGGGCGGTTAAAACCCCTCTACAGCAAAGTGCAGGCTTTAAGGGATTACCCGACCCCCACGACGAAAAGACAGGTCCGCCAGTTCTTGGGGCTCGCGGGATACTACAGGAGGTTCGTCCCGCGGTTCGCCACGCTGGCAGCGCCACTGACAGAACTAGTGAGGAACACCGAACCCCCCAAGGTGAGGTGGAACCCCCAGGCACAGCGAGCCTTCCGGGTACTGAAGGAGAGACTGGCCTCAGCTCCCGTGTTATCTCAACCCAACTTCGATAAACCCTTTATCCTCTATACAGGTGCCTCGGAGGTGGGACTGGGAGCCTAGCACAGGAGAGCCGGAGGAGGACCACCCCATCCTCTACCTTAGCAGGAAGCTGTCGCCCGCGAACGGGCGTATGCTACCATCGAGAGGAAGCACTGCGGTGAAATGGGCGTGGACGCCTTAAGGTACTATTTATGGGGAAATAAATTCACGCTGGTGACAGATCACGCCCTTGGTCTGGCTAAATTCTATGAAGGATACGAACGCCCGCATAATGCGGTGGTACCTGGCCCTGCAACCCTACTGTTTCGAGGTCGTGCACCGACCCGGGGCCACCCACCTTAACGCGGATTTCTTTTCGCGCATAGGAGAGCGAGACCCAACCCGGGACCAGCTTCCCCAAGGGGGGGGGGCGTGTGACGGACCTGGCAGGGTCCACACTAGCCGCGGGGCAGGAGTCCCTACCCCGGCGCAGGGAGCGGCGGCCGCCGCAGGGGGTGGCGGCGCAGCCGCGGCTCCACCGGAGTCAGGACCCCGGGGAGCGCGGCCGGGCGCGCGCCAGGAAGGACGCCGGCGGGGGCAAGCCACGGCGCGGCGCCCTACCCCGAAGCCTCGGTCCGCCTGGGGCGGGCCCCGCAGACGCCGGGAGAAGCACGCGGTGGGAGGCGCCGAGGAGGCGGGGCTTACCCTCCCGACGTCACTCCCCGGGGACGTCAAAGGGGAGGAGGAGTCACCCAGGAGGGGGGCAGCAGGGAGGCAGCCACCCTGGCGTCCCGGAGCACTAAGCCTCTGGGCCCCCGGGGGACGAGGAGCGACGGCACCGGCAGTTGGCGGGTCGCGTGGGGTCGAGCCCGACGCCTCCGACGGGTGAGTGATCGAGCACGCGCGCGCCGCAGCGCGAGCGGGGAGTGGAAGGAGCCCGGGCGGGGCCTTTGGCGCCCGTGGGCAGACGAAGGCGGGCAAGGGCCCCGCCTGCCGTGGAGAGCGGCCGGTAGAAGCCGACTCCACTTAGGGCCTCGGGCCGACCCGGAGGAGAGGGTGGGCCCGGGTCCCCACTCCCACACCCACGCCCCACCCCACAAGCCCGGATACCCCGAGGAGCTAAGGCCCTCCTGGTGCGGAGAGGGCGGAGAACGGGGCCGGGACCCCCGCGGCCCATAGCCAGGCCGAACCTTTGCCCCAAAGGGGCGACATACCGACCGGTTCGCTGATCCCCCCACGGGCCTGTGGGCAAGGGGGTGATCGCACCTAGCCCGCTTAAGGGCGAGAACGGGGCCGGGACCCCAAGGCCTGGAGCCAGGCTGAACCCCTCGCCCAAAGGGGCGACGCATGGACGGGTCCGCTGATCCCCCCTCGGTCCCCTGGGCTAGGGGGTGATCGCACCCAGCCCGTACGGCGGGCATAGAGAGGCGGGGGGGTCCACGGGGCCGCAGCCCCCCCTCCCCGCGAGAGGGGGAGCGACGCTCGCACCCCTAGATCCCGCCACAGCATCACAGAAACTTGGTGGGATAATACACATGATTGGAATGTTTGTATGGAAGGGTACAGCTTGCTCAGGAAGGATAGACAGGGAAAAAAGGGAGGAGGTGTTGCCTTATACATTAAAAATGAACACACTTGGAGTGGGGTGGAGATGGACATAGGAGACGGAAGTGTTGAGAGTCTCTGGGTTAGGCTAAAAGGGATTAAAAACAAAAGTGATGTCATGCTAGGAGTCTACTACAGGCCACCTACCCAGGTGGAAGAAGTGGATGAGGCTTTTTTCAAACAACTAACAAAATCATCCAAAGCCCAAGATTTGGTGGTGATGGGGGACTTCAACTATCCAGATTTATATGTTGGGAAAATAACACTGCAGGGCACAGACTATCCAATAAGTTCTTGGACAGCATTGGAGACAACTTTTTATTTCAGAAGGTTGAAAAAGCTACCAGGGGCGAAGCTGTTCTAGATTTGATCCTAACAAATAGGGAGGAACTGGTTGAGAATTGGAAAGTGGAAGGCAGCTTGGGTGAAAGTGATCACGAAATCATAGAGTTCACAATTCAAAGGAAGGGTAGAAGGGAGAACAGCAAAACAGAGACAATGGATTTCAGGAAGGCGGATTTTGGTAAGCTCAGAGAGCTGATAGGTAAGGTCCCATGGGAATTGAGACTGAGGGGAAAAATAACTGAGGAGAGTTGGCAGTTCTTCAAAGGGACATTGTTAAGGGCCCAAAAGCAAGCTATTCCGATGTGTCGGAAAGATAGAAAATACGGCAAAAGACCGCCTTGGCTTAACCACGAGATCTTGCATGATCTAAAAATAAAAAGAAGTCATATAAAAATGGAAAGTAGGACAAATTACAAAGGATGAATATAGGCAAACAGCACAGGAATGCAGGGGCAAGATTAGAAAGGCAAAGGCACAGAATGAGCTCAAACTAGCTACGGGAATAAAGGGAAACAAGAAGACTTTTTATAAATACATTAGAAGCAAGAGGAAGACCAAGGAGAGGGTAGGCCCACTGGTCAGTGAGGAGGGAGAAACAGTAACAGGAAACTTGGAAATGGCAGAGATGTTCAATGACTTCTTTGTTTCGGTCTTCACCGAGAAGTCTGTAGGAATGCCTAACATAGTGAATGCTAGTGGGAAGGGGGTAGTTTTAGAAGGTAAAATAAAAAAAGAACAAGTCAAAAATCACCTAGAAAAGTTAGATGCCTGCAAGTCACCAGGGCCTGATGAAATGCATCCTAGAATACTCAAGGAGCTGATAGAGGAGGTATCTGAGCCTCTAGCTATCATCTTTGGAAAATCATGGGAGACAGGAGAGATTCCAGAAGACTGGAAAAGGGCAAATATAGTGCCCATTTATAAAAAGGGAAATAAGAACAACCCAGGAAACTACAGACCAGTTAGTTTAACTTCTGTGCCATGGAAGATAATGGAGCAAGTAATTAAGGAAATCATCTGTAAACACTTGGAATGTGGCAAGGTGATAGGGAACAGCCAGCATGGATTTGTAAAGAACAAATCATGTCAAACCAATCTGATAGCTTTCTTTAATAGGATAACGAGTCTTGTGGATGAGGGAGAAGCGGTAGATGTGGTATACCTAGACTTTAGTAAGGCGTTTGATACGGTCTCGCATGATATTCTTATCAATAAACTAGGTAAATACAACTTAGATGGGGCTACTATAAGGTGGGTGCATAACTGGCTGGATAACCGTACTCAGAGAGTAGTTATTAATGGTTCACAATCCTGCTGGAAAGGCATAACAAGTGGGTTCCGCAGGGTCTGTTTTGGGACCTCTGTTCAATATCTTCATCAACGATTTAGATATTGGTATAGAAAGTACGCTTATTAAGTTTGCAGATGATACCAAGCTGGGAGGGGTTGCGACTAATCTGGAGGATAGGGTAATAATTCAAAATGGCCTGGACAAATTGGAGAAATGGTCTGAGGTAAATAGGATGAAGTTTAATAAAGACAAATGCAAAGTGCTCCACTTAGGAAGGAACAATCAGTTTCATACATACAGAATGGGAAGCGACTGTCTGGGAAGGAGTATGGCAGAAAGGGATCTAGGGGTTATAGTGGACCACAAGCTGAATATGAGTCAGCAGTGTGATGCTGTTGCAAAGAAAGCAAACATGATTCTGGGATGCATTAACAGGTGTGTTGTGAGCAAGACACGAGAAGTCATTCTTCCGCTCTACTCTGCGCTGGTTAGGCCTCAGTTGGAGTACTGTGTCCAGTTCTGGGCACCACATTTCAAGAAAGATGTGGAGAAATTGGAGAGGGTCCAGAGAAGAGCAACGAGAATGATTAAAGGTCTAGAGAACATGACCTATGAGGGAAGACTGAAGGAATTGGGTTTGTTTAGTTTAGAAAAGAGAAGATTGAGGGGGGACATGATAGCTAAAAGGGTGTCATAAGGAGGAGGGAGAAAACTTGTTCATCTTGGCCTCTGAGGATAGAACAAGAAGCAATGGGCTTAAACTGCAGCAAGGGAGGTTCAGATTGGACATTAGGAAAAAGTTCCTAACTGTCAGGGTAGTCAGACACTGGAATAAATTGCCCAGGGAGGTTGTGGAATCTCCATCTCTGGAGATATTTAAGAGTAGGTTAGATAAATGTCTGTCAGGGATGGTCGAGACAGTATTTGGTCCTGCCATGAGGGCAGGGGACTGGACTCGATGATCTCTCGAGGTCCCTTCCAGTCCTAGTATTCTATGATTCTATGATTTATTTCAAAATTAAAATGACAAAATAAGCTATTTCGAAATAGCATCAAAAGAAGAAATGCAACTTGCATTGCTCAAATTGCGTATCTTATTTTGAGTTATGGTGCAGTGTAGACACACCCTCAGAGTTCTCAAGAATACATGCAACACTAAATGAAAGCTGTCACTCAAACCTTTTCTCTGACTGATGTTAGATAGATAGATAGATATACTCACACTCTCTCTACAAGTCATTCTTAAAACAACTATTTCAATAACAACTGCGTTCTCTAAAGTTATATTTTCGTCTCCTAGATGTATAGATACAGAGCCTTTTGATCATCTCTGAATCCGACTTTTATGGCTACATCATGAAGCAAAGTTCTACCCAATTAAAAATACTTCTGCAGAACTTAACTGCATCTACCACACTTTGGGAGCCAAAAACTTTGGAAACTAAAATATAGCAAGAGCAGAAATTATGTCAACTTAATGCTGGCATATTTATACATACAGAGCATCTTAATGTCATCATTAACTTACTGAAAGTTCTACCCAATAATAAAAATAAGTCATTTGCTTCCACAGTAAAACAATGTCCACCCGCTAGTAGCTAGCTTTTGGCCACTATGGCTACTGAACTGCACTCTGTTTAATGAATGACAGTCACCAGAATAAAAGCCACCAATGCCCAGATCTGCTAACAGCTTAAAGTTCTTCGCAACACTCCTGGGAAGCCATATGTCAAGGCGATACTGTAAGTTGTCTTGTCATCATGCTTTTCCTGCCTTTCCTCACAATGTAAATAATCTCTTAGCTGGTGCCTCAGCAACAACACTATGGTTGCCTTTTAGTTATTCAGTCACTTTCAGGCCAACATCTTCTTTGCAATTTGTTAAGAGAATTAGAATTCACAAAGCAGGGGAACACACCCATCATTGCACAACTTTTCTACATACTATTTGAAAAGCACTTCTACCCTGGATGCATTTCAGAAATATAACTCTGAACTTGGATCACAGCTAACCCCGCTTTGTATTGTTTCCCAGGGCCATGTCTCAAAGGAAAAAAAAATCCACTTTCAGTCTCTCATGGAAACAGCACAGGGACTCCTCAACTGAAGGATAAAACCTCATTTAAGTCTTACACCCTTGACTTAGACACACACACACACACACACACACACACACGTGAACTGCAGCACTAACCACAAAGGCAAATCATTTTACCTTTCCAGTGAACAGCTTCAACTGCATAGAAGATCCCTTTTATGAGATTCATATGAATTAGAGATGGAAATACATTTCTCTGTAAACACAGAATCTTTCTTCCATCCTACATGATACATTGGGTAGGATTTATTTAAAGCAACACCAGGGCTATCACTTCTCTTGAAACACTATTCCACAATCTAAGACATCTTCACTGTTAGACAGTTTTCCCAATATTCAACTTAAATCTTCATTTCATTTTATACTCCAAATTACAGTTTTGTTGCAACCTCATATCTAATTTGCTGCCTTCTATCACCCACATGCCTCTTTAAGCACCTCTGCTTCCCTGATTTCTCTCTCTTCTCTATTATCAATTTCCATATGGATTAGTTTAGTTTTTCTAAAATCAATCTCCATTTCATTATTTTTTTTAAAAAACCTCCAGTTTTCTAATTGCTCTAGGCCAGGGGTGGGCAAGATTCATTAGACTCATATAAAGATTCAGGGTGGCTAAACACTGGAATAAATTGCCTACGGAGGTTGTGGAATCTCCATCACTGGAGATATTTAAGAGCAGATTAGACCAGTGTTTCTTAAAGTGTGTTCTGCCGCACACAGTCAGAGGTGTGCTGCAGAGAACAGAGTTCAAAATGGCCGCCCTTAAAATGGCAATGCTGGTTTTTTCTTCTCAACAACTTTTCCCCATACTTCTCCTCCCCCCCCACCCCACCCTTCCTCAACCCTTGCTGTTCTGCATAAAAAAAATTGTTTGGTGTTCCTCGGTCTTAAAAAGTTTAAGAAACACTGGGTTAGACAGACATCTATCAGGGATGGTCTAGACAGTGCTTGGTCCTGCCATGAGTCAGGGGACTGGACTTGATGACCTCTCGAGATCCCTTCCAGTTCTAGCATTCTATGATTCTAGGATGCAACCCACCAAGCCTTTTAGTTCAACCTTGGCCTGTCCCCACTGGGACCCTAAGGCACAGAGCAGCTCCATGCTGTTTAAAGCACCTAGCTGCTCCATGTGGCTCTCTTCACCATGCACCAGGGTGGGGGAGGCTTCGCGAGCTGGCCCTGACCCAATGCAGTTTCTCAGCTTACACTGGAGCCACGTGGTACAGCCAGCCACTTTGAGACTGGGGCAGGAACAGGCATGGAGCCTGCCTGAGGGTCCCGCTGAGCAGAAACCAGCCAATGGGAGCTGCCTGTTAGAATAACAGGCAGCTAAGAAGAATCACACCCCCTCTCCTGGGCTCAGTTATTCATGAAGCACATGGCCAGGCAAGCAGGCCGGCTGACTGGGAAACATTTTAAGCTCTGCAGGCAGGCTAGTTGGGCAGTTGACAAGTAAGTCTCTTGGCCACAGCCTGCTTCTGGCACCCCAGCCCTTTCCTGTCCCAACTCTCTGCCTCCCTCCGCCCCCAACATACCCCATCCCTCTGTCTCCCTCTTACGCCGATACCTCCTCCCAGAGCTGGCACCCCAATCGCCTGCCCCAGATCACAATCCCCTCCTACCCTAGGTTACATCCCAAACCTCTGCAGTCCAGTCCCCTGCCCTAGGTCACATCCACCTGCCTCATTCCAACTCCCTCCCAGATTCCAGTCTCCCTCCAGATTCCCTCCCCACAGTTCCTTACCCCAAGATTCCTTCTCCATTCCAGACCCCGCATCTCCATTTATATCATGGAAGAGTGCAGCCCTTGACCACTTTCCAAAATCTTGGAGTGGCTCTCCATCAAAAATTATTGCCCACCTCTGGTTTATGGTCTTTCAGTGAATTTTCAGTCTCCATAACAAAGTTCTGACCAAGCTGAATTAAATTTTTCCGTAAAGATATTGTGATGCACAAAATCAAATACTATCTTTACAGCTAACTACAATTAGATCTATGATGCACCCTTCTCCATAATTGTATTATTCCACAGAAATCTAACAAGTTGTCATCTCTGTGGTTTAGTTCCCTTTCAGATTTGTATATCCACGGTATTTGTTCCATTATGACTAGAAATAAAACTTTCATGTATGGAACAAGTAACTGTCAGGGTCCCTCCTCTGCCCTAGATTGAAAATAAACACTGTATCTGATTTCCCCCCCTCCATTCTTATGTAACTTCCTGTTTTTTAGGACTTTTCAAAGCCAGTGGTTCAGTACATTCATTAGTTATTACACGAACCCTCTAGAATGCATTATCAAACGGATGAAGGTTCACATTTCCCAGACAGTCTCTCTGCATTCCCAGTGGAACAAGCTTGCTGCTGGAGACTCATTTATGAAAGGCAAACAAGTGGAAGTTGGTGGCTTCCTACCCAGTGCCCATGTGCTTTCAATGTGCACAATGTAAGAGTTCACTGGAACAGTTATGATCTGTTGATTACAATTACCCTATTTGTGTATGTGTATCATTTTTTTATCTGAAGTTATGAACACTGACTATGGATCCATATTTCAAATGTAGTTACCCATGGGCGATACCCCCTAAATACTTTCTGTGTAGACTGAAAGGGCAAGGGCCTATTCAGGGTAACGAGCAATTAGGGAAAACAAAAAGTTTAGGAGAAGTTTATCCCAGTGAACCTTGATGTAAACATTCCAGACAGCCTGTAAGTAATGGAGGCTGGGACTCAGCAAGATATGCAAGCGCATGTAACCAGGCCACGTTACTCTAGACTCCATCTTGGGATGTGGGTATTTTTCCACAAACTGAGTTTATGACAAAAGGTTACCAACTCGCTAAAGCTATATAAGACAGGGACTGACATCATCTGGGTTCTTCACTCCCCACATAAAAGACTTCTAGGAATACCTGAAGAGCAAAGACTGAATGGGGGAAGTGCTAGACTGAAGCTAAAGGGATTTCTATCCTGTGTATGTAACACCTGGGGATTCCAAGCTGCAAAGCACATGTGGCATGTGCCTCAAGAATCTATAAGTCTGCCTGTCCATTAATTAGAGGGAGAATCTGCTATGCATATCCAATCTATACAGTATATTAAGCTTAGATTGTGTTTTTTGTTTATTTGCTGGGTAATCTACTTTGATCTGTTTGCTATCACTTATAATCACTTAACATCTATTTTTTGCAATTAATAAACCTCTTATGTTTTAATCTAAACCAGTGAGTTAGAATAAAGTGCTTGGAAATTTGTAACTCAAGGGGCAGACGCAGTTGAATATTCTGTACCACACTGAAATTAGCTGTGTAGTTCCCTGCTCCGCACCGAATGATATTAATATAGGTTTATGCTCCAGAGACCGTGCATGCGTGGGGAGCTGAATGTTACATTGGCTGTAGTCTTTCTGTTGTTGGCTATGCAGTGCCTGGGCAGAGAGACTGCATGCAATTGCACTGCGTGTATCCCTATTTGTGTGAATGCTGGTGGAAGTGTAGGGCCAGGAGCGGGTGTGCAGTTTACCACAGCCTCACAGTGAAAGACGGAGACCAGGCTGGTGGGTCAGAGGGCTCAGTGGTACCCCAGTTCCAGTGGGACTCTGGTGGGAACGCAATGACTACATGCTGAATATTAGAGAATCTACTTACAGTGGCTTCTACAATTGAACCACACTCTATTGCTCTCCATTACACTATTATTAATTGCCGATATCAGGGTCGACTGAAGCCAGCTGTAAAATCCCCTGTGAAAACAGACATCAAATGCCTGATGGGCATATGACTTCTTCACATAATCACACACACTATCATCCCTTGGTCAAAATAAGCCTAGTCCAGGACTACGTCAAGTGCTGCAGACCTAGACAGATACAATGAGTGTTGTCCCACAATGGGGCATGTCCAGGACCTGGCCAACTGTTCTTGTTTCCAGCTCATGCATACATTTTTCACTCTCATTCATAAAGCACTATGATCCAATCCAAAATTCCACACACATTTCAAATGCCAACAGACAACCATATAATGCATTTCTCAGAAGAAAACTTAAACCAGGATTTTCCAACTGGATTTGCATGGATGGATTCTTGAATCCACAGGGAGTCCTGCTAACTTCAATGGGGTGCAGTGCGGGTGAAAGGGTCAGCTCACATGGACACTTTGCAGGATCAAGTTCAATTAGCAAAACAAGAACATTCAATTTTCAGCTTAAGGTTTTTGGTTCTGTTTCTTAATAAAATGACTTGAAGCATTTGTGCAACAGAGCATAGAAGCTGAAGTAAAATGAGCTACAGAAGCTGAAGTAAAAGCAAATAAATAAAATCCTTCTTAACAAAATAACATTTAATGGTAGGACATGTCTTTTTTTCTCTTTTACATGATATACAAGGAATGCTGTTTCATATTTTCACTTCAATGGACTAAGCAGGGATACCATGATTTTACACAATTCACAATTGTTCATTTACAAATATCTTGTCCTTATGCACCCAAGCGCTCAATGGATAAGTATTTCAAAGCAGGGTCTGCTGGCTTTAGAGTCTTGAAGACAAGAAATACTTCCTAAAAGAAAATATGCTCTGAAAAAGCAAGAATTCTGCTTCTAAAACATCACTTCCCTAAGTCCTAACACCACATGGATGATATTTGAAATGTATCTCCCTGATAACTAGAGACAGACTCAAACCAAAACCACAAATATGGAGAATTTGGATCCAGATCTGAATTTCACAGCTCATGACCCATCTCCATTCTTAGCAATAGTTGGGAAATGCTTTTCAAACTTCTGTAGTATTTCTGTTTAATAGTACAACTCAAGGGATTGGCTTTGTTTAGTTGCCCACGCCTATAAATAGCTGCTGAACAGAAATGAAGACATGTGTCCTGACTGAGGCCTCCCTGCTCATGAGGTCATTTACCTTAATCCCGCTTAACTTTATTGGACTCTACACAGCATATATTATTGGCTGGAAAAGAAGTCATTTATACATAGTTCTTAGCCTTTTCTTAATCCTATACTGGAATAGTGAAGACAAATCTATTTCCAGTGAACAGTACAGTAAAACTGCAATAGTCCGGCATCCAATAGTCCAGCACTCCTGATAGTCCGGCATCAAAATGGCAAGAGCCTAGTGAGTGAGCTTCGGCAAAAAATGAGTCACAAGGTAACAGCAGCAGCTGAACTGAGCAAAAAGGGTAAAAAGGCTTTAAAAACTAAAACATTACAGTATACTGTATACAGTATGTACAATAAAAAGGGTTAAGAACACTTTATATACAGTATATAATCTATACAGTATATATATAACCTGCTTATAGTACCTCCTGATAGTCCGGCATATTTGATAATCCGGCACCACCTAAATCCCATAGGTTCCGGATTATTGGAAGTCTACTGTAGTTTGAGGAGTTGGGATAATAACTATCAAGTCCATTCACAAGAAAGCCGGGGTAGACATGCTGGAAGTAGGAATGTGAGGGCTGTGGTCACACACCCCTGGTTTGAAGTGGTTTCCATCATACACATCATTGCAATTTGGTTCAGTGGCTCTCAGTATTCCTACTATACAAATTGTTTCAGCACTCTAGGCCAGGGGCAATTCCTTTCAATACAATCAGCTGTGGAGTGTTTTCCCTAGTTATTGTGGGCTAAATATTGTGACTATATGCTCAGCACTGAGCCAGAGTGTCAGCTGATTGCTGTGCTGCTCCTGCAGCAGCTTGGGATGGAGATGGTGACTCTCTGAGTCATTATCTTCCTTCTGGTTGTCTCACTACCCTAGGGAGGATGTAAATTGCATTGGGTCTACACCTGGCACATTATACACTGCCCACTGCACATGGTATACCACTAGGCAGGGAGACTGGCTCCCCCTAGAGCAGTGGTCTCCAACCTTTTTACACCCAAGATCACTTTTTAAATGTCAGGACAAGCCAAGATCTGCCCCATCTCTTCCCCAAGACCCCACCCCTTCCTTGAGGCCTCGCCCTCTCTTTTACCTTTCTCTGTATCCCTGGCCCTTATACACTCTCAGGGTACGGCTACACTGCCGCTTTTATTCGATCCTTCTGTTGGAAGAAATTTTTCTGACATTTGGCCCATCTAGACTGAGCCAAATGTCGGAAAACCCCCTTCTTTTGGAAGCCCCCTCATTCCTTGTGGAAAGAGGAATACAGGGGCTGCCAAAAGAGCATGTTTGCCAGAAAAACTGCTGCAGTCTAGCCTCACTGTGTTGAGACAGGAGGTGCAGGCTCTAGGGTGGGAATGAGGGATTTAGGTGGGAATTTAGGAGGGGAATTTGGGTGCAGGAGGAAGTAGAGAACAGGATGCTGGCTCAGGGACGGGGCTCCGGGCTGGGGAGTGTTGGGCTCAGGTGGAGAGTTGGGGTGCTGAGCAAGCCACAGGCTTGTGGATGTGAGGGTGCAGGAGTTTGGGCTGGGGTGTGTGAGGGGCTCAGGGCAGGGAGGTTGGGAGTATGATGGGCTCAGGACACAGATTTGCAGGGTGTGAATGGTGCAAGTGTGTTGTGGCAGAAGACTGAGGATGTGGGGGTGCAGGAGTTTGGGGATGTGAGAGGCTCAGGACAGGGGGGTTCCAGTATATGGTAGGCTCAGATTTGGGGTCGGGTGGAGGGTACAGGAATGTTATGATGCTGTGACCAGATGAGGGCTTGGCCCCAATTGAGGGCTTGTTGGCCAGGCTTCATTTTTAAATAAAATATTATGTCAAACACAAAAGATTTCAGCATTGTCTTTATTTATGAGAGGGGCCGGGAACCTATTTTGAGTCAGGGGTCACTGACCCACAGAAAAGTCAGTCGGGGCCACACACGTGAGATACAAAAACTCAACCCCTCAAGCCTCACTAATGTGGCCCCAACTGTGCTGGTGGGGGCAGGGGACAGGGTGCTGTGGCAGGGGACAGGATTCTGGGGCAGGGGACAGAGTGCTTGTGGGTGCTGGGGCAGGGGACAGGGTGCCAGTGGGTGCCAGGGCAGGGGCTTGGGCAGGAGACAGGGTGCTGGGGCAAGGGACAGGGTGCCAGTGGGTGCTGGGGCAGGGGCCTAGGGTAGGGGACAGGGTGCCAATGGGTGCTGGGGCAGGGTACTTGTGGGGGTCTGGGTGGTGAGAGGGGACAGGGACCGGTACCTGGGGATCCTGCAGCTGCGTGCCAAAGCCCAGGAAATGCGCAGGCTGCTCCCCCGTCCCCCAAACAGCAGCGCGGTACCTGAAACGCTGGTCTGTCACATGCCTGATGCCTTCCTGCGCGGGGTGGGAACGGGGGGAGGGAGAGTCCCAGCCTGCGTCAGCTGGAGCCAGCATGCTGGAGCCTTCCTGCGCGGGGTGGGAACGGGGGGAAGGGGAGTCCCAGACTGTGCCAGCTGGAGCCGGCGTGCTGGAGACTTTATTCCCCTGCTGCCTTCCTGCACTGGAGGGGGGGGAAGGGGAAGAGAGAGGGGGTCCCAGACCACACCAGCCCCAACCACTTGGGCAGCGCGCGCCTTGCTCCTCCGCTCCCCACGGCAGCATGCGCTGCCCAAGCAGCTGGAGCTGGCGCACTCGGGACTTTATTCCCCTGCTGCCTTCCTGCATGGAGGGGAGGGAGGGGGAGTCCCAGACCGCGCCAGCCCCAATTGCTTGGGCAGCACGCACCTTGCTCCTCCACTCCCCAGGGCAGCACGCACCACCTGAGCAGCTGGAGCCAGCGCAGTCCTGGACCCCCACCCTCTCCCCCGTGCGCAGGAAGGCAGCAGGGGAACAAAGTCCCCAGCACATGACGGACAAGCATTTTAGGTACCGCACCAGCTGTTGGGGGGGGGGGAAGGAGCCCGCGCACTTCCGGGATCTGGCGCGCAGCTGCAGAACTCCCCCGCACCCTGCCGGAAGCCCGCGCTACCTCCGTTGTCCCTGGAGGTAGCATCAGCACGATGTTCATCTTGGGGGTGGGGGGGCAGCGAGGGGGGCCCCCGAAAGCCTCGCGATCAACTGGTCAGGCCCCCAGGATTGACCAATCAATCGCAATCGATGGGTTGGTGACCATGGCCCTAGAGTTACCGGCTCCCCCTAGGGTTATCATTTTTCAGGCTTCTAAATAGAGGACACTGAGGGGAGGGGGAACTGGGTAGAGTTTGAAGTGCTGGAGGGGATTTCCTGCAGCAGGAGGGGGTAACAGTGTTGCTACCTGTCACTGCATCAGGGCAGCTGCCACGAGCCCAGAACCCAGTATTAGCCATCAGTCAGCACGTTCCTGTGGGACTCCCTCCCATGGCTGGAAAACCCAGGCATACGGTAACCCAAGCTCTACCCGCTCGTAACTCATCCACAGAGAGGCGGGGGAACTAGAGCTCTGCTGAGCCTGTGTTGTCTCCTGGAAAGCTACTCATGGCGTGGTTAGCCAGCATCAGGGAATGCCTTCAGCCTCCTTACTCCCTTGCAACTCTGTGCTAGCCAGGCCACGATGTGGCTTTGTATTTCCCCACTAATGTTCAGCTATTGTGCCATGTGGCATTTAAAGCAACTTTACAGCCACAGAGACCTCTGTTAAAATGGAAACATCTAATTAATCTGGTTTGGAGACACAAAACACTGGGGGAAAACAATCTGAGAAATAAGAATTTGCTGGCTCTGTGTCAAAGAGGTCGCTTAGTCCTCACAGGGAAATTAAAAAAAATCAACACAGGTCTGATATATGGACTAACAACTACAATTATTACAGCCAGATTGGCTACACTCTCCAAAACCACACAGTTCTTGGAATAAAATCATCCCTATAATCCAATAATCAACAGAGAAATTGTCTTTACTAATGCACTGAAAGTGCCAAAGATGCTATTAACTCCTTTACAGACAACATTTCTTTTAACTTTCTTAAGCTTTATAAAAAACAGCACAAAAACATTTGTTTAAATCAAGCTTTCAAGTCAAGATGGGAATGCAGCTGATTATCACACCCTTGCATATGTAGTATAGACTTGCTTGACAGTTGCTGGTATCAAACAGGATGATAACTCTATCTTCAACACCACACATTTAATTTTGGTCCATGTTATTTAAAAGAACAAATGTCTTCTCAAGCAGAAAATTAAGTAACAATGACTAAAAAGCCTTGGAGTATCCATCTCGGGCTGTCACTCACCATTTGCAGACATTCACAGTGTTGACACTTCACTGTGGAATGCTAGGAGGAGGCAGTAGGTGCTAATTAACCTGAAAACCTGCTCCACTTTCAATACTGGATAATACAAAAGCCCACCAGCACTGGAGGGGCAGTTCTCCCTCATTATAAAGCTCTCCATTACAAAGCCACTCCCCAGACAAAAGACTACTGCTCTGACTCACAACTCCACTTCAATTCATTGTAAACATTTTGACATGCATTTCACTAATACTCAATCCCCACTGCTCCCAAGAATAACCTTAGGGAGAGGGCCACTTCATTATTTTAGTGAACACCACTGAAGGCTCATCTGCCCACAGCTTAAGGGCTGCGTGGCATATCAGAGCTGCTTTTGCAATCACTGATGAAATAGGAAATAGGACTCTGTCCACTCCCTTGGGTTTTGCCTATGTAGCCCCATTGAGAAATCTCACTTATTGTTCATAGTGTCAAAGAAGCAGCTTTCCTCTCCTCCTATACGGTTTTATCTATTTAGATGTTTAAACATACTGGTAAAGACAGAGCACCTGTCCTTGGAATGCAGCCACCTTGCCCCATATCATAAAAACTCAGCCTCATTAATACTCCAACATCACTTACATTAAGCAGTGCAAGCTGAACCTCCCTGGTCCGGCACCCTGGGGACTCAAACAAGAGATTTGCCGGACCAGGGGATGTGAGGTATCCAGGATCTCCTAGGGCTTCCCTCCTGCTGGAGGCCTGGCCTCCTCTGGCTCATCTTTCTGGCTCTACTGCCCCATCCCTGGGGCTCTGCTCCCTGCCTCAAACCCTGCACAGCGGCAGCTGCTCCCGCTCCCAGGGTTTCCCCAACCCCACATGCGCAGTGGCAACTACTCCCAGGACTATCTATCCCCAGGTGGGATCTGTTCCCATTCACTCTGAACCTCTGGGGCTGGGGCTCTCTGGTCTAGCAATATCTGTGGTCCTGCCAGACCATGGATGTTGCCAGACCAGAGAGTTCTGGATGAGAGGTTCAACCTGTACAATTCAATATAAACTATACCAACACAACACCCTCTCTCACACCTTACAATTTCCTCCCCCACTCACTCCCCTCCTCCTCCCATATTCAACTGCCTGGGGGAAACTTTGCAGCATGCTGTGGCCACCATATTCTAAAGAGGCTCCCATGCCCACCACATGGATCGGTTGCAAACACCCACACTTCTCTTATTTATGTGAGTGGCTCTTCAGTTTGGGCAACTCTGCGAATTTCAACAGGGGCAGTAATCCAAGGTGGTCTCTTGGGCTTCTCTCTATACTACCAGGTTATTTTGAACTAATTTATTTTGAAATAACAACTCCCAAAATAACTATTTTGAAATAAGCTTATTCCTCTTCATAAGCAGGAGTTATTATTTTGAAATAACAAGCCCATTATTTCGAAACAACAGGCGTGGCAGTGTGGACACTCGCCTTGTTATTTCAAAATCAGAGGAGTTATTTCAAAATAACTCTCCAGTGTAGACGTGCCCTTAGGTAAGCATATACTCAAACATTTGGAGCACATCTTCATTGCAACATTAACTCAGGTGATCAGTACCCAGGTTAGCCTAGCTCAGGTAAGAGTGTCCATACTGCAGAGTCAACCTTGAGTATGTCCACTTGACTCTGGCTATGTCTAGACTACATTCCTTTTCTGAAAGAGGAATGTAAATGAGCCCAATGGAAAGTGCAAATAAAACGGAGATTTAAATATCCCATGCTTCATTTGCATATTTACATCCAATCAGTGTTTCGAAAAAAGGGTTTTTCGAAAGTGAAACCGCAGTCTAGATGGAATTCTTTCAGGAGGAAAAAAACCACCTTTTTCAAAAGAACCCATACTCCTGAAAAAATGAGACCGGGTTCTTTCGAAAAAGGGGGTTTTTTTCCCCCTAAAGAACCCCGTCTAGACTGCAGTTACACTTTCGAAAAAACTTTTTTTGAAACACCGATCGGACGAGAATATGCAAATGAAGCGCGGGATAGTTAAATCTCCGCTTCATTTGCGCTTTCGATCGGGCTCATTTACATTCCTCTTTCGGAAGAGGAATGTAGTCTAGACGTGCCCTTTGTGTGCGGCACTAAGGCTTCTGCGGGCATATCCCTGGGTTCATAGCATTGCCGCCACTCCATAATTCTTTTTCCAGTGAATTGTGGGAGAACTTTTGGCCACACGGGAAAATTGTGGGAGAATCTGTCTGTCATTGTGGACAGATGAGGAGCATGGGGGGGAATTGTGGGAAAACACTGGAAGATTATCAGTACTGGAGTATTTTAATCTGCTTCCTTACTGTGGGTGGGTTACCAGTGTGAGCACAAACAGAACTTAGGTTTTACCCTATACTCTGGGGTGTGCCAGATGGCTCAGATGTTAAGTACTGCTACACTTGTGAGAGAATTTTGTGTGTGAATGGGAGACAGGTTAAGGGCAGCACCCAAGACTTGGTTAACGCCACAGTGGAGATTATGAAGCACAGCCCGTTTATGCTCCTTGCCACAGACTCCACTTACTAATCAGGCTGCCACATTCTACCCCATCTCTGGCCTGTGCGTGATTATAAGACTAGTACAACACAATGTTGCAGCACAGTGTTTGTCAAGAGAACTGAGCTGAAATAAGCTTTATTCAGTGTGGAGGATGATGAACACTACTAGAGAGTACCTTATCTAATCATGTCTCCATAACCACACACTACCCTTAATTCTGCCCCATGCCTCCTTACCAGTCCTTTGTACACAAGTTGAAGAACTGTTCCGCTCCACCCACCTTCTTGTTGAGGGCATGAAAGTCTAACTCTTTCCATGACCAACACAGCTCTGTTCCCCAAACTGAGATCGCTACCTCTCATCCAGGGCAAGGAGCGCTTCTTCTGCATCCTTGCCTGATGCACTTACTATAAAATGGGGAGGAGTGAGGTTGAAAACAGAGTAAACCTCGTGATATGTGCTCTTCTAAAATGTATTTTCCCCTCATGTTTGTAAAAGATGATGATTTCGTATTATAAATCCAGGCAATTTTTAAAATAGGAAAAACCATAATATAAGGTGACAAGAAATGCAGAGACAAATCCACAAAAAGAAAATCCTCTCCATATTTCTCATCTTTAACTGTGAAATCCTTCATAAATTCTCATTTCACCTTCAACAACAGAAAATTCACCACTCTGCTGACACTATCAAAAAATTCACTCAAAGAGGCCCTCTTTAAAATAAAATGTTATAAGGAGAGAAAGTGGAGAAATGTAATGGAACATTTCCTACTAATTAGTCATAGCTTCATTAATGGGATGGTATAATGCCCACTTACCCCTATTGTTTTAGCTTTGAAACGCTTAGGTCTTCATTTCTGATTGCCACAATGACATCCAATTAAAAGCAATCTTTAAAATACATTTTAAAAAAAAAAACCCCAAACTATGTTAATGCAGACAAATGCAATAGCTTTCTGTAGTACCTCTGTGATTTCTAATGTTGCTATTAATGTTTAATATAGTCTTTAAATTCCAATGACTCAAGTCACTAAGTAATTATGAAGTACCTACAATCAGCAAACAAACAAAGAACGCTTTCAAATCCTTGCCCTGAGAAATCGTGAAATATAAACCCCAAACTTTTGTGAAGGAGGAATTTTTTAAAAAGAAGAGCACATTTCTCAGGATGATGATGTGCTAATACCAAAGAGCAGCTCGGTTGCTTTGTGTTAAGAGACCAACAGCCCTTCTTACAACATTTCAAAGCAGCAGCTGTGACTTTGAAACTAAGGGTTTATCCTGGCCACCTGTTTTAAAATTAACCAAAATAAACATGTTGGGGTGATTCAGAGTGATAACCACAGGATGGAAAGACAGCAGAGGTCATTTCATCTGGAGTGTCAAATCCGGCAGATCACGGATTTCAAAGGGTGGGTTATATGAGAGAGTCTGGATCAGTGGTGGGCAACCTGCAGACCACTAGAATTCTATCCGCAGCCTGGGCACTCCCTGTTCATGGCTGTTCAAGCTCTGGGAAGGATGGGGAGGAGCAGGGACAGAGTGCAAATCAGCAGATTCATGGTGCTCTGAAAGTGCTGGGAGGGAGAGGGAAGAGTAGGAGTCCAGTGCAAGAGGTGTAGGAGAAAGGGGCAGAGAGGGAAAGCACAAGGCCACAGGTGGAACCCCAGTGGGCCACAGGACACAGGCTGCTCACCATTGGAATCATGCAGACCACTGAGATGAAGGAGAGCCAATCATGTGGCCCACTCACTAGTCTTGGTTGCCCATTGCTGGTCTGGATCATGCCTGAAATCCAACTCTAACTGGTTACCAAGGGCAAGATTGCGATATTCTTCCTCAGAATGAGTAAATATCTCACTGCAAAAGTAGGCTTCAACCAGACCACTCATGGTACACAACAGTGTGTGTACTGTTATCACCCTAAATATTCTGTTTGCTTTAGTAGTCAACATTTGTGTACGTTATGTAACTTTTATAGCAACAATGATAAAATATTCATCAAAATTTTAAACTCTTACACTTTTCAACATCATTAGCCCATTCATTCTGGTCTGAAAAGTTGTATCATTGTTGCCAAAGCAGCACTCAATAGTGTTAATTGTTGCTTCAGTGAAACACCAGACTGCCCCTCACTATAACAGCTGACCCAGCACAATACCTGGGGATTACAGAGGATGTGAAGCTGGATATGAGTCAACAGTGTGCCCTTGTAGCCAAGAAGGCATATTGTAGTGTATTAGTGGATCTGCTAACAATGCTTCTAGGGAAGCGATTATTCCCCTTTATTCGGCACTAGTGAGGCCACATCTGGCATATTACATACACATCTGGGCCTTCCATTACAAAAAGGATGTGGATGCATTGCAGAAAGTCCAATGGAGGGCAAGAATGATTAGGGGGCTGGAGCACATGACTTATGAGGAGAGGTTGAGGGATTTGGTCTTATTTAGTCTACAGAAGAGTAGAGTGAGTGGGAATTTGATAACCGGTTCCAAAGAGTATGGAGAGAGGCTGTTCTCAATGGTGACAGAAGACAGAATAAGGAGCAATGGTCTCAAGTCCCAGTTTGGGAAGTCTAGGTTGGGTATTAGCAAAAACTGTTTCACTAGGAGGGTGGTGAGGCACTGGAATGAGTTACCTAGGGAGGTGGTGGAACCTCCATCCCTCAAGGTTTTTAAGTTCCGGCTTGACAAAGCTCTGGCTAGGATGATTTAGTTGGGATTGGTCCTGCTTTTAGCAGGGGGTTGGACTTGATGAGCTCCTGAGATCTCTTCCAATCCTATGATTCTATGCATATATATCAATTCACCTACATAGGTATCTCCAGGGCTGATCCTATCCCCATTACTTGCTAGACTCCCATGGGAGTTGGATTCAGTCCTCAGTTCATGGCTTAGCTGCCTCTCAGTCACTGTCAGCCTTTTTAAAAAAAAATACATTATTTCAGAAATGGATGAGGTAAAATGCAATGGATTCCAACCCCCAAACTCTCTTTCCAAACTACAAAAGAAAAAGCAACATTTAAAAATAAATACTCAGATTCCTAAAAGTAAATTTAAAAAAAAAATGTTGGTAGAAAAAAAGGGCTACCGATAGAAAATACTGTTTGTGGTTTGTTCACTCATTCCACACTGCCCATTTGCAGATAAAAGTCTGACTAAAGTCACCACATGTAACATTAACAGAGCTGAAGCATGAATTCACTAAAGTTCTCTCAGTGATGACTGGTAAAGAACCTACTCCTTGAGCTTTAACTTCAGAAAGAGGCTCTGGAATTGAAAAGACTGCTGTGTGTGTTTGTTTTTGTTTTTCCATATATATATATATATATATATATATATATATATATATATATATATATATATATTACTCTTCCGTTTGATGTCTATTCTAGTTCTCTTTTTAAAAAAAGACACATCAGGTTAAGATGAAAACTGCCCACACGACAAGTTTGTGTTTACAAGCTTAATAGCAAGTTTCATTTGAACACAGGTCAATGCGGCTCTAAGAAAACATCACATACCAAAAATCACACATGGTTAGAACACATCACGAGCAGAGAGGAATTGTGGACTCAGTCTGTGAGGCACCGAGCCAGTCTGAGCAGCCCTTTGAAGTTAGAAAAACATCCTCTGGTCAGAGCACATTTGTGAAGCCGTGGGACAGGCGCTTTAAACAACATTCACTCTGAGATCACCTGCGGTGTACTGGTGGATAGGCGCCTGTGTAACTTTAACAACATAATCCTTTATTCTCCAACCAAATTGCTCTCTCTAAACTGTATCATATCAATAGTGTACGGTCAACAGTAATGCATGGCATTCCCTTGATCAGGCAGCTCTCAGTAGAACATCATTTCAGGATTTTCATTAAGGTATGCAAAGTTTGTGCAAAACTTACTGGCAAACAGAACTTAATTATTGGATGAAAAACACTGCTTTATCATCAGTCAAAATAGCAACAAATGAGAAGTATGGAAGCCCACCAGTGTGGCCAATGGCCAGTGTGTACACACCACATAAACCCAGGATGTAGTTCAGCTTGCTAGCCCCTTGGAGAAGTTGCACCCAGATATGATGGGGATTATATAAGAACATAAAAATGGCCATCTTGGGTCAGACCAAAGGTCCATCTAACTCAGTATCCTGTCTTCTGACAGTGGCCAATGCCAGGTGCCCCAGGGGGAATGAACGAAACAGGTAATCATCAAGTGATTCATTCTGTCACCCATTCCCAGTTTCTGACAAAGGCTAGTGACACCATTCCTGCCCACTCTGGCTAATAGCCATTGATAGACTTACCTCCCATGAATTTATCTCGCTCATTTTTTGAACCCTATTATTGTCCTGGACTTCACGACATCATTTGGCAAGGAGTTTCACAGGTTGACTGTCTGCTGTGTGAAGTAGCAAGTTTAAAACAAACAAAAGGAAGTACTTATCTATTAATTTCATTTGGTGACCCCTAGTTCTTGTGTAATGCAAAGGAGTAAATAACTCTTCTTTAGTCACTTTCTCCAAACAAGTCATGATTTTATAGACCTCCATCATATCCCCCCCTTAGTCATTTCTTTTCCAAGCTGAAAAAAGTCCCAGTCTTATTAATCTCTTAGGGTATGTCTACACTGCCACCCTAGTTCGAACTAGGTAGTTCGAACTACGGGGCATTTAAAAATGGCGGCGCCCGGGAACATGCAAATAAAGCCCGGGATATTTAAATCCCGGGCTTCATTTGCAAGTTCAAATGCCTACATTAGCCACCCTAGTTCGAACTAGGGTGGCAGTGTAGACATACCCTTAATTACATTTTGTTTTGGCATTATTTTAATGACAACTATTTGTAGCCAAAATCTTCTCTTCTTCTCTTCACAGCCACAAGAGGAGCTCAAATATCAGATGAACCTCTTTTTTTGAGCCCTGACCTTGCAAACTGAGCCCGTGGGCCTATACCATATATGGCAGCCCTATGTACTTCAATGGCATCCTCCTCAGTTGTAAGAGTTTCCCCAAGTGAATCAACTTGCAGGGCTGAGGCCTTGAAGTGGCAGTTCCTTTTGAACTGGGTCAACTTCCCTATGCTGAATTCTGACCTCAGTCAGATACACACAGCCTCACTGAGCTGGTATAATTACAAGCTAGATTTTCCCTTTGCCCCTTCCTTTTTTTAAAAAACAAAGAGAGAGCTTCATCCTTTTGTCCCAAATTCTGCCATTAAACATGCCTCAACCAGTCCTCCTCCAATCAGTGCATTTGCACAGTTATATGACAAAAGGCAGAATCTGGCCCAGGAGTAATCATAGAAAAAATACCAAAATGACTAGTTTTTGCCTTTCTATTTGCTGTGGGTTTACCAGGGCACCACAGGGCACACACAGCCACACATACCAGGATGATGCTTGCTCTTCTTCCCCTTCCCCTCACTGTCAGGGAGTGAGAGGAAAGCCCACGCTTACTCTTCTATTCCCTCCTCTCACCAGTCAGGAGTGAAAGTAATATCTGCGAGCTGTATACTTTCCCCTTGGCTGTAGCTCCCGAACCCCACATTCCTTGTGGGTATATCCTGACGACATCCTTTTTGTAGAGTTCCTGAGAAGCTCTGTCTCTGCAGCAAGGATAAGATAGGGATCGCCTTCCTTGCCTGTAATACGCTCAGAAGAGTATGAAAGTAAGGTTTTTCTCCTCTATCAATTTCGCCCTTCTCCACCTGGGAAGTGCTCATTTCCACTTGTTTTTCCTCATGGAGGAAATTAACAGCTTCTTCTGTTTCAGTTCCTTGACTACGCACCAGTATTATAGAGGTCGCCATCAGAAACACACATAAAAACATGGAATAGAGGTTGAATAATAGTTACTGCTATATAACTAAAAAGGGACCTCACAGTAATTTAGCGGCTCCCACAAGACATGACCTAATGTTTGCTGTTTGGTTATTGCCCAATCCAAGGTACTCCAGTGCGGAGCATCTTTAATTCCATAGCTTCTGTCATTCCAGTTCTAGGCCTCTTAGCAAGAATGAGAGGGTGCCACAGGTTAGGAATAAGTTGTATTGGCAGAGGCATACTTTAGGCATGAACTGAAACATTGTATGTACATAATCTAAGCATTAGCAGAGCTTGCATAGGCCCTGTCTTAATTCAAGGCTAAATACTAACTCTGGATAAGAACTTTAGGCAACCATGGAGTTCAAAGGACAATTAACTTAAGTCTGCCCTGTGGCTGTCATTAGTTAGACATTTTCACAAGCATCAGTTTCATCCAAATTAAAACAAAACCAATCCCCCATTCCCCCCCCCCAAAAAAACCCCCACAGTTAAACACACACATCTTAAAAAGACCAGGGTGTAAAGTCTGATGATCTGACCACATTTCAACTTGGGTAATCACATTCTGCCTCCTTATGGTCCCCCCATCTAGTCTCAAATGGTTACTTCCTCAACTGTTGTGCTGAGTGTCAGCTACTGTATAGCTGACATGCTTCAATCCATCAATGGCTGCATTGCTATGGTTGGTGAAAGGCCACTTATAATCGTTATGGTGGTATTAATATGAAAAATTTGCTACCCAATTTGCTGTGTCATATATTAGTCCAGAGCAATATAGCGGTCTTAAAAATCAGCCATGAATAACACCATTTTAAAAAAAAGATGTTTATTATGGATATGTGGAAATGTGACCCATAATGGAATAATATAACAGAATTCAAAAAAAAAGTCAACCTCCAAGCCATTAAAAACAGGTTTGTGATGTGTTAATAGGCTGTTCCCACTGCACTGTATAATGCTCTAGTTAAAACATATTTTAAACCCCATACACAAAGCCCTATTCCCTAATATCTATAAGAATTTAACCTGCAGGGTAATTGCCAAAATCTTTACTGAACTGTCAAAGTAAAGTAAATGAGTAGACTCCCATGGTTCGGAAGAAAAATGCTGCTACTACAGGATCAGTGCAAATACTGATGAATGAACAAGCTATTAGACTAGCCATTTTACATCTCCAGCCTCAGCAGTGGATACTGCAATGAACCTGATCCAAAGGCCATAGAACTCAGTGAAGTTCCTATTAACTTCAGTGTGTTTGGGATCAATCCTAAGGGTGTAGGAAAATAATGTGGAGGTTTCAAGATTATGTAAATAAGACTTGCCCAACCACAAAAGTTACTTAAAAATAAAACTATCAAAATATTTTATTTAAGGCATCTTAAAGACTCCTTTACTACATGAATCCATATTAGGAACAAGTCCTTGTGCATAACCTTTACATAAATAAACAATAGTTCAAACTGAGATAACCTGTAATGTTTACCCTCCAAACAAAATTAAATATTCAGCAAGACTAAATGGGGTACAGTATTTCCCTGGGAAAATATCAAAGTATTATTTACTTTTCTATAAGTACTTGTTTTGAAAAGTATTTCCTCCCCACCTGGTCTTAGGCTAAAAGCCACAGTCTGCATTTAAACAGTGTGTACACTTTAGAAAACTATGAAACTTCTTTTTTAAAATGCAGAAGCATATGAAATTATTTCATCCACTTTTCATATAGAAAGTCTACAGCTGACCATAAAGAAATAGGCAGGCTCCCAGTATAAACTTGCTAGCATTACATCAAAGACCTTCCTCTAGGATTAGATGATTGATTTCTTCAATGCTTTTTAGAATTTCTTCCAGGATATTTTGGGTTATTGCCTTAGACCTTGCTCAGCTGGAATGACAAATATTCTTCTTGCTAGATTGTGATGTTCTCTTTTTTAAGGGAGAGAGTGTCTGTAGCATATATACACGTACACTGTGTGAACAGGGAGACAGAAAGACTTGGAAAGTTCACAAACAAAATTATTATTTATTGTTTTTAAAAAAAGAGAGGTTTATAATGGAAACAGTGAAACAGGCTTAACCACAGCATCTTATGCAATCCATTGCGTACATTTACTCTATGAGCCCAGAATCCTGTGTTCCTTGCTTAGGAAAAGCTCTCACTGAAATCAATACGAAATTTTCCTGGACAAAGAGTGCAGGGTCACTATATTGACACTTGTGCTCCATATGGCACTTTTGCATAAGACGTAAATTTTACACTCACTGTCTTTTTACTTGTCTCTTAGCTCCTTTTCTCTGTTTAATTAACCCATGTGGAATTATAGACATTTTCAGCCAGGACAAAAGGAAATAGATGAGACCTTAGCTATCATCATCCTCTCTTTGGAGAATCAGATAGCAAACTATCACTGGGGGCACCTAACATGTGCTCCTGCAACCCTCTTCCTCCTCCAAGACAGATCTGTCACTTCGGTAACACACATAATTCACATCAGACTGTCGATCAAAAGATCCAAGTCTGCTCCCAAATCCCATTCCTCCTGCAAGACAACACTTTGTACTTTTACTTCCCTACTGAGCTTATCCCCTTATTTTATACCTCACAGCATGTGTGGCTGCAACCAAGATCAAACACCCATGCATGATTTTCATCCACTGATCTTGAATCACGGAGTTATAATTTAAACGGGAACCTTAATATACTTAATCCATTAAAGCTGCCACAGTAATGGCCCCAAATGCATTAAATTCCATCATAAGCACAAAACACAAAGTATTTCTCAGGGACGGACAGCATACAGACTGCACTGACCACATACCAATCCATCTAAGATCTAATGTTACATATGCTGCATACATTTGCTAAACTAAAGCCTAAGCTTAGTTGGCAGAAAATGTAGGAACTTTAGAAGTTTTGTAAATTAAACTGTTCAGAATAAAAGCAGTCCCCTTTCCACACTTCAGAGGACATGCATGGATTCACAAGGGACTCTCACTGCAAGTGACAGAATGGGTTAATGACCAGATTTAAATCCAAAATTGGTAACATCTGAAAATGAGTTTGTTGGTCCTGCCAAGTCTGGTCCAATTCAAAGTGAGTTGCATATTGGCATTCTTCTGGAGAAGACATTAATCCAAACAGGAGTGTCAGGGCCAGTCTAGAAGCTAGATGGTTGTGGAAAAGCACAGGACTGCTTTCTGCATCTCTACATTTTTTTAAAGTGTACCTTCATCAACTGCAGCTACAAACTACCTAAGCACATAAGTCAGTAATTAATATATACAATTTGTGGACATAGTTACTCATGTGCATTAACAAATAGGACTGAATTTACACATGAAGTAAAGAGGCATTGTTTTTCCAGAGAAACTTTTCAGAGCTGAAGGCGTTCCGTAACATATACACAACAAAGTCTGAGACTCTCAAAGTTACAGGTATTTTCACTCAGTACAAATGGGGAAGGGCAGGGGTCAGAGAGAATAGGGAAGAGATGACATATTACAAAGAATCATTCCAAAATATTTTTTACATTTCAACATCTGTCATTTACTTTTCTACCAAGTTTTGATACTAATATTCATGAAGCATAACCCATCTACATTAGTTTCTATAAAGGCCAAGTAGTGGGAGGTATGCTGACTGCACATTCTGTTTTGTTTTAAAAATCATCACTAAACAATAATGCCCCAGCTTCAGAAAAAAAAAAAATCACCCTTACACAGTTTCAATACTCAGGTGACTCCTCTTCCTTCTGTTCCTAACTCAGTTCAAAAGCAACCATTCAAGTCAACTGAGATCATCTTCCAAGGAGTGACTACAAATATCCACTTACTTAGCTCCTCCTGGGTCTTATTATAGATCTTACAAAAAAAGCTTAGAGGAACCTTCTGTTAATGAACTCTAGTGTAAAGAATATTTCCATATGTCCAGAATCATGTAACACATTTCTCATCTTTACTATGAGCAAGAAGATTTAGTAAAAAACCCAGAAGAAATTATTTACATTTAAGACAACATGGAATATAACATCACTGTAATGTTTCATCCTAATTTACCAGAGGAAGAGAATGCATTCCATAAAACAACCCCTCTCTTTCATGAGAATTAAGCTTGAATAAAGCCAGGAGGTGCTATCTATAACTAGAAAGCCTATGTGACATAACCTTCCCATGTCATTCAGATTTAGACCTCCCTCATATACTAAACAGAATATATTTCATCTCAGTTCCTCTAACTTGCATATTTTTCATTCTCTGAAGAGATCAAATAAATTGATTTAACAAGGCTTGTTTGCAGCAACTTCACGGGCCATTTAGCTTCCCAATCAACATCCCAAATTAACACTGCACCACATTTAATCTAAAGTATCTTTGAAAAAGCCCAAATGAAATGCAGATCATCTCCTGTCCACCTCCTCCATATGGCTCAAGCAAGTCAACTTTCTAATTTCAAAACACAAAATATTTAATTTATGATTTTATTCGTATGTCAATTTAACCTCCAGCACATAGCTTTGAAACCATGTCAGGATGTTTAAAGCTTTCCATATGGTTACTGCATTGTGGCTTTTAGTTGTACCAACTGGTATCATTCAGGGATAATTCCCCTTGAATCCAGCTTTCTGCTACAGTACTGGCAAATTCACTAATGTCATTATGATGACAATAATACTTGCAGAGATTCTTTGATTGTTCGTATTCATATTATAATTTTCTCAAACCAGCACTGTCAAGATGTACTATGTGCACCAGTCATTAAATCATCTTGCTTTGTTGGCTCTGCTTTCACTGAAAAACTTGAAGTGAATTTGTTTTGGTCTACTACACCTGATGCATGCATACCTAATTATTCCAACACTAGCAACACCTAAAACTGATAAACCCACTTTTAATTTTAGCCAGGTTTCTGTAAGTCAATATAGGGTATTATTTACGAAATGCCCACAATGAGATATATGCATACTTGACAGGAGACAAGTTGAAGAAAGAAGAACATTTTAAGTAGTCACCCAGCAATATGGTAGACAAACTGTTCAATAGATATATACTTAAAAGGTTTGCCTCTCAAAACAGAGATCTATTCATGAGATGACCTCCAAAAATATTACTAACTGGTGTTGAAAAACTTAAAACAATAAATAGACTAGCAGCACCTTAAAGATTAACAAAACATGTAGATGGTATCATGAGCTTCCGCAGGCAAAACCCACTTCTTCAGATGCGCCTATGAAAGCTCATGATACCATCTACATGTTTTGTTAGTCTTTAAGGTGCTACTAGTCTATTTGTTGTTTTTTAAGTTTTTCCTGTTACAGACTAACTCGACTACCCCTCTGAAGCTTTTGCTGTTGAAAAGTTAACTTTACTATTGTAATGGCTTTCAAGACAATGTGAATCTGGACAATAAATCATAACATAAGTCCTTCAAAATCATTTTATCATTCAGCAAACATGATCTATCTATGTGTGTGATATACAGACTATGACTATATACACATACAACACACACTATTAAACAGATCAGTTTTTTTAAGACAAAGATCTCTTTAGAAGAGTATCCAAGCTGACACTTTGCAGCCTATTCTCTTCTCAAACAATGCATGGAATGCCAATTAATGTCAATGAAAGTTACAGCCATAGAACATATGGAAAGCATGCCTCAAATCTTAAAACCAGTGATATCTCTTACTATTTCATCCTGTACTGTTGCCAGTCAGGGTCTGTGACTCCCACTGATGTCAATAAGACTAGAGCATGCACATCAAGAATTGTATGAAGACCTAACAATATACTTAAAATCTTTCCTAGTTTTCCAATCTAGATAACTTTCAGCTTGGCTCCATGGGTACCAGTTTGTTTGGGCTTCATACGCGCAATTAAAAATGACAGATTTTTCAACTTAGAACTCCGATTTTGACAAGACACTCAAGTGAGAAACTAGTAAAATTTGTTATGGCTTTGAAGATAAAAGTAAATTGAATTAAGTAAATGCTATATTTAAAAATTTCCGCTCTAGCACAGAGCTGCTTTTCATTTTAAAAAAATTCAAATAATGGTGGTCTGCAGAAATAGTTTGTAAAAATAAACAAGATGAATAAATCCACAAATAATAAAGGATAATCCACTCAGTGACAGGAAGCATTTCCCTTTTTTCTCCAGCCTGAAGTTAACTCCTTCGTAAGGCAGCAACAAAGATGTATTCTACTTCCCTAAAAGGCTTTTAATATACAGCCTTAGTGGTTTCAATTAGCATTAAAAATAGAAGATAACTCAAGCCATCATCCTTTTTAAGGATGCCACAATATTGCTTTTTTTCTTTCATTCAGTGTCAGAGAACTGGATGGCTGCAATTTAACCCCTGCCTACACAGTGATTAAAAAATGTAGAGCACAGCAGCCCCTGCTGGGCAGGTGTCAATGCTTTAATGAGATCAGAGTTCTGATCCCAGAACAGAAGATTGTTTACACACCAAAAGTGCATATTTCATAGGCAGTCGCCTTACTCTTGTTTGCCCTACAACAATTTACTACTATGACATCAGCTGAACAAAGCTTGTTCCAATCAGGAGACACTCTAAATTACAGTTCTGTAACAGAACAGCTCTTGAATTTTTGATGCATGCTCCTGTCAAACAGTTCAAGATTCAGTTTACACAGATATTTCTCTCAACTGGTTTATGAAACTCATGTACATTCAATCTTATATTTTAGGAGAACATACTAAACTTTATTCTGCTAATTTTACTCGTTCCTTGTTGCTTTAAAAAAAACTACATAAATCCCCTGATGCAGTGTCAGCTTCCTTGGATGACAGAAGTGAAGCAGGACATTTTAGTGGTCCTGTTCTTGAGAACAGACTGCAACTGGTTTTTGCCCCAATTTATATGTATTGTACTCTATTATGAACAATTTTTCACCAGGACAATCCAAAATTCCACAGAACAACACTGTTTGAAAGCTCTCAACTCTCATCAAAACCTAAGAGAAGATGCACAAAAATTCACAAAATCAGGCCCAAAATGCTACACAGATCATCATCATGGTTCTTTTTAGAGATTCTTAAGAGAAGATGATTAAAAGTGCACAAACACATTCCTTATATAAACTCAATTGGATCTTTCCCTGAAGCCACAGTCTCATCTCTGTTTGATCTATTCCTACCACAAGAGCATATGATTTTTCAATAAAATTATTGCTAAAATATGATTTTTCACTAAAAGATTTTAACAGATAACCAAACTTTCAACTAGGCACAAGCACGAAGAAAAAATTTTGACTGATTCTAGTATAACAGTCCAGTGTTGTTTGGGTATGTACAATTGTTACATAGAAGTCCATGAAATTGATTACAAACTTGAGTCACTTCTACATCCGGAAGTAAACTAAGATGCTAGCCTTCAGGCCACTTGACAGTTTAGGCAGATGGACTAGATGATCTTTTGAGGTTCCTGGTAGCCCTGCATTTCTATGATATTTGGTGTATCAGTGGATCAAAGATAGATCTTAGAACTGGTCTTGCAACCTTGATTTCGAAACTTTTATCAGAATGACTATACATACAGCATATCTGTTTCTGCTATAGGAGTAGAACTTATCTCCTTCCATATTACATAAAAGTCATATTTTAAAGAACTTTAGTGTAACTATGACAGCCCTCTTCCTGCAGGAGGTCAATAGCATTAAAGCAATTAACAGGCAACAGGGGTCTGTTAATTCAGAGCAAGAGGCCACCATTATTTTGAAACACTGCACCAAACTAAGTAAGGATACACAGTCAACTCCCTCTATGGAATAGTGCATTCAAGTGCATTTCAAATTTAACTAATTTTAGAGGACAGTAAAAAGTATGGATAATTTAGCTAAATTCAGGAGTCTTTCAATTAACAAAGAAAAGCAATTATTTTGTACTAATATATTTAGGGATAAATAAACCTCACAGGTTTTGCAAATATCTCAAAATATCACTGAGTTTCATAAAACTTATGTTAGATTTTGCAAGCTTTTCCTGAAATTTAAAGCCATGCTTTCTTTTTGCATGCAGTTTATATCTGAGGCTCTCTTTCCTAGACAACAGACAAGCTCAGGATAGAACACACACATGTCAAAAGTTGGATTCACAAAAGTGAGTAGATCTGAAGAATAATTACAGGCAGAATTAGTATACACTATTTGTTGATATACAAACACTATTTTAAATAAGAAATTCTCTCTCCCACTGCTCCTCATCACATTTTCTCCAACACAAAACTCAATGAAGTCAAACATCCAAACCAATGAGGGCTGAGAGTTTAATAGTGAGCAAAATTAATTTGTCCATCAATAATAAATATCAGTTATAAAGTATCTTGCGCCCTTTACCTTGCCTCCAACTATTTCCAAATTATTTCTCACTGCTCTAAAGAATTTGGTATAATCTAATGAATCACTTTTAACTTTTACCATTGTAGAAGGTCTCTGTATTTCAAGACCCCTATGCAGAAGAGAAAGGTTTTAAGACCCCAACATAGTCTCTTAGCCATTCAAGATTTCTCATGTCTCAAGCAACAGGAAAAAAAGTCCAGATGTTAAGTAAAAACTACAGCATTTATGATTAAATGAGACTCAAAAACACAGAAGTGTTTTGCAGGATGTTTGGTGATGCTGCCCTGACTGTGCTTTCTGACACACATTCCTGCACTGAGAAGCACAGACGCCAGTCTCCTCATCTCTTGGGTTACTTTTCCACTGACCCAGTTTAAGGGATTGATCTGAAACACAATGAAATCAGCGGAAGTCTTTCCCTACCCTTCAATGAGTCTTGGATCAGACCCTAAAAGAGTTGATAGAATCACTGTCTTCTGAAACCCATCATTCCCTTGAGTTTCAAAGGACAGCATCAAGAAAGAAACCTTCATGTCCCCTCTTGTCCAAACTCCACATGAAGGAATTGGGGGCAAGGTGGGATATACACACTTCCCTGAAGCAGAATATGCTCAGAGATGAGCTGGGAAGTGGCAAGCTAAAAACTCCTTTAAAAGAATATCACCAGTGCACAAACAGTGTGAGCAGATAAGTCAACAACACTTTTTGAAAGTAGTAAAAGGACTTTTTTTTTTTTTTTTGGCTCTGCTCTTCTGAACTCCTTGTCAAGGGAGTCAGCTTGTGCAGCAGTAACTCACTGCCACAGACAGTAGCGTCTCTTGGTAGGTTTTGGGAGCTGGAGGCATTCCAGTGGTTTCCTGTTTGTTCCTGTTTGCAGTGGGGTTTGTACTAATCGTCCTGCTCACAAACTAGCGGGCAGGTGCTTGCACTTCTAGCAGGCTCTTCTGCCAGAGCAGAGCCTGTTCTGGGAGTCTAAGCTCCCCACAAGGAAGGCAGCCCCCCCACGGCAGCCCCTGGACTTGATGACCTCCTGAGGTCTCTTCCAGCTCTATGATTCTACAAGCAGCATCTGGGCAGAGGAGAGCCTCGCACAGCTGATCCTGGGAGAAAGGGGCTTTGGCTTTTAGCGGCTGAAGGGGGGGGGGGGGGTCGCGTGAGGCACTGACATACCCTGGTGCTGGCGAGCCTGCAAACAGCCCGGTGCTGGCAGCCGTGCAGGAGTCCCGTGCCGCTGCCCCCGCTGCTGCTGCCGCTGCCGCCGAAGTATTTCTGTTTCACCATCCAGTCCTCGAGCCCTTTCCGAGCCAGCGAGGCGTTCACGGCAAAACTATCACCTACCGGGAGCACAAGAGACAATGCCACACACTGGAGCAGCGCGCACAAGTCCTCCGCCTGCCCCAGCCTGGACCACGCGACGCCGGGGTGGGGGGGGGGGACACGAGACCCGCACCTGGGGTATAAACCGGAGCCGCCCACCGCAGTCCCACCGAGCCCGCCGCAGAAAGTTTGAGGGGGAGAGCGGGGTAGGGGCTGTGAAAGTTGCTAGCGACACAGAGCCATCCCTACCTTCTGGACTTTCTCTGGGTTTACAAACGGCAGCTAGGCAGGTCCATGGGAAAGTGGAACGGGGGGGGGAAGAATAAAGGAAGATCGTTAGACCCCGGTATAAACATCACAGCAAACAAACATGAAATCCAAACAAGAGGGAGAGGGGCTGCGGGAGTAGCAAGTGAAAAGAACTAACCATGTTTCGAGTGAAGTTTCCCCATTTCTCTGCATTGATCTGCAATTACGATTCATTTGACTGTTTCCAGTGGGGGGGGGCGTTAATAAAATCCCAGCGCTCTTTAGAAATCCATGTGCTCCACTTTCCCCCCTCCCCTGCTAAAGCAAAAGCAAAATCAAAATCAAATCTCGGTTCCCCTTCTGCAGCACGGTCCTGCGTTTCTCTCTCTGCTGAAGTCTTTCTCCTCTCTCTCCTCTTTTCCCAAAGACAGAGGCGGTTACAAAAGACCTTACTTCACCCACCAGGGAACATGATTGACACCTCATTGAGATTAGACCACTTGCAGGCAGCCTCTGGATTCCTATTGGACTGAGGCGGCACATGAAAGGGAATAAAGATCCTTTTGGAGTCTAAAAAAAAAAAAAAAAAAAGGAGCAGCAGCTCTAGTGCATTTCACTTCCAGCCAGACACAGGCAGCAGAGCACAGAGCCATGGAGAAAGCCCATGAAAGGCAAAGGAGGCCTCTTTCTAATAACTGAAATGTGTTTGCTAAATCTGAGGGACTAGTTCATACAGTTGTAGTGAGGAAACTTTGGGAACGAGTTACATGTTCTAAACATACTTGGATCCCCAGCATGTCTCACATTTAGCTGCAGCTTTCCACATTTTTCTTCCCCTCAGGGCTGACTGTGGGAAATATCCAATCTCTACCAGCTCCTGGGGTTGCACATTTGAATAGAGGGCATCTGTTGAAAGTGTTTGGGTTTAGGTTTTCCTCCTTTGTCCCCGATTCTCCACGCCATCTAAAGTCATTTCATTGCACACACTGGGCAGGGTGGGTGATAAAAGTGGCTTGATGCCAGTTTTGCAGTACCTGGATTATGGGACAGGCTGGGAACTAGAGCAGTCCTTGGTCCAAACTACCACAGTCCCAGGCACTGCTCTAATTTAGGTTCTGCAGAAACTGCCCTAAAAGGCTGAGCAGCAGCCCAGAGCAGGCTGGAGTGCAACGTACTCCAGCAACTCACCCTACACTTCCCTTGTATGCCTGTGGCTTTGAAGGTGATTGTGGCATGGGACTGGCCTTTCAACACTGGGGAAGTGCCCATACTCCTGGGCTACGTCTACATTGGCATGATCTTGCGAAAATAGTCTTTAACGCAAGAGTTCTTGCGTTAAAGTATTTGCGCAAGAGAGTGTCTACACTGGCATGTGCCTTTGCGCAAGAGATGTGCTTTTGCACAAGAGCATCCGTGCCTCTCTTGCGCAAGAACGCTCCGATGGCCATTTTAACCATCGGGCTTTCTTGCGCAAGAAATTCATGTTGCCTGTCTACACTGGCCTCTTGCGCAAGAACAGTTGCGCAAGAGGGCTTATTCCTGAGCAGGAGCATCATAGTTCTTGCGCAAGAAGCACTGATTTCACACATTAGAACGTCAGTATTCTTGCGCAAGAACTCCCCGCCAGTGTAGACAGGCAGCATGTTTTTGCGCAAAAGCGGCCGCTTTGGCGCAAGATCGCACCAATGTAGACACAGCCCTGAAGTATTCCCTTGAGGAAATCATAGTATTCTGCCATCTTTGCAGCAACAGCTGAGTCAGCTCAAAGCAGCTGTAAGGAACTGGAGAATCAGCTCCCACCGGTCTTAATAGCCATCACACCTCACAAAATTAGCCCACAGGGACCCAAATAAGTTTAGCAAACATTTTCATTACCTACTACTGTGTGCTTTCAGAAGCTTACGTCTCATTGACCACTGAAAGTTTTGCCTGCACCAGGACCATAGGTCTGGATTCTTTCGCTATATTTTCAGTGTTTAAAAGAAATCTTCATATGAATGCTCTCATACCCTAGTGTAACATAGTGTCTTCTCATCACAGCTGCAGAATGTACTCATACCTGGAAATGTTAAACAAATTATTCACACCAGCTTGTAACTTCTGCAAGAGTGGTGGACAGAAGCCTCAATTGACCTTTAAAATACATAAATAACGTGTCAAACTTTTAAAAAACCTTTCTCTTCCTTTTCCAGCATTTGGGACAGTACTATTGCTTCACATTAAAAAAAACAACTTGCAGCTTTGTAAAAAGAAATTTTAGAGTCATTAAAAACTTTCTTCCTTCCTTCTGCTGGTCATTTTTTTTATTTATGAAAATCGCATCTCCCTTGAGATTCTTGTAGTTCAGCTAAGAGAGATAAAAGAAAAAAAGGACAGCAGAGTGATTACTAGTTCAAGCTTTGAGAAAGAAAAAATGGAGATTTCCAATAATTTTATTTTACAAACCACTATTCAAACTATACAGGGATTGGTCCAGATGGGCCCCATCCAAAAATTCCAATCTACATCTGTGTTTTCAAACAGTGATTTCAGAGGAGACATGCTTGGAGCTCATCTCAGTCAGAGATTCCAGAACGTATGTGGAGAAACTCTGATGAGAAATGACTCTACAAATCACAATCACTACTGAGACATTAATTAAAACATTTAATAGCTGGTTGTTCCCTGGATAACGGAGAAAGAGAGGGAGATTTGCTTTCCAGATTATTTCAACTATTTATCTGTCTAGCAAAGGAAATGCATGAATTGCAGTGTTCAGTGATTGCAACAGCATCAATTGCTTGTCAAATAGCCAATAATTTGCATCTCTTTTTGAATCTTCCTTTTTATATATTTTAATAATTTATTTGGCCCATATCTTCTGGTATGTATTTGTTCCTTTGAAGACTGCTTCTTGTTTTGGGAGGAGAAGGGGGAGGAAGAGATTTAGATCAATCAGACTCCTTGGGGCTTGAGACTCACCTGTGAAAATTCTGACAGATATTAAGCAATTTGAAATTATAATACCAGTTCTATTTTCCTCCCAGCTTGGCCTTTTTTCTTAAGCTAAATCAAACTCTGACTTACTTAGGGTTACAGTGTCTACCTACATAATACATTTCAAAGAAATAAAAGGGCAATTTTGAGAGGAAAAAAAATCCCTGCAATACAACATTCAACTCTTGAAACAAAAATGAGGCCCCAATTTAGCCATTTGTGTGACACAGCTGGTCCATGAGCCCTTGCAGAGTCCCTATGAGTTCACAAATGGTGTCAGAGTCTATCTGTGTAGACATCATGACAGCTTCAGGGAATTATATACCTGTAACAACATATGGTCTTTGCCTAATTATTGCTGATAGATGGGACAAAATTCATCCTGCATTAATCTGATAAGGGATATTAGACACCAAGGCCTTGGGTTTGCTCCTTCAAGCTACTGAGCTACATTTTCACAGAACTCAGCACTCCTCAGGAGGGTCTCAGCAACTTGTGGGATCAGTCCCCAAATTATTTTGTCCCTTAAAATAAAGGATAGATGGCCACCATTGTCAGGGTGGAGGGCTAAATTATGCCTGCTGTTTTCCAATTGAACTGCATGTATGTCTTTAGATACCTTTGTACCATTCCTTTAAACCATGGCAACAGCTTCAGAGAAGGGACACCTTCCTCTCACATGCTCTCTATTACACATACATACTTGGGACCTGGGTTGTTTCTACCTCTATTGTTCTTTTGAGGACTCTCTATTCCATTTAGAAATATAGAAATAAGAAAATAAACATAATATCATCCTTTCATTGTTTCCCCTAAGCATTCATAAAGCATTTTATTTCCATTACAAACTAATGGATTTTAGAGAGCCAGGGCTTCTGTGTCACATGCCACTCCCTTCAGCCATGGAGTTTGCACTAGAAAAAATTGTGTCGCAGAATCAGATATTTCTAACCTGCATTGTTGTGAAGAAAAGTTTGAAAAAGATGAACGGTGTACAAATTAATGCAGTGAAAGTAGTGTGAGCTGCCCCATTCATAGACTGTTAACTCTGAAAACGAAAGACTCAATTTGGGGCATCCTGAAAACTGAGAATTTGGAGACAGAATAAACTGAATTTTATGAAAAATAAATAAATTGGGGACTACTACACTGATTGCATTATTCATTTACATATCTAATTCAATAAAAAAAATCTCAATTTATCTGAATCAGCTGCAGAATGTCTATCATTGCGACAGAGGCCATGGGACTCTGATTATAACTTTGCTGAAACTCCAAATGCATCTACACTCTGATATGGAAGCACTACAATAATCTTTGGTTTCAAATCCATTCAGATGCCTCTATTTTACTTACACTTTGAAACTTTTACCACCAGGATTAGGCTCTATGCTTCATGTACTTTATTCAAGCTATGTGAACCTCTTACTGTGCCATCCTCATTCATGTGGACAGACTCTGCCAGCTTTACTTACACAAAGAAGTGCTTCCTTCACAAGTCAGTTACTGTATCAGAATGTGGCCCTTGGCTTGAACTTCCCTGGTGCAGCACCCTCTGACTGGTCCCAAAGAAGGGAGTTTGGTCCAGCCTCTGGGTTCTTCTTGGGGAGGGAGAGGTGCCAGCCTTCTGGATGGGATCTCCTCCTGGCCACTGACCAGCTGCTGGCCCCAGCTGTGGCCCCAGGCTGCTGGCTTGGCTCTGCTCCTGGTCCCGTCTGGGCTCCCTGTCCCCTGGCTGCTGTGCTGGCTCTGCTCCCATCCTAGCCAGGCTCCAGCTGCTGGCTCCCCTGCCACAGGCCCCCCAGTCCAACTTATGCCGGCCTTCCAGCTGCCAGACTTCCTCTGCTCCCAACCCTGGCCAGGCTCCCAGCTGCCAGACTCCCAGCTGGTCCCAGTGTTCTCTGATCCAGGGGCTCTTTGGTCCAGCAACATGTGTGGCTCTGTCACATTGCTGGACCAGAGAGTCCCAGACCAGAGAGGTTCATTCTGTATTTATTTTCTGCCAGTTTGTGTTTTATGCTTCATCTGAATTAAGGATGTTAGCCAGTAGTCGACTAGTCAACTACCTGATAAACATAAGCTTATTGGGTAGTCGAGTGGAATATTGACTACTCCCTCTCCACCTTTGTTGCCTCTATGAGAGGCAGCAAAGGTGGGAGGAGAGGGGGGAGCCGGTGCTGGGGGGGGAGCTGGCTTAAAACGGTTCCCTCAAACACCGTTTCCTTAGTGCCACCTGCTGCCCCACCCCCGCTGCCTCTATCAGAGGCAGTGGGGGGGGAATAAGAGAGGGTGCTGTGAAGCAGCCTCTGTCCGCAGCGGCTTGAGGCTTGCTGTGGGCAGAGGCTGCTCCAGCAGCAGTCCCTGTCCACTGGGGTCCTAGTAAGGAGCTGGGCCCCCCTGCAGCCGCCGCCAAGCAGCCCCTGTTTGCGGTGGCCCAGGCTGGACGTGTGCAGGGGCTGCTCCAACAGCAGCCCCTGCCTGTGGACACCCCTGGCCGCTGCAAACAGAAGCTGTTCTGGCAGCAGCCCCTGTTTGTGGTGGACAGGACTGGCCACTGTGAACAGGGGCTGCTGGACTCAGCACGAGCCGGCACAGAGTTATAAGAGGGTCAATCTTTTGAATGAGATATAAAAAGGAGTCCTGATTTATTATGACAGGTAATGATTTTTCAACAACAGTTTCTTATATAGGAATATATTTTATTGAAAAAAAGATGTTTCTCTTGAAAATTTGTGTATATGATATGGTCCATATATTAGGCTGTAAATAGAAACTATTTCTAGCTCTGTGTGTGTGTGTGTAGAGTACTAGCCTAATAGGACCTCTAGGCACTGAATAATACAATTAAGTAATAACAATTATATTAGATGGAATAATTAATAATGACTATTCTTTAACTAGGGAAGGAAAGTATTAATTAATCTTTATGGGCTACTTCTTGAGGTTCTTATTCAGTTTTGGCTCAGGCAAATTCCAATTGACTTCAGTGTCATTTGGCTTGAATATGTATATGGTATAAAAACTGAATAGGCCCTCCAGATTTCTCTCAGAATTACAATGATCCTCATAACCGCAGGGTCTTTGAGTCACACAAAGCCTTTTGTTTTTTTCTTCGAAGGAGTCAAATGTATGTTAAGTAGTGACGTCTAGTAAAACCATCAGAGTAAAGTACACCATTCATAAAGCTGTACCAACGATTAAAAGGTCTCCAGTTTAACCCTGTGACCCCAGTGGAATTCTTTAAGTATGAAAGCCATGACGTAAAGTATTATTCATTGCTTTTTTAATTAGTGCTGACTGTGCTATACTCTTGCACAGTGTATAAAAAACCCTTTTGAATCTAGATACAATGTAAATATGTTGAGTATGGGAAATACATGTCTCTCACCAAGAAAGTAGTATACAAGGTCACACTGGGAATTTACTTTCAACAGACAACAGCACAGTAAAATTAATGTTAATATTTGCAGTAGAAAAATGTATATGTAGGAGTGGGAGAAATCATGTCTGCAATGCTGAAGGCTGTTTTAATGCCCCTAAAAAGTGTGCAGGGAAGTGCAGAGCAGTACCTACTGTACACTAAAACAACCTGTGCCTATTTTAATTATTTGAACAACAGTTATTTTTGTTGCACAGTTACAGGATATAGGCAAAAATCAGGGCTAGTATAATTGGGTGCATATCACTAGGTTGCATATGGTCATGCAAAATGAGACAGCATGAATGTAGTTCATGAACTTGAATGCCATTCAAAATAGTATAAGCAGCAGATGTACCTGGAAGGAATGTGGCCTGAATAAAAGGTGGTTCTTCTGAGGCAGGAGAATTCAATGGCAGAGCAAGCTGGTGGAGCAGGTGTGAGGTAAAGCTGCCTCAGGCTAGTGTAATTTAGGCAGAGATTGCACTGTGCTGCTCTCCACATTTCCACCCTAAGGCTTTTTGAAAACCCAAATAAATTATGGGAAATCATTTCTCCTTTTTGCACAAGTTTCTTGGTGTGCTCAAGGAGTTCTAGTGAATTAGTGGGGCACAAATTTCAGTTAGAGAAATCACACTGGTTTGCCCCATCATATCAGGCCCATCTTTTTCGGTTCATCTTATATTTTTAATGATCATTTCAACCATTTTCCCCAGTACTGAAGCAAAGTCCACTTATCTAATTTCTAGGAACACCTCTAGTTACTTTTTAAAGTAAGACACAACATTTACTACCCTCCAGTTCTGTGGTGTTATCACTATTTTAGTGGGAGAGTGGATATTTTTGTTAGCAGTTCAGCCACTTCATAGTTCCTATAGAAAAACTCTTGACTATATTTAGTCCCATCTCAGGTCCTGGTAACCTGTTGCAGTTTGATTTATTGTTTTGTTGCAGTTTTTAAAGGGACAGTTCAGTGCACAAGAAACATACTCTACATTTAGGACTGCAGACTGGGATGGGAACAATCTGCTTTATTCCACTAAATAACAAACAGGGAAAATAAATACCAACCGAACAAGAAGTAAGAAAGGGCTAGAGCATGGTTCCAATCCATAATACTCTGATTAACCCAGTCAGCCCCTTGCTGATCACTCTACTATATGTAGCATCCTTTTCTTTAGAGACCTCAGTCTGAATAGATTACCAGTAGCTCCAAAGATGTTTTCTCTCGGACCTCTTTTGTAGTAAAGACCGCTACACAAAAAAGCACACTCTTTCTCTGCAATGCCCTGGTCCTCCTTAATTGTCCCTTTGCTCCCTGCTAACGCAGCCACCTCTCCAGTGCTTTTATGGGCTTCTTCCGGCTAATGTATTTAACAATTTCTTGTTATATGATTTCATATCCTTGTGTATTTGTACTTTGAATTCCTAGCCCTCTAATTTCTGTCCATTAATTATTTCATCTTTCATGGTTCATGTGTCTTTCTATCTCTACAGTTCGATTTTCACTGAAGGAGACATCTAGTTGACTGGAATAATCTTTGGAACTGTGCCATTTAACCACATTGTTTTTCCCCTTTGTCTTTTCTCTTCCTTTTGTTGTTTGGACTATGCATGTCTTCTGTGATAGTGTCAACTAGCCTCCAAAATGAGTCTATGGATTTTAGATTGCCTCACTTTTGTCTCACTTCCTCATTTCTTTTTTTAAACCTTTCTCTTACTAAAGGTTAGTCCAGTCTTGGTCTCAGGTGTGGTCCTAGTGGAGAGGTGTCATGAACACTCTCGCTGAAATGGTTTCTTTACTGGCCGCTTCCGCAGAGATCCAGAACCAGTCTCTCTTTTGGAGCGGGAGAAAAAAAGTACATAAGGGAAGGAGATGCTCCAAGTATTCCTCGTACACAGAAAAATGTAAATCATGCCTGCTTCTGCCATCACATTGGTGAGTGCAAGTGGAGTTGCAGTGAAGGTGGCTGTTCCACATAAGGAAGAAATCATGTTTACATCTCTAAAGATGCCACCTGAACAGGAGACCTGTCCCCAGCTCTCAGCTTGACAGCATGAGACAAGTAGAATTCCCAAAGCGCTAAAGGTTTTGTTGTCCCCAAGAGCTGTAGTGGTAGTCAGAAAGATTGTGAGGCCCCCTGAGCCAAACTCACAGCAGAGGTGATCACACACAACAAAGCACTTCATACCTCCAACTTGAATGCCTTTCAGTCAGCTTCCTCTGGACCACAAGCAGCAAGGAATAGCATCTCAGGAGCCGTCTCTCTTCTACAATACAATTTATTTTGGTGATCCCCATAAGCTCTGTGGTCAAGCAAGATTGATCAGCAACTTCAAACAGTGTTTGTGCAGTAGAAAGAGGTCTATCACAGATGAGCACATTCACATTCAGATTCAGAGAGATGCATCCAGAAAGCACTCATGGCAGTGTGAGTTCTGTCACCTTGAACCTGGTTTTCCCTAGTGCTGCCCTAAATCTGAAGCATTATTTTCAGTCATGGCTGTCCTAGAAGCAGGTCTGAGGTAATCAAAGTCTTGGTGCATTTGAAGTGCTTTCTTTGAGAGAAAGCTTTTTAGGCCCATGGGGCATTGGTCTTCACACTGGTATCCTCCTATACCTCTTTGCTTGGATGACTTGGCGCAGCTAGTGTAGATGTCAACACTCCAGGCTTCCTATCAGTTCACCATGTGCAGTAACCTGAGAAGTAGCAAGATGGCAATCAGGGCCATCCCTAGGGGGGTGCAGGGCCTGGGGCAACCCCCCTCCCTCCCCGCAAACCACAGGCCCTGTTTCTTCCCTCAAACACCACCCCTGCTGCCCCCGGCTACACCCATTTACTCTGTCCCTGGAGCAGCACAAGCTGGGGGATTACCTTGGGGCCTGGTGCAGTGTTCCCCCCTCCCACCGCACTCACCATGGTAGTGGGAACCAAAGGGGCCTGGAAGCTTGCTCTGCACCACCTAATCTCTCCCCCTCCCATGGCTCCTGACAGGGACCTGGGACTGCCCTCCCTCCTACACCCCGCATGGTTCCAATCTGGAGCCTAGATCTTCCCTCCTGTATGTGGCTCCTGCTGGGGGTCTGGGGCTTCCCTCCCTTCCCCATTCTGCATAGTTCCTGCCAGGGAGGCCTGGGGCTTCCCTCCTGTTCCCTTCCCCTCTTAATCCGCCCCTTCCGCCCCCCCCTCCCCCAACACACACAGAGCTTACTGGGACTGGAGGGTTTCCCTGGGGCTGGAGAGGAGCTGAAGAGGCTGGAAGCAGGGAGCCTTCTGCTGGCCAAGAGGAACACATGGAGGAGTGGGGAGGGAGAGGGGGTCAATTCCCCAAATTTTAGGGAGCCCTACACAGCCAGATATTTTGCATATGTCTGGGGATGGCCCTGGCTCCACCCCACCATCCTCTCCAGGCACACTGTGTGCCACCCAGCTGTGGGAAACAGAGCACCTTGGCAGCAGGAAACAGAGTGCCCCGGCCCCCTGGAGAACCCGAGTGCAGCGGGTCAGGAAAGGGCAGTGGGGCAGAGTAGAGCAGGCTGCTGAGTCACTCCAGTGCCTGCTGCTGAGGTGAGTACAGAGAAGGGATGACCCGTGCTCCTGTGCCAGGCCCCCAGATAATCCCCGGGGCCCCATCCATAGGACAGTTGAGGCAGTTGCCACAGGGCCCCCTATGGACAGATGGCTCTGGTGGGAATATACAGGAGACAAAGAATGCTGTGCTGTTTGAATACAGATGGGCCACAGGACACGTCTGTTACCACACATCTCTCTATTACAGAGGAACAGCCATTTAGAGATTGACTTTCCCAACATTTTTTAAGTAACCGGCTAAATCAGAAGATTTTAGTAGGCCCTCGTTCAAAAATCTCACAGGTCCTGGAATTTGTGTCCAATCCCTATCCAGTCCTTGGAGCCTACCTTGATCCACTTGGTGAAGGTGGCACAACATCTCACAATACTCTTCCTGTCATGAAGATGGCCAAGGAAAAGTCTGCTCTCAGAAGACTCCATCAGCTATATATCCCGTCTCTAACACAAAGGCAAGATGGGCACTGGGTACCAAAATTCTGAATGCTGGCAAGGGGCTTCCCTTGCCTAAAGGGTTTACCAGTCCATGGTTACAGCTCTACAAATTGTGACTACCATTGCTCTCATGGACAAAGGCCAGGCTCAGGTCAGCAGGAAGACTCAGTTTTGGCAGGGTCCGTCCCCTCCCAAGACAGACTGTGCACAGGGTCTGGCTTGGTGCTCAGTGTGGGTGCAGTCTCTGATGCGTAATCTGAAGGGGGGGAGGGTCATCGGCAGAACTCATGGCAGGAGCTCTCTGTTCCACCAGTAGGAACTGAAGGACTGTGATAGAACTAGTGAGAATTTTTTTTTTTAAGTTTCCTTGGAACCAAGAGGCTCCCATTCCAGCCTAAATAACCTGAACTTGCAGTACATCCTCCTCATATGACACATTGAGTAAAAAGACCAACTCCTGAAGCTCTTTTAAAGCATTTCTCCTTAAGTTTTTCTTCTGGTGAGTATTTTGCTGAGGTAAAATTTACTAACTCCTATTATAATGTGCTGAGAAAGTAGAAAAATAACTAAAGTCAACATCATATACAGTGTGCTACATATAAAAAGTGAGGTGAAATAAAACAGTTCCATGACTTCAATAATCAGGTTTTTTTTTCCTTTAGCACCTCAGAAATGACAAGTGAGAAAGTTTTAATATAGAAGAGGATTTTTATTTGCATTTCTTAACAATAAGGGTGGTTTATACTCCACCTGGTGTCTTTTCTCACATCATCTTTTATGGGCTTCTCTCAGTGACAAGTACCTTTGTGCAAAGGGTTTTTTTTCCCCTCTCTCTCTTTCTCCCCCCCTCTCCAGTTCCAGCTCTCTAGCAGGCTTCAGTATACAAACACAATGGAAGCATTGAAAGGAAGACAGTGGGACACCTCCTTTGATCTTGCGTTCTAATAACTTGTGTACGTTTGTGTCCAAAAACAATGCTCCAAGGCTTTTCTCTGGAGTGTCTGCTGCTGCCACCCCAAATGAAAAGAATACTCATCACAGGGGTAGTGTAATAGTTAAACTGTATTCAGAAAAAAATATAGTACAGGAGAGTAGTGTAAACAACAGACTGCAAACGCTGCTAAATGCTTTGATGGCTGAAAACAGCCCCGCTCCTGACTACACACATAAGTCTGTTCAAAGCAGACACTGGGAAGGTCATCACTAAATCATACAGTTTCTTATTACTTTTCATATCCATTCTGGAGACTATCCATTGCACTTGTACAAAAGAAATGTGGCTTGCATTAGGGGAGATGTCCGTTGTTGGAAAATGCACCTGAGCTCCTCCTTATCAGTGCTGCTCACTGGCTTTTTTAATAAGAGCTAGCTCAAAAACAAACCTGGAGTATTTATTCAATTTAATTGTTTATTTAGTTATTTATTTATTTGGGGCTCTTTCTAATTAAGGGGATTTGGGGGAAAACAGCATGAAAAGGGTCTGGTTGCACACAACACTAGATGCAGATACAGCACAGTGCTTGTGCAAAGCTTCCATTATGCAAGCAATAATCAGAGGAAGGAGGCAGGAGAGAAAGGTCCTGTTTGTTTACATGCACACTGTATACGTACACAAAAAGCAGAGATGGAGTCACTCCACAACTGAGCCCATGAACACTCTTTACCTTAGGGAAGAAGATGCTGGAGTCAGAATCTGGATCTGAATTTGGCATCTGGGCCCTGTCTCCATAATGAATTGAACACAACTTCAGAGAAAGGCACCCACATGTTGGGAGCAGGGGCTGTATTTCTGTATCCAAACATAGTTCTGAACGGGACAGCTTGGGTCCAGAAACCCTGGGGCTTGATTTTACTGCCACAGTCTGGGGGTTTCATGTTATATCCTAGCAGCCCATGAACTTCTTTCATGTGTTGGCTTTTCATTTAAATGAAAAGAGGGATTCTTCCATAACTCAAACATTTTTCAGGGAGGGATGAGAAACTCATTCTAAGTAGCACGTGACTAGAAACAAACCCCTCAGAGACATGTGCCCGTGTCAATGGGAAGCCAAAATGGGCACTAGCCACCACAAGTACTTAGTGTTTTGTCACCCTAAAAGAAACATTGTGTCCCAGTTTATAACCTTGGAAGTAAGGGAGATTTAAGCTTTGACCACTTTTTAATGTGATTATATGTTAAATCTTTGTTCACTATTGTTTTTTATCTTTACAGCCTTGTTTACACTCAGGAATGGCCCCGAGACAACAATTGGTTGGTGGAGTGCAGAAGACTGGCCATAATGGGTCACAGCAATGGTCCATCTAGTCTAGTATCTTGCCGTCTGATAGTGGCTAATGCCAGGTGCCTCAGGGAGAATGACTGGAACAGGGTAATTATTGAATGGTCCATATCCTGTTGTCCAGTCCCAGCTTCTGGCAGTCAGAGGCTTAGGGACTCCCAGAGCATGTGGCTGCACCCCTCATCATACTGGCCAACAGCGAAACATTCCTTTTAATTTCTCTGCAACTGTCTTATCTTCACTGAGCGCTTCCGGAGCATCTCAATTGACCAGTAGTCCCACGGATTGTGTAGCAGGCTTCCTGCTTCTGATATACTTGAAAACATTTGCTATACATTTTTCTGTCTTTTGCTACTAGCTTTTCAATTTTGTTGTTGGCCTGCCCAATTATACTTTTGTACTTAACTTGCCAGGGTAAGCTCTGACTTTCAGTTTGTAAAGGGTGCCTGATTGCTTCTAACCACCTCTTTTACTCTGTTGGTTAGCCATGGGGGCATATTGTGGGGCACCGGGGGAGCATACACGTAGTTGGAGTCTCTATTAAGGTCCTTTTCAAAACTTTCCATGCAGCTTGCGGACATAGGTTTCTTATTTTTGTGTAGTTCCCCTTTTTCAAGTTAAATGCTACTGTAGTAGATTTGGGGGGGAGGGGGGAGGAGTGTTTCCCTCCCTACAAGAATGTTAAATGTAACTGCATTATGATCACTATGACCTCTTGGATCACATCCTGTGAGCCACTTACGACAAAATCAAGAATTGCCTCTCCCCTTCTGGGTTCCAAAACTAGCAACTCCAAGAAGCAGTCAATCAGTGTCTAAAAATTATACCTATGCATCTTGTCCTGAGGTGACATGTACCCAGTACATGATATAAGGATAATTGAAATCCCCCATTACTATTGAGTTTTCTGGTTGTTTCAGCTCTCTAATCTCCCTGAGCATTTCACAATCAAATTGGAGCGGGTGCTATGGTTACGCAAGGATGCAGGGAGCAGCTGCAGAGACCAAAGGTCATTCTCCATTTTGGAATGCAGAGCTGTGCACTGCTGGATGTAGAGCAGACCTGTGGTAGGCTGCAGCTCACAGCAGGTTCATGCAATGTTTAAATAAAAATAATTTAGTTGCTAAATAAAAGCTCTCAATGCCTAATAAAAAGAACACAGAACACCTTGTCTAGACATAGGCATCAGTACTGGTGGAGCTATAGCAAATGACCAGCCAGTGATTGCCCAATCAGCACAACTCCTGTGATTGGGCAAGACCTAAGGCTGCTTAAATGAGTTGCATTTGCAGAAGCAAAGAGAACTGGTGTCTCCCCTACAATGCATTGGCCCAGATGCAACCCCAGCAGCACAGACAACATCATTTAAACAGCCTTTGTGGTTTATCTATGTTCTCCAAATCATTCAAATGGCAACAATAACCCGTTTCGTTTAAAAAATGCCCCCTTTGCTTTTTCTAGGTTACAAAATTCATCCATTACAATCTCTAGGTATGTGAATTAAAATACAACACAATCCTAAGGGATCTTGTGAACAAAATCCTCCCCACCCCAAAAAGAATTTGATCAAGTTAGTTCCCTGTGTCCCTCACATCCCTCCAGGCCACAGCTTCTGAGTGGACAAATAGATGATCAAGTAAGCAAAACAGATGCCAAAGCATTTTATTTTACAGTCTATTTATATTTTTCCTCTTAGCTTTAGTGATGTAAATGGATTCTGCATTAAATGCAGTCTCACAAGAGTCCATGGATATACCTGCCATATAAACCTTAATAGCTGTTTTTAGGCTCAAATACGACTATGATGGGTGCCTTACAAATACTTAGGGCTACTGAAAGAGATGTACTTTTCCTACTTTGAGACACTTTTGTAAGAAATCATGGTGTCAGAGGATTAGAATAGAGCTGGTCAAATAGTTGTCCTCCACTACAGGAGGAGCCCGAACAGTCATATAATTGGAGTAGGTGGCTCAGACCGCTGCAAATTGGACCCCCAGACGAGACCATGCTGGGGGGAAAAGAGCATGTTCAGGGTATTCCTTATTCCACAACTATTTTGGCCTATCACAAACACCCACAGGAGACCAAGGACAGCTGAGCACAAATCAGAGAAACCCTCAGGCTGCACCAGCATAGAAAACAAAGAACAGGGCTGCTGCCCAGGGTGGGGAAGAAAGAGGGCCTGGCCTAGCCACCACTGCAGTGGCCGGAACCCTCTGGCCCTTTAAATCATCACTGGAGCCCCGCACAGGGGCTATCACTAGCCCCACCCCTTCAGGGGGGCCCAGAACCAAGCCCCCCTGAAATATTGCCAAGGGCAGGTGAAGTCTGTCACTAATCCTGACAAAAACAAGTGGCCTAATGCTTTCTCCAAATTCGATCCATGCACCAAACTGAGCTCAGGCCTTGCCTACATTAGAAAGGGTTTGCGCCCTTTGTACCAGTGCTTTTATTGGTGTTTAGGTGTGTGTGTGTCTTCCTCCTCTTGAGGTGCTTTAGGAGGTTTTATGTTCCCTCCACTTTGGGGTCTTGCATTTTACTTTACATACATTTATTTATTGTGTTTTAAAAAATTTTCTAAGCCGCATCAAATATTTTAAATAGAGAGCTGGGGTAAAATATTTTAAATAAATAAATATAGCTATACAGGCAAACCTTCCTAGTAGAGATGCTGCTTATATCAGAAAAAGAGTTCTTTTGACACTGGAGCCTATACCATTTTCCTGAACACCTAATCTAAGGCTTTTGCTGGCACAGTTATATCACTTAAGGATGTAATTTTTTTTCCATAATCCCCCTCTCCCCCAGCTGACTTTGATATGCCAGCAAAACTTTTAAGTGGCATCCAGGCTTTGGTCACAGAGGTGGACTTGGCCTGCAGACCCTGTATTGATGTCAAGCAGCACATTGTACAATTCATTCCTTGTACAACGAAGTAGCTGTGCAATAACCTACAAATTATTAAAAGAAAATCTTGTTTCAAAAAGGGGTTCCTCACATACTTCTGAGTGTTTCCTAACGAGAGTGGGAACTCATTAGTCAAACTGACTTTCAAACTTTACCAGCCTAAATCTTTGTGAACAGAGTATACCTCAGCCTGTTCCCCTTTGTGGAATATAAGTTGTATATCTCAAGGCACTCAACAGTTTAATTTATGTGACACAGACAGTTCTGCTGAAACCAAGGAGACTTTTTACTTGATTTTTGACAGTATATTCTGCAATTAATTTATTACAAACTATTATATTTTTCATCCCTCATCTTTCATACAATACAAAATATCTCCCTGGAATTATGGCCACCTGAAAAAACATATTGGGCCAGCTAGCTAGTGCAAATCAGGAGTTACTCTAGTGAAGAACACACCCAGTGTAAAATTGGTGTGAGAGGACTTACAGGCCCATACAATTTACATTTTAATTGCACAGATACCTCTGCCCTTGGAGCTGCAAGTTGTGGGTACAAATATGGTGATCTTTCCTGGATGAAAGTTAGAGGTGGGATATGGCCCATAACAATGACTATATCATAATATATTTAGTCAATGATAATACAAATCACCACATAAAAATCTATCGGGCAAGGAAATAATAGTTTACAGAGAAGGAAGACAGATTAAAGGGAGAATTTCCATGGTTTCCTGACAGTCATTAACCAGTGTTAATAAAGATAACGGCTGAGTAAAGATCAGTGAGGTCTCTAGGTGTTGTACTAGTTTTTAATATCATAACAAAAGGGGTGAAGATATGTTGGTCCTTGAATAACTATCTGAGGCTTGGTTTACACTTAAAAACTAGGTAGACAACACACATCCCTGACTAACAAATCTCTGCCAACCTATCCCCCAAAGTAGACGCAGCTATGTTGATGGGAGAATACTTCTATCAATGTAGCTTCCATCACTCAGGGAGGTGATGTTCCTACACCAAGGCTTTGTCTACACTACAGGGTTTTTGTGCAAGAAGCTTTTTGAAGAAGAGATCTTCCTCAAAAACTTCTTGAGCAAAAGTGCATCCACACCTCAAAAGCCCATCGCAAAAGCGATGTGCTTTTGCACATGAGAGCGTCCACACTGCACGGATGCTCTTGCTCAAGAAAGCTCTGATTGCCATTAACAGAATGGCCATCAGAGCACCTGTGTTTTTTCTGATGGGCTCTTTTTGTGCAAGAAACCCCTGTGGAGCATCCACACATACCTTTTTGTGCAAGTGCAATAGCGTAAAAAGGAGTTATTCCTCGTGGGGAGAGGAGTAACTCTACCAACAAAAGCCCTCTGTCCTGTCGATTTACTGTATTTCTTTTTGCACAAAAACACGCTTGAGATGTGGACGCTTCACTGGTTTTTGCGCAAAAACCTTGTAGTGTAGACATAGCCCAACAGACTAACCCCTTCCACCAGTGGAGGCTCTCTCTGCACTATAGGACTATGCCAGCATAGCTATGGTGACACAGCTATGGCAATACAGTCACCATAGTGTAGTCCTACCCTGAGACGGGATCTGTCACACACAGGACTGATTACATCACTGAAAAATGAATACTGGCAGTCTCAAAGAAACATACCTAAGAATACAGTTGACAGAGGCAGATGTACAGCAGAACACAAACCCCAGGACAATAGGACACTACAGAACGATCGGGATTGTTTGTGAAACAAGCAAACAATATGTAGTTGAATATGACTAAGTGCAAATGATACACTTCAGAACAAGGAAAGCAGGCCATGCTTCCAGGATGGGGAGCACTGAGGGCTGGATTCATCTTTAGTGGGCCCAGTGCCAAACGTATTTGTGAGCCCCCATAGGGGCAATGGAGCATGGCACAGGAGAATCGCTCTGTGACTCAAGAGGGTGACCAGGGTCATGGCATGGCAGGGACAGCCCTGCTCCTCCACCCTAGGATGAGGGCACTATTTACAACCGGCACTTGGCAGATGCACAATGGCCCACCCAGCCCTGTGCTGCCAGCATGCCCCACCCCATGCTGCACATATCCCCTGCCTAACACTGGAACAGCCCCCTCTGGATCTGCTGTGTCCAGGGTCCCCCAAACCCTGCCACAAATGCTCAGCGCCCTGCACACCACCACACTGTCCACAGCCCCACCACAACTACCCAGCACCCCACACAGAACCCCCACTCCCTAGCACCCCAAGACAGAGATTTTCCCTCCCCCTCACAACCCAACACCCCCGCCCCCCCGCTCAGCCCTCCAGAGACCTACTCTCCCACACCCTGCCCCCCGACCGCACTCACTGGCCCTCTGGGAGGTGACAGTCTCTACCAGGTGATCCATAAGTGCAGCCAGCACTGGTCCTGGGGCAGGGAATCGACCTGGCCCCTCAGGAGTGGTGTGATCAGCCAGGCCGAGGTCTGTCCTGATTGCACTTCCTCAGGGCCCATGTGTCAAGGGCAGCCCAGTCAAGCCTCCCCTCCCCTACTGTCAAGCCCCCAAGACAGAGATTTTCCCTCCCCCTCACAACCCAACACCCCCGCCCCCCCACTCAGCCCTCCAGAGACCTACTCTCCCACACCCTGCCCCCGACCGCACTCACTGGCCCTCTGGGAGGTGACAGTCTCTACCAGGTGATCCATAAGTGCAGCCAGCACTGGTCCTGGGGCAGGAATCGACCTGGCCCCTCAGGAGTGGTAGCAGAGAACTGCCTGCAGTTGGAGATGCCCTGAGGTCCAGCCAGGAGGCATAGTGAAGCTGCAGAGATGAGCCCTCAGACTGCTGGGCAACCAAGAAGAGAAAGTGGTGGGCAGCAGGCTGGGAGCCAGTGAGCTGGTAAGTTCTAAGAGCACTGTGCAAGCAGAGCAGGACAGGGCCCCTTCTGAGCATGGGCTCAGCTCCATGACACCACTGGCACCAACTGACTCTGATAAAGATTTGGGAGTCATGGTGGATAATCAGTTGAACATGAATTCCCATTTGGATGCCGGGGCTAAAAGAGCTAATGTTACCCTTGGATGTATATGCAGGAATCTCAAACAGGAGTAAAGAGGTTATTTTACCTGTATATTTGGCACTGGTATGACTGCTGCTAGAAAACTGTGTCCAATTTTGGTGCCTAGATTTTGAAAAATTAGTCAGGGCATAAAGAAGAGTCACAAGAATGATTAAAAGATTACTAAACTTACCTTTTAGTGGTTCCATTTCTTGAGCCTTATCTATTTAGCTTAACAAAGACAGTTAAGGAGTGACTTGATTACAGTCTATAAGCACGTAAGTGGGGAACACATATTTAATAATGCACTCTTCAGTCTAGCAAAGAGAGGCATAACATGATCCAATGGGTGATAATTTAAGCTAGACAAATTCAGAGTGGAGCCCTTAATCACTGGAACCAAGTACCAAGGATCATGATGGATTCTCCATCACTGACCATTTCTAAATCAAAATTGGATGTTTTTCTAAAAGATCAGCTCTCACAATTGTGTTGAGTAGGTTCTATAGCTAGTTGATCTCAATGGTCTTCTCTGGCTTTGGCATCTATAATTGAATTGTATGCTTCTTCTATGTTGCAAAGTGGCTGGAAATAAAAGGCCACCCAAAATATTGATTCAGATGTACAGAACCCTGCACAAATACAGGTCAAGCCTCTCTGTTCAGGCATACTTGGGACCTGATGGCTGGCAAACCAGAGAATTTGACAGACCATGAGAGGTCAATATTGTCTAGCACCCTTACCAGCACTTCCACTCCTTACTGGACTCTTAGCAGACATTTAGGGGAAAATTAGAGCTAAATAACAATACATAACAAGAGCCAGGACCAATGGCTGTAAAACTTTTGGGACCATGGAAATTTGGCCACACCCATGATAAGTGGACAGCCGGCTAACTGAAATCATTCTGGACCATGGATGTTGCTGGACCAAAGAGTGTCAAACTAGAGAGGTTCAACCTGTAACTTTGGAGAGTCTGCACACCTGCATTTTGCAGCATGTACTCATTTGTGTGTGCAGATCTGTAGAGCCCCACTGTTGTAGAATAATCTATTAGATGTGCCTAGAAAAAAAGACTCCTCCTTAGCTCTAGGCCATCGAGTGGCAATAGAACTACTCTCCAGCTGCAGCTACTTTTCAGCTGAACTGTGTGGGGATAGAACCCAGGCTCTACTTTAATTCAGGCTGGGACCTGCCCACTTTGTAATGCGGATGTAGGTTAAAATTACTCATTTGCTGATAAGCCTTCAATGCCCTTCCCATAATCCCCCTAGCATTGAAGGACAGAAAGTTATTTCATAATTGACTGGGAAGCCACCCCACCTGCCTACCTTCAGGATGTCCCTTATATCCTGTGTTGGCGGTCTGGTGGCTCCGAGGGTGGGCAGAGGCGGCTCTAGAACCCGCCACCCTCCGCTCCTCAGGCAAATGGGAAAGGAGAAAAAACCCAAAAAAACAAAAATTAAAAAAACCAAACAAACAACCATGGGATATGCCCCAAGAGACAAATGGGCAAGTTCAGAAACAATGAAGACACCTAATATTGACAATGATGATTCTTGCACCCAAGCTAGAATAACGTGGGTGCTCAGCCCAGCTGAACTGTTGCTGAAGCCTCTCGTTAAAAGTTTCACCAGGCAGATTTATGGGTTTGCAAATCATGTTAAATTATAGATTTTGTCAAAATCATTTTGACAACATTCTGACATGATAGCAGGTGAAACTGAGGAGTTTAAATGGAGTTTGAGATTTTGTGTGCATTCAGATCAGAAACATCACACAAAATTTAGAGGGCATGAATTAAAACTAAGAGACACTGAAAAAAACCCTTCTGTGACTGACATGGCTCCAAACAAATGCCCTTTATGCTCATATGACACATCCTCAAAGATACTGAAACAAAAGTAGTACTGTTAGGGTGACAGATAAATGAGCCATTAGAACAGAGGCTCATTTTTTTTTTTAAATAATATGGATAACTTAATAGAAAGCTTGCCTCATGGACCACCTCCCCTACCAGTCATGGTATCACAGGCTGCCTCGTCTTCTTTTTGAAAGCATGTAACATCCTTACATCTGCAGCAATTGATGCATGGAAACTAGCAGCAGGAAATTATTTATGCATTTTTAGGTTCATTTAAACAATTTAGCTGGTGGAAATAGGGAGCAGAAAGTATTAACATATGACTAGCCAGCTCTCTGTGGACCACCAGCAAAATGTCCGTAGGCCACAGACTGAGAATGTCTACATTAGAACATCTCTGGCTCTGTAACGAACGTGTGACTTACTGGAGTCCTGGCAGGAGATTAATCTTTCATTTTCTTGCCCAGTCACATGACATTGATTGGGGTCCAAAAGGGTATAATGCAGTTGGTGTCCAATGCCATTACAAGTAGGGATGTGAAAGATTAACTGGTAAGCATCACCCACTGATTCCCGTTAATTAGTAAGAGCTGGAGCAGCACCTCGCTGGCCCTACCACGGGCAAGAAGGCTGCTTCAGTCTTGGCCGTGGTGGGCGACCCCCTTTAATTGGTTAACTACTGCAGTTAAACATCACATTTTTAACCAATTAAATGGGATTTTGCAACCCTAATTACAAGTGTCACAACTGGCCTTTTATGTCCTTGCTGGTCTCAGATTTTCCTTCCATATGAGATGGTAGCTTTGCAAGAGCTTCAATTACATTTTATCTCAGTTCTGATCTTCACTTTCAGCTATTAGGAAAATTGAGTTATGATTCCCTGATTGGATTTTAAATAGATACTGCAACTTGCATTATTGAGTTTAAAAATGCCACAATGCTCCAAGACATAAGCAAGCTGGAGGTCAGGAGTAAAGTTCAGCGGGAAATTATGTGATTTCAACTTTTTTCCATTCCTAAATTAAAACAGCATTTCTGAAAATGCCCCATAAAATTAAATTTTTATTATTTCAGGACAACTGAAATGGTTTGATAACATTTGATTTGATTTCAAGGTTGAGCTTTTTGAAATTTTCTGATCTACTAAATGCCATTTTTAAAAGTGAAATGAAAGATCATGTTGCAATGAAAAAATCAGAACATTCTGTTCCAAAAAGGCTGAAATATTCCATGCTGACCTGAAAGTGAAATTTGTTCTAATTTTTTATCTCCCCAAAAGTTTCTGAAAAGCAAAATGTTTGGTGGTTGACAAATTGGTATTTCCACCCATGGAAAAATTACCCACTGGAAATTTTCCAACCAGCTTCAGTCAGGTGCACATGGAGAAACATGGAATATTCATAGGGCTTGATCTTGCAGTCCTCATTCACCATACTCATTGAGCTGACCTCATTTGAGTAACAGCCACTCAAGGGTTAAAATGTGAGATCCTTTTTAAAAGTTCACAAGTAGTACATTTTAAACAACACTTTCCTGTTCTGCTTTCTCTGGCTTTTTATATGCCTCACATGGCTCTTCTTTCCAGTGATTTCAGTGAAGAAACATTGTATAACTTCCAAAATGTTTCATTCCCTCATTCCTTTAATTCTGTTTCTCTCTTTTGTTTTAAGGTTTTAATTCCTATGTGGTGGCAAACTCCAGGGTGCCTCTGATTATGCTGAACATTTTGGCTAGTTAAAGTCATTTGGCTTCATCTCATGCATCCCAATGCTTAAGATGTTTATGATTATTTCATTAGAATGCCAGGATTTTTCTTCCTTGTGCTATGTGAATAAGACGCAGTGTGCTAATACAGTGTGAACAATCTCAATGTACAGCATCAAAACTAACATTGAATGAGAATTAGTAGCCCCACCAGATACCATAAATCATGGTAATCAACAGCCATATTGTAAAAAGCAACAGTGAGTCTGTTTATTTCTCATCTGGCTTTATGAGTGTAAAATCTCTTTGAAGCCATTATATTTTCATTACAGCAGAGCTTGCTGGTACCAGCCTCTCCTGCATTTCCTTGAGTTCTTTCTCTACAGTCAGGATGAGCATCTGACCTTCAAAAAACCCTTACATTTAGAATATATGAACCAGGCTGCCTGGCCATTCTTCTTATTTCTAAAGGAGATTAAATGCAGTTGAAGAAACTCTACTAGACTCAGAAGCTGGATCCTTCGCAAGAAGGGGTGACACTCTCTCAAAAAGAAAAATGTCCACACACTGGGACTTTTAAGTGTTTCAGGATAAAGGAACCAAATCTAAAAAGCAGGAAACCATTCTGTACTTTCAGAATAATGTGAAAGAGACAAGCAAGAGACTTTAAAAATACTTGAAATGCTCTTAAATCCAAAAGAAAGATTTTTTTTTAATACAATATCAATAGGGGAAAAGAGAAGTATCGCAACATAACATTTTCCTTTCTTCAAATACAAAATAGCTTGTGGAATATTTGTTAATTCCTATATTTTTCAGAAAAAAACAAATACCATAAACAGACAGCATAGGAAGGGAGCAGTATCCTTAAAGTAACAGAGAAACCCACCACTCATTTAGGTTGTTAGCTCTGGGAAGATTCAGACTGTGCGTTCAATCAGAGGATCCATCCTTCACACCAAATCTGGTTTCGGATCCTTTTTTGCACCAACTCCACTGAAGGCAAACACAATTAGGGCATTCAGCATAAGACAGTAGGAGATCCCCTTTGATGTTGGGATAAAATGAGGATATGCATGGTTTTGTCCACAATGACAGCCATCCCAGGTTTACTAATGGGTATCTAATAGAAAAAGAGAATTTTATGATGCTCATTAATTACCAGACTGTCATGTGCTTTTGGCAGAAAGAAAGTAATCCTCTTCTCCAGATTAGACAGCCACCACAAAGGACTTCAAAGAACTTTCAGTCCCCTCCCCTGAGAGCTGCCTTGCGTAAACCTCACAGTGCTAACCGTGCAAATTAAAAGAAGGGAGCAGCTGACAAACCCTTCCTGTTACATGCATAGTGTATTTCTGCTAGCAGCTCAGACAAGAGTCTTTATTCAACTCAGAGATGTACACATTTTCTAAACATACAAATGCACTCTAAAATACACATTAAACTTTACAAATTGTCTTGCTAACAATGTTTTCCAGTCTTACTTTCAATCCGAGTTATCTGCAGAGCAGTTTTCTAGGTGGTAATGGAAGGATCTTGTAAGAACAAGAAAATTCAAGTGAAATACAAACTGAGAAGCCGAGGAATATAGCCCCATTTTCACCAGATATGGTTCTGAGAGAGGAGCAGTTATGGGACTCCTTCTGTCAGCCAACCACTGTGGGGTACTGGTGGCTACAATGAGAGCTCAGATGCGAGTGAGATTAAAGGAATTAAAGGATTAGATAATTTGCTGCATTCATAGTATAGTGACTTGCCCAGTCTTACAGAGCAAATCATATGCGAATGCCCGGACTCGTTCCCCGGTCCTGATTCTCTCCCTCACTGCTAAACTTATATAAAAACTTTTGACAGGTAACTTTTTCTCCCACTGACCAAGTTCTGTGGTCTTTAAAGCATGCGACACACTGCATGTCTTTATGATTGTTACCTACTGCTTTAACAAAGCTTTGAGAGGGCTGTATGACCTGAATTGGCTCGCAGGGTGAAATTAAAAATGGCAGAGGGACTTGCCCTTATGACGTCCACTTGTTTTCCTGGATGTCCTGAAAAGGTACCAAATTCAAAGTTGCAGGTGAGAATGTTGTGAACTTGAACGTATTTACAAACACACTCTCTGCACGCACCCCATTAAAGAATCAGATAGCTTTTTAATCTGATCTGAAACTCCCACCAGTCCTATTATGGAGACTGTAAGAGGAGAATTTCAGTATTCATCTTCAAAACATTTTCAAAGTGGTGCCTATGTTCCAGTCTCACTGGGACAGTCCCAGTTTTCCACATGATGCTCCAGGAACTTCTGTAAATTCTGTTTTTTCATTACATCAGTCACAAGATTTGGATATTTTTGTAAATGCAAAATGCTTATTCCAGGCATAAAGTGGTTCTCAACCTGTGGCCCATGAGCCACTTGTGGCCAATCAACACACAGGTACAGCCCATGTGACATCCTCAGGGTCATACAGGTAGTATTGGATGGGACCCACATAATACATATAAATGGTCCACAATGGTAAATAGGTTGAGAAGAATCATATGAGCCATACTAAGTAGAAGTGGATCTGTATCAGGGCCAAACAGTCCAGTGGAAGGAGTGTTCAGTGTGATGACAATGTTTGGAATAAAAAGGGAAGATAAACACTTGCAGATACTATCAAAATTGTTCTGTTGCACAAAGTGAACGTTAATTGAACTTATTCAGTGTTTCATGATGTTTTCATTCAGTTACTGGAAAAAAATTCTTCACCCAAAGAAATATACACATTTGCTTTTGAGTCAGAATCAGGCAGTAACACACCAACACACTTAGGCTAGGTCTACACTGCAGGGCTTTTGCGCAAAAACGGCCGCTTTTGCGCAAAAACTCGCGAAGCGTCCACACCTCAGGTGCGCTTTGCGCAAGTAAATCAACAGTAAAACATCAGAACAGAGGGCTTTTTGCGGTGTAAGTAAACCTCCTTCTACAAGGCATAACTCCTTTTTGCGCTACAGCTGTTGCGCAAAAAGGCATGTGTGCAGGCTCTGCAGGGTTTTTTTGTGCAAATATAGCCTATCCGAAAAAGCACAGGTGAATGCCATTCACAATCTGATTGCCAATCAGAGCTTTCTTGTGCAAGAGCATCCATGCAGTGTGGATGCTCTCTTGCGCAAAAGCGCATCACAAAAGCGATGCACTTTGAGGTGTGGACGCGCTTTTGCGCAATAAGTTTTTGCTCAAGAACTCTTCCACCAAAGACTTCTGGCTCAAAAACCCTGCAGTATAGACATAGCCTTAGGGAAGGTATTTTTTTTCTGTTGTGTAAGCACTTTTAACCCCCTAAAATTGGGTTTTGGCTGAGAAATATTCATGTTTTCTATGAATACAAAAAAAAAAAACCCCACAAAGAAATTTTTTTCCAAAAAATCTTTCATTTTCATTAATATTTCTGGAGGGAACACAAAACATTTCCTAACAAGATCTAGATGTTAACCTCCTAGCTGCCACTTTGCTTCATAAGCAAAAATACATGAGTTCATGGACAGCCCCTGTGCTGGATAGATTTTGCTTCGGTGGGCTTTTTTTCAGCCACCAGGGACCCAAAGCCTGAGCTCTTTTGACTTGTGGAGAAATTTAATGCAGTTTCTCCACTATTTGTCTAGCACAGTATTTTCTGTGCATTGTGTCCAGTGGTCATTGTTGAATTTAAAAGCTTAACATTTAAAAATGAGATATTTTCCATTTGTGCAGTAAGTAGAATCTTCACAGCGATTAGTCATAACTGTCTACTGCGCATTGGGAATGAATATGCAGTCTGCGTTCTCAAGGAGTGAGAAAATGGAGGGAGCATTGCTTATCATGATGAGAATCAAACTAAGTGGAAACATGACAATGTGAATGCTAGGGGGCTCTACTGAGCTGGAGAAACTTTCCCATTTGTATACAGGTTGCCTCCTCTCCAACCCACTTCCTCTATAGAACATCTAAAAAAACCCTTTGGCTGTGTCTAGACTGGCAAGTTTTTCCGCAAAATCAGCCGCTTTTGCGGAAAAACTTGCCAGCTGTCTACACTGGCCGCTTGAATTTCCGCAAAAGCACTGACTTCCTACTGTAACAAATCAGTGCTTTTTGCGGAAATACTATGCTGCTCCCATTCGGGCAAAAGTCCCTTTTGCGCAAAAGGGCCAGTGTAGACAGCTGAGATTTGTTTTCCGCAAAAAAGCACCGATCGCAAAAATGGTGATCGGGCTTTTTATGAAAGCGTCTAGATTAGCACGGACGCTTTTCCGCAAAGTGCTTTTGCAGAAAAGCCGCCCGTGCTAATCTAGACGCTCTTTTCCGAAAATGCTTTTAACGGAAAACTTTTCCGTTAAAAGCATTTCCGGAAAATCATGCCAGTGTAGACACAGCCCTCTTCTTTCCTGTTGAGTTCCCTTGACAATACCTTGCTTTTCCTATGTCCTCCCATCGCTATCCATAGTGTTGCCTGGGAATCAGCTAGAATACTTCTTTCGTTAGTTTTAAAGTCCTCATAAAAACAAAAAACACATCTACCTTTTCTGTGTGGTCCACTCCAGCTGACCAGAAAACAGAAAAAAAAAAACCCGGAATATTTTGTATTTCATCTGAACAAATATTTTCAGACCAGATCTGTTGGCCACCAAAAATGGCCACACCTCTCAATCTGCCAGGGTCCAAGAGTAGTACACAACTTGTGACAAAGACCCAAAATGGTCCCAACAAGCCCACAAAAGTGATTAATTCAGGAAGCATAACATGCTGTGAGATTAATTCGTTTCATGTCAATAACTATCATCTCAGTTTCATAATTCTGCATTTCTGATCTAACTACTTTTCATCAATGAATGGATGGGAGAGCATTGAAGCATCACACGTAGGCAGCTTTGGCGCTGAAATGAACGGAATCCCTCAAACTCAGGCATTTGAGAGGCCTATGGACCACTATTCACAGTATTGATTTCCCTTGAAAATAACCACTGATTTCTTTAGAGCGTCCACTCTTCCACTCTACTTGCTTATTGTGACTCACTGAAGTCACTATTGCTTCCTTGGCTGAATCAACTTCTGCAGTCACTGACTTTTCTGGGGTATGTGCATGAAGAATGTGCCTCCATTTGTTAACCACTTGCTATAGCAAACATCATGAAAGGGTGGTTCTTTGTGCTCAGCAAGGGAAGAGAATGGACAAGATTCTTTGTTCAAAATGAAATGAGTGTAATCCTTAAACCATCAAATACTGTATGAGTAAACATGGTAGATAATCTCTTCTCAGCAGAGGATTTATTTGGTCAGCTAGGGAGGGTATATGCAGCACCAGATTTGGCAGGAAAGTGTGGTGAAAGCAGTGTTGAAACTGTCTGCACTTTATCAGAGTGGAAGGTACATTCAACATTTTAGCTTCTATTGGGTTTGTTTGTGCTTAATGTTCATCTTAGAATACTGTTAGGCTGGGGGTTGGGCAATCACACCCCCTCTTTGAAGTTGCTGGGCATGACAGCTGCCTTCTGTTCAGACTAAACAGAACAATTAAATGCTCCTTTGTTTAGTGATTGCTGAAACAAAAGGAAACCACTGCATGAGGACTAGACTGCATGCAAAACCTGAGCAGTGGCTAGCCTTTGTGGCCCCAAGGGTTTCCTGGGGTCTGATAAACAGAGAGAGAGAGAGCAGCAAAACTGACGGACAGCAACAAAACTCCGGTCATCTGAAGAAGTGGGTTTTGCTCACCAAAGCTCATGATACCATCTACATCTTTTGTTACTCTTTAAAGTGCTACCAGACTATTTGTTGTCATTTAAGTTTTTTCTGTTACAGACTAATTCGGCTACCCCTCTGAAGCAACAAAACAGACAGACAGCAAAGAAGCCCCAAGGCAGCAAAAGACTTGTAGACAAAGCTAAGAGAGCTAGCTTTTGGATGAATGGTTGGGTGGAATTACGTCCTGCTAGTTGAGTCCTTCCTGTAGCCTGGGAAACGGGACTATGCGAGTACACTGTTTATTTATGAAAACTGGCTAACTGCTTGGGTCAAAAGTGGTGTATAAAGAGACAGAGTCCTTTGTGGGATGGGTTGCCACTGCAGCCTCCTGCCTCAGTTTCCTGGAAATAATTAATTTGCAGTGAAAATTCTTTCAAATAATATTCTATTTTGGGCTCTAATTTATTTAACATAGTCCTGCTGTCAAAATAGTTCCTTCTTCTCCCATCCCTAAATTCAGGGTTTTCACAGCCCTTCTTCCTGGGACTGAATTTGTTGTGCAGTTTTTTGTAAAACTGGAATCCAAGCTCTTAAAAAAAGTTATGGGTTTGTAAAAAAAAAAGTTGGAAAAAAGAGCCAAATGCAAAGCTGCAATGTCTTTTCCAAAAAACAATGGGCCAATTTCACAGCTGGTGTGAATTACTGTAGCACAGGGCCGGCCCGAGCCCTTTTGGCGCCCCGGGCCCGGGCACGTGGCGCCGCCCCGGGCGCACAGTGCATGCGTGGGCCCACCCGTGGGGCGCACGGAGCATGTGCTGCCCAGCCCAGCCCGGCCAGCGCTGCTGGTGCGTGCACCAGGCCGTGCAGGGCCCCGCGGCCATGGGGGGAAGGGCGCTGCTGGCCGGCGCCGTGGGGATGGGTGGGGGGCCGGTGCGCCCATGCCTCATTCCAGCCCTGCTGTAGCACCAGGAAAGTCAGTGAAGCTGAAAAAAAGCGGCAGAAAGGCTCTTGCGCAAGAAGGGGGTTTTGCGCAAAAAGGAGCTATGTAGATGGCTCCTTTTTGCGCAAAAGCCTCTTGCGCAAAATGGTGGCTCATTAAGTATGCAAATGAGCAGGGCTCGACAATTAGCCCGGCGTGGCCGCACAGTGCGGTTGCTGCATGCGCAGCGTGGCCTGTGGATGCGCAGTGCGTGCTAGCGTGCAGCTGGCGAGCGGGGTTCGCCGCCGCTTGGCGAGCCCCTGCAAATGAGGCACAGCGATATTCACAGCTTTGCCTCATTTGCATATTTTCTTGCGCAAGAGAGGGCAGTGTAGCCATATCCTTGATTTTTTAAAAACCATTAATGAAGCTGCTATAAAATTTCCAGCCAGTTATTCTGAATCTCCACAAACTATAGGAATCTTGACCTGGAATTTAGTGCTTCATTGCCAGGGAATACACAGAGTCTTTAATAGTAGCAGTTTTTAAATTACTTGAATATCAGTATTACTTGAATTCGTCCATAGGTGCACCTTCACCTTTTAAGGTGTGGCGATATTCAGTAACTTCAGTGGATGGGTAAATGCATCTTCATGTATTACAAGAATGACGCAGTTTGGGGTCCAAAATTTTCACTGCATAAAAGTGGTCTGCCAGAGATTTTGACTTCAGAGGAACCAGTAGGTTCTTAGGACCTTTGATAGCCTCTTAATATGTGTTTAAGATCCCAAATTTAAAATTTTGGCCTAAATTTTTTTTAGCCCTAGATTGCCCTTGAGATACTCTAGAACATTGTATATTAATCAGGGGCGGCCCATCCATATAGGTGAACTAGGCGGTCGCCTAGGGCGCCAAGTTAAATGGGGCGCCAAATTCAAGTGCACTATCATTGAGAGGTTTGGAGGTGGGGGCGCCAATTGCATGGTTCGCCTAGAGCGCCAGTTGCTGGCAGCTAGTTTAGGGCCACCCCTGATATTAATACATAATGGAAGAGGTGGTACTTGATCATTGGGGGGCCATAACCAGGAATATTCCCCTCCTCCCATATAACAGATACTAACAAAGCAAATGGGGGGCCCCTTGTGCTGCTCGGGGCCCTAATTGCTAAGTCTGTTTATGCCTCGCACCGGCTATGCATGATGGACACTTTCCTATAATGCTCCCTCCATAATCCCATTAATGCACAAAGATGCCTGCTGCTTCCAACATCAACCTTGTGTCAGTCTTTTTTACACTGTTAAGACTTTTCCAGGTGCTGTATCCATATCAAATGAAATCCATCTAAAGATGCCAATGACAGTCTTCCTATTGCATTTCCCTATATCAGTTTAGTGTTACATGTTCCTACAAGCTAGCTTTCAGCTCGCTTAGAAGGTAATCCCTTCATTAAAATAGCTGTCTGCCTGACCAAAGCAATCTTGTTTGTTTATTACTGACAATGTTCACCCTGTGGTTGTTTTGAATCTGATGGCATCTTTGTCTCAAATTAGAAAATCATTTCTGGCATGGACTTTGGAGTATTGGATTTGGGGATTATGGTCTGCAGCTTGTTTTTGGTGGTATTAGTGATAACCTGAAGCATCTGAGCTAGGAATGGCAATAGCATAGTTCTCATGCAGTTCTCTGAGCCAGGGAAATCTGCCAGTCCACTGAGGCACCTAGCCTCCCTCTCCTGCATTGGTCTTTGGACTCTAACTCCTTCCTCCAACTCTTTCCTCTACAGTCCTCTTTCTCCTACTCAGAATTACCAAACTGAGCTGCAGCATCATATTCATTTGAACCCAAACCTTTTAAAACTCCAGGGCTTTTGACTGTTTGGACAGATTATATAATCACACAGATCAGGGATTATGAAAGTATTGTGTAGTTGGTGCCATGAAGATGAAGGTGCTTGTGAATGGCCTGACACAGAGATAGTTGATGAAACATTTCTATATTAAACCTTCTGGGAGTACAATGAGTAAAGAACCACAGACTCATTAGTCTAATAGCTCTACCCTCTTGGATGTTTTTGACCAAGCTTTCCAAAGCATGGCAAAACTAATGTGTGTGCATAAACCTTGTTTTGTGCATGCAAACACACAAACCATGCTCAGATTTAATATGCACACTTTTGAAATACCATAATTAAATCATATTACATTGTAAAAGACCATTTAAGTCTTGAATCAAACTTCAATCAACAGCCTTGTGAATGTTTGGCAGGTCATCAAAACCTCCAAGAAGATAATGTGTGTTTTCAAACATTACTGAGGACAGTTTAATTAATACTATGATTGTATTAATCTAATGGAAAGTGTCTTAGGACCTGTAATGACAATACCAATTCTTTAGTTGTTTTTTTAGCAAGAAATCAGACTTGCATCAATTCATCCTTAGGTATTAACAAGTATTTCACCAATTAGAAAGCAGAGGTCTAATCTTACATAATGTTATAACTGAACAAAAAATCCACTCTGACCAGGGATTCATGCAGCTCTTACGCTGTAGGCAGTCTTTATTACTTAAAGAACCATGTTAAACATAATTAGGGCCTGAAAAACTAACATAGCTCAGAACATCTGTACTACTTTTCCTGGCAAAAGCATGATGTCAACCATGTTGGTCTACCTACACTTACCATGCTGCACAACTGTGTTTGCAGCTGCGCGACTTCTAAGAAAATCTGGGCAGCTATTCAATACTGCTTGAGCTCCCAGTGTATGGTGCAGAAGACAGCATATTTAACACAGCACAGTACTCTTTCAGATGTCCTTCCATAAATCCCCAAAAGAGGGAGAAACTGGCAACGCCAGCTGCACAAAAACAGTTAAGAAGCCTGGTCTGCACTGCAGAAGAACTGTTAGAAACTAATCTGAGCCTGATAATTCTGCTACAGCCCCATTCATGACCAGGGTCAAAACAAGATTGAAATGTATGGGCCTTGATTTTCAAAGCTACCTAAGGAAGTTAGAAGCTCAGTTCCCACTGGAATTCCAAGAGAGTTGGGCACCAAGTTCATGTGGACATAAAATATGTTTCAAGGACTCATCATTGTTATCAATTTAATCAGATAACCTTTTGTGTAAATGGCCTCATACCAAGAGATCTGCATACAAAAAGGGAGGAAAGAATTACTATCGAGCAAACAGAAAATAGTCATGGCAGAAATGGACCTGTAGCTTCCTTTGCTGTTTATCATAAACAGATCAGTACTACAAGGCTGTGTCTACATTGGCACCCTTTTCCGGAAAAGAGATGCTAATGAGAGAAGTCGGAATTGCAAATGCCGCGGGGATTTAAATTTTCCTCGCGGCATTTGCATATGAACTGTTTTTGGCTCGGGGCTTTGACGGAAAAAGCGCCAGTCTAGACGCGGCTCTTGCGAAAATAAAGCCTTTTCCGGAAGATCCCTTATTCCTGATTTTAAGAGGAAAAGGGATCTTCCGAAAAGGCTTTATTTTCCGCAAGAGCTGCGTTTAGACTGGCGCTTTTTCCACAAAGCCCCGAGCCGAAAAAGCGCAGTTATAAAATTATGCAAATGCCACGGGGAAAATTTAAATCCCCGCGGCATTTGCAATTCCGACTTGTCTCATTAGCATCCCTTTTCCGGAAAAGGGTGCCAATGTAGACACAGCCCCAACTGTTTACCAGGAAGTGGGGCAAGGACAAGATGTAGGAGAAGCTGAGCCGTAGGTACAGACCCCAAAGCACCCAGCTGCCATTTCCAACACTTGCCAAGCTCTCAGGCATTTCAGCAACTATGTAAAATCCTTGGCATCCACAGAACCCCATTGTACAAAAAGTCTATATTAATGGCAGCATCATACTGGAGAGTGAATGACACAGATTCTGAGCACAAGAGTCTGGCAATTGCAATGGCAATTTTGAAAGAATGGCCTTTGCTGATAAAGAGCACTCACTACATCCATATAAATGATGGTTCAAGATAATGAGAAAAAGGGAAAGGAGGAGTTTCTAGTTATTGCCAGAGTTATATTCAGTTCTATCCCTCCCTACTCCCATCGTCCCCACTTTCAAGAAACGTTTTCTCCTATTTAATACATAATTGCTACCCTCTCTGGCTTCTGGGGCCCCTTAAGACTCATCCAAGTATAGAGAGTGTTTGTACATTGAAAATAATCCCAATGTTAATGTAAAATTGAAAGTGCATTTTCTATTTTAAAAGATCAGCAGAATAGCTGTTAAGAAGATCTATCCTTCTAATGATCCTCTTGAGGGTCAGAACAGCTAATCTGTTCTTAGGACGTAAAGATAATATTAAACACGCTGAAAGTAAATCAAGAGCTTCTCCTACTAAGTGATGCTGCACACAGATTCTGCTAGTTCTTAGTCCAGAAGGCTGGCTACTCACATGAATTTTGGTAGAGGGAAAATGACCCATGAAGGATTCCTGGAAAGGTAGTCACTCATTTTGGTATCCCTCACTTTCTCTGGGGAGTGACTCTTCATTTTCTTGTTTTACATTTCAAAAGGAACAAAAAAAAGGTAGAAATACAAGAACACTTTTGGCAGTGAGTTCAGAAAAGTAACAATTACCGCCTGCATGCTCTGCAATATTACAGTGCAACAGTTTAGAATAGCAACACAGGAAAGGTCCATCAAATGGTCAATGAGTGGAGCAACTATAAAAACAACTATAAAACAGGTCTGCAATTTAACTTTCCTCTTGAAAACCTTGTGATGAATATCATAAAGAAATAATTAGATATGGAGAACACACACTTAAAATCAAAAGCCCTCCTTGTGCCTCTAAGAGTCTCTATGAAAAGCTGGAATTCAAGCTTCAAGTCTCTGAATGTGAACTGATCAACTCAGATAAAGAGCCATATAAGCAGCAGCTGAGCAATTCTATGTCGTTAGCTGACTGCCTTCTCGTCTCCTACTCTTGCAGTAAGCATATTTCAAAAGGCCAAATATGTGGGACAATGATAAAACAAACAAAATGAAACCCTGGCTCTATAGCCATATGTGAACCTACAGTCTGTCCCTTTGCTGGCTATACTTGTTTATTAAATGATTTCCTGGGAAGGCCATTTGCTAATAAGAACAGGAAAGTGGCCCAAGCATCAGACATTAGGTTCCTTTAAGTCTGGACTGGGAATGGGGGTGGAAGTTATTAGAGCTAATTCTTTTCACTTGGGAAATGAGAGACTAGACAAAAGGATCAATCACTCAACTGGAAAGGCATTAAATCAGCCAGAAACCTGCAAGAAGAGGACCAAGCAGATGTAAAAAGTTAAGATTGATAGCACTCTGTTTATGGCACAAAGAAATACAGACTTCAAGATCAATTGCTTTTCAAAATAAAAACTTTATGAACCAGAAAACTCTGAGCTAGTTCAGATGTTTAGTTGAATTGCAATCAGGTGATGAGCCATGGTGCAATAAAATAGGCTCTAAACTTTAAATTATATTTTAAATTACATGTGTCTTTAAAGCCAAATGTCTATATAGTGACCCCGCATTATAGAGGCTGGAATAACAAGGTATTTTTTTTAAAAGAAGACTAGTACTTTAGGGTGGACTATAGTTAAGACACTTTAATGTTCCAGTGTTTTGCAGTTTAAATTACTTTAAAAGTATGTGGCAAACAAATAGATATGACAGTGCAGTGTAACATTTTTGGGTCTGTAAACCACTAATCCAGTGTAGTTTTTATGTCTAAGAATGAAACAAATTACTGTTTTCTTGACTTTTTTCTCTTCGAGCAATAGATGTTTTGATCCTTAAGAAACTTTTTTGAGAGCTGTCAGTAATTTAGGGTTTCTCTTCCATCAGTGAAGCTGAACTGATTCTGATCCAGCCAGCTGTCTAATGAGGTAACAAAGAGCACTACAACTGGGGATTTGAAGAAGGGGAACTGCACACAGGAATGGCTCCTGGGTTTGGTAGTATAGGAACAGACAGACAGTGCAACCTGCTGCTCAGAAAGAAAAGGAACTTAGGTACAAAGTGGTATCAAGAGAGCAAGGAAAGAAAGGTAGAGAAAAAGCACCACTTCTCCTTTTGGTGAGTTTACTGAAGCCTAAAGCTGGCAAAGTGGCTTTGAGTTGCAAATTTCCCACATTTCTATTAGTATTTATACCTCTGATACGCTTCTGCATAAAAGCAGTTGCACAACTTCAGAACTAGTGTCAATAACCCTGATTTGAGTCCATTGCAGCGTAACAATGAAACACATTCTCCTCGGCTGTGTCTAGACTGGCAAGTTTTTCCGCAAAAGCAGTTGCTTTATGCGGAAAAACTTGCCAGCTGTCTACACTGGTCGAATTCTTGCAAGAGCACTGACTTTGTAATGTACAAAATCAGTGCTTCTTGCGCAACAAATACAATGACGCTCCCGTCGGGCAAAAGCCCTCTTGCGCAAATGCTTTTGCGCAAGAGAGCCAGTGTAGACAACCCAGAATTGTTTTGCGCAAAAAAGCCCCGATGGCTAAAATGGCGATCGGGGCTTTCTTGCGAAAAAGCACTAGACGCGCCAATCTAGACGCGCTTTTGCGAAAATGCTTTTAACGGAAAAACTTTTCCGTTAAAAGCATTTGCGGAAAATCATGCCAGTCTAGACATAGCCCTCGTGTAATAGCTCTTGTCAGCGGGAGGCCGTGCTGACTCACTACACTTTGACTGAATTCGGGGCCTCAGGCCTGAATGCAGGCCGAATATCAGTTCTAGCGGCCTGCCCTTGTTCGGGACGGGGCAGCAAATAAACAGTTATGCAGTCTCTGGTAAACCAGGTGGCAGTGTAGATGCCACGCCCTTGTTCAGGATGGGGGGAGCAAATAACAGCTAAACGGTTTCTGTTAAGCCAATTGGCAGTTTATGATCCCAGGCCCTTGATCTGGATGGGGCAAAAAACAAACAGTTAAACGGTTAAGCAGTCCAAAGGGTTCAAAGGTGCAGCAGGCCTGTCTGCGGGTTGAGCCAGGGGTCGGGTCTCCTTGCTGGCAGAGAGCCAACAAGCACAGGGGTTTTTTCTCCCTATAGGGAGAACCTGCAACTCAAGGGAAGGGGGCGCAGGCCCACCTGCTCCACTGTGTCTCAGCCCAGGGCCCTAGTAGTGGCAGCACAGTGGCCACTGGGTCAGCAGGGATCCAAGCTGCAACACACCGACCAGGTCTGTGGGTCAGCGGGGATCTGAGCCGCAACATGCTGCCCAGCTGACCTCCATCTCCTCAGCTGCCCTAGTGTCAGCCAGTCCTGGGCCACTTCCCTGTTCCCCTTGGGGGCCTACCTAGATCGGATGCTGCTCCTCCGGGTCAGCAGGGGACGGAGGTGCCGGCAGCATGTCCAGAGGCTCTGGGTCTTGCTCAGGTAAGAGTCCAGGCGGACTAGCCCACTTGTCTGGGTCTGGCAAGGGTCCTGGGGATCTGGGTAAATCTGTGGTCCTGGGCAGCATCCTCCGCAGACTGGTCCAGTTCTCAGGACCCAGCAGCAGCCATGGCAGCCTGGGTCAGTTCTCAGGGGCCGGCAGTGGCCTGGGCAGCCCAACCCAGTTCTCCTCTGGAGCTGGGGTAGAACCTTTGGACTGCTCGGCAGCCACGCTCCAACTGAACTGGGAGCTCCTCGTTTTATACCTCCAGCCCTGCCTTCCTGTTTCCTGTGGGTGGGGCTGGGTGGTTCTGGCACTGCCCCCCAAGAGATCCTTGGGGGAGTTTCCTCATCCAGGTCAGCAGGAGGCCACACTAACTCAGTACACATAGGATCTCACTTACATTTTTATGACTATGTTACATATTGCAGAACATTGTTCCCCTATCAGGATCTGCCACTTTCTAAAGAGAAAAAATATCAGACAGTATTTTCTGTAGCCTTTCTTCCAGATAGTGATAGCCAATTACCTTGGTAAGCATGCTAGTAAGGCAACGCTTACCAGATAACCAGTTAACCCTTTACACGATAGACCATCTTTCTGCTTCCTCTGATCACACCCTCTTCACAGTCCCAGAGCTCGGAATTGCACTAGTTAGATCACTTCTTTAGGGACTATTCTACCCAACAGAAGGCACCAGGCTCCAGCACAGCCACAACCCTGGCCACCCGACCCTCTGCAGAGGGATAAAGGAGCAGGTTCTGTATAGAAGGCCATCCCTGCTTTATGTTCAGATGACTTATCTCCTATGTCAGGTATTTCCCCAGCTGTGGGGATATTAAAGGGGACTACATCTAAATTAATGATTTGGACCTAGTCGAATATAAAGAACCAAATAACACCACGACACCCCCGTATAGCTTTTGGAAACTAGGAATTAATTTGGAACTAGACCTACGCCATGGAAAGAAGCTAAAAGTTATGGTCTTGCTCCTGCGTGTGTTGTATTCTTTTCTGTTAATATTTATTTGGCTTGATATCAGCTGAATTCTCCCTGTGCTGGCGAAAGCAGATGATGCTAAAGTGCCTGACCTCTTTGCTAGATGATTTATGAAACTGCACTGGCAATGGATCTTGAAGCTGTTCCCCAACTCTCCTGGTACTGAGATAAATTGTTGGGATGGCATATATCAGCAACAACTAAGGGTGTGTCTACATGAGGAAATGTACAGGCAGAATTATACCAGTATCATTCTGCCACTATACCTCCCCGGGTGGTCACTCTGATTCTGCAATTAGAATTTCCACAGGGGGTGTTATACTGGTATAACTAGAGCCGTATATTAATGTTCTTCTTGTAAATTTCCCCATGTAAACAAGCCATGGGAGCCAAAGAAAGAAAGGACAGACTATGGAAACAACAGGGAATTCCTCACCCACTTTAGAGATCTAAACAAACACAGATGCCGTCACAAGGGACCACAACTACGCTGGTGCAAAACTAAAAATGAAACAGGGTAGTGTTACCTGTAGCCACTTTAAATTGCCATGTACTTTTACTATATTCCCTCCCAAAGCAATGCCAGGCAAGAAACTGGAATTTAAAATGAAAACTCTTTTTTAAAAAATCCTCATGCTGGATTCAACCATCGATTCTGTAATCCAGACACTCTGACATCACAGTCACTCTGTCCTTGATGATTTTAGCTGGAGTCACAATAGCAACCTTTGGAATCAGCATTCCATTAAAATATGGTGACTCTTGTCAGCTGTTAATCAAGGCAGGATGCAAATCCCACCTGTAATTTTCAACAAAACAAGCCCCCTATTCCAATTGTTCATTTTCCATTTTTGATCATCCCGCTGATTCTCTTGCTCTCCTCTCTTTGGCATTTCCACGGGCTTTCCAATGATTACTTTTAAACTCACGAGTGTCTGCCTTTTACCACCACATTCTTAAAAAAAAAAAAAAAACTATCCAATTGTGACTCTTGTAGTGGATGCCTGGTACATAACCTTAACAAGGTTATTGCTTCCCTTTAGCTCCAATTCAGAATGGAACTCGCATGCACTGGATTATTTAAGCTTCAGCAGAGTGTCCCCATGCAACATCCAGATTGTAATCTCACTTCAGGTGCGAATGAAATCATAATCAGGCCAACACTGCCTGCCCAAATATGTATCCTGTTGCATGAGACAGATTCACTCTAGGAAATACAGAAAACAGAGATAGCAAAGAATTAAAAGAAAAAAATTGGGATGGTACTGACAGGAAATTAGCATTTGCAGGCTTTGTAGAAGGACTGGGATTTCATGAGCTATAGAATGGCTTGGGACAAAATTTAGGATAAAAACTTTAAAATACGATCAAAATTGTAATTGTATTCATTTTTATGGTCCATTATTTCTTGCTTTTTTGGAGTCTTTAAGACTGGTGTCCTCCCTCTTCTCCACTTCAAAAAAGCCATAGTGCAGCGAATGCATGGGTGGATGGAGCTAGAATTCTTTAGAGTCACCCAGCACTGCTCCTGGCCCAGAAGAAGGAGGCTTTTGAGAGAAACATTAGTTACTCCCCTCCCAAAAAGTTGTGTAGACTTCTTTGACAGCTGTCTCCCAAGTCATGGCATAGAGCAAGCCCAAAATGTGATCTTGCACCACATATTTGGAGCTCTCAGGGTAAACTTTGCTAAACCACCACAGGTAGCTTTTGTTCATGTGATATTGTTTCTTGTTCTGTCTGGGACCTACTTTTTATTTTCCAGGCTTCTAAAGTAAATACAAGTGAATTGAACTCAAAATAGTGCAGACTGATTTACTGCTATTGCAAGGCCAACAAAGGATGGACAGATATTACTTTTGCCTAGGCCCCATAAAAATATTAGCCTATTTTTGCAGATGCAAGGGATCATGTTGTTTTCAAAGCACCATGTACTGTATGGTGTCCAGTATTACAGAAGTATTTCAAAAGTTTCAGCCAAGTTTCAAGAAAACTTGCCCACCTTCATGAATGAAAATTTGCAAGTCATTCTTACTTGAAAAGCTGATCATTTAAGCACATTGCAGATTTTTTCCAGTTTTTATATCCATGTTATTTTGCATGATATTTACTAAAACTGATTGTAACAAGTTGATTACTGAATTACAGCAAAGCAGCTGCTCTCAGTATTTTGCTCTATGAGTCTCTGCCAAATGTAGCATTCTGATTTTCATAAACAGGAAAAAAAACTATGAAAGATTTTTATATACAATTTCTCAAAACCTTTTTTTTATTTTTAAATAACTCTGAATAATGCAGAAGTCACCAGCAATCACACTGCTATGGAACCAGAGTCATGCTTTCTGTGCGTGGACTCTGTCAGCTGCATTTAAAAGCTGCTCCATTAACTCAACAAAAAGCTTTTTAAATGATGTATTGTCCTACTCTTTCACACAGGGAGAATTTTTATTGCCAGCAGTGGACCCATCTGTATTCCACCTATGAAACGTTCTCCCATCGCTTAGGATTTTCATTATTCTGCTTTTCAGGTCTAAAAAGTTGGTTTGTTTCTAATGTGCCTGATATAAATAATTTGGGGGGAAAGTCCTGAAGTATTTACTCAGGCAAAATTCCATTGATTTCCATGAGAGAGTCTAGTCTGAACAAGGACTTCGAGACTTGGCACATTATCAATCCCAGCAAATGGCAGGCGAGAGTTGATTCCTAACGCATGTTCTGGGAAGGAAACGACTTGGCTCAAGGTCCATGTTTAAAACAACACATATTGTATAGCTTCAGTTTTGTAAGATATGAGAAGAACAAAGCTCTCAGTAGCCTCTAAACACCCAGATCAGAGTTCATATTTAGTGCAAATATACTTTACATATCTCAGCGTATCTAGAGATGTGTATAAAAGGATAGGCAGCCCTCCACGTGAAATGCAATCTTGTTTATATATAGATGTCTAGACAGAGCAATATAGTACATATTTTCATGAGTTAGTGAGCACAGCACAGCCCACAAGTGTCATGTGACAATTGTAAAGACTTGCAGAAAGAGACACTTATTTCCAGCATTGAACTGGGAACTCTGTCAGTCTAGGGAAACCTGCGTTACATAGAGCCCTAAAGCTGCTCTGCCACTGCTTCACCGTTGAGTTCCTCTGCCCATCTTGCCTGGCTTTGTGCAACAGATTTAAAATAAAAAAGGTGCACACATCCTCACAAAAGGGGGAGTACAGTGAAGAGATGAGAGAGTTGTGTACACAGCACAGATTTTATTTACATCGTATCAGCATTTAAAAAAAAAATATCCTAAGTCTGACCAGCTTAATAAATTGCATGTGAATTAAACTTCCAACTAACTCATGTGATCTGCTTCAGTTAGGGCCACCACATTCTGGTGGAGGAAGCTTTATTTTAAACCACACGCAACATAATGGCTGCTGCTGAATTGGCTGCCTGTGTGGGGTGTTGTGCAGGTTAGTTGCAGTCATGTCGGCCCCAGGATATGAGAGAGGTAATATCTTGTATTGCCCCAACTTCTATCAGTGAGGGAGACAAGCTACTGAACCACATATAGCTCTTCTGTGATGATAGGAGTACCATTTCCAGACCTGAAGAAGAGCTGTGTATGATGCTAAATGAGAGGGACAGGAAAATGTGAGAGGAGAGGGAGCAAGGTGGAAACTGGAAAGGAGAGAGAGCCAAGGAGAGAAACAGGCAAGAAAGTGAGAGTAAGAAAGTGAAAGGGAAGAGGAATACAATCATTAAACCAAAGGGCTGGAAAGGATCTCAAGGGATCATATAGTCCAGTCCCCTGATTTGAGGCAGGACCAAATATACCTAGACGACAATCCCTTACAGGTGTTTGTCTGACCTGTTCTTCAAATCCTTTAAGGATGGGAATTCCACAGTATCCCTTGGAAATTTATTCCAGAACTCATCTATCCTTATAGTTTGAATTTTTTCCTCCAGTATCTAACCAAAGTCTTCCCTGCTGCAGATTAAGCTGCCTTCAGTGGCTATGAAGAACAATGGATCACAGCTCTTAACATATTTGAAGACGGTTAGCAGATTCCCCTCTGAGTATTCTTTTTACTCAAAAATTAAAGATGTCCCTTTTTTAACTTTTTCTCATGGGTCAGGTTTTCTAAATCTTTTTGTCGTTTTTATTTCTTTCCTCTGGACTCTTTCCAGTTTCTCCACATCTGTCTTAAAATGTGCCAACACCAGAAAAGGGTTGTCATTACAGTAGATGCAATTTACACCATCAAAAATGATTTTCAAGGATAGCTTATCCCAGTTCTCCAGGTAAAATAAGCAATTCTGGAAAATCACTTTGATGCTGGTATAAACTGCATCCACTCTAGATATTTCCCAGTAGAGAAACACTGTCCAAAAAAGACCACCACCACCCAACTCCTAAACAGCATTGCTGTATTGGCAAAGATGGCCAGTGCAGATCTGGACTACATTTATAATGAAATATATGATAGGGCAGAGGCACAGTACAGAGATAAAGTAGGAAGGGATTATTGTAAAGGGAAAAAAACAGAGGAAGAGAGAGGGATTATCGAAGGAATAGAGGAGAAGAATGAGAGGAACATGGAGAGCACCTGGAGAGAGGGAAGATGTGGTTGGATAAAGCAGACAATCCACACAGAGGAAAGAATATGCAGTGCAAAAGCTGTTGGTTCATTTTACTTTAATATTTCCTTAGAATAAGAACTTTGGGGTTATTTCTCGCCCAGGGTTGTATGGTATCAGTTTCTCCTATATAATTATTTTCCATCATGACAAGCTGCTTGTTTTGTTCAAGATGAAACCTGACATAAAAACTTAAAAGTGAAAATGTTTTGTGTGCAGTGTAGTTATTTTCTGCAATGATACATGATAGTTTCTCTGCTACAAAACCAATGTTCGATGGTGAGCAAGCTAGCTAGCTCAGACATGAAATGGTACTTAGGTGCTGCAAAAGTATATACCTCTGAACACTAGTCCTTTGAATTGATCTGAACTCAGTAATAGAACTAGCTAAAATTTTTCAGACAAAGTTTTTCAAGAATTGAGTGGGATGTGTCAAGAAATAGGCTTTTTGGAAAATTAAACTTGTCACAAAAACTGGTGGCTATCAAAATGTTGTGTTGTTCATGAAACATTTCGATAATGTTTTCAAAATTAGAAAAAAATAATTTACAAACATCTCCATTTTCAATAAGAAAATGTGGTTTTCAGTGGAGCTGTCTGAATAAATGGATATGCAGGTCGGGGCAGGTAAAAGAAATTCATTTTGGCTGACAACACAAAAAGGTTTCAAAAATTTCAAACAAAGTCTTGAAAAACTTCAGTTACATATTCACTGAAATGTTTGTTTTGTTCTTGAAGTTTTTAAAAATATTTTTAAATTTTTAAAAACATATATTGAGGGAAATTCCAAAACAAAATGTCTTTCCAAAACAAAAAAAGTCAAAATGTTTTATTTTAGAAATGTTAGCTTGTTTCAGCATTTCCCATTTTTTCTGGTCTTTTCAAAGTCATAAATTGTTTCAGTTAAAACCAATTCTGTATTTTTCTGACAAAAAGTTTATTCCACTCCAGTTTTCAATAACTAATAACTGAGAACTGATTTTTTTGAATAGTTTGATAAATGTTTTGATAAGCCTTCTATTAAAATACTATTGAAAATATAATGAAATAAACAGAAAAAAATGCATTTGGAACCCATTGCAATGGGGAACAACTTTCAAATTTAACTTTTTTCCCTTGCTAATTATTTTTCCACTTTTTCATTGCATAGATTACTGGTCTGTCAGTGTATATATTAATAAAAGCAGTGAAAATTCTTGTAAATGCTTACAATGAAAGTGCATATACACAGTTCACTGCAATCTTAAATTCACCTTGATGGAGAAAGTGGACTTTGCCCCACTTAAGCCTTTAAAACGGGGCTCATGTGAGATATAAGTAGTACATAGTTTTTCTCTTGGCCCTTTACACTCGGCTGCAGTATTTCAGAGGTATAAGAGAATATTTACAGGCAGCTCCAGAGTTATATTAATAAAGATGTCTGAAGAAGCCATGGTGTACAGGGAAAAAACTCTAAATCAAACATATTGTGTGAGAAGAAGTGTTTACTTACAGGCAATGAGAAAATTCACACACACACTCTGGGTACATCTACGCTACACAGTATGATCAAAGCTGCCGCTGTTGATCTTCCAGGGTTCAAATTAGCGGGTCTAGTTAAGACAGCTAATTTGAACTGAGAGAGGCACTCCAGTTGATGTTGGTAGTCCTGCTTTCATGAGGAGTAAGGATAGTTGAAGGGAGAGTGTGCTCCCTTTGACTTCCTGCAGTGTGGACAGCGCCAAAAGTCAAGTTAAGGTACTTCGACTTCAGCTATGCAATAAACATAGCTGAAATTGGGCATCTTAATTTGACCCCTTATTCCGCCGTGTAGACATGCCCTTACTAAATACAATTATATTCTCTACATAGAAAAACATTTTATAGTAAAGATTTCTGTATACATTTTTCATATTTGACATTATTTTGTCCTTGAATTATGTAGCCTTCAATTTTTTATCCATTTCAAGTTCAAACTGGAACATTTCACCAGAACCTCATCACTAGAGCAGATCTGAACTTCATCTTTCTTTTTTTGTGAAAAATTTCACAGATGTAACAAATGTTTTCATTTTGAAGTTTTCAAAACAGAAATATTTTGTGATTTATAATTTTTTTCTGGATTCTGAAAACCAAGAATATTTCAGTTATGAACAACTTTCCAATCTACAAAGACATTCCTGTGTGATACAGAGCTGGAATGAGTAGACTGAGTATTCATATGCACATTTGTCCAATCATGGAGTGAGGAAAACACCACATGACAATCTGGAATCACTTGTATTCAGAAAGTGACACAGTGGCAAATCAAAGACTAAAATATTTTTAAAAGACTAAAAATAACGATAATACAATAATAATCTTAAAAAGTGAAAAATTATGCACAAAGAGATTTCTAGGCATTCAATGAAAGTCATCGGGGTACAGAAAGGATGTATAGAAACTGGAAAAGATCCAGAGGTGAGTGACAAAGATGATCAAAGCGATGGAATACAAGCCAGATAAGCAAAAGCTGAAGGATCTGAGTATGTTTAATTTGGAAAAGAGGCAATTAAGGTCATGTCTACAGGGGGGAGTTATTTTGAAATAACTCCCCTTATTTTGAAATAACAAGGTGAGCATCCACACCACTAAGCCTGTTATATCAAAATAATAGGGCTTGTTATTTCGAAATAATAACTCCTGCTTCTGAAGAAGAGTAAGCTTATTTCAATATAGTTATTTTGGGGGTTATTATTGCAAAATAACCTGATAGTGTTGACATAATCTTGCAGTCCCTTCAAACCTATGGTTCTAAGGTAGCATTTCATGATTCTAGTTTTATCAAACTCAAGTCCCATTTCCCTGCCTATGCAGTGCTGTGTTTGGCTTTTGGAGAAAATTACAGATGCAAAATATTTGGTATGCTAGTATTAAATGCTAAGGGTTGGGGCACAAGCCACAAAAGCAAGTTGACTCATCCTTTGTTTATACAGGGATACTCAGCAAAGTTATGACTAATGAATTAATGTATCGAGTTAAAGTGCATTAGACTCCTATGTTGATATTCTCATTCAGAAGTAAAGTGCCTTCGGTTTGCCATAGCTTAATAATCCTTCGAAGTTACTTAGTTAATTTGTTTTTCTTGAGTGTCCTTATATAGACATGCCCTCAGAGCAGCTGGAAGGTTCTCAGTGATGTTGCACTGGTCCAATAGACTGGAGCCCATTTAGGGCCATATACTATCCTTCCTCTGTATATGGAATTAGCTTTGATGTCAATGGTAATTGTGTGAGCTGATCTATGGTACTTTAATGTCTAAACTAATCAAGGTTAGGAGTCTCCTGCAATATCTAGATACTCAGCAGGAAGGAGAGGCTCAGAGATAACTCTTGAATTCCCTTGCTTTTGTATCTTTGATGCTCTTATAATCTAGTTTTGGTGGTGGTGGGGGTGGGTATTTCTTTTGCTAGTTTGGTTTTTACATTAATAAAATGAATGTTAAAAAAGGCAAGCCACTAGTTCTTTCTTTAAAATTGAGCTATTGCTTACTTATGTTGGGACAAGAAGCTCTCACACTAATCGCAGATTCTTAACTCTTTAGGAAATTGAATAATTGCAATTATATTTATATCCAGTAGTGCCCAGAACATGCTAGGTACTGTACAATCATATGGAAAGGCATAGGACCCATTCTGAACATGTCCATTAAAATCAGTGGATCCATACCAATTTTATATCAGCAGAGACTCTAATCCTGCTATAACATAAGAATTCCAATGGGAAAAAGTATTTTGGTTCTAGAAACCTTTAAAGCCATATATTCTGGACTCTTTTCAGATAGATAGATAGATAGATAGATAGATAGATAGATAGATAGATAGATAGATAACAGAGACATAACTGATCACAACTGCTCTTTGCAAGCTAGGATTTAGAGATATGGAAGTCCATTTATAGAGAATGCAGTTTAGCCTTAGTTCTTACTGGAGAGGTGTTGACAGTGTTTCAAAACTAGTTACAGAAGCAAAGGAATAAAGAACTGTCCAAATCTCCTAAAAATGGGCACACAAATACAAATAGAAAAAACAAAGGATGTGGTATATTATGCTTACTAGGCCTTTACTGTGAATTTCAGTCCCTCTTTAACACTCAGATGATTTGATTCAGTGCCCAAATATGGCACAACATAACAGGACAAATTTTCTATGTCATTTTTTGTAAAATATTTAACTTGTGCAAAGAAAACATTTACTAATGCCCTCTGCTGCTTTTTCCATCTCCTTTTTCTTTGGATTCGTCTCACAAAGCAACATGATTCCTAGAAACTTTACAGCAAGAACTTCTCAGTCTCTTTTGAAATGTTAATAATAAACACAGTCTTTTGGAATAGCCCAACTGAGCTAGACCAACAGAACCATTAAGTTTGTTAGCTGCTTCCATTCTCCAGGGCTGCCCACCTGCTACAGAAGAAGCTGATAACGTCACCTTCAGATGTAAGCCTCCTGTAACTGCAAAAAATAACCATTTAAAAGATGAATGGATAATGTAATAAATCATGGTGGAGAAGGGATGTGAGTGGACTTTGGGAGTGAGTTTATGAATGGAGCCCTACAAATAAATGGATATCCACTTTATATCCATGGGTAGCCACATCTATGGATGTGGATGCAGATATCCGTGGGTCATTTTTGCAGATGTAGATGTAGATACCAATTTTGTATCCACGCAGGGCTCTAATTATCAGGGTCTTAGGGTGAAGAGGTGTAGAGAGATGTTCTAGGCCACTTAAGGGGGGCCAGGAGGAAAGACTGCCACTGTGGTTTCATGAGAGACATGAGGGCTCAGCAAGGGAACATGCAATCCCTATCAACAGTGATAGCGATCTGTGAGATTAGCAACATTGGCAAAGACTTGCTAAAAAACCTGGAAAATCCCCTCCCCCCCATCAGAAAAGGTTGTTAAATGCATAGTAAGGTTGCTCACATGCTTGTATCAACACCACAGTGATAGAATAGCCAGGTAATCACTCTCTACATCACTACACTGAATTAATAAATTTTCCCTTGTCAAACATCCCCCATATGTATTAAACCAGAAGATCTAGCCCTTCTCTGTTCCCATACCCACAAAAATGTGAAACCTTACCTTCAGCCACAAATAGCTATTGTGGTGGGGGGAGGGAGGACAGGAAGCCACCATATTTATTCAACAAATGAATGATGAGCACTAATACAAACCATTTTCATTAAAAAAAACCCTACAGACAAATCCTTCCAATCATTCCACATAACACTTTTGAACATACCAGAAAAGTTGCACCATACTCTAATAATTTACTAGCAAACATCAATCAACATTCCTGATAATCCAAGCCATCCATTTTTTAGCACTGTCCATGTGGTGCAGTTAAAGTTTGGATGAAGAGAGGAATCATCTAAGTAGCAGATATGGGTGAGATTATGTGGCAAAGGTACAATCTTTAACCAGGATTTCTAGAGTTGGGCAAAGGCTTGACTAACAGTTTTGTTTTTTCTCATGCTTGTGTGAATTGTAAATGTGCATTTCAGCAACCTGTCTGTGGGCCCTAGTTTCACAGGACAGGGGAGAGAATGTGGAACAGCAGCTGTATTTGAAAAGCCACATGGCTTTTAGATTATTTTGTTTGCCTTCATATGTTTCATACCAGAAGGGACCATATGGCCTGTTGCCTGGACATTTTCAAGCCTAAATGTTTGCTTGATTAATTTCATCCATCTTCTAGTAATTACAATCCCTTGTAACGCTATGAACACTTACCTTCCTTTAGATTTACACTCTCCAATTTCATATATATATTATGTATTCCTTGGGTACATCTTGGCCACCAAGACATACCTACTATTCATATGGGGAAATAAGTTCAGTTGAGTCAAGTACTCAAGACAGCTTGATCCATTCAAAACACCAACAAATAAATGGAATACTCAATCTCCTCATATGCTGGTTGAGTGGGATCTAAAAGTCTCATAATTTATACATTTTAAACAGTCAGGGTTTCCTCCCCCCACCCAGTAAATGGATAACAGGAAACAGACAAAGCTCCTTAACTTTTCTTTAATCTTCCTCACTAGTGAAGTGAAAAATCAAACAATAATTGTCTGGATCATCTCATTATTGTCAACAACCTGAAACCTTGAAGTCCACATACACTGAAATGCTGATACATTAAACAAAAAAGAGAACTGTGCTTACATGTTGTTCAATAAATAAATAAGAGGTATAGAGAGCTCTGTGATGAATGAGCACCCTGGGAGGGCTACAGCTTGTCAGAATTATACAGTGACATTAATCACAATAGAACAGGGTTGCTGCAGGCTTCCAGCGCAAAGTCCTCATTATAGCTTAAAAACAAAAAGAAACTTCCAACCTCTTGAAAGTGGAATTCTAAATAACAGCCTTTTTCAGCAGAAAACAAAACTAAAAAATAAACTGGCCTTCATCACATGGAGGATCACATAAACAGCAGAAAGTTGTCAATCTAGTTACAGCACCTAACCAACTTATTTATCAGCAGGCTTGGCTGGGCTTTGAAACCATTTTCTTCTGCCGCTGAGCAAGATGTATACTATGCTACAGATAATTTAAATTAGTGACAGGTGTCTCAAATAGGTTCAGTTCAGTCTGGGTATTTATAAATCCCCCCCCCCCCCAATCACATGAGATGCGAAGGATTAGATCAATATGAGCTAAGGGTTCTCAAGTACGTCAGGGGATAAGGCCCTAGAAGTTTAACTTCTTGCTCAAACTGTATCCATATTCACCAGACCTGCAAAACGCTATGTCTAGACTGCAGGCTTCTTTTGGAAGAGATCTTTCAAAAAAAACTTCTTCCGAAAGAGAGCATCCACACACAAAAGCGCATCGAAAAAATGATCTGGTTTTTTGAAAGAGAGAGTCCAGACTGAATAGATGCTATCTCGCATTTAAGCTGTGATTACTATGGACGGAGTGGCCACCAGGGCACCTGTGCTTTTTCCTCTTTCCTCTTCTTTCGAAAGAACTCTCTCTTCTCCATCCACACATGCCTTTTTTCGAAAGAACTCTTTCGGAAAAAGGCTTCTTCTTCGTAGAAAGAGGATTACCAATGCCGGAAAAAAAACCTCCGTTCTTTTGATTTACTTTTGGAAGAATGCGATTGCAGTTGGACGTAACTCAACTTTTGTCAGAAAAATGGCTGTTTTTCCATGAAAAACTCTGTAGTGTAGACATACCCAAAGTGGGATAGAAATCTTCTACGGAAGATCTTCCCTAGGAGAGTCACAGGGAATTCCTGTGTTTGGTCAGTTCAGAAATCTCACAGCCTCCCTTATAGCCTGACCAAAAGCTGCTTGAAACTTTTTCGATTAAAAGCTTTTCTGATGAAAAATGTAATAATTCTCTGTTTTTCTTTCCTACTTACTGATCAAATTTGGCCAAATCCCAGCAATGTAAAAGGGGCGCAGAAGTTTAATAATGTAAACAATTACTACAAGTTCTTTGATTTTTTTTCAACTTCCAAAAGGTGTTAAGGCTAGGATGGAGTTTGGGGCAGACTTAGTTCTATCCAAACTAATTCACCTGTAGATTATGTCTACACCAGGATTTTTTGACCACAATTCCTTTGGATTTAGTTCCTCAGAAGGAGGCTGTATTGTGGATCGTATCTAGGTATTACCTCCTCCAACCCAACCTCCACCTGACCATTCTCTTTACTCCAAATTCCATTAAAACTGTCGTCTGTGGAAGCTGGCCTTGTGAGCGTGACTGAAAACAAATCTTAAATCTAGATTTCATAGAAACTCAAGTCCTACTGAATCATCAAAATAGGTAGCTAGATTTTCAAGAGTTCTGTATGTTGGATGTTGAGCTCTCTTGAAAGTCTTGTTCCAGTCGTGCGTGCTGAGCACCTGACAATTCTGACCCTAATGCAGACAAAGAATTAAAGGTCACTGAGCTTTTTCTTTTCCAGGGAGATTTAAAACCCTATCAAGGAGATCAAAGAACAAGTACAGCTCTGCTATCCAGTGAAATTTTTCCTCCACACCTGGACAGCCTCTTCCTTTGGCTTACTGCCTTTGTAGCCCTAAAGCCATTTTTTTAAAAAATGTGGTTGAGTTGAGGTCTCTCCTTCTTTTACAAAAGGCTTCCAAAGCTCTGTCACAGTTCCACTGTCTGATCAGTGTGGGTCCTGCATTCCACCCATAGGGATCAGCTTGCATAACCAGCTCAAATGAGTTATTTTGTGTGTATGTCCAATAAAATGATAGAATACCTTCAATTTTCTTCCTTTCAAGTTATATGTTGCAATTGGAGACCTTAGAAGAAAAGCACCAAATGAGTGAAAAGTACTGATATTTCTTATTGATAAGCAGATTTGCATTTAAGAGCAAAAGAAAAGAGATAGATTTCAGAGTGCATTGCCTATTTTAATATAGGCCATTATCTTGGATTGGAGCAGACTGAAGATGGCTCCCTGATAGCCCTCTATGGCAACTGATTCAGCAGAGCACATGATACCCTGCAAGCAGAGGAGGCTTTTTTGCAAGGAAGAACACATGTATTTAACTTGTAGAAAAGACTGAAAACAGTAAGAACTGCAGCTGGTGCTCATATCTCAGAATTGGCGTATTCCATTTACTCACATACTTGGGCTTTGGCCACAGGTTTCCCACAGAACATTTAAATAAATAAATAAACAAATCCCAAACTGTGTCAACCTATGGAAGTTAGAGATCCCAGTCCAACAACTGGTGCATAGGGAAAACTCATGGGTTTTAGAAAAATTCCTTGCTTTGATTAATAAAGCATAGAAAGAGACAGGAAATGCAGAGAATTCCATCAAGAAAGGACTCACCCATAGAAGTTTAATGCCGAGGGCACTAGTTACTCTCCCATCTGTAACATGGAGAACACGTTTTCAGCAACTTTGGCAGTGATTTAACTCTACAATGAAAGCCATTTTCCCCTCTGGTCTAATACAATGACTAACCTTTTCACACATTGGGAGAGTGTTAGCCCTTTGGATCTGCACTTCAGATTATGTGATGCAGTAACAGCGGCATGTGTTGTTTCATATTTTGTTCCTCATTTTTCTAATTTCTTAGCACTTAATCCTTATCACATATGCTGTAATGATGGTTCCCAGACCCCCCACTGAAGTAGTGGTTTTGACTCTACATTTGAAACATTATTCACACAGCATTTTTTTCAACAGCTGTTTTATGTTACATTGCTAGAAGAAGAAAGCTCATGAGAGGCTTTTAATATTAGTTTTTTATCTCAGCATAGCAAGAGAGAATTATGACATTTGTGACGTAGCATGGGCATATTAAGCTCAATTTGGGACTATTCTTGAAGAGGGCAAAGGGGGCCAACAGGTGTAGCATTTGAATGAACCTTCATGTTTAATTGTGTTGAATTACATTATAAAACAACACCAAAGTCAATTATTAGTGGAGTGTATCACATCATCAGCCAATGCAAATAAGATCCTTACATGGCACTTCTCAGTCTTGTCTGCATGGAAGGGTAATACACATGGGGCAAAGAAGGAGATCTAAAGTTTCAAACAAACAGCACTAAATTAAAGTGCACTAGGGAATATGTAACACATGCTGGTGGCATTTTGTAAAGGTCTCTACAGCCCAGATCCACACAGTTATGTATTTCCATGGGAGCCAGGTACCTAACATGTTTGATGATCTGGGTCTAAGACTCTTTTGCTATTCTGAAATATAATATGTACCTAAGAACTAAGGACGTGATCTTCATAAGTGAACACCCATTGAGATCAAATGGAGCTGTGCTGAAAATCAGCATTTCTGAAAATCAGATCCTTTACACAAAAAAGAATGGCATCAAATCTTGGGCCAAATGCTGCCCTCAGCGAGTCCACAGGGGGAAAGCGGAGTGCAGAATGTCACTAAATGGCTATGGAAATCTCTGTACTATTCTCAACACACGCCATCGACTTCTTTCTCTCTATTGCAATTTGGTGTAAGCCGGTGGAATGACGGAGCAACAAAAGCTTGTTCTAACACAGTCTGTTGCTCAACATTTATTCCTGAGGGTTAGAGCATGGTGCTCACAAGAAAATAAGACAGCTCAGTATGCCAAGGAAAACTCTATGGTTTGTGGATCAACCTTATGCTACAATTCTGGGAGCCTGACTGTCTCAGGGCACATCTACGCTGGGGCTGGACATGTAATTTCCAGATCTAGTGAACATTCCTGTACTAGCTGTGATTGAACTACAGGTTGAAGACTGTCACCCTCAGGATCTGACCTGTCACCCTCAGGACCTGACCAGTGCTGAACCAAAGAATTTGCCGGACTACGGGAGGTCAATATTGTCTAACAGCATTACCAACACTTCCACTGCTTACTGTGCTCTTAGAAGACATTTAGGGGTAAATTAGAACGAAATAACAGCACAGAACACAGTCAGGACTCATGGCTGTAAACAAACTTCATGGTCCTGTGGGAAACTTGGGCACACCTATGATAACTGGACACATGCCTAACTAAAATCATGACTGACCATGGAGGTTGCTGGACCAGAGAGTGCCAGACTTAAGAGGCTCTACCTGTAGCACACTAAAAATAAAAATGCAGCTGCAGCAGTGGGAGAAGCTTGCCACCCTGACTAGGATTTTGGATGGGAACACACTCCAGGAAGCTAGCTCATCCCACCATTCATACAATGTTAGTGTGCTAGCTCAATTGGAGCTAGCGCAGTACTTCTACCTGAGCTGAAAGTTGCACCTCCAGCCTGTATGTCCCTCTTGGAACTCCCAAGCAGCCATTCTTATAGGTCTTCCCCAGAACAAGGGGAAACAGAGGGGGAGCTGGAGTTAATCTCCCTAAACTCCACCACACACATTTTATAACATGAGTTTCAGAAAAGAGTCCCCTATCTATGATAGTAGTGCTAGTATCTAATTTCAAGGTGGGATATTGCCTGCTTGGTTTTTCCCAGGATGAGAAAAAGGCCTTACAAGAAATCTATCTTTCCTAGAACCACCAATTTAATACTAACTGTAAGTAAAATAGTCCCTCTTGCTCCACCTCTGATTTATAAAGAGAGTGGCTGTTAATCTATTTACTCCAAGGATGCTCTCTTTCACCATTCAGCTCCACACTCTCTATTGGGAATTCCTCTCTTGGGTGTGCGGGTGCTATGGATGGGTTAAGAAAGGCATTCCTCTTTTTTCCCTCTGATTTTTTTTAATTGATGTCACATGCTAGCGTTACCAGCCCTTCCCAGAGCAGAAAAGAAGCCACTATTTCCTCTTTCATTCCATGATGAAGAGGTTAACTGATGAACTGCATAGTGCAGCATAACTGCAGTTCAGCTAAAGGTGTGAGGTGATATTAACATCTCCCCATGCAAGATTAACTTTAACTCATTCAAATTTCTCTTTTTCCTTACATGGCTCATGAAAGCAGACATCCTTACCTAATGTGAGCCAGAAAGAAGCAGTTGTTCCTCCTCCCATTTGCTCCAAGCAAGGAACTGAATCAGTTAGTTTCTTCCTGTTAATTGGTTACTATCAAGACTATGTGAACCAAACTGGGGCTAATTTGAGGAGATGCAAGTAAACAATCATTAGTTCTCAGGCAGTGAACATATTCTGCCATATAAAATTTCTGCAGCAGAAATTAATATCTTTTCTGCTGGCAATAGCTTAAAGAGGACACAGTGAAAGAAATCTGACTCCATTAAAACCTTCAGAAGCTGCAGTCAATATGTTTGGAAATTTAGGATATAATGTATTTGGTATTCATTCATTTAAAATAAATATTTTAGTTTAAGTTTTCTCACCTCACTTTTCCCCAACTAATTGTTTTACGTGCACGGACCAAGTTTCAAATCTCAACAAATAATTATTATAAAGTAATTAATACAGCTCTTCAAGGAACCAGGAAAACTTATCCAGTAAAGCCAGTAATGTGAAGATTGACTCTAGGCCTAGTTGCAGTCCTCACCCAAGCCAATTGTCAGTAGAGGTAAACAGAAGCTTTGCCTGATAAGGACAGTTGGACTGTACAGGTTGAACCTCTTTAATTCGGCACTCTCTGGCCAGTGCCAAACCAGAGAATTTGCCGGATCAGAAGTGGTCAATATTGTCTAACAACTTTACCAACACTTCCACTGCTTACTGGGCTCTTAGAAGACATTTACAGGTAAATTAGAACACTGAGATCCAAGGCTGTTGGCTGTAAAACTTTATGGTACTGTGGGAAGCTTGGCCATACCCATGATAAGTGGACATCCAGCTAACTAAAATCATGCCAGACCACAGATGTTGCCAGACCAGAGTGTGCCAAACTAGACCAGTATCCCCAAAATCAGATGATCTGACTTATGCTAAAGTATGGCATTTGCCAGTTCTCTTTGCAGAATGGCCACCATGTTGCTTCGCTTACCTTTGCTAAATTTCCTTGAAAGAGTTATTTCTAACTTTATCATTTAGCTCCAACCAGACTTGTCCCTTATTGGAACATCCACAGACTAAACGGTGCCATAACCAGTTGGTAATGTGGATAAATGGATGACTCTTCAGAATGCACATTAGTTCCAGCAATTCATGCCAAAGAGGCATTTGATCATGTCGAATGGAATGTTCTTTAGGCAGTGCTGAGATGAATGGGCTTTGACACAAGCTTCACAAAATGGATTAAGACTTTTTGTAATAATCTGCAAGCATGTGTGATCACCAAAAACCCCAAAATCCTCCTTCTAAAAAACGAAGAGGCTCTAGGGCAGGACTGTCCCCATTCTCTGCCTCTAAAGCTTCCTATATGAGTAGCTATTAATGTGCAATAATAATCATTCACATACAGCTAATACAGAGCATAACACACTAATGGAAGGGTTCTCATCATTCTAATAAGCAAGAATCTCAAAGTTCAGTTTAATTTTCTCCCCTCCTTGTCCATGTATTTAAGGTTCCTGCTCCACTTCCCTTGTAGTTGTGATCATGCTGTTAGAGTAACTGGGGTCTTCAATACAGATTAAAAGGTTGCTGTGCTGATGCTATTCTGTTTCATCCATAAAATCCTGACACTCCCACCAATCACACTATTAAAACCATTTTTTAGTTTTCTGGATGTGGGATATATATTTGTAAATTTAAACTTTCTGGTTTGTCAAGTTCCTCTCATGATAATGTAACTAGAGCTTCTAGTATATACAAATATATTTAGAGATGTAAGGAGATAAAATTGCTTATTCCACTTGTAAATTATATTATGCATCCTTACTATCAAAATGGCTCCAAATAGAGAACTTACTTATGAATGAGTAGTTAAAAAAGGAATGTTCTGTTACAATTTTAAAATCTATTAAATTGTCCAGTTGTATTTATTACACCTCGTCTTTAAAGCTCTTCAACAAAACAATGAGCAGACATTTGTCTATTACATTGTCTGGTTTATGCAGATTCATTTTCAGGTTCAGTACAGCCCCCCCCATGCTCAAACAAAGGCACCTTCTAAACACATCCCACTCATGCTCTTGGATGTTTAAGCCAGCATCCAGACAGGTTTCTAATTTATATAGGTTTTAATACAACACTCCTCACTGTAGCATCTGATTGCCTTCCAGTCGTGCAATAAGCCATGTGGCGACATATTTGTGACATGCTGTTTGTGCTCTCATCCTCTCCCCAGATCAGAAGCATGTGAAGTGGTGTTTGCCTGTCTGTCTAATAGCCAATCAGTGTGTCCAAACATGGAATTTGGATGGCTTTTATAAGGCCTATATTCAGGGGCGGCCCGTGGCTATAGGGCGACTCAGCCGTCGCCTAGGGCGCCCCCTTCAACGGCGCCCCATGATGACGTCACGGGGCGCCCGGGGCACCCGATGATGATGTCACCTCATTGACAACCCATTGACAGCCGTGCAGGCGGGGGCGCTGATCGCACGTTCGGCCTGGGGCACCAGCTGCCGCAGCCGGCCTCAGGCCACTCCTGCCTATATTTGAAAATTAGACAAGCAGTCTATGGGAGAAGAAGCAATTTGTGGTCTCATATGCAAGTGAATCTTCCTTAGGCTGAACAATAGAAGGAGAGCATTCTTAGGTTAAAAAGTGAAGATACACACTCAGAGATGTAAAGTAATCAGATCACATTTTTTCTTGGATCAAAATGCTTCTTAGTAGCCGAGACACTACAATTAGAGAGGCAAAATAAAATACTAATACAAAACCTGCACTATCCTGCAATGTAACTTCTAGCCCTGGGATTGCCTCTAATAGAGTTAGTCCTTCTTTGCAATGAATTGGCAGATCAACTACATACGCAGTTTCCTTCCACGTTCCAACAGAGCTGCCACTGTCCATTCTATTTCTCTCACTTCTCAAGCTGTTTTGTCCTTTTGGCTTTGTTTCCCTTCCCTTTTTTGCACTCTGTTTCAAATTGATTTCTGCTTTATTTTCTTCGTCCGACTCCTTCATTCTTCCAGCCGCTGAAAGAGGGGTGAATGCCCCCTCTGGGGGTACACAAGGATAGATTGTATGGGCACTCATGGTAAAGCTGAGTACTGCACAATTGCACCCTGAACCATGGGGCTCCCAGCTGAGCCTACACTCCTGATCCTGTGTCTGGCTGCAGTAGAGGCCAGGGCCATCTTTGAAGAACTGCACAACACTTTATCTGCAGCTGCCAGTGACTGTTTGAAGGGGAAGACAGGGTGGATCCAATAGCAGATGGCTCCTCCTGATCCCATCATTCCTCTCTGCTTCCTGTTCCTGGGGTGGGATCCAGCAGTACTAGAAGAAATACCTGGCTGCCTGCTCAACACTGTCCCCCAGTAGCCAGCAGCATAGTGGCAGGCAAATGCCAACAACTCAGCCAAGCGTGTGTGATTCAGTCTGACCTGCAGCAATGCATGACAACACGGCCAAATGCATGAGTGTCAAATGAGGGCCATGCCATCTGGCAGCCCTGCAATCTAATCTGGGGCCTCCAAGCACTATAATACAAAGATAAACAAACACAAAATTTAACAGAGAGTTAGGAGAAATGGTCTCTTGGCTAAAGATTAAGCATATGCTACCCCTTCAGATTAAAGGTGACAAAACTCCTGGTATACTTCTTTCAATCATCCAAAAAGTCCTGCAACAATAACACGGTGGAGGACTCTTTATTCCTGATATTTCTAAAGCAAATGACAAACAGTCTGAGGTGGTGGCGGAAAAGTATAGAAACAAAAAAGGACACCACCCTCCCCCACCATTTGTTCCTTTGAAGGTCCCCCTTAAACAGATTGATTCTATTCTCTCCCCCTACTAAAAGAAAATATGCTGTTTAAACAAACAACAGATGTTGCCTAAGCTTACTGTATGTTAAGTGCATACTAAAAACATATGTTGTTTTCTTCTACCTTAGCCATATGTCTCCCCTTCCCAATCCCCCACAATCACACACTTTGGTTCCAGCTTTTGTGTAATTTTAGGCATCCGTGTGTGTGTATGTGTGTGTACATGCTCTTCTCATTTTGTATATCTTCAGAAAATCCAAAGAAGATTGATTGGAAAACCTTAGAAAGTAAACAGTGAAAATATAAAAGTCTGGGAAACATACAGAAAAACAAAAATCACTCATTACAATTACAGGTTCTTTTTAAAAAAAAAGGTGTACACTATAGCTCTAAATATAGATTATTATGTAATTGCTGGTTGTAGATTTGTTGATATCTAGTTTAAAATGAAATTTTGGCTGTTGTAGCAATTTACGTTATACAACTGTCTATTTTTGATTTATGGCAACTTGGTCCAATTGTTCTAAATTACAACAATTCTGGTCTCAATTTTATTTTAAAATGTACTGAAATATACACTGCTACTTCTGGATTCTAAACTAGCTGTTCATTCCTGTTTGATACAACCCATGTGTTGTCACACATGTTACTTAACTGTGTCAGAAGTATTAAAGCTGGAATACAGAACTCAGCTTTTAAGGACTAGAAGGGAGGACTCCTGTTGCTACGTGTACACTTGGAAGAATAACAATGATCAAGGGACAGAAGTCTGCAGATCTGAGTAACCTTTTGGGTCTAACTTCAAAATTTACCCTACACTGATATTCCTGCCAACTACATTGACTTTGGTAGGGTTACATGGGGTATAAAGCAGAATACAAGAATGTGGACTTGTATTTTTAGAAAATGTCACTTGTTATATAGCTAATGGGACCATGCTAACTTGAAAATCATTTGTAAAAATCGTTCCCTTCCCCTTAGTTACGTTACTAATAATTAACACCTTTGAAACTGCTACTGAATATTTTTGCTAAGTTAGATGTGCATTTCTACTTGTTTTTAGAGACTAAATCCAGGGCACGTTACGAGGATTTGTTTACTCCTCCTGGCACTGACATAGTGATGTCAACAGGCTCATGTATTGCTCTGTGTGACCTCCCTCTAGTTATTCTCTAGGAAGAGTGTAAGGAGAACAACTGCTCCAGTCGACATGCTGGGGATGTTCATATGAGTAAAGGGACTACTATCCTATTATCATCACACTGTTAATAGTGACAACAGCCTTCACCACACACCCACACATAACATTTGCGTGGGAAGGTACAGCCTGCAAAATATGGAAACAATTTGTAGTCTTTGAATTGCTGACTATATTTAACTTTACCAAGCCATTTCCATGTTCTGAATGAGTCACCATAATGGAGCTATGCAGCACATACAGATAGATGCATGGATGTATACCATGTAGTTTTTACATACTGAGTGTTAATAAAGGCTAGACAAAATAAATCCAGGGTTACACTGTATGTCAAAAGAAATCTAACAAAATTATTAACCATACATTTGGGAAAGGAAACCAGATCAAACCCCAACATCACAGCAAAGGCTAACTCTGAAGACAAGTGTAGAGCAAACGGTGCAATCTTCTTACCAACACCCATGGCACTATGTACAATGAAAAATGGTCAACCTGAGTAAGCTCCCTGGGAGTTACGATGCCCTGCTAAATGATTGCTAAGGCCTGAATACAGGATAGAACTGATGCGTGTGCTTAACTTCAAGTATGTATTTCCATTCATTTCAATGGGACTTAAGAAAATGCTTTGCTGAATCAGAGTGCAATTGGTGTATATAAGGCCTTGACAACCACATCACCATATTTGCTATGTGACTTTTATGGGTAATCTACCATATTTGCTATGTGACTTTTATGGGTAATCTATAGCTTCCTCATTCACCAGTTTCCTCATTAACATATAGAATAATACCTAGATCTTATCTACTGCTTTTCATCCATGGATCTCAAAGTGCTTTATAGGCAGATCAGTTTTGTTATCCCTACTGGTATTTAAAAAAAAAATCACAGTGCTTCCATCATTTATCTCATACTGACACATGCTTAGCAATATGAAGAAACCAAGATTTTAAGCACTTTCTTTGACAAATTAAACACATGCCTCCAGTTAATGGTGAGAAAAGAGAAGGTTTATCAAGAAATTTGATGGGAACTGACTATGGAGATCAATATTTGGTATGGAGCACAGCCACTTTTAACATTTTACTGTTTAATGCATGTTCATTTCCGATAGCAAAATTAAGGACCCAGCCTGAACTGATCTGCACAATGAGACTCAGTTCATTTACTCCTTGATCCCGCAAAAACTTAGCATGTGCCTAACATTACACTATAGTGAGTGCAGTTGAAGTCAATAAACCTACTCACATTGGGCAGTGTTAAACACATGTGTTATTAATTTCTCACAGAGGTCCTCTTTTTCATTTCCTGTCCCATGGGAACCAGACCTCTTTCCACTGGTGTTTCTTCTCCATTTAATCACTTCTTGTACTTTGAAGCATAGTCCCCAGCTTTACAGTACTACGTGGCCTCTTGGATGAAATTGCAGGTGCTGTTAGGGTCACATATCTATGCTGCGCTGAAGAGGTTTCCTCAGATATTTGATTGGGGGGGCCACCATTACATGCTTGGAAACTGAAAAATCCAGAACAGATTTTTCCTGTATTTCTGATAGAGCTGTAACACGTCTCTCTACTGCAGACTTGATGGTATGTGGCTTATCCCCCTCTCCCTTGATTTACAATCATCTCTTCTCTCTTTCACCGTTCTTCTTCAGGTTCTTTTTGAAGACCTATAGGTGATTGGGCTCAAAGCCAGCCTTTCAATCCCAAATAAGCTTCAGTTGAATAAAGCCAGAACCAAAACACCTCTCAGATCCTCAGATCCTCCTCTCAATTCTCATCCACATTTAATTCTATGCTACCTTCTACAGGAGCAAATAGAAACCCTGTGATAACACTTGTTAACTCACCAGCCACAGAACTATTTCATTCTTCCCTACTTACAAAATGGGAAATTTACCTACAAAATAAGTTTTGCCTAAGGCCCAGGACAGGCTAGAGTCACAGAATTTAAGACCAGAAGGGACAGTTATACCTCCTGCATATCACAGGTCATTAAATTTTAGCCAACTACCCCTATAAACCCAAAAACTTGATTGCTTACAGCATATCTTCTTGATTTGAAGACAACAGAAGATGGAGAATTTACCACTTCTCTTTGTAGTTTCACAAATGTTTAGTGACTATCACTTATGCCTAATTTCCAATTTGAATTTGTCTGGCTTCAGCTTCCAATCATTGGTTCTTGCCATACCTATCTCCACTAGATTAAACAGCCTGGCATTTTCTCCCTGTGGAGGTGTTTGTACACTAACGGTACAGCTACATAGTGGTGTTACTTTGGAATAACTGACATTATTTCAAAATAACAAAACGTGTGTCTACACAGCAAGCCGTTATTTCGAAATAATGACGAGCTGGAGGATTTCTTACTCTGACTCCTATAACTCTCATTTCATGTGGAGAAAGGGAAGTTGAAGGAAGAATGTTCTGCCATCGACTTCCTGCTGTGTGGACAGTGCCAAAAGTCAAATTAAGCAATTTAAAATCTTAATACCAAAATTATATACAGTGTGCTGGTATTGATTTCACCAGTACCACAAACAGTTGTAGACCAGTTGCTGGCTTGAGATCTGATGGTTTGTGACCCATCAGGGCTAGGAACTGGTGTGATACACACTGAAAAATGGGAAGTCCCAGGCTTTCCAATAGATGCAGTATTTGTTCAGGCCCTGACAGATGCAGATACCTGATCTTACAAATCACAACCTTACCATGGCATTGAACATTATAGATTGTGAAGAACAGAAATACTATGATAACATGGTCCATAGAGATATTCTAAAATAGCTTATCTATCTTTAAGAGAGATCTCAAATATTAGTGATTATTTCTTTCTACCATCAATACCAGAGAGCCCTAAGAAACTTACAGAGGAAGAAGTGTATTTAAAATATATCTAGCAACAGTTTAAAATGCTCAACAATAATTTAATAACTAGAACAGTTACTGGGCATTAGCTGGTCTCAAGCCATGGCAGTGGTTGGACTATGCTCTCTGACTGCACGCTTCTCCCCGACTGGTCCAAGGAGGTCGGGAGAGGGTGCACATCCCAGACGCTGACTTCACCCCAGAGCCAGCCCAGGAGCAGGGAAGCCATGCAGGTCTCCGAAGGTGGAAGGGGTCACGCAGGCCACCTGCCAGCACTCCCTGGGACCAGCCCAAGGGGCCACACAGCAGACAGCAGCTGCTCCTGGGGCAAGGCTGGGTGTTGGGTGCTGCCAGCCAGCAGCTTCTGCCTGGGGTGCTTGCTGCCCCCCGTGGTCATTACACAGTATAACTGTGCCTGCTTCCAGACCTCTCCTTGCTATTTTATGAGAAACAATCAGTCAAATTCCAGGCACATCCCATTGTCCTGGCACAACCAAACCCTGATCTTGCTTTAAGTTATAATAAGAGGAAGCTGCCTACCAAATTTGGTGGTCCTAGGATGAGTTTTTGAACAGACTAATGGATGGACGGACAGATGCACATTTCTTCAAATATATAGGTAGATTTTTCTGCAGAATATATTGTCTGTAAAGCATGCATGATGCTCTAGTTTGGTAGAAAGGTTTAAATGGGACTGGTTTGGGGTGGTGATACATGACTAATGTTCATTCGAAACTCATGCTAATAAAATATGTCTTCACCACTGCTCTATGCAGAATTTCCATTACAATGAGAATTTCTCACTCGATTTCTTAGTCTTTAACTACTGCAAGGTAACTAAACCAGAATCTGGGTGGACCATGAAAAACTCAACCCATCACGTCCAGATTGTCTCTTTAATCATATATCAGTCCTATTGTGAATTGTGGCAGAAGAGTAAAGAAATCATTGCACTGCTATGATATTATGTTCGGCATTTCATACATATATATTATCCTGCAAGAGTCACACCTTCATTTGAGATATGTATAATAAAACTTTAAAATATTCACTGTGAATGAGTCAAAATATATCCATGTCTTATAAAGTTTTTCTTCAGAAGGAAAGGTAATGTGACGAGTCCCTAACTGCAACACAAAGCTGCGAAGAAGGCAAGGAAAGAAGCTGTAGAACCCTCAAGATTTCTCCTAGGCATTTTTTCAGGATTTGTCCTGTTTTGAAAACATGCTTGACAAAACATACATCTTTTGCTCACTCTAACGCCCTGCCGGAATCCAACCCAATCCATAAAAGGTCAAATCCTAAATCTACAACAGGTGAGTCTTTCAGATCCGGAGTCTGCTGATTCGAGTAGTCTTTACTCACCTAAGTATCCCCACTGATGTAATCTCCCTAAAACATAAAGTCTGCTTGTGACAGTCAAGATTTCCAGTTTTATACTTTTAATTTTGGTGTCTCTAGTAAAGAAATGGACATGTCACTTTTCTTTGAGATAACATAAAAATCTGGTGAGAATTTCCTCTGCCAGGGTTTTAGCATCTGAAAATGTAGATGTCCTCAGTTAAGATAATAATGAAACTACATAAGAGTGAGTATAACGTAAGAGGGAGATTTTAGTTTGTATTTATATTGACTTCATCATCTCATTGATTCTTTGTACTTCCACCACTGGTTGGTTTTACCCATCTGTTGTCTATATAGTCACACTATCTTTGGGATACGGGAGTATTCATTCCTAACATATAGGTGCTGGCCAAAAGCACTACTGTAATACAAACAATACTAATATCTATTCCAAATCCTGAAAGTTTGAAAGTGGAGGCGTATAGGGTTTACATTCACAGGACAATGTTTACTTCCAGATAACAAGTTTGCCTAAGGAAACAGAATTGTCCATAAACAGACCACAATAGCTAAGTGTAAAGTGATGGATGGATAAAAGATGAGTTATGAGCTAAATAAAGTTTTCATAAATCCAATGTGTCATTCAAGATATGTGGTGGACATGTCTCTAGTCTTCCCTATGAGTACAATTTAGACCTCCGACTATCCAGTTAATATCACACTGGTTCATCAGAAATCAACAATATTTTTAGAAAGAACATCAAGATGAAACATGACAACAAGGAAACCTCGAGCTGTTGTAGCCTTCTATCATAAACTGCTCCACCTGCCTGTATAATGGTTAGTCCCCATTGCACTGTGAAAACTAGTGTTTCCTATTTTAAAATAGTTACCTAAATGGAGGCTTGACCCACACACTTCAGCATGTAGTAATTTAATCTGAACCAACAAAGTTTAGTTGACATAATCATGAAGTGAAAAGTTTTAATTAATGCTAAGAGATCAAATTTCAGCCTATTCAAGAGGGACTGAGCAGTGCCTCTCATTCAGTTGGTGAGTGCGTCAACAGATTTGTTATCATCTCTCTTGAAAGCCCATAAATAAATACATCTAAGGAAAATGGTCTAGAAAACTCAAGCAAAATGAGAAAGAAAGAATATTGTTTGGAGATTCTTAAATCTTGTTTTTCCAATTATCATAATAAATATGAATGTGTAACTTAATTTGTTTTTTAAAATCAACTTGGAAAATAAAAAGTAGATTTGGCTCAGAGAATTGGCAATGGCCAGTTTAAAGAAGTCAGCTATTTAAACATAAAACTTTAAATAAAAATATACTTTAACTACAATTCATTTTGAAATTGAATGACAATTATAGAGGCTGAAAAGAAGCTGAGGTTAGGGGGAAAAGACAAAAGCATATCTAACCTAATAATTTTTTCATTTAAACCTTAAGCAAAAAGATACAACAGCTGTAGGATAACAAGATTAGCAGCTGGGAGGAACACAAAAGGCATAACTTATTACAGCTAGCTTTCCTTTTTTAATCTTAAAGTGGCCAGGTTCTACAAAGTCCATGCCCAGCAACAAAAAAAATTCTTGGTTCTGTGAAGCTAAAAAGAAAAACTTTTTTCCCTTACAAAACTTTCTGACTTTTCAAAATTTCCTTAACATTTAGGAAACTTGACTTTTCTTGCAAAATTCTGAATAAGTAAACCTGACAATTTTGAACAGTTCTCAGTAAGCATTAACTTAAGGTTATCTACACACAAAAGTTGTACTGTTTTAACCACACCAGTATAGTTAAACAGGTACAATCCTGATCCCTACTCCCCCTTAGTGTGGGTGCAGTTATACTGATATAAGATAACACTTTATTACCATAGTTCTGGTCTACATTAGGGAGTTATTTTGAAATAACCCTCCTTATTTCAAAATAAGCAGAATGGCCACCCTACCAAGACTCTTATTTCGAAATAACATGCTGGCTATTTTGAAATCTGTACTCCTGCTTTCCTCAGGGAATAACACTTATTTCAAAATTGTTATTTCAAAATAGTGTTAGTGCGGACAATCCAATGTGGCTAATCATATATATAGTAGCCCAATCTCTGTGACTCTGTAACGCTGAAACGCTGGCTGTTCCCTCTGGGTGGCACTGTTGCCTCCCGCCATGGCGCTCGGCTGACTTCTGTGCCACTCAGCCGGGCCGCCGCACGGGAGCAAGCAGCCGTTTGGGGTCCACGCTCCCCATGCAGCACCATGGTGCTGCATGGGGAGCGCGGGGCCAAAACGGCCTCTTGCGCTGCTTGCTCCTGCATGGCGGTCTGGCTGAGCGATGCAGAAGTCAGCCGAGCGCCACGGCGGGAGGCGAAGGGGGGTGGTGACATGCTGTGTGACAGCGGCTCCAGGCCCCACCCCTGGCCGTGAACAGACCCTGGCCAGGGGAAGGGCGGGGGAACAAGGGAGAGGTGGAGGACAACTGGGAGGCTGCAGGATTAGTGCTGGGGTGAAGGAAAACGGTGCAGGGGAGCAGCTGGAGCTCATAGGCAGCCGCTCAGCCGGGCTGCCATGCGGGAGCAAGCGGCACAAACAGCCGTTTGGGCTCCACGCTCCCCATGCAGGAGGAGGAGGAGAAGAGAAAGAGAGAGTGAGAGGCAGGAGGAGGAGGAGAAGAGAAAGAGGCAGTGAGAGGGAGAGGAGAGGAGAGAAGAGAAAGAGAGACGGAGAGAGAGGCAGGAGATGGAGGAGAGCTGAAAGAGAGAGAGGGGGAGGCAGTAGGAGAAGGGGGGAGAGAGAGAGACGGAGCGAGAGACCAGAGGCTCAGGAGAGAAGACCGAGATAGAAAGGGAACAGGACATGGAGGAGAGACCTGAAAATCCCATTTTATGATGGGCTAATTGGCTAGTTCAAAATAATTGGCTTCCAGAGGCTTCTCACAGCTACAGTTGTGGCTGCTCTGGCCACATCTGCCATGTCCACTGCTCCCCTTCTCCTGTGGAACTTAAAACTCCAGGCTTCAGGAGAAGGGATTGTGGCACGTGGCCAGCTTGGCAAACTCTGTACCATATAGCAGGATCCGATGGTGTCCCAATGCTCCCTCAGAGCCTCCCACAGCTGCCTGCACTTCTGCAGCACTCTTGGCTGCCACTGGCCAGGGATGCAGGAGAGCTTCAGCCTGGACTGGTATGGAGATTCTGGACCTCATCAAGGTCTGGGGCAAGGAGACCAACCTTCAGGATCTCCACACAAGAAAGTGGAATGATGATATCTATGACTGGATGGCCACCAGGCTGGCTGACAAAGGCCACACTCGGACCCTCAATCAGGTCCAGATGAAGATTAAAGACCTCCAGCAGGCCTACAACAAGGCCAGAGAGCAGAGTGGATGCTCTGGGATGGCACCACACACCTGCCATTTTTACAACCAGCTGGATGCCATCCTGGGAGAAGGGCCGGTCACCTCCTCCCATGTCATCATCAAGTCTGAATAGGACATGCCCAGCGTCAGCCTCCATGAGGGTGGGATTGCAGATGAGGAGGAGGCCAGCCAGGCGACCACACCTGCCAGCAAGGAGCTACTTCTCTCACTGGAGCCAGTTACCCCTCCCAAGATGTCTCCCAGGCCTCAGACAATCCCGAGGAAGGCACTTCAGGTGAGTTCTATAACGTTTCCTATCTACACACGGGGGCAGGTGAAGGGCTGCATACTCCTCCCTTGACCTACTCAGCCTGGGGGTCACACAATTGCCTGTTCACATGGTTGCACATGAAGCACCAGTCCAGCACTCAGCTCCATGACGCTCTCACATAGGTACCCCTCAGTCCTTCTCACAAGGTTCCTAGGGAGGCCTGCCTTACTCTGGCCTCCATGGTGGGACACCTTCCCATGACAAGCCACCGCTAAGGAGTATGGGGTCATGGAACCATACAGCAGTGCTGCACACTGCACAGGGTCATGCCCGCACTCAGTCAGCATCCACTACCGGTCAAGTGTGGAGGAGACAGATGGGAACCTGCCAGGGCCGGATTAAGACCTTTAGAGGCCCTAAGCACTGAAAAGATTATGGTGCCCCCCCATATGTAATTCAAAATAAAAACAATACTATACCGTAAAATCTCATTCTTTTTGGTGCCCCTGCTTTGCTGGTGCCCTAAGCACGTGCTTAGTCTGCCTATTGGGTAATCCAGCCCTGGAACCTGCCAGGAACCTGCTGGGGGGAGGAAGAGGAGAGGAACGCAGTAGCACTCTCTCCATCATGCAGCAGCTGCTGCTCACACATACCTCCCCAGCACCCTCCCCCTGCTCCAGCAGTCAGGGATGGAAGTTCTCTGTCTGGGGGATGCCACCAGTACCAGACACAGCATGTGCAGGACAAAGAAGGAAGCCAAGCTGCCCTGTCCTTCACTCCCACCTACAGGCTCCTCGCCTGGCCAACATCCATGCCTGCTTGTCCCTGGGACATAGGTGTAGCGATGCTCCCTGGGAAATCCATGCCCCTGCAGGAAAGTGCCCACTGTCTATACAACATATGGCCTTCCTCAAAACACATTGCCATCATCTGAACCAAGACCTTCGGTGTTGGCTCAGAGATGAGGGCTGGGTTTCATACACAGTGTCTCCCGGGATGACTGCCCTTGTAACTTTTCTTCACAGCTGGACCAGCTGCAAACTTGAATGTCTACCACCTCCCATGCCATCTACCTGACTCCACAGGATCCGCAGGAGGAAGAGAACCTGGGAGGACCTAATGAGGGAGCAGATGGCCTGCCTCCAATCCCTCATCTGGGGGCTTGAAGAGGAGTGCTGGGAGGAGCGGAAGATTGCCTGAAACCAGCTGGCACACCAGAACAAGGCCATGTGCTCCTCCCTCACCTTGGTGATGGAGCGCATGGCCTTATGCATGGAGTGGGCCACCAGCCACCTTCCCCCCCATGACTTCCCCTCATACTCCCTGGCCAGATGGAAAGTGAGCCTTCGCCAAGAAAATAGGAAGGGGAGTTTCAAAGTTCCCAGGGCTTTTCAGGGGGTGAGGTGGATGTCTATTTACCTGGTGTCAGCAGGAGAGGTGGCTGGCTAGAGTGGTCACCTAGGCACTGAGGTATATCTTACAGAGGCTAAAAGCTTTGGAAACAGGTGGAACATGTCTTCATTTGCACATCACTGCAAAAGCATCACCAATAAGAGGTGTACACACCTCTCATGGAGGTGGCTTTCTTTTGTGGTAAAACTTCTGTGTTTCACGGCACAAAGTCATTAGCAAGTGTAAATGCTCCCATGGTTTTTGCGCAAAACAGGGACTTTTCTGCTTTAACTGGCAATTGTAGACATGCTCTAAGCCAGGCTGCTTTACACTGGTACAACGGCAACTGCATTAGGGGTTATACCAGTACAATTATATCAGTAAAAAAAATCACAGCCCTTACCTGAATTATTATAGCAGTACAAAACCTGTGTGTCGACCAGGTATTACTACAAATTGAGTGACCTCCCTTCAAGTGCCAAACCCAGAATCCCTAACACATAGTGATCTATACCATTCAGCTGTTATGTACCTCACATAGTGCTAGAGACCCAGGTCAAAGATCAGGGCCTCACTGTGCTAGGTGCTGTAAACACTATACATGAAAAGAGGGAGAAAAGAAGAGAAGTCTGCACCCAGAGCCAGATTCTACACTACAGTGGGGCCATACTATAGTGGTATCAGGAAGGTAGCGTGTAGGAATGCCCTAGCTTTAGATCTGCCCTGTTGCAGGAGGGTTCCCTGATTGGAATAGAGCAGATGAGATAGCAATAAGCCAGCACCCTTTCAAGCACCAGGGGACAGTAAAAGGGGTGGCCAATGCACACTTTGCTCCAGTTATTCTGCACTGCTACAGTGCCCCATATAACCTTATGCAGTTTACATCTATTCTGAGGCTACTCTTGGTGGGCCCTAAGTCATCCTTGCTCAGGGTAAAACATGGGTGGTACCAAGGTCCTTTTACTGCCACTCTTGCTGTTCCCAGCTATTTTTCTGAACTCAGAGAATCTGGTTTCAATATATAGTGGCCCAAAGGCCTCTTGAGATGAAAGCACAAGTGGCAACATAGCTGGAGAGTGTTTTCTCCATGCCCATCCATTTACAGCTACATAAAGGAACAGAAGGAGGCAGATGAGCTACTAACCAAACCTAAAATGTTACAAACCCATCCTAAATACTGACACACTTACAAATTCACATACCAGTTCTCAAAATGCTGATACTACAGACACCCCATTCTTTCAGTATTGCTCTGTTCTCTTGTGGCATTCACATATATACACGCTTGCCCCCAATAAATGACAAGTTACAGATAAGTTACTGTCATTGATCACTTGCTCTCATTCTGTGAAGCAAATGTGCTCACTCTCGCAGGAGCAGGGATCATGAAGAGGACTGGCATTGGCTGCAGTTCCCTGGAAAAGTCCTGGCTGCCTAGGGTCTCACAGGCAGCACACACCAGTTGCCTGTCTGATACACCACCGTCCAAGGAGGTACAGCATACCACCAGCCATGCATCCCCACTGATCCTCCCTATGCCTCCAACAGCCTTAGAAACAATAGGAGGGGAAGGAGCTAAGCCCTACCCTGGGATGGGGGCATGTCACGCAGGAGATCGGGGGTTCAATTCCATGACAGGGAGCTGTATGTAACCCTCACACCTTCTGGGTATGGTGTACTGTCCCACCTAGTGGTACTGAGACCACTTACAGAGGGTACGTCTAGACTACATAGCTCCGTCGACGGAGCCATGTAAAATAGTTTACTCGGCATAGTCAAAGAAGTGGGGATTTAAATAATCCCCGCTTCATTAAAATAAAAATGGCTGCCGCGCTGTGCCGACGATCAGCTGATCCGGCACAGCGTGGCAGTCTAGATGTGGCGCGGTCGACAAGGGAAGCCTTCATCAACTGCTCTGGTATGCCTCGTTTCACGAGGGTTTCACATTTCATTTCACGAGGCATATCGGAGCGGGGGATCAGCTGATCGTCGGCACAGCACGGCGGCCATTTTTATTTTAATGAAGCGGGGATTATTTAAATCCCCGCTTCTTTGACTATGCCGAGTAAACTATTTTACATGGCTCCGTCAATGGAGCCATGTAGTCTAGACACACCCAGAGAGATAATGAGTCTGCTCTAAAGCCTTAGCTAACAGCCAGCTGGCTTTTGGCTCATGCAGTAGATGCTCATGTTCTATCTAAGCTCCACAGGTCCCAGGTTAAATTCCACATGTCAGAGAGGGGAAATCTTTTCAATACCCTCACATAGTCTGACTAGATTCTGGCCCATGCAACCTGATGTTTGGTAATAATCAATCGCGTTGCACATCTACACTAGTTTTTATCTGAAAGTCTCAATTTAAGAGTGCTTTATAAATGTGCTTTGCACAGCTTTTCCATGTGGAAGCTTTATACTCATTATAAACTCAGGCAAATCATGGCATAGCAGTTAAGGGCCAGATTTGCAGAACTACTGAGCACGTGCAACTAACTAGGCCATAAATGACCTGTTCAAAGTCACACAATAGGCCAGAGGTAGAGCTAGGAATGAAATCAATTCACGCTGCCATCCAGTTTCTTGTTCTAACCACTAGATATCACTTCCTTTGCAGTGCTTCAGTATTTAAAAGGAACTCTTTACCAGTGGTAGGAAAACAGAAGCTGGATGTTTTTACATCTAATACATTAAAAAAGTTCTTTAAAGTTTCTCCTTTAGTAACAACAGTGAATTAAATGTAAAAACAAAGCAAGGCTGCTTCTTCCTCATGTAAAAATAACACAAAAAGCCCAAATCTCTTTTGAAGTGAGTAGCCCATGAGTCAGAGTTCTAGGGAACAAAGAGCCTAAGTTTCCATCCAAGGAAACTGAAGGAAATTTCTGTTTCCTACAGTAACACATCAAACGTTTCACAGGATCTCTCTGGCCAGGCATGAATCCTTTGACTTCAACAATGGTTTTGAAATACTCACACAGATGTGAATAACAATGAAAGAGCATCGTTCCTTCCTGGTGGGGAGAAAGAAAGGACTTTATCAGCAAGGGCCCTAAAGAGCACTGCAACAATATACTTGAGTATTTCTTTTGTTACACACAGCACAGTACAATGGACAATGACATCTCAATGAAGCACACCGGCAATGATTATGCCTCTTTTGAAAAGAGAGGCACATGTGTATGACAGAGATATATCAAACCATTTAGAAAAATAACCTCTTCCCTCTGCTTAGGGCAGGTATTTTGCTATCTGTATACCACCTACCTTTACCTGTGAACTCTGGACTACACTGTCTTTCTGAGGCTAGGAGGCATTCAACTTACAGAGCATTGCTTACATGGTTTATAAAATATACGGGGGGGGGTGGAGGAGAAGAGCAGAGAGGCTTCTAGGGTATTACCTATTCCTGTACCTTACTCTTCACACCAGGAGCACGTCTATACTGCAGCATTATTTTGAAATAACAAAGTGTGCATAGCAAGCTGTTATTTCAAAATAATTTTGAGATGGCAGACTTCTTAGTCTGACTCCTGTAACCCTGATTTCACAAAGAGGAAGGGAAGAGGAAGGAAGAGTGTTCTTCCTTCTACCTCCTGCTGGGTAGAGAGCGCTTAAAGCTGATTTAAGCTATTTTGACTTCAGCTACGCAACTGACGTAGCTGAAGTTGCATAGCTTAATTCAACTTTTGCCCTGAAGTGTAGATGAACCCCAAGAGATCAATGCCAGCACTCCAGATAAAGAAAAGGAATTCACAGATAAATGAACCAGTAAAACAGCAATTCTTCAAACCACAATCCAGGGAGCTTTTCCTCAGAGCCAATCAGGCCATTGGGCATGTTGGTGGGAAAAGCGGCTGCCTAAGAAAGGAGTTCTTTCTATTCCAAATGCTGAGAAGAACGAATATTTGGAGAACTTCTCAAGTGATTAATGATTTTTCAATAGGTCTGTTTAAATAAAATAGAAAACAAACCATTTTTCATTCTTTATATCACTATTTTGCAGAAAGAAAAAAGCAGCTTTGACAAGTGGTAGGGGGAAAAAAACAAAAAAAAAACCTAATTTTTGCCTCTGATACCTTAAGAAAAATAAAAATGGAACAATATCTCTTAGCAGACCATATCATTGTGGTGTTCTCTCAGGTTAAAATTCAATATATTATTTTAAATTGACAAGTGTAGTTCCAAACAATTTACAGTGACTCAGTGGAACACTCATATGACAGAAATATAAGACTATAAAATGTGCAGGCTGTATTCCAGATATATTACCCTGGTCCACAAAGGCAATGATTGAGATCATCCAAATTACTCACATGCTTTAAAATAAGCATGTGCTTAAGTGCTTTGATGGATTGGGGCCATAAATGTGTAGTTCCTGCATTGAGGAGTTTATCCCACTGTACTGTGATATTCAGAAAATACAAGCAATGGGAAATACAAGAGAAATCATACTAGCATGTGCTTGCACAGAAATAAAAGTGTGAAGGCAAGAAAGAAAGTGTGAGATGTGTGTCACTGGAAGGCTTATGCAGAATTTATTCCACTGCAGAAATCTATAGACTGAACAGCTTGAGGAGTTAGTGTTCAACCAAGGATTACATGAATTAATTTTACTGGATATTACTGTAGTACCAGGACAGAATGTGAACTGAAATAGCCTTTGTTCAAGCTATCCATTGCAAACAAGGCCTATGTGTCCATTATCAAACCCCCCCTTGTTAGACTTTTCTGTCTATTTAGTAGTGGATATATTATTTTGCTAGAGTTACATTTCTCTCTTTCCTATGCCCTATTCTACTGGCTTTTATTTGGGCTTTATTGTTAGCTCAGGATCCAATTTTTTAGTTTTGCTTTCAACTTCTCTGTATAATTTATTATATTCTGTGACATACTGTCCAACATAACATGTTAATTGTAGCTGCAATGGAATACATTGAAATGGTAAGTGAAAATTCTCTGTAGAAAGCCAGAGCTGAATTCAAAGGCTCATAGACATCAAAGCTAGAAAACACCTACCAGATCACAGATAATCCCCTGGCAAGTGCACAACCTGGTCCCCAACAGACAATGTATCAGATGAGCATTGACTGATAAAAATGTGCAATTTGTGCCAGGACCTAGTGTTCACAAACCCATCTCTTTTCATATGGGAATATTTGCGAAACACACTAGTAGCTTTATATGGCTCATAATCACAGTCAATGTTGTGGTTCTTTCCTTGATAATTCTGTGTGCTTTTTTAAAATTTAGAAATGAGGAGGCATGATCTTGACTTGTTCGTGTCAAAAGTTGGGCTGATCTCATTTAATCGAATATTTGCAAGGTCTGTGGATATGATTTCCTGATCCATGCTTCAAATTTAGTGGAAGCAACAGTTTTTGAGCTTGTTTCCCTAACCTAAACCATGAATTTTGGAGAGTTGGATAATGGCTCCTAAATGTAAACAATTCTCAGGGTTGCTTGCTTTGTCTGCATTTGGAAATTGACCTCCTTTGTACACACCATGACTAACTAATATAAAATACAGGAAATTACTTACGGAGCTAAAGTAAACAGTTGTTGTGCTTTCAAGAAAGGTGCCAACTTGCAGAAATAGCAAGTAATGACGATACAATTCCCTCTTCTCAAAGTATCTGCACTAAGCAAAAGACCTGCTGCTAATTTTCATTCAGCAAGGGAGGATACCATTGATCTTTTGTTACATTGAGAAACTGGTGATGTCGTTTGGCTTTGTACTAGTTACTCTGTTGTCCACCAGTTTATGATAATATTTCTCCCAGCTAAAAATAGCACTTTGTTGAGTGGAATTAAATAATCCTCTGGGCTATTGTTTTGCCCAGAAGAGCTGGCATCTATGGCAAAGTGAGGTATTATATGGAATAAAACACTATTGACATGAAAATGTTTTTGCATTCTTCAGACTGATTCTCTGGTTTCTTTTTAAGTAAATGCCCTTATTTGGAATGGGAAAAGATGTGTTACATTTGATGTTTTAAAAGCAGTTTAAAAAATCATGACAGTCCAAATTTGATTTACCCAAGAATTTTAGATTAAAATGTGCTTTGCAATTGAAATGTAAAAGTTTCAAAGCCATAGAACAAAACTAAGCGTGGACAAGAATGCTTTCCTAGGTTTTATTTCTATTTTCATTTTAAAGCAATTTATTTTAAACTTCTTGCTAGACTAGACCACAACATTTGATCATGCTGGAAGAGGGAGAAGAATGTCTCAACATATAAGTGTTTTGGAGATCAGGACAAGACTCACTCTGTCTCTCCCTGAGCTTCTTTCCCAGATTTCACAAAGAAATCTTTATCTCAAAGAAACAACAAGAAGAATGGCCATATTGGGTCAGACCAATGGCCAAACTAACACAGTACTCTGTCTTCTGACAAGTTCCACAGGCTGACTATGCATGGTGTGAAGTCCTTGCTTATGCCTGTCTTAAACATGCTGCCCATTAATTTCATTGGGTGAGCCCTAGTTCTTACGTGATGAGGTAAATAACACTTCCCTAGTCACTTCTCCATACAAGTCATGGTTATATAGACCTCTCTCTATTTTATCCCACCTTTAATTGTCTCTCTTCTACGCTGAACAGTCGCAGCCTTTTTAATCTCTCCTCATACACCTCATCATTCTTGTTGTCCTGCTCTGTATCTTTTCCAGTTCTAATATATCTTTTTCTAGATGAAACACCAGAACTGCACATAGTATCCAACGTATGGGCATACAATGGATTTATATAGTGTCATTATGGTATTTTCTGTTATCTACCCACTGGAATATAATAATTAGGATTGTCAGTGTGTAGCTGACTACACGATTAACTGATAATCCTGGTTTTATTGGTTAATCCTGTTGACTTTACACATTCCTCCTCCTCCCCCCACTGCCTTGTATCAGAGACAGCAAAGGTCAGGGAGGTGGGAGCCAGTGCCCGTGGGGAGCCGGTTCCCCACAAGCACTGGCTCCGCCTGACCCCCCCCCCACACACACACACCTCTGTGCCGTTGCCCCTGATAGATAGGCAGCAGTACGGAGGATGAGGGGGGGCAGGTAGGAGCCAATACACATGAGGAGCCAGCTTTTATGCCAGCTCTCCGCACGTGCCAGCTCCATGGACCCACTTGCCTTCTCCCTCCTGTGCTGCCTCCTACAGAGGCAGCAGAGGAGGGGGATCAAGGGAGGGGGGGCAGGAGCTGGTGCTGAGGGGAGCCGATTCCCCCCAGCACCAGCTCCACGGTTCCACTTCTCCCCACCACACACTGCTGCCTTTATCAGAAGCAGCATTGAGTGTGGGTGTGGGGGCAGGGCAGGCTGCCATGAAGCAGCCCCCGTCAATGGCAGGCTTGGGCTCATTGTGGACAGAGGCTGCTCCTTAGCAGCAGCCCTTATCTGCAGGGGGTCCAAGCTCCCCGCAGACAGAGGCTGTTCCAGCAACCCACTGCGCAGCCTCTGTTTGCAGCAAGCCTGGGCCTGCTGCGGACAGAGGCTGTTCTGCAGCAGCAACCCCTGTCTGTGGAGGATCCAGGCTTCCCAAGGACAGGGGCTACTGCTGTGGAGCTGCCTCTGTCTGCGGGGAGCTCGGAACACCCCCCCTTTCCCCTGACAGGGGCTGCTGTCACCCTGCACTGCTGCCTCCATAACAGAGGCAGCAGCACAGGATGGCAAGTGGGAGCTGGTCTGCATGGGGAGTTGTTTTTCAAACTGGCTCCCACCTGCCACCCCATGCTGCTGCCTCAGATAGAGAGGCGGCAGTGCAGAGTGGCAGGGGGCTCCTTGGGAGTGGGGCCAGCAGTGCACTGGCTGCCAGCCCCATCTCTGAGGACTATTGAATAGTCATGTAACCACTAAAATTGGATGTGATTACATGACTAGTGTGTAATTGAATATCTAACACCCTTAATACTAATGTAAGTGGCTATAGTGGGACATAGCACATGTCGGTGGCCAAAGAGAAAGGAAGAAGTACATAGAAAGGGGTTACATGTTTGTTTGGTGAGTGTTCCAGCCTCGAGCCCCCTCCTGCCTTTGAATCCTCGGTCCCAGCCTGGAGCTGCCGCCAACATTCTGAACTCCACATTTCTGGCCCCACTCCAGAGTTGGCACCCCCAGCCAGAGTCCTCACTCCCGGCATTCCAACCCTAATTTCATGAGCATTCATGGCCCTCCATATAATTTCCATACCCTGTTTGGCCACCCTTCATCTACACGATAAGGAATGATATTACAGGCATATGCGGCCACCCGAACGAGACTGAAGTGTCCTTGTGAAGAAATAAAGCTGCCCTAATAGGTCAACTGTGATTCCTTCCTTCCTTGACTACGCTGAAATCCCTGTCTGGCTCAGGGAGGTCTACATTGTCACCTGCTAGACACCGAGCCAGGGGCACGCATCATTGGTGCATTTGAAATATGGCCATAAGAGCTATACACTATTGTGACAGGTCGGATCGTGGAGGTCCCCTAGGAGCTGTCACCTGGTATGCGGATCATACTACTGAGCCCACTGACCTGCCCACTGGTACACCCCACCTCTCTGTCTTGCTGGGCCAGAACCTCTGGTCTCTTCCAGAAAAGACACAGAGTTGGGGTAACTGCCCCCCAATAGAGCAACACAGATGCTGAGTTCAGCTCTGGGAGAGCTTAGTTACAGGGACTTGTCAGTACCCAGGAGCACAACCCCAAAAAGGATCAAAATCCCAAATAAATCCATCTTACTCTGTATAAGTTTTACACAGAGAAAGCTCATAAGATTAATTCTCTGTATCAACGAGAGATACACACAATGGTTGCTCCCCCACCCCAGCTAGCAATTATTTACACTGGTTTGATAATTTAAAAAAATAGGATTTAAGTCATTGCATGATTGCTAGTGAAAACAGGCAGATCAAAGTAAGTTACCAACCCAAAATAAACAAAACACATCAATTAAGCCTAATACGCTAAGAGAAATTATTACAGAACATATTCCTCCTCCTAGTTCTTATCTCAGATACAATTCTTCCCAGGCCAAAGAGGATCTTCTTTTCTGGCCTGGGTCTAACACGGGGCAGACAAGATTCGGCCCATGGGCTAGATCCGGCCCACCAAACCTTTGGATCTAGCCCAGCCAGATCCAATCCCAGAGTACTGGCTGCAACCCCAGAGCACTGGCTGTTCCTCCATGTGTCTCTCTTTGCTGTGTGCCTGTGGGAGGGACCTCACGCGTTGCCCTCTCCCCAGCCCAATCACAGTAGCTCCAGGGAGCAGCCACTTTAAGCCTGGGGCTCTGGCAGGCAGGATAGGAACACTTTGTTTACCAGCACCAGGTAGCAGGGTCACATATCTTTGTAGGACCAACCACAGTTTGGGCTTAAAAGGGAGAACAAACCCATTTACAGATCATGGTCTTGAGCACTGGGCCGTTAAGCTCCTTAAGTGTCACTAATGGCTCTCAGTACAAATTCTACATTAATAAATAGGTTTACATTTCATATTTCTGTCTTCATATACAAGAATGATACATGCACACAAATAGAATATATACATTCAGGGTATTACAGGCTTTTAAGCAATAAGTTACTAGATGTGTTTTATATATAGCATATTCAAGTTATGAATATTTACATTCAAAAATATATTTCATAAAGAATTGAGGGCATTGGGTTACAACTATCATATTACTTATCTGACCAATCACAACTAAGAAACTACTTGAATTTTAAACACTGAATAGTAGAAAACTTACCCGGCATTCCTCGGGTCTGCTCAGGGGGCAAGAGGCGATGGGGTTCAGGCCTCCCACCAGTACTCCCTGGGCCATGTGTATCCGTAGTTTTAACTTGTGTAAAACATGTTAGGTATGTGAAATAGGTTATGTAAACAAATATTTGTATACAGAAACCTTGATTGTCTGCCTCCCCCCCTTTTTTTTTTGTTTAATCATTTTTATTAGTTCTCTTCCTTGTATTTTAGACTGATAAGAAAAACTGCATTTACAAGCTATATTTTCTTTTTCTTTCTTTAATCATTCTGTATTTACTTTCCTTGAAAATTATCTCCCCAGAAATATTTACGATATTCAAACATTTACAGATTTCTGTCCAACAGCAGCTGCCATTGATGTCAAAACAACCCACCCATGGGAACCAACAGTCCACGGGTCATTCAGCTAATTCTCTTCAGTTGTTTTTCCCTCATGTCAAGCTTAAAGAAGGAAGCCCCTTATATCTGACAATCTGGAAATCTGCTATTCATTGAGGTTGTTAAAATCTGAAGAAAAATATGCAAGCCATTTTCCAAATTTTGAGTCTAGTCAATAAGACAATAAAGAAATTTTTAAAAAGAGGAAAGAAACAAACATAAATAGTATCTGACATCCAGCACCATAAAAGTAAAATACTTTAAAACTTGGCATCATACAGAAGTTAGCTAATTATAGTGGCGCCATTCATGACAATATAATTAACTGTGTGTCTGCATTTCCATTAAAAAACTCCCATTTTTAGGGGTTTATGACACCGCCTTGAAAATTTGCTCTAGCCAGAGACTTGGCATACCAACAAGTCTCATCCTTAAAGCAACTTTTTTCCCTCCAAAACTGGAGGGAAAAAAACTTGGAGCCTTTTAAAAGGATTATAATAAAGTAATGAAACACAAATACAAACTTCTTGTGCTTTTTATTAACAAGGATTTTCAAGTTTTAGAAACCAAATTTTGTATTTCATGACACTGCACAATGATGAATTTGCCTCCTTCCATTCATTACTGGAAATGCTACCATACAATACACAATAACTTCAGGATTTCTCCAAAAATTACACTGTCCTGACAAGAAGCTGCTGCTTGTGTAGCTTTTGTACTTAAAACAACCTGACCTCACTGTGATCAAATACACCCCTATATTCACACCCTATACATTGCTGTAACAATCTTCATACAAAATCTGTCTTGTAAGGTAGAAAACCACTAACTTACTATCAGTAATATGATGATGAAATGTGTTTAGCATCATTATATGTAAAGTTATGAACATAAGCAGAAATGATAACTGAAAAGTGATTACCAGTCCAGGTGACATCAAAATTGACTGTCAATCATCAATCAAGTGGCCATTATTTGGTAATGAAGGGGGGCAGGAACAGATCCATCTGCATTTTAACAAGCAACAACATGGAACATCTTTCATATAGGCCTGGTCTACACTAGGAACTTAGTTTGAAATTAGCCCCCCAAGGTCAATTTTCTAAGCAATGCATCCACACTACCAACCCCGTGATTCTGGGATAAGGAGCTGCAGAATTGGAACTCTGTAATCCTGCTTTTCACTAGGAGTAACGCTATTCCCAAACTTGTAAGTCAGAAATAATGTTAGGCTACTTCTACACTGCAGGCTTCTTGCGCAAGAACTGTTTTGCGCAAGAGTTCTTGCGTAAAAGGTCTTGTGCAAGAGCGCGTCCACACTGCCATGTGCTTTTGCGCAAGAGATGTGCTTTTGTGCAAGAGCGTCCATGGCAGTGTGGACGCTCTCTTGCGCAAGAAAGCTCTGATGGCCATTTTAGCCATAGGGGTTTCTTGCACAAGAAATCTCTGTTGCCCTCCACACTGCCTTCTTGCGCAAGAGCTCTTACGCAAGAGGGCTTATTCCTCATGGGGAGAGGAATAACTTGAGCAAGAAGCCCTCTGTTTCAATGCTGTACTGTACATTTACTTGCGCAAGAACACGCGTGCAGTGTAGACGTAGCCTTAGTGCAGATGCTCCAGTGTCACTAATTCGAATTAATGGATCTCCCAGAGGCCTCCTGCAACTCCCCAGAGTGCCTCCTGGGGTCTGAGTCCAAGGCAGGGTCCGTAAATGTGGACGTGCTACCTCAGACAACATTTGATTCTTCCCCATAGTGAGGACACGGAACTTCGAATTTGTAAAATCGGGTGCCCAGAAGTCGAACTTAGTAAATTTGAAATAATCACCTAGTGTAGACATAGCCCATGAGACTCCACAGCTGTTCTCACAGCTGGGGGGCACGTTATCTGGAGGTAACCCTCAAGAAAATGCGTTGCATAAGGTGACTAAACTACAAAAACAAGGGGCAAAAATACCCCAGGAGGTATTTTTCCCCCTCTCCTTCTCTGTCTTTCACCTAAGTATACAAAGAAACCTGTCATTTGAATTTGGGAAGCATCCTGACATAAAAATTTGGTTAGCAATGTTTTTGGGAACATGTGATAAGGATTTCATCTTGTACCAAGTCTAGCTTGTTAAGCCTTGGTTAGTAGAAAGCATTTTATCTTTAGTTCTCCTGCAGCCATTTCTGACTTTAATGCCTTATGCTTGTACTGACCTAAACTCTCCGTCTTTGTACTTAAATAAATTTTTAGAATTTTTAAAATCAAAACTAAACCAGTGCCGAATTTAAATTGAGCTCCAGTTAAAGTTGCAAACTGTTGAATATTACACCTTTACCCTGGCAATGGGACCTCTAAATCTCAACAGGACTGGGCTAGACAGTCCAGAACACACAATTTGGGGGGAAATCTGGGACTGGGAGCGTGTTGCAAACATCCTGCAAGTAGTAACCAAGGTTAGTGCATTGCTGACAGCGTGCTGGGCTCCAAGTGCTAGTCCAGGACTGCAGCTATACACAGACACTCAGGGTGCTCCCTGCATGTTGTTTGGCTGTTTGTGAGAGGTGCAGGATGAAAGGTACATCCACAAGGCATCGAGAGGCAACCAAGGTCACAGCGTAGGTGGTGACAACCCCTCACAGGTCTGGATTGTACCCCGGCATGGAATAATCACCTCTGTCCTAATGGGCTCTTTCTTTCACTGACATGTCTCTTGTATGAAAAGCACACAGCTGCCAAAGAGCTGATCTTATTGGAATGAAAACTGAGCTCCTTCCCATGTCTACCAAACTTGGAAAGTATTCCTTATAGAAAACAGAGCAATGTGCAGAGCTGCTTGTGCCAGCTGAGAGTGGGTAAGCAAAACTAACATCTGAACATGCACTTGGAGCTAGTTTATAGCACAGGCTAAAGCTCAGGTGGTCCAGAGGTTAAAGCACTAGTCTGGGACTTGAGCGCTCAACGTTCAATTCCTTACTCTATTATAATGTCCTGTGTGACTTTGGAAACGTTCCTTGGTCTGTCTGTCACCTGTAGTTCTCCACCTGTAAAATAGGGATAACAGCACTTCCCTTCCTCACAGGGGTGCTACGGGGATATTGTTAGACACTCAGGCTATGTCTAGCCTCTGGTATCCCGGAAAAACTCTACCACGTCCAAAGAACACGCCCGCTTTTCCAAAAACTATTTCGGAAAAGCAGGCACGTTTTTTCGACATCCCGGTAAACCTAATTTTACAAGGAAGAAGGGATGTTCCGAAAAAGGGTTTTTTCCCAACATTTGGGCCAAATGTCAGAAAAGCCTCTTCCAAAAAAAGAATCGGAAAAAGATATGCATATTGTGGTTCACAATTTGCATATCTTTTTCCGGAACCCTCCCCCCCCTCCTCCCGGCAGTGTAGACATAGCCTCAGCTGCTACACTAACAGACAGGGAGACTGCGTCAGTACCAAGACAGATTCTGATTCAAAGCTAGGTATGCAGAGCTCTCTTCCTACCCCATGGAGGCAATGCTACAGATCATGCCTCTGCTGCAGAGGTTTGATTTTAAAATACAGATTGGTGAGCAAGGTGAAAAACATTAAAACATTTCAAACATCTGCTCTTTTGCATCACTGTGGTATGGTCCCCACTTGTTTTTCTTGCACTTGTTTTAATATTAATCTTTGGATTGGGTTGTATTTTTATACATTCCTATACTGACAGAACCTTTTAAGCCAGACATTAGTCTCTTGTGCACAGCCAAGTTAAAAGACTTGCATGGAAAACCTGCTGATGGCTTGAGGAAAAAACGATTCCTTTTGCCATCCTCCCTTTGAGATGAATCTGCGCAACCCATCTACAGCTGTTCCTCAGGCCTGTCGCTGTGACTGCTGCCTTCTAACTCATCCTATGCAGAAGGTTTGGGTTGGCTTATCTTTGAACAGCTCCCAAACTGCCACTCCCTCAAACTTCCTGTCTACAGTGCAATGGAGAAAGCTTTGTCATACATGATTTTGTAGCATGCAAGGATACTGGAGCTGATCTAGCAGGTAGAGCAAAAATCTCCACCTGCATCCTCTCAGCCCATACACAGTGATACATGGTGTTGGTAAATACCCTTTTTCCAGCTACTAATTGTCCTCCCAGTCTCAAAAGTGGCTGCATTTTTCTGGTTCTACACAAAAGGAAAATATGATTATTGGTAGGCTTCAAGAATTTTCCATTGTTGGACTAGGATATTTTCTGTAGACAAAGTGCATAAAATATAGGATAGGATTCTGTCCCTTAGGACATTGCAGTTACTTCTAAAACATTAGCAGATTGTTTCTTTGACAAAGTGGGTTGTCATCACTTTCCCCCCCTCCTCTCCACTTCCATTACTTGAACAATGGCAGTCTCCACACACTTTGCCTACATAATCACACTACCCAGCTATGGATTTTCTTCACCACCATATACCCTTTGAATACTTTCCAGATGAAAAGCTATACTGGTCCTCTCCAGGCAGCTAAACAACGTTTTGAGAATTCCAGACTGACATTCTGTACTAGCCACAATGGTGGTATTTGCTGCTCCATATCTTTGCACCCAACAGATATAAGATAAAAAGGATGGGGCCCTTTAAAAAGGAGGGTAAGACCATGTCCTATGTAGTACTGGACCATATGCACCATGAGGAAGAGTCTGGAAGTAACCTCACAACCTCGAGAAGAAAGATTAGGGAGTAAGTAACAGAAGAATCCCCACTTGATAACTTACTGCGTATAGCAGCCATATAGTATAGCATGAGGAGGGAGTGTTCTTAGCAGCTACCCACGCTTAAACATTTGGAAAATGTAGTTATTGTGGCTACAGCCCAGGTTTTTGGCAACAACGTTCACGATGAAGTTGTCAGAATTCATAAACATACCAGTGCGGTCAACAGCTCCAAGTATATTAGGGACTCCTGCCAAGGGACAGAAGTTTTTCTTCACTTGCTGGTAAAGTTATGGAAGGAATATAAATTGTGTTTGTCTGCCCATGAATCATCATGATTTCTAACAATGCCAAGAGGCAACATCATAGGGTTTTCTCACTGTGCCAGCAAGATCACATACCTAACTTAGCCAGCATCTAAGGAAGTTAATATACCGGGTACATTCTGAAACACTATCCTTGTGCTTTGATACAGCGCAGCTTCCTAGCTAGTATATCACAGAGAACTAAGATGCCCTGCTTATCTAAAAGAAGTTAGGAGATATACTGTGCCGTACTGGTCATCTAACAAGTCAGTGTCGTTGGCCCGAGAGCCTACAAAGTACAGGCCCAACCTTGTAAGTGGTCCATGTCTGAAACACCTATTTGTTGTCAGAGAAATTTCCTTCAAGCAGTTGAACATGGACTGGACCCATTATTGCCTTGCTACAATAAAACAAACAACAGAAGCTGAACTAGAAGAGATATCTGGCAAATACATAGGGCTCAAAGTGTTCAAGGAAGGTATATATCAGAACAAATGTGAACACAAACCATCACCATGTAAATGCTCTCCTTTGAATTAATACTAAAATATTAATTAATGCTGAAGATTAATCATAATCAGTATACATCTGGAGTAACACTTTTAACATGAATGGCTGTATTCGGGTTTACACTAGTGTAACTGAGATAAGAATACGATTTAAGGAGCTCACCCTGCCAACTTGCAATAGAGAGTGAAGCTTATAGGGGCCCTGACTCCTATTTAATCTTATCTTGATTTTCAGTGGAGAATCAAGCTTCCTGGAATGGTAATTATACTAGTCAATGATTGTGAATTAACTGGTCTTGTAATGATCTTTTGGATATTTTAGATAATAGAATTATCATATATATATAGTAGCCCAATGTCTGTGACTCTGTAATGCTGTAGTGTTTGGTGTTGCCTCTGGGGGGCGCATTTGCCTCCCGCCGTGGCGCTCAGCTGACTTCTGCGCCGCTCAGCCGGGCCACCGCATGGGAGCAAGCGACTCAAGCGGCCGTTTGGGGTCCGCGCTCCCCATGCTGCATGGGGAGTGTGGGGCCCAAATGGCCACTTGCGCCACTTGCTCCCGCGTGGCAGCCCAGCTGAGCGGCGCAGAAGTCAGCCGAGCGCCACGGCGGGAGGCCAAGGGGGGCCGGGCGGTGACGTGCGGCTTGACAGCAGCTCTAGGCCCTGCCCCCTGGCCATGAACATCACCGCCCCGCCCCCCCTTCACCTCCTGCCATGGCACTTGGCTCACTTCTGCGCCACTCAGCCAGGCCGCTGCAGGGGAGTCCAAATGGCCGCTTGCTCCGCTTGCTCCCCCATGGCAGCCCGACTGAGCGGCGCAGAAGTCAGCCGAGCGCCACGGCGGGAGGCAAAGGGGGGCAGGGCGGTGACGTGCGGCGTGACAGCAGCTCCAGGCCCCACCCCCTGGCCGTGAACAGACCCTTGCCAGGGAGGGCCGGGGAATGAGGGGGAGAGGGAGGGGAGGACAACTGGGAGGCTGCAGGATCAGTGCTGGGGTGAAGGGAAACGGTGCAGGGGGGGCAGCTGGAGCTCATAGGCAGCTGCTCAGCCGGGCTGCCGTGCGGGAGCAAGCGGTGCAAACAGCCGTTTGGGCTCCACGCTCCCCATGCAGGAGGAGGAGGAGAAGAGAGAATGAGAGGCAGGAGGGGGAGGAGAAGAGAAAGAGAGCTGGAGAGAGAGGCAAGAGATGGAGGAGAGCTGAGAGAGAGAGAGGGGGAGGCAGTAGGAGGAGGGGAGAGAGAAAGAGACGGAGCGAGAGACCGGAGGCTCAGGAGAGAAGTCTGAGATAAAAGGGAATAAGACGTAGAGGAGAGACCTGAAAATCCCGTTTTATGACGGGCTAATTGGCTAGTTATATAGTAAGGCAAAAAAGGAGCAATCAAAAATAAGAGCTGGGGAGAGTGGAGGAAATAGCCGTGATTTGCCTCAATTCTTTTTTTCATTGTGTTTTACCATTAACACCTATTCTTTTTTTAAAGTGTCAAATGGTGTCCATTGTAAAATGGGGTAGACAAATAGGTCCGAGTTCTGCATTGACTTGCTATCTAATTCCAGGCAGTCAAACTATTGATAATCACATAAGAAGCCTTTTTGTTGGAAAATGCTGATTCATCAAAACCATTTGGTTTTGCAGGAAAGAATTTTGGTTTTGACAAATTTCCTGTTATGAATTTTTTTTAGAAAAAAATAAAAATTGTCTAAACAGGTTCAACGCAAACCAAAGATTATTTCAGTTGATTTCAATCGAAATTTTTCCAGATTATGGCTTGTGAAAATTTTCCAGATGGTCTTTTCAGGTTGGGTAATTTTCTTCAAAATATCATTTGTGGGTTGGGAAACTGTTTCCTGCCCCACTCTACTTTTGACCGTGTTGTCTACAGCCCCACCTTATTATACAACCCATCATGGTCAACTGGCATGTTCTTGCAATCCTTCATCAGATGTGAACTTTGGTAGAGGGCCCTGTAATTTTTTCCTATTCACTGTGCACCAAGGCTGAGAGTGGCAGCTTTCAGGAATCAATGCATTTCACTGCCTCAATGTAGATTTGTACGCTAGCTGGTTGAAAATTGTCAACAAAAAGTTTTTTCAGGAAAATGACAAAAAATTTTTTTTTCCAAAGCTGCATTTCAAAACAAAGCATTTTTTACTGATCTTGACCTCACAATGAAATTGTATGCTGGAGTATCAGTTCAAAGAAATGTTTAATTTCAAATCTACATTTTCTGTTTGAAATGGGTGAAGCATTTTGTTTCAATTGAAAATGTCTTAAAATTGTTATGCCTCTTTCGAATCAGAATTTTTCAGAACTTTCTGTGCTGTGAAATTTTCAATTGTGTGATTTTTTGTCCGCATTTGAGATGAAACAAAGGGTCAGTATGCTGAATTTCCCCCATGGGATGGAAATTCTATTTTCCCTTTCATCCCCCTTTCATTTTAACTCTAAAATGAATTGACTATTGGTGGGGACGAACCATTAATTCTGGGGCCGTATAACTGGCCCTTGATACTTTTTTAAATACATTTTTGCATCTATATCTAAATGCCAGGGTTTGCTGAGGATGGGAGTGAAGATTTCAGCTCTCTCAGATATGTTTGAAGTAATTTACATCCCTGCTCAAAAGAGGGAGGGATATACCAGCTACTTCTGCTCCCCAACATCAAAAACCTCAGCTGGGTTGTGGTTCTTATTAAGGCATGGAGAGCTTGTATTTAACAGTTACATTATTTTATTTAAACATGACTTAACTAACACTACAGCGCCAGAGCGTAGTATTGTCTACTGCCTGCACCTGCCCACGCTCCAAAGCCTCACTTTCCAAAACGGAGTGTGACCTAGAATCCTTACAGCCACATTCATCTCCTTAGATAGCAGCAGCACCTGCTCCACGTTAGCTGCTTCCCCATGCCAAACTCCCACACAATACTCCACACAAGCAGCATTGGTGGCTGCGGACCTGTGTAAGGCAGAGGGGTGCAGGAAAGGGGGGAATAGGGCAGAGGTGCTACATGCCCCCTACTTCCCTTAGCTCCAGCCTCCTAACGCTGTGGTTCTCAACTGGTGGTCCATGGTGACTTTTTCGGTGGTCCACAGGAACATTGTCCAAAGTCACACGGCGTGGGCAGGCACCAAAAATCTGTTACTAAGAAATACATTTCAAACCAAAATGTTCATTGTCTGATCTTTTTTATCATGTCTCAAAAAGGAAGTGGTCAATGAACATTTTTTGATTGGCCTGGTGGTCCGTGGACTGAAACGAGTTGAGAACCACTGTCCTAAAGCTTTCCAATATAGAACTGCCCTCTGCCCCATCCAGATATACCCCATGAGTGTTCAGTGCCTAAATCTACTTCTCCCACACCCTCCAGACAGGCAAGGGAGCACAGTAACTGCCTCCCATGTGTCCCTCGACCATAGCACATCTGCTCTGGGCATCCGTAATCTGACATTAAGTGTTTAAATTAGTGTTTTAGATAACCTCAAAGACAAACAGGAAAGGGCAAAGCTAAAGCTACGTTAATGAGGATTTTCCTGGGAGTTGGTGCTGAATGTAGAAATGTACTGCCGGTTCCTCTTATTCCCATAATGGATGTCACGCACTTCAAAAGCTTTAAGCAACATTCTTGTCATACACAGTTTAATTTCTTCCCATTATTTTAATACAATTGCCTGCACTCACATTACCTCCATAGTAGGCCAGTATACTCTCTCTAATACATGCATAGCACTCCTGAAAAACAATTGACAAGCTGCCAAAGCAACATTAAGGCTCTTTGGAAAATAACTTAATTAAGAAGCACACAGTGCTTAACAAGTGTCATTGAGACACCATTCTGTGTGTGTGAACTGACACTATTTCAGTAATTTGGCTGAACTGATGTATCTATCTAGCTTGAAAGAAACCAACTAAATAAAAGTGGAGGAAGAAAAATATTTAAACACCCAACAACCAAATTGTTGGGGTTTTAAAATGTGTTCTAAGAGCATTTCCTATTTTAGGGGAAAAGAAATAAATTGTAGACTTGTATTCACTGTAAAACCACGTTTTCTATGTCAAAATGCCATCTTTTGATCATGGTATGTTCCTTCTGTGCAATTAGATACAGCTACTTCTAAAACTTAAAATGTAATGTTTAATCCTGTTAACCCTGAAGAGCCAATACAACTGTGGGATAGCAAGCCAGATTCAAATCTGGCTTATGTGTCACTGACAGAACCGTGAACCAAGTTCCAGCTGCAGGATCCTTTACCTTGAGACCTACTTTACAAACTGACTATAAAGCCAGCAGATCTCAGTTCCCTACCTCTGCCCTCTAGTGGTGTGCGACAGCCAAAGCAGCTCTGCAGCATACTCAGAATACAGGAAACTTTAAATGTGGTGGAAGAGGGGAGAGACATTCCCAGGGGATAGTTCCTTGCCTACCCTGTACGCATTCTCATATCCGGGAACTGTGCTACCTCCTCTGCAATCTGTTCAATGTGTGGCCCCCCCCCAACACTGCAGAGGAGAGGGCATTTCTCTCCACTGTGTAAAAAGAGGAACTGTTCCGAGCTTGCCCTCAGAACTTTTCAATCCTGCAGTCAGATCGCTTTTATTTGTGATCGTCTGACATCATAAACAAAGTTAGAATTATGTTGGTTTATGCTTGGGTGGGAGACTTCTAAGGAACTGGCTAACAAGGTGTCTCGTGATTGAGCAGACTGAGGTTAACTCTGCATCTCTGGCATTGTGTTAGGGGATATGAAGAATGATCCATTTCATAGAGTCATAGAATACTAGGACTGGAAGGGACCTCGAGAGGTCATCGAGTCCAGTCCCCTGCCCTCATGGCAGGACCAGATACTGTCTAGACCATCCCTGATAGACATTTATCTAACCTACTCTTAAATGTCTCCAGAGATGGAGATTCCACAACCTCCCTGGGCAATTTGTTCCAGTGTTTGACTACCCTGACAGTTAGGAACTTTTTCCTAATGTCCATCCTAAACCTCCCTTGCTGCAGTTTAAGCCCATTGCTTCTTGTTCTATCCTCAGAGGCCAAGATGAACAAGTTTTCTCCTCCTCCTTATGACACCCTTTAGATACCTGGCTATCATGTCCCCCTCAGTCTTCTCTTTTCTAAACTAAACAAACCCAATTCTTTCAGCCTTCCTTCATAGGTCATGGTCTCTAGACCTTTAATCATTCTTGTTGCTCTTCTCTGGACCCTCTCCAATTTCTCCACATCTTTCTTGAAATGCAGTGCCCAGAACTGGACACAATACTCCAACTGAGGCCTAACCAGCACAGAGTAGAGCAGAAGAATGACTTCTCATGTCTTGCTCGCAACACACCTGTTAATGCATCCCAGAATCATGTTTGCTTTTTGCAACAGCATCACACTGCTGACTCATATTCAGCTTGTGGTCCACTATAACCCCTAGATCCCTTTCTGCGCACTCCTTTCTAGACAGTCGCTTCCCATTCTGTATGTGTGAAACTGATTGTTCCTTCCTAAGTGGAGCACTTTACATTTGTCTTTATTAAACTTCATCCTGTTTACCTCAGACCATTTCTCCAATTTGTCCAGATCATTTTGAATTATGACCCTATCTTCCAGATTAGTCGCAACCCTCCCAGCTTGGTATTATCTGCAAACTTAATAAGCGTACTTTCTATGCCAATATCTAAATAGTTGATGAAGATATTGAACAGAGCTGGTCCCAAAACAGACCCCTTCAGAGCCGGTCCCAAAACAGACCCCAATTCTGTGGATGGAAGTCTGTTCACTTCAGAGGGTTTTGGATCGTGTCCATGGTGCTGCTGGAGATGTCATGGTTCAGACAAGAAGAGAGAGTTTGGGGCAGTTTTGGGTTCCTGAGGACGCCAAGGAACATTTCATGAAAATTGAGGTGTTTGGGAATGAGCAACAGGGGATGGATCACTTGATGATTGCCTGTTCCGTTCTTTCCCTCTGGGGCACTTGGCATTGGCCACCTTTGGTCTAACACAGTATGGCCGTCCTTATGTTCATGTGCCACCTCTGTTTTGGTGCATTCCCCCCTTCCTCTTTGCTATCCCGTAGAAGGGATGTGGCCAAGGGAAAAAAGGCACAGACAGGGCATCACTAGGCCTCAGCAATCCTTGCTTGTAGGAATGGCACTCTTGGAGACAGACTGCCAGGTGTAAGTTAATAATATGATCCCACACATAAAAGCGAACAAAATTTGCTGCCTTTTAAGAAAAAATCACTTCTTATTCTTATTTAGTATCTCTGCTAGATTTTCTTATGGACAAGTGCTGTAAAGTGTATTATTCTAAAAATCCTATAGGAGTAATAGAAAATATTCACTTTGGGAACTATTCAATAGAATTCTATAGCAGGGATTTTCTGGTACATGGTACAGAACTTTTCTGAAGGGCTTCGAACACTGTAGCTGAGTCAAGCTAAAGCTCAGTGCCCCATGCCATTGCTATTTATATTTTAGCACTGAGTAACCCTTCCGCCTATGCATAACAGTGTCTCACATTTGGGCCAGCTCACCAAACCCTCTGAAGTAAGTTTCAATTGAAGTCTATGGTAAGATATATTTTCTAGCTATGATACAAGTCAGACATAAGAGGGGAAAAACAAGTGCTAATTATAGCTGGAAAATTTTTCTGTGTCCCACATTAAAAAAAGCTTTGTCCAAGAAACCCCAGTTTTGGACCAAAAGAACTGTATGCCAGCCACAAATCACTCATGATTTTCAGCTTTTATTTTGGCTTTTATGAGCATAGGGAACACTGTTCCATAATAAGCCAAGCCCTGAACCTTATTAGCAATATGATCCAAATTATGCCCCCTAGACTAGAAAGGACTGGTGTTTGTATTTTAACTGCATTCTGATCTTTCAGTGCATAGTCAAAAATTCATACAGCTTGAAAGGGAAAAATAATTATTTTGTCGACAAAACACCAAATAAAGGGTATGTCTAGACTACATGGCTCCGTCGACGGAGCCATGTAGATGTGTTTACTAGACATAGGAAAATGAAGCGGCGATTTAAATAATCGCTGCTTCATTTACATCAAAATGGCCCGCCACGCTGTGCCGATCAGCTGTTTGGCAGCACAGCGGGGCAGTCTGGACGTGCCGCGGTCAACAAGGGAAGCCTTTGTCGACCGCTCTGGTAAACCTCATTTCACGAGGCATACCGGAGCGGTCGACAAAGGTTTCCCTTGTCGACTGTGGCACGTCCAGACTGCCCTGCTGTGCCACCAAACAGCTGATGGGCACAACGCGGCGGCCATTTTGATGTAAATGAAGCGGCGATTATTTAAATCGCCGCTTTTCATTTTCCTATGTCTAGTAAACTCATCTACATGGCTCCGTCGATGGAGCCATTTAGTCTAGACATACCCAAAGTGTGATTTTAAAATAAAGTTTAACATATTATTCTGTTATGAACAAAATCCATTTAAATCATTTCCATTTGGCCTAACAGATTTAAATATGCTGTCAGTCACAATAGAATTTGGCCCACCTTAATTTATGGAAGTATACACTTGGGTTTGGGAGAAGACAAGTAACTTGATATATATTCTAATCTGGGCAAGAAAAATCTCTCCATATGCCCCATATAAGGCATTTGCAGATACAACTGTGCTTGAGTGGAATTCTATTAGTTACACCTATGCAAATGCAAAGTAACTCAACTGAAATCAATGGAGCGCTCCACATTAACTGACATGACTGAAAGCAATATTTGGCCCAGATGTCTATACAGTCAAGCAGCTGCTATCATCCTCATTGAGTCATATCATCAGAGCAAGCAGTACTCTAGAAAGAACCTGATATCTCCTTGGTGGCACATATGCTAGGTATAGGCAGGGGCACCATTTCAGATTTTGGTACGGGGCAGGGGGGGACCAACCTGTGAATGCCGTGATGCGGGGGCGGAGGGATAGCAAGAGCATGGGAGGCAGACTGAAGACAGTGGCTTCAGAAGTGTTACTGAGCATGCTCAGTACAAGCTAAGCACCAAAGGCGGGGGGGAGGAGAACCAATTCCCCTCCCTCCCCCCCACATACACATCGTCTCTATCTCAGGGCTACTAAGGTACTGAAAAAACTCTACTTTTTTTGGGCAAACAACTTAGCAGTTAGCTGACCTGAACATTGTATCTAATTCTTATATAAAAGACAGAAAATTAAATAAACATCAGACCCACTCAGCTCTAACACAAACATATTTTGATATTTTATGGCAAATCACTTAAGGGACACTAGTTAGCCTTAAAATTTTAATGTATAGTCTTACTTTATTACTAACCCTAGAGAGAGAGAGAGAGAGACCATGTCAGGACTCCTGGGCTATGTCTACACTGGCGGGTTCTTGCGCAAGAACCTGCAGAGCATCCACACTGCCTGTCCACACCAGAGCTCTTATGCAAGAGGGCAGTGTGGATGCGCGGCAGGGGTTTCTTGTGCAAGAAAGCCCTATGGTTAAAATGGCCATCTTTCTTGCACAAGAGAGTCTCCACACTGCCATGGATGCTCTTGCGCAAAAGCACATGGCAGTGTGGACGTGTTCTTGTGCAAGAGTGCTTGTGCAAGAACCCGCCAGTGTAGACATAGCCCTGGGGTCGCTCTCAGATTTGGAAGGGGAGTGGGGTCTAGTGGGTTACAGCAAGGGGGCAGATACAGTCCAGCTCTATATAAGAGCATCAGAATGGCCAGACCATAGGTCCTTCTAGCCCAGTATCCTGTCTTCCCACAGTGGCCAATGCCAGGTGCTTCAGAAGGAATAAACAGAATCATCATAATCCATCCTGTCGCCCATTCCCAGCTTCTGGAAAACATCCATGCCCATTCTGGCTAGTAGCTGTTGATGGACCTATCCTCCTTGAACTTATTTTGTTCTTATTGGCACCATATTATAATTTGGGCCTTTCCACCATCTCCTGGCAAAGAGTTCCACAAATTGATTGTTTAAAAAAAATTATTTTGTTTCTTTTACATCTGCTGCCTCTAAATTTAATTGGGTCAGCTTCTTGTGTTATGTTAGTGACAGAATGAATAACATTGCCTTATTCTATTTTTCCATACCATTCATGATTTTCTAGACATCTAACATATCCCCAATGGTCCTTCTAGCCCTGTATCCTGCCTTCTGACAGTGGCCAATGCCAGGTGCTTCAGAAGGAATAAATAAAACAGGCAATCATCATGATCCATTCCCTGTCGTCTATTTTGTTTGTTTTTAAATTTGCTGCCTATAAATTGAATTGGGTCATCTTCTTGTTATGTTAGTGAAGGAATGAATAACATTTCCTTAATCTATTTTTCCACACTATTCATGATTTTCTAGACCTAACATATCCCCCCCCACCCCCATCTTTTAGTCATTTATTTTCCAAGCTAAAAAGTCCCAAACTTGTTAATCTCTCCTCATCTGGAAGCTGTTCCTTACTCCATAATCATTTCTGTTGCCCTTTCTGTACCTTTTCCAAATTCTAATATATCTTTTTTTAGATAGGGTGACCAGATCTTCATACAGTATTTAAGATGTGGGCATACAATGATTTTATAGAGAGGCAATATGGTATTTTGTCTTATATATTGCTTTCCTAAAGATTCCCAATATTCTGTTACCTTTTTATTTTTTGGACTGTCACTGCACATTGAGCAGATGTTTTCAGGGAACTATCCACAAATATTCCAAGATCTCTTTCTTGAGTGGTAGCAGCTATTTTAGACCCTATCTTTTTTTATCTACAGTTAGGATTATATTTTCACTTGTTCATTACTTTGCAGTTATCAACACTGAATTCCATCTGCCTTTGTGAGCTTTTGTGGGCACAACTCACTTCTTCAGATGAATGGAGTTTAAGGGGCTTGGACCCCTTAAACTCCATTCATCTGAAGAAGTGGGTTGTGCCCACAAAAGCTCACGATAACATCGACTTTTTTTGTTAGTCTCTGAGGTACTGCAGGACTATTCGTTATTTTTTAAAAATTTTCAATTATAGACTAACACGGCTACCCCTCTGAAACATCGGCCTTTGTGTTGCCCAATCACCCAGTTTTATGGGATCCCTTTGTAACTCTTTGTAGTCAATTTTGGATTAGTCACTGTTTACCCTTTTTTCAAGAACATTTATGAGAAGTTTAAGAGCAATGATCCAAAGGCAGAACCCTGCAGCACAACATTCATTCCTATATTTTCCCCCCATCTTTTAAGTGGAGTACCTGGCAATGTTTTCATGATGATCTTAAGATCCTTCAATTACCTGAATAACCAGACTTTTGTTATTCTTAATCACCCTGCCCCGCCCTCTGTTCATAATAAACTCCCTGACCCAAAGGCAAAGCTACAAGCAGCCCAAACTGTTGCATTCAAGAACTGCCTCTGGAGTCAGGACATGGGCTTTAAGCAGACCTCAAGCTACTGCCCCCCACAACTTCCCATAAATGGCGCCCCTGCGTATAGGTAACATTGATTTAAATAGCTTTACCAATGGATGACATGCCAAATTGTTTTAACAAAATGACTTGTGTTTGATGTTAGTTATTCATTATTGGCCAGTGAACATGTTTATCGTTCTAGTAAGAGATAGTTTGATCCACACTGGCACTTGAAATACAGCAACCAATGTGACTGGAAATGAACAAACAAGTCCTTGTATGAATCACCAAATGGAAGAGCAAATGCAGGATGCATGTTACAAAGTGTTGCTAAGCAACCAGAACAGACCACACACTTCATTTTACTAGATCAGTTTGAAAAAAAATAATAAATGCCCCTATATTTGTTTGAAATACATGGAAAACTAACGTACACCAGAGAAATCTATTTGTTAGGAGTGTATGTCACAGAAGAAAACACATATCCCTGAACTCAATATTCAATAGTATATTAAGGCAGATCAGCCTTTTAGATACTTTATCTTGAAATATACAGGTAGTAGTATTTCAAGTTCCCTGCAAATATCCTGCAATAGAACTAGGATTTAAAACAATTGTTTATTTTGATCTTTCGTCTAAAACTCTCTGTGTTCTTTACAAGGTGATTGTGTTATCCCCATTTTTCATGTGGGTCAATGGAAGTAGAAAGTGCTTAAGTGACTTGCTCTCATTTGTTGAGAATTGGGAGAACATAAGTTTCCTCTATAACTACTAGACAATGAGGCTTCCTCTCGCCCTCTCTCTCATACCAATCCCCACATGCTAAGCAGTTTGCATGGTGTTTGTGTGTGTTAAAACAAACTATATTCATGAAAAGTGTAAAAATATTTTGTATTTCTATCCCAGAAAAGCTAAATTCTGTGAAAATACTAATTAATTAAGCTTCTCAATAGCCCTTGCAGGTATGTATTCTAGTTATTTTCCAACATGTCAAATTGAGGCGCAGAGATTAAAATGATTTAGGGAAAAACTTCCTAGCTGTCAGAGTGGTCAAGCACTGGAATAAATTGCCTAGGGAGGTTGTGGAATCTCCATCATTGGAGACTGGTAAAAGCAGGTTAGACAAACATCTGCCACGGATAGTCTAGATCAGTGTTTCTGAAAGTGTTCCGCGAACTCAGTTTGAGAAACACATTAACTGGCCGTCCCAGTTTGTTTATTTATTGGCGCCGCAACCATGGAGCCTCGCGACTCCATTTGGCTCCATTTCGCTCTTAACAGCCAATGGGAGCCGTGAGACTCCATGGCCACAGTGCCAGTAAATAAACAAACCGGGGCGGCCAGTTAATGTATTTCTCAAAGTGATTTCGCATAACACTTTCAGAAACACTGGTCTAGATCAGTGTTTCTCAACCAGTGTTCCAAGTACCCTTAGGGTTACTCAAGAGAAATCTGGAGGGGAGGAGGTAGATCAACACAACTGAAATTTGAGAAAACTGAATTTTTGTTTTAAGTTTTACAGCGCTTTATTATTTTTGTACTTTTTACACCCAAAAATTTCATCGCCCACCCGGCTACAATCAAGTTGTTTAAACAAATGTGTTGCAATGGTAGAAAAAAATTGTGTGTCTGAAAACTAGGTACTGGGGGTACTTATAATTTTTTTTTTTTTAAAGGGGTACTTTATTAAAAAAAAAAAAAGGTTGAGAAACACTCGTTTAGATAATACTCAGTCTTGCCATGAGTCCACGGGACTGGACTAGAAAACCTCTCAAGGTTCCTTCCAGGCCTATCATTCTGTAACTTGTTCAAGATCCCACAATGAGTCAGAGGCAGATTTTGGACTAGAACCATGACTCCTGACTCACTCTCAGAGGGACCTTCTTTCCCTTTCTTCAGTTCTGTATTTATATTTTTAGAAGTACAGAAGTTGTGTATAAATATTTTCCATAATATTAAGACTGTCACTCAAGCAGTGAAAGGCCATCAGTGCCGCTCCAGTTTTAGCTACCTCCTCTAGATAATCGCTATATTTCAGTGCATATACAGGCTCTCTGATACCTCTGCAACTCCCAGTTAAGTGAATGGCGGGTAACGCAAGGTTATCCAATGGCAAAATGTAGCCCATATTGTTCTAAGATTTCTGCAATACCTTGGTACAGCAGGGTGAGGTAAGGTCAAAGAGCCAGCTTTTAGCTCCAGATTTTGTCAGTAGATGTCAGAGCCTTAAGCTACAGTAAGCTTCAACCAACAGGCTTTTATACAATATATTGTGCTGCTGGTGAAAAAGATATTTCCTATAATTGCATTGTTTGCTCACAATGGAACTGAGATCTGGACCAAGTTCAGATACCATCTACATTTTTTGTTAGTCTTGAAGGTGCTGCAGGACTATTTGTTGTTTTTCAGCAAGATCTAGGTAATTTTAGTTAGTGTTGTTTTTCAAGCACACCCCATCAGTGAACAGAAATCCCTCTGAATCCATGACCAGACTTCCAGGGCCAGATAACTGACTGCTTTGGTTTCTTTCAAGTTGAATCACAGCAGAGATGCACAGTATCCAGGAGACTGGACAGATTTAAAAGTGGGAAGAAAAGGTTCCAGCACACTGGCTTTAAAAAGGGAGAACAAAGTAAGTGAGGATCAGAGAGAGCAAGGTGATCGTTATGACACTAAGACAATTAATCACTGCCAGATGTTAAGGGTCACACAGTGCTGCATGCTGGGAAGAGCAGCAGGGGTTCTTGGACAAGGAATAGAGGAAAAAAATAACCTGTCATGTCAGCGAACTAGTAAGGGGTTTAGGGTTCCACTCATTTAACTATTAGTATGCTCTTACTAAAATTACAATGCATTTTTTTCCTTTTTGAGAAAGGAGTGACAACTTAATAATCCATGTCTGTCAAAAGCACTAAAAATACCATCTAAATTCAATGTTCTTACTTTTGTAATGAACACCCCAGGGTTCCTGTTTGATTAATAGATCACTTGTTGACTGACAAGGACAAATGTGTGCCTGGTATGAACATAGTGCTACGCATAAATAATTTAAATTGTAGCACTGCCGGAGCTCAGGTTGCACTGGTGTTTCTATTATAAACCCCCATTTCCAGGGGTTCACAAGTTGGCCTTAAAAGAAAAGCCCACCATTTTTGAGGGAGGACTTGGGCAAATAAGGTTTGAAAAATGACATTAGGCCATTTTGGAGTTGGCGACTTTTGCTGCCCTTTTTCTACCGGTGCATGTTTCTTTTTAATTTTGTCACATTATAGCAAGAACAGATGGCACTGCATTTAAAAACACTGTGAACAATTTTGTAAGCACATCCCTCTCTCCATTAGCTTTAATGCTAATAAGAGCTATATCCTGGGCTAGTGGCTTTCAATGTCAAAAAACCTTTTCAAACAAATGAGTTAACACTTTTACAGTGGTCACTGCGGTGGAGATTTTGTGCATTGATTGTGGGGAGGATTTGTTTTTCAGTCTACTTTCACACTTAACGAGCCTGCTTTCACAACAAATGGCATAATTTTCACTCAAAAAATTGGACTAGCACATTTTTCACTGAAATTGACCCACTTTTTGACTTAAGGAAATGTGTACGTGATTGAAAATTCTGAGATTTCTTCCACATTTGTTACTAATACTTTGCACATCTCTGGTGTCCACAATGGCCTACATGAGGGAGAAACTATTAGAACACACTGATATCTGGGGCTATATCTTCAAACATAGGTTTCTCAAATTTATATTTTCATGCTCAGTGCTGGCCGTGGCTCCTCTTGGCTGCAAATGGTGAACCAGAACCAATGGGAGCTGCGAGGCTCTGTGGCCATTAAGTAAACAAACCTGAGTGGCCTGTTAGTAGCTTTCTCTAGCTTTCTCTAACTTCAAAGCTTGTGTCCATCCCCATTATGTGTTGAAATGCATCAGCTTGGTCACACTGTATATTGAGCTACCTGTTTTGCACATGCAAATACTTGTTTGTTGTGCAATGTGCAGCAGTAGTCAAAAAAAGCTAACATAATGCTAGGAACCATTAGCAAAGAGATAGAAGTTAAGACAGAAAATATGCCACTATATCAATCCATATCTTGAATACTGCATGAAGGTGTGATTGCCCCATTTCAAAAAGATGTATTAGAACTGAAAAAGCTAGAGAAAAGGGCAACAAAACAGCTTCCATTTAAGGAGAGATTAAAAAGATAGTGACTTTTCAGCTTGGAAAATAGATGAGTAAGGCAGGATATGATAGATGTATATGAAATGGTGGAGAAAGTCAATAAGGACGTGTTATTTACTCCTTCATATAACACAAGAACTAGAGGTCACCCAATTAAATTATTAGGCCACAGGTTTAAAATAAACAAAAGGAAGCACTCCTTTGCCTAACACACAATTAACCTGTGGAACTCATTGCCTGGGGATGTTGTAAAGGCCAAAACTATAATAGAGTTAAAAAAAGAACTAGATAAGTTCATGGACGTAGTTCCATGGCTATCAGTGAATATGCAAAGGGAAGTTGGCAGTGGTCATCAAAGGATGGATTACTTGATCATTGCCTGCTCATCCGCTCTGAACCATCTTGCATTGGCTTCTATTGCGGAGGTACAATACCAGACTAGATGAACCACTGGTCTGACCCAATATGACCATTCTTATTGTATAAAATGTGGGACATTTTGCAGGTTCAATTTATTCTGTTTAAATGCTTGGTTCTCTATATAAGTCACTGTATGTAAGACATAAATGGCTATAATATTTTCAGCATTTTATCTGAGACATCATAGTTGGACTCTAAACAAACCTATCATAGCAGTGTATTGCCTACAGAAGCATCCAGAGGGGTCCTTCCTTACCCCATCTTTCCCCTACAATTGTTCTTTCAAGCTTGATGTAGCCTTTCCATTTACTGGCTCTTGGGATTTTATAATCTTTAAATACTGATGATTTAAATTCAAATCGGAAAAGGGGCAGCTGCTAAGCACATTCTATTTTTATTAGAAATCTGGAGAGCTGAAGTCATCAGCACCTACAAGAGAAGATGCTCAGAATCTCAAGGGATGAGGCTTCCACATTGTAAGCACATCAACATTACACACTTCTTTGCTGCTTCCACCATTGGTTTATTCTTTTCCTGCAGGTTCGAGTAAATAGTAACAAATCATACATATTAGATTAGTATTTTATATCTAAAGTCTCCTGTCCAGTCTGCACACTATATACCAGAAACTGTAAAAAAGGGCAGTCCCAAAATATGTGCAAGTGTTTGCCAATTACACCATAACGCTTTTTTATTCATTTATTTGCTACATGAGAAAAACCTTAAGTTGTTCTCATAACTCTGTATGAGGTAGGCAAATTCAAACTCCACATTTCAGGATAAATACTGGCTGTTCAAGAAAAAGGATGGACACTGAGGTGCATCTACACTGCAACTGGAGCTCGAAATAAGCTATGCAATTTGAGCTATGCAAATTACGTAGCTTATTTTAAGTTAACTTCGAAATAGCTTATTTCAAAATTTGGCATTGTCTACACAGCACTTATTTTGAAATAAATCACTATTCCGAAACGTCCCTTACTCCTCATGGAATGAAGTTTACAGGGACATCAGAATAGGGAGCCAGTTATATTTCGAAATAATGGGCACCCTCAAAAGACATGGAATAGCTATTATGAGATATCTCCGGTATCCCAAAATAGTGCTGCAATGTAAACGTAGGCTAAGAGGCTATTTAATTAAGCACAGGGCTTGGACTCAGGGGCCCTGAGTCCTAGTTATAGCTCTGCCACTCAGTCTGTGGGACATTGGGCAAGTCACTCATCTTCTGTGCCTCAATTATCTGATCTGTAAAATGGGGATAGTTTTTTTTCAAACTTTCTAAAACATAGTTCTGAAAAATCATGACAAACAATAGAATGATGACAGATTTGCTTGAAGAAAAGAGTTGGAGCCTAGTAGAAACCCAAGGCACAGGTATGCAACCAGCCCTTAACATCAGCACGTAAGTCCCTCCTGAGAAAAGCTACAGTAACCAGCACTCACCAGCCTGCAGGATTAGCCATATGTATCCGACAGCAGACACAGGATTCTTACCATAGCAGGCACGTCTGTGTGTGCTGCCTGTACGGTTAGGTTTAGGTCCTATATCAGTGTTAGGATTATAAATGCTACAGAGTATGTACCATATGAAAAGCCTGCTTATTAATGTACCTAACATTATATATAAATGTCTTCTGTATTACCTCTGATTAGGGAAGAATTTGCCCCATTTTCTTTTTGCCTTACACACATTGTAAAAATGGTCCTGGGACTTGAATTCTAAGCTCTTTGTGCCACAGCTTGGTTTGCTCCTACTTCTTATTGTTGCAATTCACAGATACCAGACTATAAAGAGACTAGATGCTGCTGCTGGCTAATGATTATATTTCCAGGTAGGCCAGGATATTCTATGCCCCAGTGCTCATCTGCAGATGCTTTAAGGTGTGCTGACGTTTTTATGTGCGCAGATGTTGCCTGAAGCACCATGGCACTGACTGAAAAATCACACCTTAGTTAGAGTAGCACAGGACACCTTCCACTGCCAGCCTCAGTTTTGTTTTGTTTTTTGTTTTATGTGGGGTTTTTGTGCTCGGTACAATTAATGACATTACATTCAAAAGCTAACAAAAGTAAAAATAAAATAAATACTGTGATACAGGCCAGACTCTCTTATGGCTCTCACTCCAAGCCAAATTCTTCCTCTCTAGGCATTGCCAGGGTCTAATAGAAGTGAAACGTCAAACTATTTATACTAGTGTATCTAGGTATGAACAGCTAGAGTCAGAGTATAGCTCAGTGCTACTAGACAGACAACATATCCTATACAGCCCAGAGGGATGTCCCAACCCTACCCCAACTGCTTAAATTATAAAAGCCATATAATTTTTTCATGACTTCTGGTGAATGCCCAGCACATTTTGTACCTATATGGCCCAATGGACATCGTAGCCTGGATTTTGAAACTGCATTATGGAGATGTATGCAATTGTATCAATAATTACATAATAATATTCACACGGGATACTTCAGTTTGCTTCTCTAACTGGCTATATCAGTATGTGCATCTGCATATAATTTACCCCACACAGTCATGATTATTTTACTGATATTATTCCATGAGCATAATTATGAAAACTCAGGACCTGTGTATAACAGCATTCTTTACAGGTGAATAGCAAGGGCGTTATCCCCCTCTAATGCCACCATCCTAAATATACACAATACAGGCTTACCATTCTATAACAGCAAATGAAAATTGTTGGCAACAACATGGCAATAAGAACTGATTGCATGATATGACAACTTAGGCTGTTGAGACTTGTCTGATTACTACCAGCTAAAAGCTATCAACACTTACTGCTAAACTAAAGAAAATCTTTAAAGCTGCACACTAAAAAGGTAACAGACAAGGTATGTTGTAATTGTAACACAGTAGCTGGTCAAGGGTAAACCAGGAGTGGGTAATAATTTTTGATGGAGGGACCACCCCAAGGTTTTGATAAGTGGTCAAGGGCTGCACTTTTCTATAGAGCAGGTGCTGGGTCTGGGATGGAGGTTGGATGGAGAAGGGAGCTCGGGGGTAGGAAACAGGGGTGCAGGAGATGGTGTGGGGTACAGAGGGAGTCTGGGTGTAGGAGGGGGTTGTGACCTGGAGGAGGGGATAGGAGGGGATGCAGGGTCTGGGACGGAGTGGTTACTGGGTGGGGGGTGTAGAGGATTTGGATGGTGACCTAAGGCAGAGAGTTGGAAAGCGGGAGCCAGTGGAGTGCCCAAGGAAGGCTCTGCCTGGGAGGCGCTTACCTAAGCAGCTCCGGGCTAGCAGCCCAACAAGGACCCCAGGCTGCTCAAAATGGCTGGAGGCTTCCTCCAAGTGCTGCTCTGCACCATGTGCCTCTGGTTGGGGGGAGGGAGAAACTTTGAGCACTGTCCCTGTCCCCAGCCCAGTCATCACAGCTCCAATTGACCAGTTTCCCACTGACCTAGAGGAAGCTGCCAGCCCTTCTGAGCAGCCTCGGGGTCTCACCGGGGCAGGCAAAAGGCTTGGTTGGCTGGATACAGCCCGGGAGCTATATCTTACCCACCCCGAGGTAAACTGTAGGCAAATCTTAAGAATTTTTTCCCCACCACAGGCATGATCTAATGGCGTCTCAAAGTAACTTACTTATTGTTAATAGCAAAGACATTTGGACATTGCCTTCTGAAATGGATCTTAAATTCTGCAAGAAGTAGGCTGATATTATTTCACTGACACAATCATTTATTGTCTTGCTTGTTTGTAGGCCATTTCCTCCGGACAATATGATTATCATTTCTTTTTGTTAGCAAATGCATTTGCTAGCTGTTTATTTTAAGGACACTTCATTAACCTACAGGGGTCTCGGAGTGAGCAAGGTGGATTACTTGTTTAAATCTTGTTTGCTTTGTAGGTTGTAAATAAGGGAATAAGCATCTAAAACATCAATAGTATTTAGCCTCTGGTTTGAACTGCAAGCATGTTGTTTACAGGATCTGAGTTAACTTTTAAAATAATCCAACTAGAATGGTACGTATCCTAACAACAGAAATGTCATGGAACTAGACATATGTAGATAATTAGCGTACTTTAGAGCATATGAATCTAGTTGGCTACTACCAGAGAAGATCTGAAAATGTATTTCTCAATGCTTCTCATTAAACAAGTATGTTAAACAATTTGGGGCAGAGTGAGTTAGTGAGCTCTGGCCTTTCAGCTCTGGAGACCTGTGGGCAATCTGCCTTGGAATGCAACTGTATGGGTTAGCATTTCAATCCTCAGGAGACTTAACTTTTAAATGCCATGAGCTGAGAGACCAACCAACCACCAGTTGGCAAGGCCGCCACTGCAACGGACAGGGAACACGACATTTACGCCCCCTCATCCAAACAGCCCCTTGCGGAAACGCCTATTTATTCCCCCTTACGGCCACTTCTTCATCCAACTGGGGCAGAACAACTGGCTCTTCTACCTCAACAGCTGACATCTGAAAACGACACACCAGCCAGGGAAGAACTCAGCTCGCTCAAGAATGAAAACCGCACATGCTGTAGATACAACACGGACATGGAGAGATGGGGCCAGTTGTAACAGTCTGTTTCCAAAACATGATTGCGGTCTGACGTAGTTTTTTGGCTGTCCCAGCCTACTTCCTGGTGTTAACTGAGCTCTTCCTTCCCCAGAAGTTACTCCCTCACTTTTTTTTTCTTCGAGACACACGCAATTATTTCATGTTAAAAAGGTACCAGGGCGCAGAGCAGCACAGATACACCCGATGGATTATTAAAGAGCAAGTGCAAGACGATGCCCCATGTGGGTTACCAGAGGTTACAGAGGAGCATTTTAAAAGTGGTTGCAAGGCGGTGGAATGGGAGGGATGGGGAACTGTGCTAAGTCTCCTGGTACTCCTAGAATGGAGGCAAGTGGATAAAACACTCCTTCACATTGAGGACCCACAGGGATTTCAGTCTCTGGGGCCCATTCACTCATTGGCTTTGGTTTGACACAGGTCAGATCAGATGATTGAGTGTGTCCCATGACTTCCACCCTGCCACCAAATAATCCCAATGGCCGTGAGGAACTGTAACAGGCCTTCTCTACAGTGTTCACCTGGGAATGAGGAGGAGGACTCAGCCCCCAGGGACTGGAATTAGTCAATCCTATGCATTTCCTCTGGCCCATACAAGGGTGACCTGGGGGACCGGTTATTTCCCAAGATGATACACCACTATCAAGCGGCCGAGGAATCGCGACCCCTCAAGCAATCTGGGACACTGAGGGCGTGTTTTCACTACAGGCCAGATGGACAGGGCAGTGAGCAATCCAGCGGGAGTCGATTTATTACGTCCGGTCTGGTACTGAACCAGAACAAGAAGAGTAAGGGGAGTCGACGGGAGAGTTTTTTCTGTTGACCCAGTGTGCTGTGGACCTCGTGGTAAGTAGATCTAAGTGATGTCGATTTGAGTTACGCTACTAAGGTAGCTCAAATTGCGGAAAGCGACCTGTACCCGTAGCTCTGCCCTCAGAAACAAGGCTCAACATGCTCATTTTCTGGGTACCAGCTCATCCCTCTGTTCCCTCTGCCAGCACTACCTCAGGATGATGGTCCACAGATGGTGACAGGATGTCCCACCAGAGCTGGGCGCAGAACCCAGGAGTCCTGACCCCCCAGCCCCTTCCATTCTGCTAGACACATCATTCCCCTCCCAGAGCTGGGAATAGAACCCAGGAGTTCTGATTCCCGGAGCCCACCCTGCTCTGCCTCCAGAAGGGGAGTAAATTTGGGTCATACGAAGCCAAAGATTTTCTCCCTTTAGCTCACTCAAGCCTGCTGCTTCTTCCAAGGACGCACCTTGGACAGCCCAAATGTGACGTGTTTTACTGGCAGCGGGATGCATACAACACAGCCCTGGCTCCCCCCCAAATAAACCAGGGAGAAGTGCAAGCAGAGCTCAGGATCAAAATAATTCAGGGAATAAAACCCAGCCAGCCAATCCACCCCCTTGAGGCCATTCTGGGTGGGGAGGGGGCTTATCATGGAGGGAGCCGAGACCAAAACCCCTCAGAATGAGTGGCCAATACCCCCATAATCCTTCACAGCCTGTCTCCCCCAATTGTAATTGGACCCTCCCCTCCTCCTCTCCTGTTGCAGTCCATGGTTACATATTAGCATCAACACATTCAAAAGCGATCCTCATGGGTTTGACCTAGGGGGAGAAATTTACTAGGCCCTAGGTCACAACAGTAGCAGGGTCTCTCCACCCCCGGAAGCAGGTAGCCTCTGCCCATGAAAGGAACCTAGGAGTCAATGCGATGTCCTTCCAGACTGCACTGAAGTCTGTGCTGAGCTGGCCCCCATTAGGCGGCACTAAAGGGGTGGTGGGGGAAGTCCCTTCCAGTCTGGAAAGGCAGTGGTGTCAGGGAGCTGTGAGGTCCCTGCCGGGGGGCAGCAGCAGTGCCTCCGTCACTCCCTAGCTAGGAGGGCTGGCTGGACAGCGGTGGGGCAAACGGAAGGGCGTTCCTTCACGGCTGGTTGCAGCGTATGGGGCAGGGAGCTGGACTAGATCAAAGCAATACCAGCAACGCCCCCGCCCCCCCCGAGTCTGCAGGGAGGGGCCTCCTGTAATCCATTTCTGCCCCTACCCAGGCCAGTAAGCAGGAGGGCAATAAGCACCACCTCACCCATCGAGCATGCGGGCGAACAGCAGACACCAGATACCAGCCTCCTGCCTGGTTCCAGGAGGCTGGCGCAAGCGGCCTCTGGCCCCTTCACTCCCAGTCCGTGGGAGTGCAGATGACGAGGGGGGCTGCGTTTTTGCGCCCAGCGCAGATGCCCAGGTAGAAGAGGGGCCAGATCTTCTCGGTGAAAGTGGCTGTGAAGGTGTAGATGTGGGAGCGGTCGGTCACATTGTAGAAGGCCACCCGCCCAGCCTCGTAGTCCAGGAAGATGCCCACCCGCTTGGGCTTGACAAAGAGGTGCAGTGGGGTGAAGGGGGAAGTGGTGGCCGCGTACTTGTCGCCGTTCCACAGCTGCACCCGCCAATAGCCTGTCTTGGGCAGGGCCATCAGCTCGCCTTTGTGGTTCATCGAGTTCTTGCAGACGCCCAGGGCCCAGTGCATCTTGTCGCCCACCACCACCTCCCAGTAGTGGCGGCTGAGGTGAAGCCCTCGGTTGCCAGGATGCAGGGGTAGATGGTGAAGCGCCGGGGGTGTTGGTCAGGTCCCGCAGCTGCGTGGCCACGAACTTCACGCTCTTGCGGTCCTCAGACAGCACCAGGTTGGGGTGGGCTGTATCGGGGTCCAGGGTCATGTCCCCTGGCAGGCGGGAGAAGCCGGGTGATCAGACCTTTATCCCACCCCACGTGGCCCTTGAGGTCACCCCGCACTCAACCATCCACCCCACTGCTACCCCCTTCCTAAATCCCCCTCAGGCCAGCCCCACCCTTCCTAACCCCCCACTCATCTGCCACCCACCCCATTGCTACCCCCTTCCCAAATCCCTTCCATGCCAGTCCCACCCACTCCACCCGATCCCCACCTCTTCCCGTCCTCACCGGCCTACCCTCCAACCCACTCCCTGTCCTCACCCTCCCACCCCTTCAATCTGCGCCCCCACCCTCACCTTCCCTCTTGACCCCCTGCCCACCCTACTGCTACCTCCTTCCTACATCCCTCCTACGCCACCCTCATTCCCCAAACCAACCTTCACTCACCCTCCTGTCCCTTCCAAACCAGCCCTGACTCCCCACCCCTCCAAACCAGCCCCTGTTCTTCCAGCCTCATGCCTCCCAACCCCACGCTACCCCCTCCCCACAGCCCCACCAACAGCCAACTCCTCCCGGTTCTCACTGACCGAGGCATCTATCTCTGGAGCCTGCAGGGCTTCCATGGCCTGGCACAGGGGGTGGGAGAGGGACTAGCCCCATGGGGGTTTGGCCCCAGGGGCAGAGAAGGAAGGGACCCTGCCCAGGGCTGAGCTCTCAGCAGCCCCACTCACCAATCAGTCTCCTGATGATCTTGTGCAGGACAAAGTACTGCCGGGGGAAGCTGCAGAAATCCTTTTCCAGCTCAATGGGGACCGAGGCCAGTTTCATGGTCTGCATCATCTCACACCTGAAGGGGGCGGCACACAGGTAGCATCATAGCAGCTGGCTCTGCGCTCCCAAGACAGGAGTCCATGGAGCCGGATCCCTGGCCTACTCTATCCCAGATACCCATCTGGCTCAGTCACCATCAGCTCCAAGCGCCCTATGACCTTTAATGTAGTTACCCTCCCAGCGCTCTGAAAGGGCAGGGCTATTGATATGGAGCATTTCAGACGTGCGTTCTGCCTCAAGTCCTGCCTGCACCCCAGATGCGGGGCTAGGAGGGGGGAACTGAGGCACGGGGCAGGCAGACAATGGGCCGAGCCAGCAACAGAATACAGGAGTCCTGACTCCCAGTCTCCCCTCTAACCACTAAACCGCACTCTGCACCCAGAACCAGGGAGGAAACCCAGGAGTCCTGGCTCTCAGACCCCTGCTCTAATCCACTAGACCCCACTCCTGCTTCCAGAACCCACGAGTCCTGACCACCAGGGCCCCAACTCTAACCACTAGACCCCACTCTGACATTCTGGTCCAAGGCAAAGCCTAGTTCAGTTGTTGGTCTTTTCTTGTAGCTCTGACCCACCCACTAGGCCCCCGGCCCCAGTCCTGTTCAGACCCTTTCCCCTCTGGGATCAGGGAGTGGGCGGTGCTGTTTTCAGCTCCCGGGGTGAGAGCCGGGGAACGGCAAACTTACCTTTCCAGGGTGCTCTTTATGTCCTGCGGGGAGACAAAAGAAGCCAATCAAGAGCAGTTCCACCCCCTCACCGCCTGCTTCCCAGACAGAGGCCCTCTCAGGGCCCATCCACCCCCAGTGCCTGGATCGTTCTATTCTCGATGGCTGCAGATGCCCCAATCTGCGCCCATCTCACCCAGTCCCAAAAGGCAGCCAGGGTTGGCCCCCGACAGCCAGTTTCCCCAACTTTCTGCCTTGAGACATCTCCAGCAATAGGTCTCCCAGACCTTCCCCTGGCACAACAGCCCCCTGGATTGGCCTAACCGCAGAGCATGGATCGGCCTAACTGCAGCACTCATGGCTCAGCGGCGCCAGGTCTGGGCTCTTCATGCATCTGCCCGTGACGGCACCTCAAAGGCCAGCTTCCGGCCCAACAGGAGGAGGAGAGACGAAGGCCTCCTCTGGAACTGGCTCCAGCTCCAGTCAGAGCCCTGCTAAGGTGCCCAGTGGGACACCTCCAAGGAGCAGAGCAGACCAAGGCGCCAGGAAGTAGCTTTTGAGAGAGAGGCCCCAAAACCTCCTCCCAGCGCAGTCCTGCTGACCCACCCAAGTGGGATCTCCTGAGGCTCAAAGGCTTTATGACTGAGTTATGCCTCGGGCCCTACTGAGTTCATGGTCCATTTTTGATCAATTTTACAGCCAGAGGGTTCTAAACATTGGCCAATTGCACGTTTTTCGGATGCTGACATGAAATTTCACAGTGCTGTCACCGTGGGGTTCCCAACCCAAAGGGTACCCGGGGGTGGAGGAGTTGATCGTCCCTCCCCCCCAATATGATAAGTACTTGGACTCCTCGCCCCAGCTGGGGTACTCCCCGAGACAGAGGGAGATCGGACCCACCTCCAAAAGCCTCCTCCAGCTGCTGGAATCTCTGGGGTTACTGCCCAGAGCTTTCTACAGTGGCGGGAGGCACTTGGAGATCGGCCAGACCTCCCTCCGAGAGCCACCATGCAAGGGAAGGGCACGTCCTGTGTCTACCCAGCCTGGCAGGGACTTGCAGGTAGAAGTCCTCTGGCTGGGGCACTCTCAGCAACATGGGGGAAGATCAGATTTCACAGGGAAGGGTTTATTTCATGGCTGTGACACGTTTTTCATGGCTGTGAATTTGACAGGGCCTTGGTGATGCCAGGAGGAGGAGGAGGAGCCTAGGACCAGTCTAACTTACTTTCTTTTGCCCAAGTGGAACAAGCTACCCTGGTGCGAGCACCTGCAGGCCAACAGAACAGTTTCTGTGCATGGAGTGTCCACACCTTGGCGAGGGCAGATAAGGCCGAAGGAGGTGGCAGGTCCCTTAGCAGGGAGCTCCAAGGCAACAGCAGCTAAACATCCTTGTTATGGATGCCCCAGGCAGTGTTCCTCCAAAGCCAGAGACAGGTCTCTGAGGAGCAAGCTCAGAAAAGGCCTTGAAAGAAACTCTAGGGACAGGATGACAAGTATCAGAGGGGTAGTCGTGTTAGTCTGCATCTGGATAAACAACGAGAAGTCCTGTGGCACCTTATAGACTAATAGATTTATTGGAGCATAAATGCATGTACATGCATCTGACGAAGTGGGTCTTTGCCCACGAAAGCTCCAATAAATCTATTGGTCTATAAGGTGCTACAGGACTTCTTGTTGTTTTATCAGACAGGATAGAAACTCTGGATGTGCCTCTTTGGACGCGTCATCCATATCCACATGCAGGTGTCTAACTGTGCCCCTCTCTGAGCCAAGGAGGGTCCTGCAGAGTGCCAGGGACTGGCCGGGAATTCTGTCTGCCTCTTCCAGCCATAAGAACTGGCCATAAGAGCTGGAAATAGCTTCAGAGGAAGCTCTCGAAGGATCCAGCCAGTGGGATTCTCCCAGGTGTGCTTGTATGGGATATCTCCACAGAGCTGGACAGAGAGGGGCTGAGTGAAGTGGACACGCGAGTGGGATCTGTCTGTAGCCAGGCAGAGGTTAGAACATAAGAACGGGGACATGGGACAAGAGTTGAGCACGGGTCTCCCTCCCACCCCAGATCTGGCCACAGAGAGGCAGAGGAGGGGATATCCCCCCTGATCTGGCCACAGAGAGGCAGGGGAAGGGGAGGCTATGCTCCAGATCTGGCCAGAGGAAGGGAGCAGGGAGTATCAGAACTGGACAGAAGGGGGCTGGGTGCAGTGGGAAGACCAGGTGGGATCTGTCTATAGCCGGGCAGAGGGGATTCGTCTCTTTGCAGCATGGATATGGAGATCGCCCCACCGGCTGCCAAAATGCATCCGCCTCTAGGGTGGGGCCCAGCGGCTGTGACCCTATAAGGCAAAACTGCAGGATAGTGTGGGGGAGGATGCAATGGGGAGCCCCGGATGTCCCTGAGACCAGACTGAAGGGGGGTCAGGGAGGCAGAACAGAGCCACCCAAGTTGGCATTTGGTACCCAGGATTCAGCAGCAGGAGATTTTCCACTCGTCTCACCCAGTCTGGGTCTCTGACACATTGCAAAGATGGCGATTCCAGCAGCATAGCACCCCCTAGCTTGGTGCTGGGGCACTGAGGGCCAGCACTGACTGCAAGCAGAGAGTGCCCCCTACTGACACCTCCCACAGCTCTCCCAACTGAGCTGGGACTAGGGATGTTAAATATCAATTAATTGAATAGTCGAGAAACTTCATGAATTCTTATCAGTTACTCAACTATTCTATAGTCCCCGGGGACAGGGCCAGCAGCCAGTGTGCTCCGGCCCCATTCCCGAGGAACCCCCTGCCACTCCGCGCCACTGATACAGAGGCAGCAGTGTAGGGCACCAGGCAGGAGCTGGTCCATGAGGGAAGCCAGTTTAAAAACCCGCTCCCCTCACGGACTGGCTGCCCGTCGTCCCGTGCTGCTGCCTCTGATAAAGAGGCAGTATCGCAGAGTGGCAGCAGTCCATTTATGGAGGGTGAGGAGGGGGTTGTGAGCTCCCGGACCCAGCATGAGCAGGAACTGAGCTAGGCTGCCTGCCTGCCCAGCTCCCAATACACATTAAATGCAGAGTTGCAGTGGAGGTTGGTCCCTGATCTGGTGCACGCCAGGACTGAACCGGACTGCTGGCCAGACTGCTAAAAAATTTACTGTCATGGGGGGTGGGGAATGTGTGTAGTCTATAGCATTAACTAATAAGCTTTTGCTTATCGGTTAATCAACTACACTATTACATCCCTGCCTGGGACCCCGCCCAATCCAGCTCATGGATGGACCAGCCCATCCGGGGGACACCCCCAGCCACCGGGGACAGAGCAAACCCCTGCCACCTGCCTTCAGCTCTCCAGGTTTCTTCTCCTCCTGGGACTTGCAGTGAGCGATGTCCTGCAGCTTCTGCTCCAGCGGCTCCAGACACTGCTGCAGCTTCTCCTGGGAGGAGGAAGGACATTTAACGAGCAGGTTCCGGCTGCCAGATTCAGGCTCAAGTCAACAGTAACCAGATGGTCAGTTCTCTGATGTTTAGCTGGGCCACAGGGGGCATGATTATGGATCAGAGGAGAACCCAGTCCCCTATAGACAGTCCAGTCTTAGCCCTCCCTCATCTAAGGGAGTCTTTTCTCCTCATAGACCTGGGGTTCTGGCTTCCCCCTAGCTCCTTTCACCCACTAGCCCAGGGCTGGGGAATCTTTTTTGGGTTGGGGGCCACTGACCCTCAGAAAAATCAGTCAGGGGGCTGCACGCAAGTGAGAAAATTAAACCCTCACTAATGTGGCCACCCACTGAGGAGGAAAAAGATGCTCCCCACATTCCTTTCGTGCACCAGAGCCCGGGGTGCCCAACCTAGTAGATTTTGTGTGCTCCAGCCCCGCAGTGGAGGGGCTGGAGCACCAGCACAGGCTCCCCACTGCTGGGGGGAAGGGGGTCTTTGGACCTGAGGTTCCCCACCCTGTGCTAGACCTCACTGGTCCTACACTACTCCATTTGCTTTGCTAGGATATCTGGGGGCACATCCCATGGATCTCAACAGTGTGGTGACCTGAACTGACTCGTTCCCAGTCAGTGGTGGGAGAACTCGTCGGCCCTTCTGGTGCACAGATGGGCATTGTGGGAAGACAGTGGAGGATGCCCCATTGTGGAGAGCCTGCATCCTCACCGGAAAGCTCCGGGAGCTACGTAAGGGTGAGGGGGTGGTCAGAACCCAGGCTAGCTCCAAAGACAGATGCTACACGGACCCCGGGAGATCTCGTCCAGCTCATGGAGCACAGAGCGCCAGCCCCTGAGGAAAGGGCCGGGTGTCACCTGTGGTCTCCCACCTTGTACTCCAGGGAGACATCGTCCGGGGCACCATGGTGTGGGAGCGGTGGTCGTGGGAGATCTCGCACACCAGGCAGACAGCCTGCTGGTCCTCCTTGCAGAAGAGGTTGAGCGCCTCATTGTGCTTCCCACACAGGCTCTCATCCCGCACCTTGCGCTTGGTGACCTACAACTCCACCATGTTGCCCAGCTGCTGGTTGGGCTTGAGGGCATGGTGGTGGAAGGTCTTGCGGTAGACGGGGCAGGGAAAGTCCTGGTTCAGTTCCTCCCACCAGTGGGTGATGCAGACCCGGCAGAAGTTGTCGCCACAGTCGATGATGACCGAGTCCTTCAGGTACTCCAGGCAGATGGAGCAGCTGGCCTCCACCTGCAGGTTCTCCAGGAGGTTGGTGGTAGCCATGGTATCTGAGAGGCAAGGGAGAATTGCTTGGGACAAGGGGACCTTTCCCCTCCAGGTGCAGCCAGCTCTGATCCAGCCCATGCGAGGAGGGACTGACTGGCACTCAGAGGGGAAAGGTCCATGCCCCACCACCCCTAGGAGGAGCCTACTGTGATCCAGCCCACAGGAGGAGGGACTGACTGGCTCTGAGGGGTGGTAGGGTGTGGGACCTTTCCTGCAAGGAGAACCAGCTCTGATCTGGCCCATGGGAGGAGGGACTGGCTGGCACACAGGGGTGGTGGGGCACGGGCCTTTCCCCTCTAGGAGAAGCCAGCTGTGAGCTGGTCCACGCAAGGCGGGACTGACTGGCTCTAAGGAGTAGTGAGACATGGGACAACAGTCGTGAGAAGATAGAAGAGCCCACTCAACTTTTGCTTTCATGCCGTAATCAGGCTGCAGCGACGCCCCAGCCACCAATCCCCCACCCGCTCCATGGATCGCTCTGCGGCTCCAGGCAAGCAGAACTCTCCCCCACAGCCTGGGCAGTGGTGAGCTGGGGGCAAAGAGCCAGGGAACATGGATGACCAACAGGAAGCAACTCCGTTGCACAGAGCCCAAAGTCGCATGATCGTCAAGGGGGGCAGAGAACTCCTGTGCTATACACGTGAGCGGCTCTGAGGCCCCTTCCCAGAAGCGGCTGCAGTTGACCCCACTTCTCCCTGAATAGCAGCTGAGGGCTGAATGGGCTAAGCCAGGGGTTCTCAAAGTTCTTTGCACCGCAACCCTTCAGACAACAAAAGTTACTTTATGACCCCAGGAGGAGAGAGCTTGAGCCTCACTGTCCTGGGACGAGGGGGACTGAGGCTCAAAAGCGTCAGCCCCAAGCAGGGAGGAGTGGGGCGTGTAACCTGCACCCTGCCACCCAGAGCTGAAGCCCTCAGGCTTTGGCTCTGGACAGAGGGGCTTGGTCTTTAGCCCTAGGCTCCAGCAAGTCTCAGCCAGCCCCGGCGACCCCATTCAGAAGGCATTGTGACCCACTCTGGGGTCCTGACCCACAGTTTGAGAAAAGGTTCCCCCCACATCCTGTAATTAGAAATTCAAATCTTGTCTAGACTGAAAGTCTCCATTGAAAACTGGAGAACTGGAAAGATTTTACGACAGATACTAAGCAAGTCAAACCTGAGCCACTAAAAAGAGGTTTATACTAGGGATGTAAAATCCCATTTAATTGGTTAACTGGTTAAACATAATGTTCAACTGGTTAACTGACTGGATGGGGGATAGCCAGGCTGGAGCACCCCTGTCTGTGGCGGGCCTCATGCAGTTGGACAGCCCCCTTCATGAGGTGGGCAGGGAGTTGCTTACGCCCTCACCAATTAACCTTTCACATCCCTAGTTTACACCCAGACTGTTTTAGAAACATCTTGGGGGTTTTGTTGACACCTACCTATGGTCATAAAAATGAGGCTCAAGGGGCCATTTACCTCAATAGCCCATCTTCAGCTGGCCTGAATGGGAGACTGCTACTCCCTAGTCACCAATGATCAGATAACAGGCTCCTAGAAAATCTGCCTTGGCTCCCAGTGGCCAATAGTTGGTTTATGCCCCAGGAGGATTTCTAGGACCAGGTCTACGCAGGGGCAGAAAATCGATTTATGATGCACAACTACAGTTCTGAGACTTACACAGCTGGAGTCAACATACCTTAAATTGATTTTCTGGGGCGGTCCCACAGCGGGAGGTTCACAGGAGAAACTCTCCTGTCAACTTCCTTACTCCTTGCGACTCCAAGGAGTACTGGGGTCGATGTAGGAGTCCTCAATGTTTGATTTAGCGGGTCCTTCCTAGACCTGCTAAATCAAACCTGGGAAGATCGATCTCCAGAGTGTCAATCATCCAGTAAGTATAGACAAGGCCTAGCACAGTCAAAACTAGATTAAAATAAATAAGACCACGCACATATGCACACGCAGAATCATAACTGTGGGTTGGGTTAAAGCTCACTGAGGCTAATGGACAAACCAGTCTCCCCTCCATTCTGGATAAATATAAGAAACAATTATGCTCTTTTATGGAACCGGATAGCTGACTCAGTAGAACCACAGAACCGGAGGGAACCTCGAGAGGTCATCTCTCTAGTTCCCTGCACTCATGGCAGGACCAAGCACCATCTGGACCAGTAGTGGACAACCTGTGGGCTGCATGAAGGCCACTGGGGTTCCACCTGCGGCCTGTGCATCCCTTCTCTGCCCCATTCCCCCATGCACCTCTCTTGCACTGAAGGCCCGCATGTCCTACTCCTCCCCATCCCTCCCAGCCCTTTCAGAGAGCCATGAATCCACTGATTTGCACTCTCTCCCTGCTCTTCTCCTCCCTCCCACAGCCTAAGCACCACAAATGAACCTAACCCCAGCGGGCCATAGGTTGCCCACCACTGGTCATGTGGCCCACTGAGTGGAAGAAGGGCTACTCATGTGGCCCACTCTCTCGTCTTGGTTGTCCATCACTGATCTAAACCATCCGTGACAGACGTTTGGAGATTTTGAAGAGCAGATTAAACAATGATGGAGATTCACAACCTCTCTTGGCAATTTATTCCAGTGTTTCACCACCCTGACAGGAAGTTTTTCCTACTGTCCAACCTAGACCTACCTTGCTGCAATTTAAGCCCATTGCTTCTTGTCCTATCCTCAGAGGCCAATGAGAACAATTTTTCTCCCTCCTCCTTGTAACACCCTTGAAAACTGCTATCCCGTCCCCTCTCAGTCTTCTCCTTTCCAAACTAAACAAACACAATTTTTGCAATCGTGATCTAACACGGCAGAAAACTCCAAGCTAGGGACTCTCCCTTATACTCCCTTCCAGTCCCCACAGAGTCCGATGAGATACGGACCTGCTGGTAGCCAGCAAGAGCCACATGACTTCAAAAAAATAGTGGGGAAGCATGGACTGGACATGGCAGAAACCAAAGCTTTAAAAAAATCATGATGAGATTAAGAAATATAGAATATTATAGCTGGACACCATTGTTAAATAGTTAGGACAACATGCCCTGGAACTGGCGGGGCAAGTACCAGAAACAAACAAAGGTAAGAGATGCTACAAAAGCAACGGAGCGCTGGAAAGCATGTGGGATCAACAGAACACTGGAAACAGCTGTAGAAAATCTGCATGAAAGCAAAGTGCCACCCCCATAAGTCGGGCTGAGCAACAAGAGACTTCAGGTACTAACATGGTGCTTGAAGAATGGGGGCAGAGATGGAACAAGGGGGCCCGAGCTAAAGGAAAAGACTGGCTGGGGTGCTGCAGCAAAGACATTGGGAATGACTAGGTAGCTGCACAGGAGGAAAATATAGCAAAAGATACTTCACTGCATTGGTAAATGTTACCAGATTTGCCCAATACTCTGGGGTATGCTCATTTATTGGGGTTACTCTTATGGGGCTGGGAGAGGGAGGTTAACAATTCTATCAGTGTGCTGCTTGTGCTCACTAATGCTCTCTTTTGGTGCTGAATTCTCCCTGCTGCCAATTCCCCCTCCCACTGGAGCTCTCCTACAGGAACAAGGTTCCTCAGGACAGGGTTCTTCCCAGCTTAGCAACACACAGACACTCACACCCACTAACAGAGCATGTCTGAGAGGACTGGGTAATCAGCACTCACAAACTGACCCCTCATATGTCCCTGGACTCAGCAGGCTGGGTTTAACAGCAATGCCACACTGCACCCTCATGTGCCTTTGGACTCCGTGGGCTGGATTTAACAGCACTTTAAGCTGCCATCCTCATATGCCCCCAGGTTCAGCACCTCCCTATCCCCACTTTCACACCACAGTCATTCGCTGGTAAACCACACGATGAGCAAACCCCACAGGATTTTGGGCACTACAGGGATCTTTAGCTTGGGTACAAGAAGCGTTGTTGCAGAGTGAATGGGGAAGCCAAAACAACACCCCTTGAGGAAGAGTGAGTGAAAGAGAAAGAAAAAGAGAGAGAAGCAACCAGCTTAACAATGAAAGTTACTCATTTCTAGGTAATGATTATATATATATATATATATATATATATATATATGGAGCCAAACACACAAAACAGTTACAATGTTAAATCTAACTTGAAACGGATTACAAATGTTAGGGCTAGCTAACCATATAACAGTTTACATAGGGCAGGATCAGGAGGCTATGCTTAGAGAGAGGTAGTTTGGGGGGAATGGGGGGGAGAAGAGAGACAGACAGACCTCACCACTCATGGAGCTTGCACTGATCGGGGTTCCCAGATGGTGATGGGAGCTGGGGTCCAGAGGGCAGGAGACAAGCAGAGCAGAGCCCCCAGGACGATCAGGCCAGAGATAAAGTCTCAATGGGACTGATGCAAAGTTTTCCAGGCATCAGAACAGTTTTTCTCGGTCAAGGGTAGTAGTTTTTATAGGGATAGGACAATAGTTTGAGGAGGACACTGGATTTGTGTATGGGTAAACAGAGGCGAGACAATAGAGACTGATCACACCTGGTTATGGGTGATGTTCCTTGCAAGAGCACACAATGCAACTAGGCAGTTTCAGTATTTTGGATATCAATAGGATCCATTACTAAAATTGGTCTGATAATTACTAATTTGGGTGTGAGCAGGCCTGGGTTCATTAGCATCTGGAGCAGAGATTTCCCATCAGGCAGTGCTTCTCTGCTTTCGGTATCCCATAGTTCAGTGCGGTTCCTGCTTTAGAAGAGCTGGTCTCCATTCTGTATGCTAATGGAGATGTCTCTATCTTCAATGCAGATGGGGCTGAGGTGTTTCCTTAATTCTATCACCCTTGTTTGAAGCAGTTTAGGTGTGTCTTCCCGGGCCTTTTCATTGCTTTGTCTTTGATTCAAGCAGAGGCCTGGGGAGGGGATGGTTTTCCATGAGTGTCACTCCCTGGCTCCCCAAGAGCACAGGGCTATCAGGTGGCCATGCTCTGGTTCCCCAAGAACACAGAGCTGGTAGGTAACATAAATCAGCAGAAGGAGAAAATAGTAGTGCAAATAGAGCACTTTAAGAGATGAGATTGCAGAGGAGGGGATACGAAAGAATTTAAAATGAAAAGTGGAGGGAATCGAGGCACAAATGCATGGGGGTCTGCCCGGAAATGTTAACAGAAGCCGAGAAAGGCACTCTAGTAATCCATTTGGCAAGCAGACAGAAGCAACAGATAGTGGAGGAATCAACCTGATTAGCTTCTATGATGAGGTAACTGGCTTTGTGGACATGGGGAAGTCAGAGGATGTGATATACCTTGACTTTAGCAAAGCTTTTGATCCGGTCTCCCACAATATTCTTGCCAGCAAGTTAAGGAAGTAGGAGCTGGATAAATGGACTGTAAGGTGGCTAGAATGCTGGCTAGATTGACAGGCCCAACGGGTAGTGATCGATGGCTCAGCATCTGGCTAGTGGTCAGTTTCTAGTGGAGTGCCCCAAAGACCGGGTCTAGGGCTGGCTTTGTTCAACATCTTTATTCATCATCTGGATGAGGGGATGGATTTCACCCTCAGCAAGTTTGCGGATGACACTGAGCTAGGGGGAGAGGTAGATAGGTTGGAGGGCAGGGATAGAGTCCAGAGTGACCTAGACAGATTAGAGGATCAGGCCAATAGAAATCTGATGAGCAGGGCTCGACAAATCCATGTATCTACTCGCCCGTGGCGAGTAGATTTCAGCCGGTCGCCCCATGCACCGGTGGCGCACGCACGCGCAGTGCGGGTCTGGCGCATGCGCGGTGTGGGGCTGGCGAGTGGATTTCGCCACGGTTTGTCGAGCCCTGCTGATGAGGTTCAACAAGGACAAGTGTAGAGTCCTGCACTTGGGACGGAAGTATCCCAAGCATTGTTACAGGCTGGGGACCGACTGGCTAAGTAGCAGTTCAGCAGAAAAGGACCTGGGGATTACAGTGGATGAGAAGCTGGATATGAGACAACAGTGTGCCCTTGTAGCCAAGAAGGCTAATGGCATATTGGGGTGCATTAGGAGGAGCATTTCCAGCAGATCTAGAGAAGTGATTATTCCCCTTTATTCGGCACTGGTGAGGCTACATCTGGAGTATTGAGTCCAGTTCTGGGCCCCTCACCACAGAAAGGATGTGGCTGCATTGGAGAGGGTCCAGCAGAAGGAACCTTTCTGTTTTATTCGTCATATACATAGCTCGATGGGACACAATGTAATAATGCTGATAGTATTTTGGAACTCAAACTATCCCCGGTGGCAATGTCCACGCTCAGGCTCCTCACCCTGGTACACCTTCTTTGTCCACAAATTAGCCGGAGACCCTTTCTGGTGCAGTCACCCATGCCTTTTATTGTCAGCTTCCCACCACCTTCTATTTACAGAGTTGTAGATTGCAGGAGACTCAGCTAGCCTCTCCTTCTGGCTTGGGAGCACACTCAGCCACACCCTGGTACCTTGATCCTCCCTTTGCTCCTCTCCTTTTCACTTCCCCTCTGGCTGCCTTACATAGCCCTCTGGCTAATAAGGCCCACAGTAGCTCCCATTAGCCTTGCAGGCCTGGGCTTGCTCAGCTGTCTTCAATTGGCCTTCTCAGCCAGGCTGTAGAGGCAGAGCTCTGGGTTAGCCTGCAGTCTGTCACACCCCTTTAATCATAGTCTGGGACCTACCATTCCAAGGCCCACCCTTTGGGACTAAGACTATTGAAAATAAAAATCTATGGCTGTGTCTAGACTGGCATGATTTTCCGGAAATGCTTTTAACGGAAAAGTTTTCCATTAAAAGCATTTTCGGAACAGAGCGTCTAGATTGCACGGATGCTTTTCCGCAAAAGCACTTTTTGCGGAAAAGCGTCGGCAATCTAGACACGCTTTCATAAAAAGCCCCGATCGCCATTTTCGCGATCGGGGCTTTTATGAAAACAAATCTCAGCTGTCTACACTGGCCCTTTTGCGCAAAGTTTTGCGCAAAGGGACTTTTGAAGCGGAGCAGCATAGTATTTCCACAAAAGCACTGATTTCTTACAGTAGGAAGTCAGTGCTTTTGCGAAATTCAAGCGGCCAGTGTAGACAGCTGGCAAGTTTTTCCGGAAAAGCGGCTGATTTTCCGGAAAAACTGGCCAGTCTAGACACAGCCTATCAGTTGTATGAGGGAATCAGTTGAGACCAAGGGACAGATGGGGCATGAATGTGTGGATGGTAGTGTAAGATGGCCTGGTCATAACAGTCTTTAGCCCCCTGGGTTATTTGCAGTTCATGCATTATGTTTTTCTGGGTTGACAGGTAAATCTCCTCCTCAGAAAAAGCCCCGAAGTGGGGGAATGTAGTGGGAAGAAAGAGCCTGAAGCACAGGCCTGGTGAAAGACCTGGGGCATGTATCAAAGTCAGCCAAAGCTATGCTATGAGCACAGACAGACCCTGTCAAAACACAAATGCAGGCTGGCAAGTTCACGGTCCATTCAGAAACTTGACACAAGTGTTGCCTGCACTGCTAAAATGCACTGAACGTGTAAACATATTCCAGCAGGCCAGCACAGGGACACCCCAGCCTAGCACAAGATGGTTTGACAAAAGCGATGCATGGGATGCCTTGTCAGGAGCATCAGGAATAAAGCACAAAGACAGGTCGTAATACAAGCGCAGACATATAACAACGTTCCTGTAGATTAGAGACTAGGGCAACGTTTCTCAACCTTTTTTATAAAGTACTCCCTTTAAAAAAATTATAAGTACCCCCAGTACCTACAGTTTTCAGACACAATTTTTATTCTACCATTGCAACATATTTGTTTAAACAACATAATTGTAGCCGGGCGGACGATGAAATTTTTGGGTGCAAAAAATATAAAAATAATAAAGCGCTGCAAAACTTAGAACAAAAATTCAGTTTTCTCCAAATTTCAGTTGTGTTGACGTACCCCCCAGACGTCTCTCGAGTACCCCTAAAGGTAGGCACTCGTAACACTGGTTGAGAAACACTGGGTTAGGTGGTTTCAGCATAGTTTGAAATGGAAGTTTAGTTTCATTTCACATAAAGAGCCTGCTACTGACAAGCTCCCTGCTCAGGAAAGACAAAGCATGGCATAGGAGACTTCTGGCAGTTAGACTATAGCAGGGATGGCGAACCTCAGGCCCAGGGGCCAGATGTGGCCCCTGGCTTGCCTGGATACAGCTCCAATGGGTCAGGGTCTGTGCTCATGCATTGGGGAGCCTGTGTTAGTGCTCTAGCCCCCTTGCTGTCCCACCACAGGGCTGGAGCACACAAAATCTATTAGGCTGGGCCCCCCTACGCTCTGATGTGTGAGGGGAATGTGCAGAGTGTCTTTCTCCTTCTCAGTCGGGTGCAAAGTCAGGGAGGGGTTTTTGTGTGTGGCCCCCAACTGATTTTTCTATGGGTGAGTTGCCCTTGACCAAAAAAAGGTTTCCCACCCCTGGAATAAAGATACTTTTGTAGAGTTATGGGCAGCATTTTACACATCACTGAGTTATTGTTCCTGCAGTGCTAACTTTAATTCTTTTAGGGTATGTTTACACTTCATTCCTCTCTCATGAAAGGAATGCAAATGCAGACACCTGAAATTGCAAAAATATCCCATGCTTCATTTGCATAATCGCGTTATGGCGCTATTTCGAAATAGCGCTATTTTGAGAGAAAAACAGCGTTATTTCGAGATAAACCCATCCCTCAAAATAACCCTTACTCAAAAAAAAGAGGAGTACGGGTTATTTTGAGAGAAGGGTTTTCTTGAAATAACCCCATTTTTTCTCTCAAAATAGCGCTATTGCTAAATAGCACCATAATGCGATTATGCAAATGAAGCACGGGATATTTAAATCCCCGCTTCCTTTGCAATTTTGGGTGTCTGCATTTGTATTCTGAGAGAGAGAGAGGGGAATGAAGTGTAGACATACCCTTATAGATTTTATGTTCAACATCCCCCTGAAAAGACTAAGAAAAATACAGTACTGGGTGGTCCATTACTTGGCTCTATCCTACTGTCCCTTTGTTCCACATTAAAATCTTGTTATGGTAGTTTACTAATAGCCAATAGTGGGAAAGTTAATATAGGAAACGGGGATAGTCAATGTAATTTTTATGGACAATACGTAGCAGCAGTTGGGCTTGGTTGTTTTTAATTGGTTGAGACAATTATCTGATCAAAACAAAAATAAGAACATCAACTTCTTCTCCTGGGCCCCCAAAGGTTTACATATAAATTAACACAAGCCACCCAATGTGTCTTGTATAGCACACAAGTGACATTTTTGGTTCCCATCGTTTTGTGGTTTCCTTGGAGGTACTATTTATTACAATGCTTACATCATAAGAGACATGGCAGGCTGCACAGATCCATTTCTGCATAAGCTGACACTAAATTGTAATGCCATTTAACTCCTTTCTCCAAAGCCTAAGCCCATAAGCAGTGCTGCAGAAAGACTCCAACAGACAACAGGATTTGATGCTTTAAATACAGAAGGGTAGCACGCAACTGAACACAAGTGCTCGAGAAGCTTTGGGAACCCTTAACACAGGGCTTTTCATTATTGTTCCCATTCTTTTAAATCTTCACTCCCTCGAGTAATGTAACTGCAACCACCTCTTCAACTGTTTCTTTTAGTGTGACATGATGTAACTAAGCCTGGTTTGGTCACTGGTAGGGTTAGGAAAAACTGCCTCTTGTTGTCCTTCCCCCCTTGTTCCTGGGTCTCTCTCCTTTTTCATCTTTCTTATGACTTCAAAGAGCATCCTACTTCCAAACTCCCCGGCTTTCAAACCCATGACTTCAGTACAACTTGTTAGCAGAATGTGTCACTGAAAAGGGTTTTCTCTCTGAAATATTCAGGGTCAAGTTTCCCTGCTACTGTTGGAAGTAAGTTTCAGGTCCTGATCCTGCTTGGTGCTGAGCACCCTCAGCTGGGTGAGATCAGGATCAAGCCATTTATGTTTTCCCATCAGAGTGCTACTACAGAGGAGAGATCCTGGGCTCACTGAAGTCAATCAGAGTTTTGCTATTCAAGGAGACTCGGATTTCAACCAGAACGTCTTCAGTGATATGGTTTCTCCCCTGTCACTTATCTCTGGTGGCAGAATTCCATGGAGTATCCCACAGCAAGAGGAATTATTCGCCTTGCTCATTTATCCAGCCTGCGTGGCAGTTCCCAGCCCTGCCCCCTAATGTGTTGCCCGGGAGCTGGGGACATGAGTCCTTTCGCTTGCTTCTATTTAAAGGTGTGTGCCTGCTGGTAGGCTGCCAGCCAACGCATGAGGGGGGCCAGAGCTGTGAGCCTTTTCAATTGCTTCTATTTGAAAGCCCCACCCCTTCCACCCGAGGCCCCACCTCTTCCAGGTGGCCCTCGACCACTTCAAACATTTTTGAAGTGGCCCCTGTTCAAAAATTATTGCCCACCCCTGCCTTATATGCTTGAATTTGTGGACAACTATTCTATTCTGTTAGTCTTAAAAGCAATTTCTCCAACTAACACAGGTAAACCCCAGATACCCCTAGGGGGAGGAGGAGGCTATAACCTTGCATCCAAGTCCAAATAATCACCCTTTTCCTCAGGGCAGTATGAGCCAATGGTCAGAGTCAATAGGCTCACTCTTCCATACAGGGCCATAGGGCCCACTGGCCAATGTCTGTGATCCTACCCCTACATTCAGGGAAGTACAGCCCAGCAGCCACTGTCAATAAACTGCCCCTTCAATGTGGGGCAGTATGGCTCAGTGGCCAGAGCCAGTAGGGTGGCCCTTGTATGCAGGGCAGTGTGACCTAGTGGCCAAAACCAGTGGCACTTGTATGCAATGACCCAAGGAGGATGGGTTTATGGCTAGGGGCAGGGCTGGAGAACCCAGACCTCCATACTCCACTGACTACTTCCTCCTGTTTTCCTTGTCTGTAGTCCCCAGGCCTTCTGGGTCTCTGGGAAAGTCAAAGTTCCTGATGACACCTTCTCCTCACAGGCTTCTATGGCCAACTATGTATTTATCTTCTCTGGGGATGAATCCAGTTAGGGAAGTGTTGTCTGTAGGACTCCTGCCTCACTTGTTACAGAAGGTGGAAGGTATGAGATGAATGAGGTCAGGAACTGAAATGATTGGCTCATGGTTAATGACACCCTGGCAAACTGAATTCAATCCCTGCCTCTACCACAGAGTTTCTATGTGATGCTGAGGAATTCCTACTCTTCCCATCCAAGTCCCAGTTGTCTTCCCACCCTGGTTTCCAGTTCCATTTGCCCTCCTTACTCTCTTTCTCCAGCCAGTCCTAGTCTCTCTCACCAGGGTCATCTGATCTTAGTCTTTCCCCTAGCCTCTGGCCCCAGTCTCAGTCTCTGCCCAGGCTTCCTGACCCAGTCAACCTGGACAGCCAGTCCTATATCCAACCACCTAGTTCTTTGTCCATCTGTCTTCCCTCTTCCAACCTCAGCTCCCAGTCCTGATGACCCAAGCTCCATTCTTCCCACTGGTTTGTAGTCCCAATCTCCTTGTCTGGCCACTTTCAGTTTGTCCTCTTCCTTTCCCACTTCCTCCCAGTCCCATCTCCTCACAAACCAGACTCACAATCCAATCACTCCATATTCCCATCCCCAGGTCTGGTTCTTAGACCTTCTGCATTCAAGTCAGGTAGTTTCCTCCTCCACAGTGCCTGAGTGCCAGTAAGGTGGTCAAGGTCATTGAGAGCATGGGAGAGGCATTTTTAAAGGCTCCCAATTTCAGTATTTGGCCTTACCCTGACCTACAGCAGAAGGAATCTGCAATTATATGGAAAGACCTGTCCAGCCCCTATAGCACTGGGTTGGAGCATGCTCCATTTCTCAATGGGATAGTGCATCAGACATAGAAGTTATGAGGGCTGGAGAGTGCTTAGTGCAGACAGAGTCTTCAGAGAATTTAGCTGTGAAACTTTAACAAATCTCTAAGGCACATGTCCAAACAGGCTTTTTTCAAAGTCTTATAATTTGGCCAAATGTAGGCTGTTTTTCCACAGGAACTGCACATCTGACAAAGTCCATCCCTCCGCCAAATTTCCTCTCCCTGCTCCAAACTATTGAGTGCTAGGGCTTCTCAGTAAAACAGCTATACATACCTTTTAAAAAAATGGGCAAAACAACAGTTTTCCTAATCTTATTCTCTGAAATGATTAAGCCATTTTTAATTGCCCTTTTTAAAAACATTCAGTCTAAAGCAGACACCTGCCTGGAAAATTTCAGTCTAGGTGGTCACTGTGGGTGTGTCTAGACTACATCCCTCTTTCGACAGAGGGATGTAAATTAGGCACTTCGAAATTGCAAATGAAGCCAGGATTTGAATTTCCCTCGCTTCATTTGCATAATCGCATCATGACGCTCTTTCGAAAAAGCACTATTTCAAAAGAGCACCATGATGTGATTATGCAAATGAAGCGCAGGAAATTCAAATCCCAGCTTCATTTGCAATTTCGAAGTGCCTAATTTACATCCTCTGCCGAAAGAGGGATGTAGTCTAGATGTACCCTGTATGGCAAAGTTGTATGCAACTGAAAACAGGGTCTTATGAGAAGTGTTAGGCTACTTTAATTTGCAGTGCTACTAGCTACACCTAATACTAAGAATAGGGTCTGGAATGGCGTTTGGCAGCATTTTATACCCAGGTTGCACTGGTAGGGGGCCTCCGCGTGCTGTCGCCACTCCAGGTCCCACTTCACAGTGCACATTGGCTGGGAACTGTGGCCAATAAGAGCTCTGGGAGCAGTGTCTGCAGAGAGTGGAATGCAGAGACCTTCTGACTTGCCCAGCTAGGTCCTTCTGCCAGAGGGATGTACTGGTTGCTTTTGGGAGCCACCCACAGTAAGCACTGCCCCATCTCTCCTGCTGCACCCTAACGCTCTGCCCCAGTCCAGAGCCCACCCAGCACCCACCCTACACCCAAGCTCCCTCCAACAAGAGTCCAACCTCTCACCCACTTCCGCATCCAAACTGCCTACTGTAGCTCACACCCCACACTCACTTCTTCACCCAAACTCGCTACCAGAACCTGCACCCCACACCCAAACTCCTTCCAGAGCTCGATCCCTCACCTGTTCCTATACCCAAACTCCATTTCAGAGCCTGCACCGAGCACCCCTTCCTATTCCCAGCCTCCTGCCCCAGCTTGGTAAAAGTGAGTGAGGGTAGCGGACAGCAAGGGCTAGAGGGAGGGTGGACAGAGTGAGCAGGGGTGTGGTCTCAGAGAAGGGGTGAGAGAGGGTGTGTCCTCAGGGAAGGGGCAGGGCAAGGTTTGTAAGTATAGATGGGTGGCAACACTATGGGTGGGCATATGGAAGCGCTGGCTGTGTCAGGAGACTGCACACAACAGCACAGCTGGTAGCTTTCTGGGCACCAGCCAGTGCAGGCATAACACTGCCCAAATGTCAGCCAGATCACATCCGTGTGGGCGCAGCTTGTGCGTGCATGGGGGGCCCATTGACAGTTCTGCCGTGGGGCCTGGAATTGCAGTCGATGGGCCTGAATTCTTCTCCCTTTTTCAGATGGAGTAAGGAAGGCACAAAGATATTTAATGCCTTGTCTGGGATCATGCACTTGTGGCCAAGTGGGTTTTAACTTTGTCTGTGAAACCAGAGAGATAGCACTCAGTCTAGAACCGACTCAGTTTTGTTGGTTGTTTTTTTGACATTTTTCCATTGTTCAGGGTGAAGGCAAGCTGTGCTGCATATGCACGCATGAATAAGTTATTAATGCCTCAAGTATGGACATTTTGTGAGGTGCGGATTCAATGAGACAGGATTCCACAGGAGACCTGGTTTCAGTCACTAGGCACTCTACAAAGTCCAAGAAATATAGAAAAAGCTGTTCTGGGGTATGTGTATAAAATTAACTTTTTTTTTTTTAAAGTAGACAGAACACTCTTGGAAATGCCATATTTTTTAAAAACTGGTCAAAATATTTTTAATTTTGAAAATGTAATCATTTAATGACATTTAAAATTGTTTTTAAATCAGACTTTTTAAAAAAAAACGTTTATAATTTCCAGCTCTAACAATTAAGGGAATGGTAAGACTACAGGGAAAAGCACTCAAAGCTACCAGTGTGTGTGTGTGTGTGTGTGTGTGTGTGTGTGTGTGTGTGTGTGTGTGTGTGTGTGTGTGTGTGTGTGTGTGTGTGTATACATTTGCAGAAAGATACAGACTCTTCTACTCACTCACTGTACTGTATTATTTCAGAAATAATATGTAATATACAGGTGTTTTTTTGGGGGGGTGTTGATGTGGGATGTTTAAATAACTGAAGGAGGTGTATATATAATGACCCATTAAGAACTATGGCAGGGGAGAGAGAGAGAGAAATACTTTTACCACTACAGGTGTTAGGGTTTCCCAACCTATGGGTCGGGACCCAAATATGGGTTGCCATTACATTTCAAAAGGGTCTCCAGGTGTCTCCCCGGGTGGCTCTTAAGGAGCCATTCACACATTTTTTGAATTGTCCTGGGTCTCTAAGTCTTCCTAAATTGTCAAAATGGGTCCCCATCTGGAAAAGGTTGGAAACCGCTGTAGTTAGACAAATGTCAAAATTAGATTTTTGCTGAAAAAGAGGAACAACTTTGTCACAAAAATATGCTCCCTTTTACCAGCTCTATTCAGCTCCAAAAGCACAAGCTATTTCAGTTAAATAGGCTCTTAGCCTATATCTGAACCAAAGATGACAGGCAAAAATGATCAGCATCAATTAGCCAGTGTATTACATAAGTAGTATAGAGGAAGCTCCCTTGCCACAGTTGGAGGCTGTCAAGAGTTAAAGTTCTTGTACAGGTCACCAATTTGGGTCACCACAGAACCTGGGCTCTTCCCAGGATCCATCTAGCTGAATATCCTCTCACTATTAGTAGCTTCCCCCAGACGCTTCAGAGGAAAGTCCAAGAAATGCCACAATAGGCAGATATGGAATAGTCTGCCCCTCCTGTCATAAAGGTCTAACCCAAAAGGAAAAAAAAAAATCAATGACTCCTGCAGTTGTAAGTAGCAAGTACTTCATCTTAAACCAGTGTTTCTCAGAGTGGGCCATGGGCCCCCTTTGGGAAAGCTGCTAGTGCAGGGGTGGGCAATAATTTTTGAAGGGGGGGACCACTTCACAAATTTCAGAAGTGGTCATGGGCCTAAGTGGAAGGGGAGGAGTCTGGGGTGGAAGGGGCAGGGTTGGGAGCTAGCCTACCCCGAGCTTTGCTTGGCCTGGGGTTCCTGCCCCCTGAATTCCAGCCAATGGAAGAGGCAGGACCTGGAGCGGCTGGAGGCTAGCCTCCTGCCAGAGTTGTCTGGGGTGGAGGCTTGGAATCACACTAATGGGCTTACAGCTCCTGGCCCTGGTGCTAACCCATTGCCTGGCAGCAACAAGCCAAGAGCCCTTACAATTGCTGCTATTTAAAGGGTTCCCAGCTTGCAGCTTCAGGTGGCCGCAAGGAAACAAGTTAGCAGCGGGGCCAGGAGCTGTGAGCCCTTTCAACTGCTTCTATTTAAGCGGCTCACACTTTGTGGGCAGCTGCCAGACAATGCAGTAGCAGCCTCTCTGCAGACATACACCCTTTAAATAGAAGCAAGAGCAGGAGCTGAAAAGGCTCACGCCTCCCTGGCAGTTCCCAAGCAATGCATTAGCAGTAGGGCCGGGAGCTGCCGCTGGCTAGATGAAAGTGCTAGGCAGGATGGATCCGGCCTTCTGATAGCCTCTTGCCCAGCCCCATGCTAGCGGGACTGTGCTACTTTGTATACTAAAAGGTTCCATAGCCACAGAGCCTCGCAGTTCCCACTGGCTCTGGTTTGCTGTTTCCAGCCCAGGAGAACTGTGGGGAAACAGTGGTCCAGGCCATGCTGCTTCCCACAGCTCCCCTTGGCTGGAAATGGCAAACCAGAGCCGATGAGAACTGCAAGGCTCCTTTAGGTAAACAAAGTGGCTCAGGCCCTCCAGTGACTTTCCTAAAGTGAGCCCACAGCCCACTTGAGGAACACTGCCTTAAACAAGCCTTTAAATTCTGAAGAGAAACATGGAAAACATGTCTTAAAAAAAATTGGGAAATTCAAAATCAAAGACTATTTAAAAAAAACAGATAACGTTGCTAAATGACAATGTTGCTATAAACATATATTATTCTAACCAGTATAAAGACATGCATATTCCATGCATACAACCTATACTCTGACCCAAAATATTTACTCCAACACAAATCTCAAAATATAATCACAACACAAAAATGTGTCTGAAAAAGTAACAATTACATAAATTCACATAAAAGTGACACAATCAGTCCCAGCTACAAATAAACATCATTATGCCATAAATCAGCAACTACACACCTTTGAAGTTAGTCTGCATATATATTCTCCCCAACAAACAAAGAATTTATCAAAATAAATCTGTATTTATAATTAACTGTTTATTCAAACTTGAAATCAAGATAATAAAAAGAGCTGGGAGTCAGAAATTAAGTCAGTGTATTGTTGAAATACATAACCTGGTAATAATGGGCCAGATCCTGGTCCCAACTAATGCTACTTTGTATTCTCTCACAGCACTAAGCAGGCATGGTGTTTCCATAAAGATGAAATCAAGGATTCCCACTGACAAGGGGGCATGTCAGGTTGGGGACAGAAGGGAAGGAATGTATGGTATGCCACTGATCCTGGACTGGTGGAGCAATCCCTGTGGCATCATTACAACCAGCATAGTTTAAAAACATCCCTTAGGCTGCTCTAAATTACACAGGCAGGCAGTTCTGCCCCTGGCTGGCCCAGGATCAGAGGAACAGAGAGGTGGCTCAGAGCCACCTTTCTCCCCTGCTCTGCTCAGCTGCACTGATTCCAAACACAGCACAGCTGAGAATCCAGCCCCATGTGTTTATGTTTATCATGGGGGTAGTGTAGGATTTAGGATGCCCTTAATTTTTCATTTCCTTGCTTTTAAAGCACTTGGGTTTTGCAAATGGTGTGGCAGGTACATTGTCACTGAGCAAGCTTCACTAGATTTTTAAATTGACATTTTCTGGGTTTGAAATGGATTGTGGCTTGGAATCCTGTAGAGCATTTGATGTTTGCCCAGGGTACAATAATTCTCACAAGGTGAGCATTCTCACCAAGGGCGCAGGCCATCAAATTGTTTCAGATGGTACTTTATGGCAAGGTGAAGCCGGATCAGTGAGCTTCTAAATGGTTTTTGTGTTTTGAGAAAAATACCTTAAAACTACCAGCTAGCCAAAAGTGCTATTAACAAAGTTAGGTACTCACTCCATCTGGTGCCAGAGAGAATCCTAGCAACAGGGTTTAGTACTATGGCCCTCTGTTAATTTTTCACACAGAAAAATAAGCAAAGGATTCTTATAACAGTTTCAACAGGATGAAACAAAGGCACAAAGAGACCTCTAAATTCACAAAAAACAGGTGCGGACATGACATTGGCAATATCTCTGAGGCAGAAGCCGGCAGATTTCACCACAACAGACATGTAATTCAAACATCAGGCTAGAGTCCAGCTGCACTGCTGAGCACAAAGCTATTAGGTAGGCTTTGTTTTTATTATTTTTTTTTAATGTAGCCCAGGAGAGTGGGTGGGGAGATACCACAGTTACTTTTTCATTCCTGCCAGACCCACAGCTCCAAGTTTACTTTGGAAAATCCAACCCTCAGAATTTAATATGAAATCACTGCACATCAAAAGTGCTCAGAATTGATACTGGCCATAACATGGAACTGATGGCTTCTGGTTACTGCAGTCCAACATATTACAGTGTGCAAAACAACCTGATAGGTCACACAGGGAGACAAAAGGAAGCCCCCATTACAGTGGTAAAATATTTTGTGCTGGAAAAAGTTGCTGGAGTTAGGAAATACATTCTTTCTAAAAAAACATTCTGAACATCTTTGCCATCTTTTAAAGAAAGATGACAGAATTCATACGAGATTTTTTTCCTCTCTCCTTTGTTGGGATTTGATGCAGACCTCCTCTCCAGTGACAATGACTGCCAGATCGTATAAAGCCCAGAGATCTGTACAGCAGGCAGTCCACTAATGACTCAAGTTTGTTTAAAATACACAGAGAAATGGAAAACACAATAGAATTAACATTTCATTAGCCTATCAACCAATGCTCAGGAATCCAAGCGATCAAACTCCTTCAGGCACTTATGATTAGCTGTATTATTTCACTCGGGTTCCAAGAATCCATTGATCAGTAAATCTTGATGTGCACAGTTCTACTTATAAGTCGCTACAAACCACATGTATTCAAAGAATACACCATAAAGAAACTGTAGGAATATTTTCAGTGATTTGTTTGAATGACTCTTTTTTTGGTGTGCAGAGTTTGAAAAACTTTTTTTAAACAGGCAGATTCAATTTCTCTCTTTTTCTTTCTATACTGATTGCAAAAATGCCTAAAGTCACAGCCTCTCTTCAACATCTTGGCACATTTAACAATTGCTATTTTCACTGCAACAACCTGACCAATTGCCTTTTAACATCTTCACTGCTGGGTCATTGCATCAGCATGCATATTTCTAAATCTATTGATGTCTCTTTGCTATCATTAGAATGTCATGACTACACACCCATTGTAATGCATCTTGGAGTATTGAAGGGGTCATTGTACTACATCTACTTTGCTCAGTCAGCAGAAGCAAAAGGGTTAATTAATTACTGTCATTTGTATAATTTTAGGACATCACTTCTCCATGCACTTGTGTATGAATCACAATCCTCCTTTGCAACCTCCTGAGTTCCTTCACAAATTAACAGGATTCATTATAATATCCAGCCACAAATAAAAAGCTTAACAAGTTCTGGGAGGTCCCTAGTCATGGAAAAATTCTCACACAAGAAAAAAAATCAGATATGCCAAGTATATTCAGGCTGTGAACAATTTATTACTAATACAAAATCAGCTCTAGTTGGTTGCCACATGGCTCTGACCCACTTTTCCTGCACAAAAAGCTAAAACACTACATTAAATATAAGTGGAATACATAAAGACTCTTAACTCAAGGAATGGATGTTTGCGCTCTGAGACAGCATTGTCTAGCACATTGATCATGGAACTGGCAGAAAAGAATTCCAGATGCACTATCTGTTTTGTTGCTGACTTCTGTGATGTTGGGCAAATAATATGACTGACATGGGCAGATTTCCAAGAGGTCAGCACCTAACATATTGAGCTCTTTGGAAAATCTGGCCACTTCTTTTACTATATAAGTGGAGCTGAATGCTTGAGAAACTGTGGCTCTATGTATCTTATGGCTAGAAGTCACTGATGTGGTGCCCTGACAAGTATTTTGAGCTGTTGAAAATTGATAATTGTTCACATATGTGTGTGTCCTCCTTCTGCGTGCTTCCCTGGCTGTGCACAGATAGCCAGCACAGAAGAACCCCAGTGCACAGATAGCCAGTACAGAGAACCCCCAAGGACCACACAATCAGATAAGGTGCAAAAGCTGGATGGACTGTTGGTCTGACCCAGAATGACCATTCTGATGTTCTTAAAAGCACCAGGCCAGGTTTACTGTAAACAATTCACAGTAACAACATCTGGTACATTCCATGAGAATCCTAAAAATGTGTGCCTGTGATAATGGACCCAGCTCAGTCAGTGATGCAATTTTCCACTGCCCCCTTGACTGGACAAAGGACAGCCCCTGTAAGGTACATTTTTATACACAAATGCAAACAAGTTACACATTACTTCTGACGTATCAGGGTGCCATCCTCTGGCATACTTAGACACCTTGTACATGGTGGCTTGATCAAAGCATCCCTATTCATCATGCTTTCATCCTAACCCTATCCTGGACTTGGATCAATAGGTTTCTGTTATCCATTGGGAGTGTATTGGTACCAAGATGTTTCCTAATGGGATGTTCTGGTACCATCCCTCTGGAATGCATTTACAACTTGTGCCTAGTACCTCCTATGTATGTGTGTTTTTGCAATATTGGCCTTGTTCTTGACAGAATCTGTGAGCAGGTCCTGCCTTTTTCTCAATTTGGCTTTATAGTACCAAAATCCTGACTACTTTTACTTAGGCCTCATACTAAGCCTGTAATATATGGACTTATGCTTTAGGCCCATGGTGTCCAACCAATTCTGAAGCAGTAGCCACTATAGTAGCTACTGCTATAGTGAACTAGCCACACTCAACCAGCCAAATAGCCACATTGTTCAAGCCAACTGGACACACTCAACTGACCAAACGGCCACATGTGGCTAGTGGCTAGCATGTGGTACACCAAGGCTTTAGGCCCTCTTCTTACTATGTTCCTCAGTTGCTCCATATGTAAATGAAGATAGCTGCCTACACCTCAATGCTGCCAGGACTAATTAATTTGTACTTCTGAAGATGCAAAAACACTAACTACATTAGACATTTGTTAGTAGTAACATATCGGCATCCTTTTGCTATGTTGCTCCCAAGTGACTGTTGCTGTGGAGTATCATCTGAACAAAGACTGCTTTTTCTGATATGTAAAACAATACAATACAAAGGAAGTGCACCCCATTAATGTCATGCACCCCTTCCCTTACAGAGTCGGGGCAAAAGCCCTGATCTTATCCCCCACCCCAAACAAGCCAAAGCTCCATGTTTCCCCCTTACCATAAGAAATGCCACCCTGCCTCCACCCCTCAGGTTCTCTGGTGAGGTTCCTGGATGTCGCTTGTTATCAATGGCAGGTGTGGCCCATTCTGCTCAGCCCTGGACTGCTACACCACCAGTTCAGCCAGCAGTGTCGGGTTCTCTTTCAGCAGGTGGGAGAGCAGCCCTCCCACCAGGGAGAGACAGCGAGGGCAGAAAAGGAGACAGAACTTATTACCCTAGTCAGAGCAAGGGTTCAGCCCCAACCTGGCCCTGGGGCAAAAGGGTGAGGGGAACGACACTGAGACTAGTTTGGTCCAAGATGGAGGGCACTGATGACAGATAGCTCATGTGGAAATGGAAGGGGTAGGGTGGGCTAAGGAGTATGAAAATTTAAGGATGTTTCAGAAGGTGTGGAGCAGCCATCTGGGGGGAATTCTGGTGTGTCAGGCAGTGTCTCCCAGGGCTGGCCATAGCAGGGATGGTGCTGGCCCAATGGGGTTATAGCTGTCCCAAGTTTGTGGGGCATCGAGTAGGGGAATCCTGATTTGGCAACTGGTTGGGCAAGCCAGGCTGCCAGGGACAGGTGGAGGACACTCCCACTTGCCAGCTTCATGCTCCAGCCTGGCAAGGGATGGGGAAAAGTGAACAGGTCCATGTCCTGTTGAGGAGGATGGATCCTCTGACCTCTCACTAGAAAACTTGCTTTTAGCAAGGTTAGCATCTGAACTGAAAGCATAAAGGTTTGTATCCCAAATATTTAAATTCTGGTCAATGTAACTGTGCATTTTCTTTTTATCCTTGTAAATATCCTATTCTTTTCCAAATCTTGCTAATATTAATGTTATCTTGTTGCAATGAGTTCCACAGGCTTAGTATGTGTCATGTTAAAATCAGTTTTCAAACCTGCTGCCTTTCATTTTGATTTCATCTACCCTTGTCCTATTTTAAAAGAGGAAAATCATGTGTCCAATCTGCTTTGTATCTTTCATTATTCGTATACCTTTATCATGTCTCCTCTTTTTAATTTAATTTGTAAAACAGAGCGCTATACCACTGGTTCTTAACCAGGGATACATGTACCTCTGGGGATACACAGAGGTCTTCCAGGGAGTATATTAACTCATCTAAATATTTGCCCATAACAGGGGGCTGCAGGTGTGGGGGTGCAGAAGTCGGAGTTGGGAGTGAGAAGGGGCTCAGGGCAGGGGGTTGTGTGGAGGGGTACTGGAATCAGGGTTGGAAGGTGAGGAGGGGCTCAGGACAGGGGACTAGGTGTGTGTATGAGGTGCTGAAGTGAAGAGTGGTTCAGGGCAGGAGGCTGGGTGTGGGGAGATGCAGGACTCAGAATTGGGGGGGGGGCAGGAAGGGCTCAGGGTTGGGGACTGGAGGTGTGGAAAAGCAGGAGCCAGAAGGGCTGCGCTGGTCAGGCAGCGTCTCCCAGGGCTGGCCACAGCAGGGACAGTGCTGACCCAGTGGGGTTATAGCTGTCCCAATGCCCATCTCTGGTCTCTTGCTACCCCACTGTGGTCATTACACAGTATAACTGCCCCTGCTAGCCTGGAAAACAATTGCATTCCAGGCGCATCCCATTGTCCTGCCACAACCAACCCCTTACCTTGCTTTAAATTATAAGAGGAAGCTGCCTACTAAATGTGGTGGTCCTAGCTCTTGCTGTTTAGGAAGAGTTCTTGAATGAACAGATGGACAGACCCTTTTGAGACAAACTCTCTCAAAGATATAGTATATTATATGGTAAAAATGAGACTTTTTCAGTAATAACGCGCTGAGACAATTTTGTATTTTCATGTCTGATTTTGTAAGCAAGTAGTTTTTAAGGAAGTGAAACCTGGGGGATATGCAAGACAAATCAGATACCTGAAAGAAGTACAGTAGTCTGGAAAGATTGAGAGCTGCTGAGCTATAATCTTGCCCATATTTGTATCTTAAATATCCCTGAGATAGAAAGGGGAACAATCCATGCCAGATCTCCAGAGGCTTCTTTAGAGATGCCTGCTTTCTCTGGTGCACATTATATGAATGCTTTAGTTCAAGAATATTCATAGGCTTGGAAGAATTAGGTTTTTATTGGTAAATTTCAGTATAAATCAATTTCAGTCCACACACACACACACACACACACACGCACACAAATAACAATTGCCATCAATGATAATCAAAACTTAGATAGGCAGAGTGAAAAAATGCGGCTTGAGAAGTTATTAGAGTTTGATTTAAAGATTTTACCTCATCTTTTGGCACGTGATGTTGACAACTTTTGTTTTAACTGTTATAAAGTGCTAACTTTTTGAACCTCAACATCTTCTGCCATTAGATAGTTATTTGTAATTTCCTGCAACTCTTATAATTTAAATAAATCAAAATAAAAATGTTTGAATTCCCTGATATTATCCATTAAAGATACAACTGAATTCTGCCACGCCTAAACAGCATAGTTCTTGAGGTTTATAAGAACAATAAACTTGTGCATTGCAAATGGCTTCTCTGGCAGCTCTTCACATCAATTCTTAACAATGAGGTCCCATTTGGAGCCAGCACTCTCTTGGATGACCTCTTAAATTAATTCTTTATTTTTCTAATAACCCACAGTACATGCAGACAAAGCTCTTCAGCTTTCCTAATAGGAATAGAATGGTGCACTGCCAGTTTGCATAAGCTAAGAAGAGCTCAATAAGGCAGACCTGAGGAAGAGCGGTTGCAACACAATGAGTTTACTGAATGAGAATTCCTCTTCTATTTCCTGTAAAAAAATCAGAATAAATAGTCCAGGAGCCCTAGAGCAGTGGTTCCCAACGTGGTTCCCATGGGTGCCATGGTGCCCACCAGGGCATTTAAGTGCACCCGCCTAGCGCGGTCCCCCGGAGCCCAGCACATGCGCAGCCGCCGCCCCGGGTGCGCGGCGCATGCGCAGCACCCGCCCCCGGGCGGCCCAGCAGCCCCACGCAGCGCCCGCCACCCAAAAAGGTTGAGGACCACTGCCCTAGAGGAACAAGGTAGCATTACAGTCACACAGTACAGATAGCCTAAAGCAGTGGTCTAAAACCTTTTTACACCCAAGATCACTTTTTAAATGACAGACCAAGCCAAGCTCTACCGCCCCGCCCCTTCCTTGAAGCCCCACCCCTTCCTTGAAGCCCCGCCCTCTCTATTCTCCTCCTCTCCATCACTTGGTATCCCCAATCCTTATACTGCTGCTTTAAAAAAAAAAAAAAAAACTTCTGTAGGAAAAGGTTTTTCCAACATTTGGCCTGTCTAGACTGGACCAAATGTCAGAAAAAAACCCTTTCTTTTGGAAGCCCCCTTATTCCTTGTGGAAAGAAGAATATAGGGGTGACCAAAAGAGCACGTTTGCTCTTCCACTAAAAAAAGCGGAAGAACAAACACAACCCTGGATGCAGAAGAGTTTTTCTGGGATATCTCCAGAATCCTGAAAAACTCCTGCAGTCTAGCCGGACCCTCACTGGGTTGAGACAGGATGTGTAGTCTCTGGGGTGGGAATGAGGGATTTGTGTGTGGGAAGGGGTGTGAGGTGCAAGCTCTGGGAGGAAATCTGGATGCAGGAGGAGGTGGAGAAGGGGACATTGGCTCGGGGAGGGGGCTCCAGGCCGGGCAGTGTTGGGGTACTAAGCAAGCCACAGGCTTGTGGATGTGAGTGCAGGAATTTGGGTTGGGGTGTGTGAGGGGCTCAGGGCAGGGGTTCCAGTGTTTGATAGGCTCAGATCTAGGGTCTGGGGAAGGGGAATGCAGGAGTGGTTGTGGCCAGATGGGGCTTGGCCCCAATTGGGGTTTGTTGGCCAGGCTTCATTTTTAAATAAAATACTATGTTAAACACAAAAAGTTTCTTCATTGTCTTTATTTATGCGAATGGCAGGGAACCTGCCTTGAGTCAGGGGTCACTGACCCACAGAAAAGTCATTCAGGAGCAGGGGACACAGTACTGGGGAGGGGTGCTAGTGGGTTCTGGGGCAGGGAACAGGGTGCCAGTGGGGGCAGGGGAGAGGGGGCAGGGTGCCAGAAGGACAGGTTTCTGCAGCAGGGGACAGGGTGCTGGGAGGGACAGGTTTCTGCAGAGGGGAGCAGGGGGACAGGTTTCTGCAGTAGGGGACAGGGTGCCAGAGGGAACTGGTTTCTGCAGGGGGAGCAGGGTGCCAGGGGCAGGTTTCTACAGAGGGGGCAGGTTTCTGCAGAGGGGCGGGGGCAAGGGAGAGGAACAGGGGCAGGAGGCGGGGACAGGTTTGGGGCAGGGAGAGGGAAAAGGTTTGGGGCAGGAATCCCTACACCAGCCACGGAGGAAGCCTCCGTCCGCGCTCCCTCCGAGCTGACCACAGGGCAGCCGGGCTGGAGCCAAGAGGCGGCTTCTCTTCGCTCCAGCCCGGCTGCCCTGCGCTCAGCCCAGGGAGGCTGCGCCTAGCTCCAGCTGTGCTGGTGCAAGCTTCCCGAGCTGGGTGCAGGGCAGCCGGGCTGGAGCGAAGAGAAGCGGCTGCCCGGCCAGCTGGCCATGGCGCTCAGCCAAGATGCATCATGTTCCACGTGGGCAGGCGCAGAGGAGAAGCTGCCCGATCAGCTGGAGCGCGGGGCAGCCTCTTTCAGCTGAAAGCCACAGCCAGCTGGCCGGGGTGTTTCAGCCCTCCCGACCTCCCAGCTCCCACCATTCCGCACAGCTACTCACCTGTGTTGTTGCTTGGTGAGTAGCTGCTCCTCAAATGAGGAAATCAAATGTAAATGTACTGCACAGGCGCGCAGTTCAGAGAGGGCTCAAGAGCGACTCTTAGGGCTCCTGAGATCTACCGGTTGGTGACCACGGGCCTAAAGCAAAAGCCCATAACACCTAAAACTCAGACAGGAAAGCTTTGATCCAGATTCAAACCCAAACTTTTAGCAGCTGTTGGAACCCTGCAGGGATGCACAGTTCTATGCGTGGCATACACAAACTAAGTTCTGTTCCGCCTACTGTCAACAGTGAGAGCCTTTTAGGACCTGCCCTCATGCCCCTATGCAGGAGAATCATACCATTTCTGCTCTCAAATCATATGGGGCTGCAGGGAGAATGGGAAAGGGTGGCATGATTCAAACTGTAGACTCATGAATGGTCACATATGGGTGCATTTTAGTGTTCAAGACTGAACATTGGACCCTTCTTTCTGGCCACTAATTTAGTTCCATTCGGCATGAGTGCCCAACAGATGCTCTGATATAATCACTGGCTACTTGTTTCCTGGCTCGCCACTCTCTGACCAACTTGAGACCCCCTGGCTCTCAGCCACCTGCCTGCTTTCCCAATGGATTTACTCTTTGTAGTAGGAATTCTTTCTATCAAGTCATCAATAATATTCAGAGCAGATGTCTGCTCTGTAATTGATTAGGTATCTTTTCATGGCACAGAGTTGTGATCAAATAAGCAGTTGGTAGATTCCCTTGATCAAAGCATCAGAATCTGATTATGTTTCCTGTAAAGAGACCCTTTGAAGTGGATCAGCCCTCAGGTAATTCAGTTATCTGCTTCCTGGAAAAGTCATTTTCAAAAGCAGGCATTTGTCCAGGTGCAAAGATGTGGAAGGCGCTGTTTCTGTTATGACTCATCTGTGACTTCAAAGATTATTTCAAACTTAAAAATGGGCAGTGCAGTGGATAGACTGAGTTACTAAAATAGAGAGGGAAGATGACCCAATAAACTGTCTGTCTAAAATAATCTAGACAATCATATTAGGTAATCTACTTGGTAGATACCATATTGGCGAACACAGTATCAACTACCTTTAGTGAAAAGAGAGTGAATAAGCTGCTCTAAAGCTCACAACTAGACTGTAGCAGGCCTCTGCAGTCCACTATATCCTCCAAATCTCTGCCTCCAAATGCTTGCCAACCCGTTGTGTCAGCTGTAGTCCTCTTCCCAACTCCACAGGGAGTGGCAGCTTTCATCCTAACCACTGCTTTTCACTTTCTTCTACATTTCTTACAGGGTTGAAGGTTTCCCTGCTTGGTCTTTAACTTGGTCTTTTTCTTTTAAGTTTCCATAGATGTATCGCAGAATGAATCACAATGTTCTCACTAAGCAAAAAGGGAAATGAAATGCCAAGAAACCAACATTAATGTAAAATTTTACAGGAAGGCTGAGAAATCAAGAACTCCTCAGTTAGGAAGCATCAAAAGGTAAAGTAGCTCCTAAGTTACCATCGCCACATTGGGCAAAGATAACATTGTATATCATTACTGGTTTCCTTGTTCAACATGAACTAATAATGTATTATTACCATTCAATAAAAATAGGATTTGCAACGTGTCTTCTAGAAATTTCCATTATGATGGTGAAATTCATCCCAGTTCTGGGTCTGCAGAAGATCATATTACCATTGAAATCCTTCCTCCTTCCATTAAGGGTTGAAGTAGGACTGAAGTGGTGCATAGGGTCCACTGTACTAGAATGGATTTTGCTCTGCTAGCATCAAGAGGGCTGCTGGAACTTTGAGGTGATGGAAGGAGAACCCTTCCTCACCCCCAGAATACAGCCCAAAAACTGTTTTAAAAAAGAGAATAAAACAATTTCCTCTTTCCTTCTGTTCCACACGGCGCCTGCGTAATCTCTCCTTTCTTCTTCCTCATGGGTAGCACAGACGCCGGCACAGCATTTCTCCAAATGTGCATCTGATGGCTGCAGGAACTGACAAATCTTGCAGGATGAAAAGCTAACACAAGGGCTGAATGAGACAAGTGAAGACAGGCTAAGGAGATGGAAAAATTCAGCCTTTGAAAAGCGTTATAAAAAGAGAAGCCTCTTCAATCTGTGAGGATTTTGTGGCATATTTGAAAGGGAAAAGAAAATTTAACAATTATTTTCCCCCTTTTCAGTTTTTGGTTGTCTGAATTTTATGTGAGCTTTCTGCTCTTCTCTGAAATCATGCCCTTATTCTCACCTCCATCAACACAATCAATTGGATACAAAACCTGGTCCAGCAGAGAGCGCTCAAAGGGAGATCACTGGCTATCCAGCATGGTTCCTCTACTCTGGTTCCAAATATGCCCACTTCCTGTGAGGTTTCAGGGTTAGGACTGCACAGTTCTGAACAAGGTATGACTGGGCGGAAAGAGGGTAAGGATATGGCTACTCTCCAGAGTATCTCACCTCTCAGACTGGAAGGAATTCCCTGTCCTGACAGTCTCTCCTTAGGGGAGTGAACACTGGAAAAGACATGACTTCCTGTAACTTATACTATGTTGGGGAGGCTGCCAGTAGTGTAGTACAATGGTGAGGGGGCTCATGTGAAAATACCTCTGCAGACACCTTAAGAAATGTGGGATGTCCTTGTGGCTTTAGGAATATCCAAGGGTATTGCTGTCCTGCTCCACTGATGGACATTCTAAAAACCTTGCAGAGTTTCCTGGCCCTATGTAAGTTCTTCTGTTGTAGAGGCTCCCAGACTCACAGTGACTGTAGAAACTGACAATCCTGCAGAGTTCTATCTTCTAGCTTGAAGGCAGAATTAGAGGATGGAAAACAGTAAATAGCCAGCCTTTGAAAGCTATACAAAGATTAGCCTCTTCAGGACCATGTGGAATTTCTGAAGGAGGACTTTAAACTTTTCACTTTTCATTGAAAAATGGTCTCTTTTTGTGGACAAGTGAAGCAAATTCACAAAAGCACAGATGAGGATTTCAGTCTTCCCTAGATTATTAGATGAAATCACCTGCTCCAATCTCCTTGCTATTTAGGATTCTCCTTGTGATTATCTGACCATAACCCCTCATGAAACACTTTCTGGAAGAACAAGGCATCTTTATCTGCCCCTTTTGTTGGAAACTCCAAAGAGATCGGAGAAGACTTCCTTTTCTACCTTTTTTTAGAACTTGAGGAGATTTGCTGTATTTTGGAGAGGGCCTATAAGAATGATTTAAACTGATTAAGACTTTTATATTATAGGTAAGGTAGGTTGCCCAACACTTCCTTTTATATGACCCTGTGTCAGTTCTTATAATTTTGCTAAACATTAAACATGTAATGGGCTGAAACTGGAGATGCAGAGTGTCTACCTTAAGCTAACTGATTCTGGAAAATGTCCACAAAAAAGTTCAGTCATTTTCAAGAACAAAGCTAAGGAAAAATACATTGTATTTTCCCAACCTCATTGTTGAAAATCTCTAGCCATACGCTTTGGCACACAGACGGTGGTCTTTGTATTAGAGATGTTTTGCTGTCTGTCATGGCTCCTTCCCCACTCTGGCACGATAAATGCAGAAGTGGGGGCCAGCAAAAGTACCCCAAAACCTTATCTACCAGGCTTTGGTATAAAACTTCCCCCCAAAATCTTAACTAGATTTTGGGGATAAAAAACTCCACTGCCACCACCCAACTATTGATACAAAAATCAGGGGAGAGATCACTTGGGAAATCTCACCCCTAAAGTACAAACCAGGACACAAAACTTAACCAATACCAGGTTAATAAAAATAAAAGAGAAAGAACTTTTATTATCACCACAATATTCCTGTTGCAAGGAATATTCCATAATGACTAGATGGAAAAGTAACAAAACAATATACTCATGGAGAAGAAACCCACCATGGGCCAGGAGCTTAGTTACAAAAGAGAGCAAAAAGCATTTTTAAATGCACAGACATCAGATCCCATTTCCCAAATCATAAAACAATAAAACCTAACGGATTTATCTAAACTTTACCCTACTTACAGAAGAGTGAAGAGTCTATTCTTGGAGGGAGACATTCTGTCTGTCCCCCTCAGTAGATGGAGAGAAACTGCCCCAGAGACAAAGGAGGGAAAAACCCAAACATTCCTTTGTCCCACTTTGAAATTCCTATCTACATTTCTATTGGCTGCCTGCCACCTGGTTTAGGTAAGGGACATAGGTAACCCCTTAGTCCCCAGGATGCTGGCTAACCCTCATGATCATGACACTGTCCCTATGAAAAGCCACACAAATTTGGCCAAGTAATTAGCTTTCGGAAAATCTATTAACACATGCCCCAGTAGAGACTTCTTAGATTTTTAGCAGCTAAAATCCCTAAAAGATTCTGTCTGTGCTGGTATGGCTCCAATGTGGGCCTGGGCAGGATTTTCCCTGCAATTGCTGTTCTGAGTTGTGCCAGGTACAGGCACCTGACCAAAGAACAGAAAGGCTTTCTCTCCTGTGCTTTCAGTGACATCCCCATTCCCTGCTGGGTCCCGATAGTGTGGAGGCAGATGCCTGATTCAAAAGCACAGAGAAATCAAGAGATGAACATGTAAGAGTATGGGAAATAGAATGGGATTGGAGGCTGACAGGGAGAAAAGGGAAGTTTGGATTGGGAGCAGGGAGGAAAATGAGGCGTATGCATTTGGAGTCAGTGGGTGGGAGTAAAACTGATAACTGGATGAGAAGTCAGGGCTGAGAAACTAGGACTGGCTGGGCCAGGAGATTTGGACAAGGAGCTTGGTGGGAGTAGGGAGGGAGACCCAAGGTTTGGATAAGTCCTGGGAGGAAGACTGGGAGTAGGAGCAAGTGAACCTTAGGAACATGGGTTGAAGAGGCACAACTAGAGTCTAGGAAGAAGGAGACTCAATGAAGGAAGAACCAGGAGGAGATGAAGTGGGATTGGCTGGGGCAAGGATACTGGGACAGGGAGAGTGAGGAAGGGCAGAGACACAGACAGGGTTAAGAAAGCTCAGTAGTGGAGCCTGGGTCTAGGTTAGGAGATGGGACTGGGTCCAGAAGCAAGGGCTGAACAGAGGAAAGACACTGCCAGGGACAGGATGGATGCGGACAGGGAAGAAGGAGACAACATTGGGGAGAAAAAGCAGGAAGGGCTTATGATCACTAGGAGACACTCTCCTCCATAGCCTGGAGCACAAGCCTAGACTCCGTAGTCTCACCATTCATCTACAATCAGCCAATATCTATGCCTTAGTTCAGATAGCAGAGATCTGTCCAGTGGGTCCAAAGGTTGATCCTACTGATGAACCATGTGGGTATCAACATGATGGCAAGTGATAGAATTTGTTTATTTGGTTTACTCTTTTAAAAACCTAAGAAATTTCACACACACACAAAAAATGTACCTTTGAAGACTATTATTAAGGTTTCAAAGTCAAGCACTCCAGAATAAGACAATGTCAGAATTGAAATTGCCTGGGCACCTTTGTGAGTATATACATCCATCCCATCTTTAATTACATAATTGCTTGCTACTATTCCCCCTTCCTCCAAGGATCCTTGGCTCATTCAGGGCACAAACTGGACCTCCTCAGGAGATGAATCATGATTGTGTAATGAAAGAGAGCTCATTGTTGTCTTTAGGACCCCTGCCTCACTTGTTGCATCAGTTGGAAGGTAGGTAGTGGTTGAGGCAGGGGTTTGCAGGAGGAAAGAAGAGGGCCTCATGGTTAAGACAGCTGAATGCTTCTCTAGTTGCCAACTGTGTGTGCCTCAATCCCTGGGGCTATGTCTACACTACAAGGTTTTTGCACAAAACCAACCATTTTTGCGTAAAAACTGACGGAGCGTCCACACCTCAAGCATGTTTTTGCACAAAAAAATACAGTAAATCAACAGGATAGGGGGCTTTTGCTGGTAGAGTTATTCCTCTCCCCATGAGGAATAACTCCTTTTTGCGCTACAGCTCTTGCACAAAAAGGCATGTGTGGGGTTTCTTGCGCAAAAAGAGCCTATCAGAAAAAGCATAGGTGCTCTGATGGCTATTCTGTTAATGGCAATTAGAGCTTTCTTGAACAAAAGCATCCATGCAGCGTGGACGCTCTCTTGTGCAAAAGCACATCACTTTTGCGATGTGCTTTTGCGCAAGAAGTTTTTGCGATCTCTTCCACAAAAAGCTTCTTGCATAAAGACCCTGCAGTGTAGACAAAGCCTGGGTGTTTGACTTGAGTATGCAACTGTAACTGAAGCTGTGCTATGAACCTATAAGGGCTATATAATAATGAAAAATCAGGTCCCAGGTGTCTCAAATTGAGCACCCAAAATAAGTGGATACTTCTGATCATCTTTCTGCATCTCAGCTTCCCACCTGTAAAATGGGGCTAATAGCCGCTCATCTGACAGGGATGTTTTGAAAATAAATTATTTCAGTTTGTGAAGGACTCAGATGCTATATTGATGAGCATCACAGAAAAAGCCAAATAGAAAATTAGTAATTCTGCCTTCATTGTAGGATTTGAATAGTGTGAGGGAAATAGAGCATATGGCCATATATTTGACAATGAGAATACAGCAAAATATGAAATAGCTGCTCATTAAGTGAGTGCCATTCATTATATGCACCAAATAAGACAGGCACCCTGTGGAAAAATGGTATGTGATCATGTAACTGAAGACTATCATACTGCACATGGACAAAGGAGTTAAATTAAGTTTTTTAGGCCCCCTAATTTGGCATTTTTTAACTCCTGACTACTTGTCTCTTCTTAATGTTTTAATGTATTTGTGTGTGTGTGTAATATTTACAAGATTTTTTTCTGGAAGAGGAAGAAAGTCGTAGTGTACCAACAAAAAATGATTTTCAGAACAAATCTAGGTTTGACCTTCCTATCAACTAGATAAGGCTCTCTCATCTCTGCTACAGGAGTAAGGTTATATCACCATTGCCATGAAGCACTGTTTGGTCAAGTAAGCTCTCTGTGCCATACATGTAGTGCAGCTGGCCGTCAAGAGGATTTTGCCAAATGAGGTCTCTCTGTAGCCTTTAATGTTAATAAAACAAACAAAAATTGCAATCTATCTTTCCCCTTCCTTCAGCAGGTTTCCCCTGAGGGTGCCTTCAGTGGTAGCTAAGTAACTAAGGCTTTTGCTAAACCATTTTAAGGATTTAGGAGTAAGCACTTCACACCACCTTTAAATCCTCAAAGTTACGTCAGAGGCTAGAGGCACAAATTTGCCTTTACTGCTAACAGAGCCTATAAGCACTTAAGGTGCTTTTCAGGGGAAAATCCTGTTACCTCTCTATCCAGCTCTGTGATAGCAGAGGGCCCTGACTGCAGTGGATTCAGTTTGTTTCAGCTGTGCAGAGTTAGGCAGCAGGATAAAGCTCTATTTTGTCTATTTATACAGTAAACTCTTCAGAGTCTTGCTATACGTTTCAACAACACCCAGCACAACAAAGATCCAGGCTTGGTCATGGTCCTACTCCCCAAATGTTAATGTATCAATGATAATAATAATAAATATTATATATTAACTGGAGCATCCGTTGTTTACTGGAATAACTGGATTTAACATGAAATTTAGAACTATCTTAGGTTCTATAGCAGGGGTGGCCAACCCATTAGAGACGAAGAGCCAAAATTGCAGTGGATAGAGTGCGAAGAGCCACGTACCCAGGGGGCCGGGAAGGGTTGTTGAACAAAAACAAAACAAACCATGCCGGGGGAAAATAGGTGCTGGTATACCATCCCAGGGCATACCATCACAAAAAAAATGATGGGATAAAAGGGGCAAGCTCTGGGAAGGAATTTGGGTGCAGGAGAAAGTAGAGAAGAGGATGCTGGCTCAGGGAAGGGGCTCCAGGCTGGAGAGTGTTGGGGTCAGGTGGAGGGTTGGAGTGCTGAGCAAGCCGTGGGTTTGTGGCTGTGAGGGTGTAGGAGTTTGGGCTGGGATGCATGAGGGGCTCAGGGCAAGGAGACTGGGAGTATGATGGGCTCAGGACACAGATTTGCAGTGTGTGGATGCAGCAGGAGTGTTGTGGCAGAAGACTGGCGATGTGGAGGTGCAGGTGTTTGGGGATGTGAGAGGCTCAGGACAGAGGGTTCCAGTGTATGATAGGCTCAGGTTTGGGGGTGTGTGCTCAGGAGTGTTATGATGCTGCAGCCAGATGAGGGCTTGGCCCCAACTGGAGGCTCGTTGGCCAGGATTCATTTTTAAATAAAATATCATCTCAAACACAAACAGCATTGTCTTTATTTATGAGAGGGGCAGGGAACCTGTTCTGAGGCAGGGGTCAGCCAAGGCCACACAAGTGAAATGCAAAAAAACAATCGCTCCAACACCCCCCCTCCACCCCCAAAGCCTCACTAATATAGCCCCAACTGTGCTGGGTAGGGGCAGGGGACAGGATGCTGGGGCAAGGTGCTCATGGGGAGGGATCTGGCTGGGGGAGGGGAGAACAGAAACAGCTGGGGCCAGTACCTGGGGATCCCGGGTCTCAGGAAGCGCGCTGACTGCTTTTCCCCTCTCCTCCCCCAAGCACCCCCCTGCTCTAACCCAATCCCACACCCCTTCCCCAGAGCCAGGCACTGCCCCCAACCCAATCCCCCTCCCCTTCCCCAGAGCCAGGCACCGCCCCCCTCTAACCTAATTCTCAGGTCCCGGAGGCGGAGCTGCCGTCACCGCTACACCCACACGCGTCTCCCTCCAGGCGCTGGGGCATGTGCGCTGAGTGGCTGGCCTTGAAACGTGCTGGCTGGGCCCCCGTGTGCACCCCGCCCCCACCCAATCCCCCTCCGCTCCCCTCCCCGGACTAGAGCCAGGCACCCCCCCGCTCTAACCCAATGCCCCTCCCCCTCTAACCTAATTCTCTGGTCCCGGAGCCACCGCCATCGCTACAGACGCATGTCTCTCTCCAGGCGCATGTGCTGAGCAGCCGGCATGCCATGCGCACCCCCCTAACCCAATCCGCCTCCCCTTTCCCAGAGCCAGACACGTCCCCTCCCCGCTCTGACCCAATCCGCCTTCTCCCCACCTTATGCTCGGGTCCCGGAGCCAGAGCCGTTGCCGCCGCTATCACCGCCAGGCGCATCCGGGACACCATGCGCACCCCCCGCTCCTCTTCCTGCCCCTCCCCCAAAGCCAGGCATCTCATAAGAACATAACATAAGAACATAAGAACGGCCGTACTGGGTCAGAACAAAGGTCCATCTAGCCCAGTAGCCTGTCTGCCGACAGTGGCCAGCACCAGGTGCCCCAGAGAGGGTGGACCGAAGACAATGATCAAGCGATTTGTCTCCTGCCATCCCTCTCCAGCCTCTGACAAACAGAGGCCAAGGACACCATTTTATCCCCTGGCTAATAGCCTTTTATGGACCTAACCTCCATGAAATTATCTAGCTACTCTTTAAACTCTATTATAGTCCTAGCCTTCACAGCCTCCTCTGGCAAGGAGTTCCACAGGCTGACTACACGCTGTGTGAAGAAGAACTTTCTTTTATTAGTTTTAAACCTGCTACCCATTAATTTCATTTGGTGTCCTCTAGTTCTTCTATTTAGAGAACTAATAAATAACTTTTCTTTATCGGCCCTCTCCACACCACTCATGATTTTATATACCTCTATCATATCCCCCCTCAGTCTCCTCTTTTCTAAACTGAAAAGTCCCAGTTGTTTTAACCTCTCCTCATATGGGACCCGTCCCAAACCCCTAATCATTTTAGTTGCCCTTTTCTGAACCCTTTCCAAGGCCAAAATATCTTTTTTGAGGTGAGGAGACCACATCTGTACACAGTATTCAAGATGGGCGTACCATAGTTTTATACAGGGGCAGTAAGATATTCTGGGTCTTATTTTCTATCCCTTTCTTAATAATTCCTAGCATCCTATTTGCCTTTTGACCTGCACACTGTGTGGAAGTTTTCAGAGAACTGTCCACAATAACTCCAAGATCTCTTTCCTGGTTTGTCGTAGCCAAATTAGCCCCCATCATACTGTAATGATAGTTGGGGTTATTTTTCCCAATGTGCATTACTTTACACTTATCCACATTAAATTTCATTTGCCATTTTGTTGCCCAATCACTCAGTTTGGTGAGATCTTCTTGGAGTCCCTCACAGTCTACTTCTGTCTTGACTATCCTAAACAGTTTGGTATCATCTGCAAACTTTACCACCTCACTGCTTACCCCTTTCTCCAGATCATTTATGAATAAGTTGAACAGGATAAGTTGAACTGACCCTTGGGGGACACCACTAGTTACCCCTCTCCATTCTGAAAATTTACCATTTATTCCTACCCTTTGTTTCCTGTCTTTTAACCAGTTCTCAATCCAAGAAAGGACCTTCCCTCTTATCCCATGGCCATGTAATTTACACAAGAGCCTTTGGTGAGGGACCTTGTCAAAGGCTTTCTGAAAATCTAAGTATACTATATCTACTGGATCCCCCTTGTCCGCATGTTTGTTAACCCCTTCAAAGAACTCTAATAGATTAGTAAGACAGGATTTCCCTTTACAGAAACCATGTTGACTTTTGTCCAACAAATTATGTTCTTCTACATGCTTCACAATTTTATTCTTTACTATTGTTTCGACTAATTTGCCTGGTACTGAAGTTAGACTTACCAGTCTGTAATTGCCCAGATCGCCTCTAGAGCCCTTTTTAAATATTGGTGTCACGTTGGCTACCTTCCAGTCATTAGGTAATGGAAGCCGATTTAAGGGATACGTTACAAACCACAGATAATAGTTCAGCAATTTCCCATTTGAGTTCTTTAGAACCCTTGGATGAATGCCATCCGGTCCGGAGATTTGTTAACATTAAGTTTTTCTATTTGTTCCAAAACCTCCTCTAATGACACTTCAATCCGGGACAGTTCCTCAGATTCATCACCCACAAAGGACGGTGCAGATTTGGGAATCTCCCCAACGTCCTCAGCCGTGAAGACTGAAGCAAATAAATCATTTAGTTTCTCTGCAATGGCTTTATCGTCCTTGATTGCGCCTTTTATAGTTCGATCGTCTAGGGGACCCACAGGTTTTTTAGCAGGCTTCCTTCTTCTAATGTACTTAAAAAACATTTTGTTATTTTGTTATTTCTGTATATATTTTGTTATTTTGTTATTTGTATATCTCCCCCCAGCTCTAACTCAAATCCCCTCCCCCACTAGCCTTACGCCCAGGTCCTGGAGCCCTCGCAGCTGCCTGCGCTCAGCAGCCGGCAGCTAGCACGTGCAGGCTGGGAGACTGTGTGAGACCCTGCCTGAACGTGCAGGATATGACGCAGTGCGCTGGGGGCCAGCCGTGAGCACGCATACGGCTCACAGCAGCCCAGCCGTGACGCGAGCGGTTCCGGGTTCCGTCCTGCTTCCGTCAGGAGCCACAATTTTTATCATGCGGCTCACGAGCCGCGGCTTGGCCACCGCTGTTCTAGAGCAAGAACAAAACGATGCTTTTAAAAAACCCTGTATTGTGCAGGCTGTGGACCAGATAGACTTCTGCAGGAGCTGTTCTGCCTACTACGTAATGCCCTCACCTTCCAGCATCAAGACCTCTTGTTATATAATAATAATGTGCTGCTCAGGCACCGTTGATGCTATTTAATTGTGAACATCAAAGCTGGTTCTCAATTTATTCTTTTGCCTGAAATACCCTAAGTGTTGCTAATAAGAACTTATTGCTAAGGCTAAATTTATGAGCATGATTATTTCATTTTTAAATCCAGACCCATTAAGAGTTAGATGAACCCACAAACATCATCTTCAAATGCAAACTCTGTCAATCATTAATCATAAGTTAGGGGGGAAATTGTATGACATTTTAACAATATGAAACAGGCCAAAAGATCTGGAAATGAGGCGCAGTTGTGGTTTGTTTATAAAAATTGAGGGCTAAGTTATAATAAATTACAGAAAAATGGGAATTAACCAAGGGGGGAAAACCCCCCATAGATTATGATACAGACGGCAATAGCTCTGCTATAATTTGACCACTTCTGATTTAAGAGTTTGCAATAAGTGTTGGTAGTGGGCAATATTGTATAACTGGACAGTCATTCTTTCAAAGTCTCAGAAGGGTAGCCATGTTACTCTGTAACTTTAAAAACAATGAATAGTCCTCTGGCGCCTGAGACACTAACAAAAATATATAGACTTATGAGCTTCTGTGGGTAAAACCCACTTTACCCACGAAAGCTCATGATTCTATATATTTTTGTTAGTCTTTGAGGCTATGTCTAGACTGCAGGCTTCTTTCGGAAGAATCTTTTTTCAGAAGAGATCTTCTGAAAAAACTTCTTCCAAAAGAGAACGTCCACACAGAAAACTGCATAAAAAAAGCAATCTGCTTTTTTGAGAGATAGCATCCATTCAGTTGGACGCTATCTCACATTTAAGCTGTGATTACTATGGACAGAGTGGCCACCAGTGCACCTGTGCTTTTTCCTCTTTCCTCTTCTTTTGAAAGAACTCCCTCTTCCCCGTCTACACACACCTTTTTCCGAAAGAGCTCTTTCGGAAAAACGCTTCTGCCTTGTAGAAAGGGGATTACCAACACCAGAAAACCCCTTCTGTTCTTTCAATTTACTTTTGGAAGAATGCAACTGTAGTGTGGACGTTCCACAAGATTTGTCAGAAAACCGGCAGTTTTTCCGACAAAACTCTGTAGTGTAGACATACCGTAAGGTGCCACAGGATTACTTGTTATTCTTTCAAAGAACGGTCTAAAATTCCCAAAGGGAACATTGAGTAAGGTCAAGACTAGGTTATAAATATTTGTAATGTAAACTAATAGAACCTCATTAGCAGCCTAGTTAAAGTTGATGGCAGAATTATTTGTATGGGTATTACCCGATTGTGGTCCAGGAGCCCATTGTGCTATGCACTATGCAAACACAGAACACAAGAGGCAGTCTCTTCTCCAAAAAGTTTACAATCAAACTCATATGCTTTTTCACATGTACGGCAGCTCAATCAAATGAATTGTTTGAAAATTAGGCTATGTAGAGTTAAGGCTCGGCAAGCAGCACTGCTTCCCCCACAACCTGTAGGACACTATCAATATAGCATAAATATGGAGGCACCAACTGATCATAATTATCCATTGTGGCCAGGGATGAAAGTAAGCCAGCGCCACTCCAGGAAGAAAGAGCCAGCCAGCTAGGGCACTCAACTACAGGACGACACGGCATGCACTCCCAGCCCAGCTCCCGGGGCTTTCCTGCTGGCTTCTGCGCTAACCCTCTGCTCTGAGCCTCTCCTCACCCCCCAACCCTGACTTCTGCACCCCCTACACCGCTAAGCCTTCCTGCCCTGAGCCCCCCACACACCTCCAAGACCCTCCTCTGGCTCCTGCACTGCCTCCCACATCTCCACCCTCTGCCCTAAGACCCTTATACCCCAACACTCCTCAATCCTCTGCCTTGAGCTCCCTGCACTCCACCCCACACTTCATTTCTTACAGGACCTGTCATACCACAACCTCCTGCCCTGAGCGCCCCTCTCCGGCAATGGGGGAGATCTGCAATATGACAGCGCCTGTAAGAAATTTAAATTACTTTCAACCCTTGATTGTGGCCTTAAAACATATGAATCTATGGGAATGAATTTCACAACACAGCTACAGGAATTGCTTTGCTGGGAACTTACATACTCTGTGTGTGTGTGTGTGTGTGTGTGTGTGTGTGTGTGTGTGTGTGTGTTGGGAACTTACATACTTAGTGTGTGTGTGTGTACGTACGCGCGTGTTGTGTGAGATACAGGAGACATTTGTTTGCAGGATCACTTTATAAGAGTAATTGCTGCTTATGAGCACATTTTTCCCTAGGAACACCTTCCATGAATTGTCCCTTTGGTAGCAGCTAGGGTTGCCAGTTGGTCCCCCCAAAAATACTGGACACGCGGTATTTTGGTCAAGCAAAAAAAAAAAAAAAAGCGCAGGATAATAAGTACTGCCTCTCCCAGCCACTCCCCCTGCCCCTTCTGGCCCCGCCTCCCATCTGGGACTCCTAGGCTCCCATTGCCAATCGCGGCCCCGCCTCCCATCTGGGACTCCTAGGCTCCCATTGCCAATCGCGGCCCCGCCTCCCAGCCTGGGAGTCCCAGCTGGGAGGCGGGGCCGCGATCGTTGCTGGGAGCCTATGATTGCGCAGAAGTCTGGGAGGGGAGGACTCCCAGCCACTCCCCTCGCCCCCGCTAGGCTTCTGATGCGCCAAAAACGGCGATCGGCTGGTGGGGGCCGGGGACTCCCAGCCACTCTTCCTCCCTCCCCCCCGCCAGGCTTCTGTGCAATCACAGGCTCCTAGCGCCAATCATGGCCCTGCCTTCCAGCCGCTCCCCCCGCCCACGCCAGGCTTCCATCTGGTGCGCAGCTGGAAAAATCAGAGAATACCAGACATTGCACATGTCCAGTATTCTCTGATTTTTTTTTTACCAGACAAAGAGCGCAAATACCGGACTGTCCAGTGGAATACCGGACACCTGGCAACCCTAGAACAGTAACAAAGCTGCTGCTGCATAGGAGCAACATTTGTGATGTTACATCTAAGGGTGGAGCTTGGTGGGGTATCTGATGGGTTTGGTCACTTGGCGTACTGAAATACCTGCCTTCCAGCTCTCATGGGTGACCCTCAACTCTGTCTTGCTGAGCAAGGCCCTCAGGCCTCCTCCAGCAGTGGCATAGAGATGGGATCACAGCTCCCTGTAGTATAATACAAATGCTAAGATCAGCTCAGCACCCAAATGAACAGTCCCAGTAGCACCTGAACCTCAGATAAATCCATCTTGCTCTGAATAAAGTTTTGTACAAGATAACTCATGTTCACCCTCTTTCTCAGGGTAAAGAGAGAGATGCACAGACTCCTTGACACTTCCTCCCACACCCCGCCCAGGTAACAATTACAGGGTTTATTAATAAACACAAGTGAATTTATGAAATATAAAAGGTAGGACTTAAGTGATCAGAAGAGATAGAACAATACAGGTTACTAAACAAAATAAAAAACACAAGCTAAGCTTCATCTAAAAAAATATATATTGGCATTTGAAAAGGTTCAGAAAAGGGCAACAAAAATTATTAGGGGGTTTGGAACGGGTCCCATATGAAGAGAGTAAAAAGACTTGGACTTTTCAGCTTAGAAAAGAGGAGACTAAGGGGGGATATGATAGAGGTCTATAAAATCATGACTGGTGTGGAAAAAGTGAATAAGGAAAAGATATTTACTTATTCCCACAATATAAAAACTAGGGATCACCAAATGAAATTAACAGGCAGCAGGTTTACAACAAACAAAAGGAAGTTTTTCTTCACTCAGTGCACAGTCAACCTGTGGAACTCCTTGCCAGAGGATGCGGTGAAGGCTAGAACTTTAACAGGGTTCAAAAAAGAGCTACATAGACTCATGGAGGTTAGGGCCATCACTGGCTATTAGTCAGGATGGGTAGGAATGGTGTCCCTAGCCTCTGTTTCTCAAGAAGTGGGAGACAGGGGAGGAATCACGTGCGGATTACCTGTTGTGATCCCTCCCTCTGCATCTGGCATTGGCCACTGTCGGCAGACAGGATTCTGGGCTAGATGGACCTTTGGTCTGACCCAATATGGCCGTTCTTTTGTTCTTAAGCTTAATACATTGGTTACATATATCATCTCATCCTGAGTTGTTCTAATAAGCTTCTTTCACTGACTGGAAAGAGCTGAGTCCTTTCCCCTCTTGACTGGTATGCCTGGGTGAAGGAGAACCAGTCTTAGAAGAATGTCTCCTTACCCACATCTATCATTCATCAAGCTTTGCCCTTAGCTCCTGAAAAATAAAACCAACTCAAGTGTGGATGCAATCAAGTAAGGCATTTATTAAACCATGAACAGTTCTAAAACTAGGTAAACCACAGGTAAACAAGGGACTTGAGAACATAGGTATAGCAAGGACCCCACAACCAAAGGTAAGTAACAAAACAGGTGGTATGCTGACTGTGAAACAGGTGAGTTCCATACCCTGGATGAGACTCAGGCAAGGAAATGGAAGATCAGATGACCACCATGTCCTGCAGCTTGTGGACCCTCACAACAATAGAACAGTTCCAGAATCCATCTCCAGGTGATACTGACAGGTAAAGAGTACATCAGGCAATGTTAGCCCTACTCTGTGATGGCTTGGCTCACTCTCCCTCGCTGCTGTATGTTTGTCCTCAGTTAAAAAGGATGGTAGCTGGTGACACACTCCTTGTGTCCAGATGAAAGATGGAAAGCGTTAACTCAAAAGGAAAAATAATTGGAAAGCTGGAATTTATTGGAAAGAACATAGGGGGCTGTAATGAAAGTCATCTTGCAAATGTATCTACCAATACAGTTGTAAAAACTGCAAATGCTATCATCCATAAATCAGTCTGCAAAGTACTTTAGAACTTTGTTTGAAAGGCTGTCCACAGATTTATGTTCACAATTAAAATGTGTTCTCCAAAGCATTGAAGATAAATCATCATCATGCTCATGAAATACCTCCTTGGTTGGCATCCATAACCTAACTTAAATGATCTACCAACATATAATCACATGGAAACATCACTATAGTTCTGAGCCTGCTGGGTGTTTAACACCCTTATTTTCCAGTGAAGTCAATGGATGTTATGGGTGTTCAGCACCTGATAGGGCCACGCCCTTCATTTTCCACATTGAAATTCCTATACATAAGAATGGTAGAGAATTTAGATGCACTTTGAATAACCTCATGTTTCCAATTTGTATCTATCAATCTAATCAAACATCCAGATTATTTGATGCCTGTTTAAATCAAAGGGAGGTTTTTGCATTGAACTAAGGGAATTAGGTCAGGCTTTAACTTTACTTTGATTTTGATTACTTTTCCTTTAATGATTCCAGCAGTCAGTCATGGGCCAACTTTATTCCTTCTCTATCAGAACAAAAGCTGACAGGGCAGAGATAAAGATATCCCTTAGAATGGAATCTCCACCCATTTTGGCCATGAGTCACAGGCATTCACAGAACACAGGAAAAAAAGTTTCTGTGGCCCAGCCAAAATGTTGCTGAATCACTCAGCTAAGTACAGCAGCCAAATCTCCTGCTGTGAAGACTACAAATCTTTTGTGGAATATAGGCCTCATAAAGCTTAGCTACAAACAGCTGACATTCAATGGCAAAAATAATTGCCTGATGGTTTTTCCAAAGGAGGTCTAAACAATCCAGCAATGCATGCACATCTCTTATGCCCGCTTACAGTTTTTGTCTCTGTCTGTAATTCTTTATTTTGTTTTACTCTGAAAAAGTTTAGTCCTCCACTGAAATTAATAAAACAAAAAAACAAGTGTTAGTCATTTGAGTTCAGTTTTTATGCAGTATACCAAAATAGGTCTAAGTTAAAAGCGATAGCAGTGCATTGAATGAATTGTAAGATTTGTTTTTATCTTTTCTTATTGAACAGATTCCTGCAGTTTACTTTTTTGAGCATCTTATGGCATCTTTGGATCAGCCAACAAAGAAATTCTTTTTTGACACAGCATGCGGTCAAATGAAGATCCAGTTCAAAGTGACATGAAATCAGAAATACTGGCTATATAACAGGTATTGTCTTTTTCTATACCTCTGTTCTTCATTGTCAGTAGTAGCCATAACTGAAGAGACACACTCACAAAGAAGTAAGAAATGTTCAAAGTGGGCAACAGATGCTTTATTAGAAGCCAAGCCTTTCTCTTTTCTCTATTCATTTTATCCTAACACCGGCAGGTTTCCAAGAGGAAAAAAAGAAGCTTTGAAGGGTTTTTTTCTTTTAAACTGATGATTTTTTTTAAATAGGTCCTAATTTCAAATTCTTTAGTGAAGTCTGACTTGATGCTCTTATATTACAAAATATTTAATGCTTTAATAAGAGGATGATTACCAGTCTCCCTTTTTATTTAGCATTTTTTCTAATTACTAATTGGAGAGAGGCTACCAACCACCAGTTCTTGCAGAAATATCCTCATGTAGGACACAGGCTCTACTCTTGGGAGGTATGTAACTATGGTGGACCTTTGACCCAAGTAGCCTGGCAACAGTTCACCAGTTTGTTCCATTCTCCTAATGAAAATACCTTTTACCTTTACATGTTTTGTGAAAACTGTAGTTTGAACACCTGTAATGGGGCTGTTTAAATGGTCTCTTCCCCAGCTAAGTTTTTACTGAAGTCTGCTGGATTTTTGCCTGAGTGCAGAATGGGGCCTAAGGAGAATAATGGCCAGAGCCCCAGTTTAGTGTAAAATCAGATTCCTTCAATGCAAACATATTCCCCCCTTTCAGTGCTCTGTGGATATGCATCGTATGTTCAGCATAACAGCATCCCTATAGCCCTATTTCACAGAGGGGTCTTGCTGTGCTTTAATGCAGCATTTCTCAAACTGTGGGTCTTGACCCCCTGGGGGGGTCACGAGCAACTTAGAGGGGGATTGCAAACAACTTAGAGGGGGGTCGCGAGCAACTGGGGGTCGCGGTATCACAAGTTTGAGAACCCCTGCTTTAATGTAATTTCATTGACTTCCCTGGAATTACTGCAAAGATACACCACATAAGTAAGAAAAAAAAATCAGAACTAGGATGTTCCTGATGGTCCGTGCCAGTGAACAGGGCTCAACAGACCCACCTTGGAAGCTAATTTATGAAACTGCAGGAATCATGAGGCTACATTATACATACTCATTGTATATATACATGCTCCCTTGTTAAAGCACATAGCTTGACACTTAAAAGACAAGATTAGTTTATATTAGTGAAAGTAGGAAAACAACAATTCACAAACAAGTAGTCACAGATGAAAAGATCAGACAATAAAGACTGCAATAAGCAGGGGAAATCGTCACAGTACCACTTCATGTAGCAGATCCCTTACGATATCACTCCATTGCTATTTGAAGGAATGCTCCATAAAAATATTCATACAGCACTTCTTTAAATCACACGCATGCACACACACTGAAATGAATGTGTCACTCAAGACTAGATACTTCTCTTGACAGCAAGGGCTAATGGACTATAAGAAGATGGAGATGGGACCAAGAGTGGCAGAAGGGAAGGAGCACCATATCCACTGAATGCTGCTCTCCTCTGTGAGGCTGTTAAATCTCACTAGTTTGTAAAAGTTCTCTCACTTGACCATCTTGGGTTCTGTGTGCTAGGAAGGAGGATGGACTAGGAGCAACTGGTTTCTATAATATGCTCTCAGAATACAGCAGATATACTAAGGACTTTAATACTGTTGCTAGCAGCTGTAATTTTTTCATTGTGCCTGCCCTGTCCCTAGGGAGGAATTACTATGTAGTCAGAGCCAGTGGCAGCATTGCTTTTAAGAGAAACTCCCATGGTTTCATTGTTTGCATCTATAGGAAAAGGGGGCTTGAAGGCCACCCCACCTGCGTCTTCCATGAGCCCACAAACTGTCCCTCCATGAGAGGAGCCTTAGTCCAAAAATCCATGAGCAAAGCAGTTTCTTGATGCCTCTTCTCCACCTTCTATGGATTTTATGTATGGCTGCTGATTAATCGCAAGTAATTCAAGCAATTAATTCAAAAGATTAATCATGGTTAATCCTAGTTTTAATCCAACCGTTAAACAGAATATCAGTTGAAATGTATTAAATATGTTTAGATTTCTTCTACATTTTCAAATACATTGTACATTGTTCAGTGCTCACTTTATATTATTTTTATTACAGATATTTGCACTGTAAAATGATAAACAAAATGAACAGTTCACCTCAGACAAGTGCAATCTCTTTATTGTGAAAGTGCAATTTACAAGTGTAGATTATTTTTGTGATATAAGTGCACTCAAAAACAAAACAATGCAAAACCTTGGGAGCCTAAAAGTTCTATCAGTTTGTTCAGCCAATGGCTAAGACAAACAAGTTTGTTTACAGTTATGAGAGATAATGCTGCCCACTTCTTATTTATATAGTGTCACCAGAAAGAAAGTACAAGCACTTGCATGGGACTTCTGTGGCTGGTATTTGCAAGGTTTGCAATATTTGGCAGAATGCTAGTAAAACAGAACCAGAGACACAAAATTCTCCCCAAAGAGTTCAGTCACAAATTTATTTACTACATTTTTTTTTTAAATCAGCCTCATCAGTATGGAAGCATGTCCTCTGGAATGGTGGCCAAAGCATGAAGGGACATATGAATCTTTAGTACATCTAACACAAATATCTTGCACTAGTGGATACGACAGTGCTATGTGAATGCCTGTTCTCACTTTCAGGTGACATCATAACCAAGCAGGAGGCAGCATTATCTCCTGCAAATGGAAATAAACTTATTTGTCTGAGTGACTGGATGAAAAAGAAGTAGGACTAAGTGGACTGATAGGCTCTAAGGTTTTACACGGTTTTATTTTTAGGTGCAGATTTTTTGTACCTAATTCTACCTTTGTAAATTCAGTTTTCATGAAAAAAAGATTGTGCTACAGTACTTTTATTAGACTGATTGAAAAGTATTATTTCTTTAATCAAAAATAAAAATAAATGAGCACTGTACCCTCTATATTGTGTTGTAATCAAAATCAATATATTTGAAATTGTAGAAAACACCCACAAATGTTTAAATAAATGGTATTCTGTTATTGTTTAACAGTGCAATTAATTGTGCAATTAATCACGATTCATTTTTTAATCATGGAATTAACTGTGATTTTTAAAATCTCTTTATAGTCCTAGTTTTACCACAGGGTACAGAACAGCCTCAGTGATTCGTTACTTATTACCATGTAATTTCAAGTTTATTTTTCAGGCTAAAGTCAGGTAAGAGCACAAAAAGACTATGCAATTACTTTTTTGTTTCATGATACATAACATATGCTTCCCTTCCACTAACACAGGTGTGCAGTGAAATATTAACAAACATTGAAGACTTGCACAGGGTAATATGCACAGTGCCAGAGCTCAGCCAATCTGTGCTTCATTATAAAACAATCATCTGACACTGTCACATAAACTTGCCTCTTCATTCTCCATCCTACCCTGTTCTATGTCATTAATCAGAAAGTAATTACATCTAAAAAGCAACTGTTGGGCTATTTACACAATCAAACAAACCCCAGTCCCAAACAACTGTCATAGGATCAGAAGTCCAAGTTTGTTTAGAGCAGTAAAAGTTGGTATAAGAGTAACATTTAGTTATAAACCACAGAATTAATACTTTTCTCTGATCACTGTTGTTCTCACTTATTTCCAGAGATATCACATTATTATTCAGAATGTTGAAATGCTGGTTTCAGAGGAACAGAAGACCTGTTTCTTTATAGGGACAGTTGCAATTTCTATTCTTATCACTTTTGTGCTCAGAAGCAAGGAATTAAAATGTCAGTATTTATTGTTGTGTCTTCATATTTTATGTATAAAGCTGTGTGTGAATGTACAACAAATAAAAGAAGCTATACTACAAATAAAAGGGCTCCAGTAACAGGAATAAAGTGAATTATTTATAGAATAAGACCATGAATTTTATTATCACAAACAAATGTATTGAAAAATATTTTTTTTAAACATGTGAATCAGCTTGATAGTTTTAAAGGAATCTAGTAAAACTAAACTAGAAAAGTGAGATGCCACTGAATGGCAAGAGGGAGGGAAAGAAAAATAATTTAAAAAGATCAAGAGAGTTAATCTTTAAGTTATAAAGTCAGTGAATAGAGAAACTGAATAGATTAAGAAGCTTCAGAGGGTAGCCAAGTTAGTCTGTACAGGATAAATTTAAAAAACAACAAATGGTCTGGTAGCGCTTTATAGACTAACAAAACATGCAGATGGTATCATGAGCTTTCATGGGCACAGCCCAAGAAGGGGGCTGTGCCCACGAAAGCTCATGATACCATCTGCATGTTTTGTTAGTCTATAAAGCGCTACCAGACCATTTGTTGTTTTTTATAAATAGATTAAATGCACTGATACCAAAAGTGCACTGTGTCTTAAATTTATAAATTCTCCCAATGTTCTAACTCTCCTGATGCCCCATAGTTTTACTGCCATTTTTGGGGTCTCAGAGATCAAGGCATCAGAATGACCAGAAGATGCACACACATTGTTCACTTTCTTTCATGGAGACCCATATTCTGTTCCTTATTGTTTTGTTGTCCTTTCAATGTAAAATAAAGATGTAACCCTTCTGCCGGGTAGGGCCGGCAGCAACCAGGGCCGGGTTCAATATCTAGGGGTCCATCTCACACAGAACCAGCTCGAGCCCCCACCCAGTAGCCTGGGAAATTCACACACCCCTGGGCGCCTCTGAGAGGCAATGCTTCCCCACTCACAAGCACAGAGTCTGAGTATAGAAAAGAAACTTTTAATGAAAGAGAGCGAGAAGTCACATGGCATTAACTTGGGAAAATACCAAACAGAGTTCATAACCCCCCCCACGAGTAACCATCCCAGCTCAAAAGGATTGAGCAATGTCTTTTGCCTCTCACGCTCACTAGTCCAACAAGGTAAGGGTTCCATACACTTACCCAAACTTTCTCTGTACCCCACTTTAAACACCCCACTTACAGCTCTGTCCAGTCAGTGCAGACCCTGACACATCATCCTGATGACTTCACTCCTTGAGCCTGAGATTATGCCACCTTTGTGCTGCTCCTGTGGTCCACTTGCCGCCGTTCCTACTGGCAGCCCCAATTGTTCCTACCGGCCGCTCCACTGGCCTCCCCGCCGGTCATTCCCGCCAGCTGCTCCACTGGCTGCCTGCCGCTGCTCAACAAGTTTTGCTGCTGGGGGGTGGGGGAGCATGAGGGTTTCTCAAACATCAAAAAGGGGGCATGATGCCGAAAAGTTTGGGAACCACTGTGCTAGATGAACCCTACATGCATGTAAGCAAAGTAAGCAATTTGCCAGGACGGGACTAGTGGGTCAAACCACGCCCCCCCCTTCCCCCCCATGGGAGGATCGGGGAGAAGAGGGGGCCCCGGGGCCTGGCAATTCAAAAGGGCATGAGGTTCCTGCCTACCACCACTAGGCTCTTTAAATCGCCGCTGGAGTGCTACGCTGCATGCTCTGGATGGCTCAGTAGGCTCGGGGGACTCACATCATGGTCCTGGCAGTGCTCCCGGTCTGGCTGTCCTCAGCCCCACCCCTTTCACCTGAGGCTACACAACTTCCAGGAGCATGGAGCTGTCCCTTCCCCATACACACACACATAACTTGCCCAGATGCCCGGCGTAGCCATTGTCTCCCCTGGGTGAAACACTTGCCCCAGTGAAGTCAATAGGAGTTTTACCATTGACTTCAGTGGAGTCATGATTTCACACAGTAAAGATACCAGGAAATCACTAATATCTGACAAACAGTACTTCTAGCAGTACAGTGCTTCACACACTAGGAGTATACACAACACTGGAGCACTGGGTAGGAACTGAGGGTATGTCTACATTACAGGGAAGATCGAAGCTGCCGTTGGCGATCTCTAGGGTTCGAATTAGTAGGTCTAGTGAAGACATGCTCATTCGAACTCAGAGGGGCACTCCAGTCAATGCCGGGAGTCCTGCTTCCATGAGGAGTAAGGGAAGTCGAAGGGTGAGTGTTCTCCCTTTGACTTCCTGCACTGTGGACACCGCCAAAAGTCGAGTTAAAGTATTTTGACTTCAGCTACACAATTAACATAGCTGAAGTTGCATATCTTAATTCGACCTTATCCTGTAGTGTAGACATACCCTAAGACATAAGAGTGCCACTTACTGCAAAATTGCATGCATCTGACAAAGTGGGTCTTTGCCCACGAAAGCTTATGCTCCAATACATCTGTTAGTCTAGAAGGTGCCACAGAACTCCTTGTCGCTTTTGCAAAATTTGGGTTTTCCTAGAGATCACCCATCCATGCACTTGCATACTTAGGGTTCCATTTTCTTGTCCTCAGGCATGTATTACATCCTCAGGCACACAGAGAAAAACATATCCTATAGTATTTCCCAGGATGTCTTACAACTTCTTATGTAAAAGCTGGACTCCAGAAACAACTAAAAAAAACCTAAGAAAAGTGAAAGTCTAACAATGAACTTGATATGATGAAATGTTGAGAGAAAGAACATTTGAAGGAGGCCAGAAGGTACTATATTTGTTATCTACCACTCTGAGCAAGCTTTTGGTTAAGTGGAAAGGTCTCAGAATCCTAGAGAAGATAGGCCCTTGCCCTTATGTGATTAGCACCTCAAAATTCAAGCAAAAAAGAATCTCTCGTGTAAATCTGCTCAGTAGGTGGAAAGACATAAAAGGAGTAAGATTATAGATTTTATTCATATAAAAAAAGATACTCTCCATAAGTTTTATTCTTAGGCCACCCTCAACAACACTTTTTTCAAAATTCTCCTCTCAATCTACATGCTTGGTTTTTTTCCCTTAAAAATGTTTGTATGTTCTTTATGTATTCTACTTACAACAAGGTCTGAATGGACAAATGGAAATAAAATTTTCTGGCAAGGTTCAAATTTTAAAATCTCTCTGATCAAGCAATTTCTTCAGCAACTCCAGTAATTGTTACTGCTCAGATACTATGATGATGGAAACCATACAAGTATCTAGCCAAATAAACTTTCACCAGATTATGTTCAGTGGTCCTCAGAATCTTCTGGTCTCTGTTCAATGTATTGCTGCAATTGGAATGCACAGTTCAGCAGAGCGTTTGCAGAGAAGTAAACCAGAATCTGAAAACAAAACAGGAAAGAACATACTTCATCTTAGAAGATTCCCAGTGCTGCTACTCATATTTGGGGGAGTCCCCTTTTTAGATACTATTGAATTTGTATTTTATATGCATATTCTTGATACTAGCAGTGCCCTTCTACCGTTTGGTGCCACAAGATCTGCCCTTCATCTCCTGTGAGACTAACAATGACCATGTAAGACATGTAGCTCCTATATAATTGTACAGTGAGCCATACTTAAATGATTATGGCTTTTTCTGACATTTGAATGATGGGTTATTAGTGGTATTTTAGGATTTCAACACTGGCAAGATGTGAAGTAATTCCCTTCAGCACTATAACTTCTGCTGTTGCTAACACCAGACAGAGCAAAGGTCTGGCCTAACCCCAGAAACTATTTCTGGTATCTTTTACATGATAGTAAAATGCTAGCACCCTCTCTACAATACAGTTTACCATGTTTGCTGCCTCCAGTGTAACTGCACCAATGGAGAATTACAGCTCCGAATCTTTCCTGTATCAATGTGCCCTTAATGACAAGAGCAATTGGCCAATTACAACTACAGCTAAGATTTAGTCACAGGTATTTTTAGTAAAAAAAAAAAAATATAATAAATGAAAATTCACTGTGACCTGTCCATGACTTTTACTATAAATATTCCTCAATAAAACTCAGCAACTTCTAGGGTCCAAGGCACTGCTACTCGGAGGGGGGCCCAAGACAATGCTGCTGTGGGGACATTGAGGGGCTGATGACTCAGACCCGCTCTGGTGGTGGGCCCTGACTGCTGACTGCTGCTCCTGGGATCAGCCACAGCAGCACCTGTAGAAGTCATGGAGGTCCCAGAAAGACACAGAATCCATAACTTCCAGAACATCCATGACAAAATCGTAGCCTTAATTATAAGGCAAACGGTCTCAGTGTAAACACTGTCACGGAGAATGACTAAACTGACATGACTCTTATAGAACACGAGAATGGCCATACTCGGTCAGTCCAAAGGTCCACCTAGCCCAGGATCTTGTCTTCTGACAGTGGCCAATGTCCCAGAGGGAATGAACAGAACAGGTAATCACCAACTGATCCAGCCTCTGTCACCCATTCCCAGCTTCTGGCAAACAGAGGCTAGAGACATTATCCTGGAAGAATATGCACTTTTTGTGGGTATTTAAGAAAATTGAGTAATACCAGGTTCATTATTGCCATGGGTAATAGCAGATAATTTGGTATTTGGGTGATTTCTAATAGAATTTTGAAAGTTCATTTATTTTATATCCAAGTAGTCAGAGGCCTGGGGTGAAATCTGGACCTTACCGAAATCACTGAGAGTTTTTTCATGGTATTCAACTGAGTAAAAGAGTTCACTCCTGATTTTGAAACAGATATCCCATTTTGTATCCACAATTTTGCAGAGAGACTTACAGGCATAACAGATGCCAGACATCTAGCTACCTGAATCTATGAGCATGGTAAATGACATCAAGTACACTTGTTTGCATTCAGACAATTATAGCTGGGGGAAAAAAAAAAAAAGAAGGAGAGAGAAAAGAAGAAGAAGAAGATTGATTTTTAGAAACAATCCCTTGGAGGTATGTCTACACAGCAAAGAAAAATCTGCAACTGGCCCATGTCAGCCAACATGGGCTGCACTCTGTTTCATGGCCAGGTAGACTTCTGGAATCAAAGCTGAAGCCAAAGTTCTAGGACACTTTCTCCTGGTAGTTACAATTCATTCTCTGTAACCCTCAGGGTAGAGAAACTTCATGCCACCTGTTATTCAGAGCAGGTTGTAAAGTTACAAGCTATTTCATGGAGAGTATATGATGTGACATGAAGGTTTTATTGGTGTAAATTTGGATGGGACACATTATTCATGAATGACAAATCTACAGATGGGTCAGACCAGATGTATGCCATGACACCTATACATCACATCAGACTGCTATGCATTTTGTGAGAGCCACACATGTTACTAAAAAGCTATTAGAGGAATGTTTTAGGGAGCTTTTTTAACAATGCACTGGGACTATTTCTTGTATTGTGTAAAGCCAGGTGTGTTAGAGGCACCATGAACCCCACTGTGAAGAGCCCAGGGAAAAATTAAAATGTAAAAATGAAATGTAATGGCTTTCAAATATCTAAAAATGTCATTGTTTTAAAGGATTAGAGCTCTGATGCTGTCAAGTGAGTGTTGTTTCTCCATGGAAATGAAGAATTTCCCTTTGTTGATGACTAAAGCCTCAGTAAATGTCTGTGGTCACTTTACTTGGTCTGAAACAAGCAGCAGAGGTGACTTTCACTCTGTTGCACCTGAAACTAGCCACTTGTACTGAATACTACATTACTAAATTTGCTTAAAATAAAATGAAAGGACACACGTCTCTACATTCCCATCAACTGCCTCTCCTTTGCCTTTCTTTTCCCAGTTACTTCCACCTCAGGTTAAGGCCTGGATTCAGCAAAGCAGTTCACTACTTACTGAAGTTTAAACATGACCAGTTCCATTAACCAATACTCCTTCATTGATGTTAATCTGCTTTTTATCCCTCCGCCATTTCCTTTTTGTTATCTGTCATCTTGCTAGCAAATCCAGGCTCAACCTGAAAATTTCACATTAGAGTTTCTCTCTTGTCACTTCCCTTTAAGTTTTGGCAATTAAGAAACTGGCTACAGGTTGCCCTTACTGGAAACCCCGCATTGCAATAGGAGAATCTCAACAGCACCACTTACTGGATGCTGCCATTCCTGAAAAAGAGAGAGTTATCTGTTCTCATACCTGGTGTTCTTTGACGTGTGTTGTTCACATCCATTCCAATCAGGTATACACATGCCACATGAACAAGCATCAGAAACATTTTCCCCTAGCAGCTCCCATAGAGTCGGCTGTGGAGACCCCTAGAGTGGCGCTGGTATATTAGTGCATATATACCGCTGCCGACTCTACCCTCCCTCAGTTCCTTCTTCCAGGCAGCTCCCAACAGCGGGAAGGAGGGTGGGTATTGGAATAGACATAAACACCGCAGCTTGAAGAACACCAATTACGAGAACAGATAACTGTTTTTTCTTCTTCAAGTGCCTGTTCACATTGATTCCAATCGGGTGACTCTCAAGCTGCTACCCCAGGGAGGTGGGGTCAGAGTTAGGAATCACAGACTGGAGCACTGCTCTGATGACAGCTGCATCCTCTCTGGAAAATTTATCATTGGCATAGTGAGCCGCGAACATATGGCTAGAGGACCACATGGCTGCCCTACAGATCTCCTATAGGGGGAAGTTGCGCCACAAATGCAGTTGATGAGGTATGTGCTCTAGTCAAGTGGCCCATGAGCGGTGGGGGTGGGACCCCTGCCAGGTCTTAACAGGTGTATATGCTGCATACTAACCAGGATGATATACACCGTACAAAGACAGGGTTCCCCCTCATTCACTCCGCTATTGCCATGAACAGCTGCATGGACTTTCTGAATGTTTTTGTACCATCTGTGCAGAAAGCTACAGCTCTCCTTACATCTCGCATGTGCAGCAATGTCTGCCTAGCGCTAGAGTGTGGTTTAGGATAAAAACTGGGAGAAAAATCTCCCGAGTTAGATGGAATCGAGAAACCACCTTTGATAAGAAGGCAGTGTGGGGCCTGAGCCGCACCTTGTCCTTGTGGAAAACCCTGTAGGGGGTTCTGAGGAAAGGGCTCTCAACTCAGACACTCTCTTTGCTGAGGTAATGGCTACTAGGAAGGCCATCTTCATGAAAAGGTGAAGCAGTGAACACGCAGCCATTGGTTCAAAGGGTGGTCCCATAAATTTACTGAGCTCCAAGTTTATGTCCCAAGTGTGTACAGGTAAACCAGGGGAGTCCCAAGTGTGTACAGGTAAACTCAGTCCCCTGCTGATCCCGGGCTCCATGGCTTTGAAATGCACAAGAGACCCCTCTCGGGACTCTTGTGCATTTCAAAGAAGGAACCTGCATGCAGCCCGGAGTCAACGGGACTTCCCACTGGCCCCGAGCTGTATGTGGAGTTGTGCGTCCCTCCTTCTCAGTGTGATGTTCTCTACTGGGGGCTCTTGTACATTTCAAATGAGGAATGTGGAAGTGCCTATCGACTAGTCGACAGAAATTCCATCAACTAGTCGATTAATTGCATTTTAACATCCATACCTTGGATGCCTCAGTCTCCAAAATTTCTATGAGGTCTTGGGCTGCCTCATAGGTGTTGAGGGAGTGTTCAAGACTGGGCACCAAACTCAAGTGTCTCTGTGATAGGCCATCTGCTGGACTCGATGGCCCCGATCTCAGGGCCAGAGTCGATGGTAAGTCCTGGACCTCCCGCGGTGGGGACTATTTCCGCCGTGCGTGGTCCTGTCTTGGCCAGGACTTATGAGGAGATCTGCTGCTGTCCTCTTTCCTGCCTTGTGGTGCTGGTGAGGTTGACCTGTGCCTTGGTGCTGCAGTCTTCAGCGCCGGGGAACTCCAGCCCTGAGAGTCTTTAGCCCAGGGGTGGCCAACTTGTGGCTCTTGAGCCACATGCAGCTCTTTGCTCACAGAAATGTGGCTCTCAGGGTTACGGCTCATTCGGAGCCACATGCCCGCTTTGTGCACACGCTCCAGTTCCTGGAGGGAGAAGTGCGTGGCTGTGGTGGTGGCAGCTCCCGGTGAGACCCAGGCATTGGATTAGAATGGGAGGTGCCTGGGGGTGCCTGGCTCTGGGGGAGGGGGAAGGCATTGGGTTAGAGTGGGGGGGGCCTGGGTCTGGGAGAGAGGGAGGGCATTGGGTTGGGAGGGGCTGGGGGTGCCTGGCTCTGGGGGAGGGATGTGTGGCTCTTTGCACTACTATCCACAGCTCTTCTGACTCTTCGTGTCTAACTGGTTGGCCACCCCTGTTTTAGCCGCACTCAGTTTCAGTGCGGAGTCATGTACGAAGGCTGGAGCACTCCGTTACTGAGCTGGCTGCAGGTGCTGATTTCTCGGCCTGGGAAGGTTTCAGTGCCGCCTCCATAAGGAGCTGTAGGAATCCATACTCTTGGTCCTTCCTGTTACGGGGCTTGAAATTCCTACAAATTTTGCACTTCACCCAAACAGCGAAGGCACACATCATGCGGGTTGCTGTTGGGCACAGAGCACTTGCATACTGCGTACGACTTAAAGCCTGGGGTGTTAGGCATGCCCTGGAGGGGCTACATTCTTTGGGCACTTGCCTGCTTTTCCAACAACAACTACAACTTTGCTACTCACAGAAGATGATGATGAGCCAGAAGATGATGATGAGATCTATACGCTGGGGATTAGGAGCTTGCTGAGGTAAGACAGCTAGGAAGTTCCAATGCCATCACGGGTGGTAAGAAGAAACTGAGGGAGGGGAGGGGAGGAAGTGATATATATGCACTAATATAGCCGCACCACTCTAGGGGTCTCCACAGCCTACCCTACGGAAGCTACTAGGGGGAAAAGTTTCCGATGCTCGTGCACTTGATTGGAACCGACACAAACAAGCACTTGAAGAACAACATTTCAGCTACTTCCTGCAAAATATCGAGGGAAACATGGTCATACCCTTGGCACACCACAGGCATCATTTTGGCAGCCCATAGTATCAATATGCCAAATGTTGTCTGTGATATTTCTAATCTCTAAACATAAAGATAAGAAAAATAACTAGTATAAGTACACAAAGGAAACCAAGATGTCAGGTTTACAAAGTTAAAAAATATAAAATAAAAAAAGAGAGCGAGAGAGAGAGAGATTTAAAACGACAGTGCACTACTGTAAAAAATAAATATTTTTCTCATCTCAGCCTTGGGTATTCTCCAGTAATTAATTTCCCTAACAGTTGAACTGGGAGGAATCAGAAGTCCAGGAAGACCAACACAAATTGGCAGGCTAGTTTGTCTCATATTCTCTTGAATATAACTTAAAGAGAAACATTTGATCACAACCAAATTTCTAAAGGGAATATCATTTCAGTGTTAAAACTAATGAGACTAGCTTAATCTCATCCCTATAAACAAATCAGCTTAAGCCTAATGAAATCTTATTTTTGTAATTTAATTCACAAAGGAAACAGTTCAGTGTAAACAGACTTGTAGTATACATTGTTTAGAGACTATTGACTTTCAAATTAGCCTGCTTTTCAAACATTTCACGTCAAAAATATAGTCAAAATGCAAATGTAGCATAAACGGCTCTATAATAAACGCTCATTCAACATTTATTCTCTCTCAAATAATCTTTTAAAGCTCTTTCATGCTAATGTCTAGAAGATGTGACATTAGAAAAATTGCTTTGACATGCTAAGGGGCTCCAAGATTAACAAAAAGAGAAAGAACAAGATAAAGCTTTCAAAAGACCTATTTCAGAGGAATTATTACTTCCTTTGAAAGTCTTCCAAGGTTGCAGTGCATTTAAGCTTGTTGGCATACATGTAAATGAAGGACTACAAAAGTATTCTGCTAAATTCAACTTGAATTAAATCTTCAGGCTAATGTTAAGGGATGAGGATAAAGGCCAAACTCTAGGCTGGCAGCAACCCTAAAATGTGTTCTTTATTTGAGGACATCAGTAAGGGAGAACTATAACAAAATTATAGAATAAAAATGTCAATAGCAGAAATCATAAATGTGATTTCAAGCAGAAAATTGCTTGAATTGATGGACTTTGAGTAACATTCTAAGTCCATGTTACTCAAAAAACAATCTATCACGAATCACATTGCAGAGCAGGAATTGCTGTTCTATAATGCTCAGCTGTTTATTGCATCATCTTTTTTGCATGAAAAATGCATAACCACAAAGGCTTGGTTCGATAATGAAAAGAAAGCACGTGGTTCTCATGAAAAAAATATTGCTGTGCTCAGCCATCGAAAGCTGCAGGTTATGCCTGCTCTCATTTGATACCCAACAGTATGGTAACAGCCAGTCATCTTCCTGGTTGCACCCTGTTCTTAAAGCTACATTGGGAGAACACACTATACCACAGAAGCCATGTACATTACTGGCATGCTCCCAATGTGAGGCTGGCCTACCCTTCTAGAGGCAGCTAGCTTAAACCAAACCAGAGAAAATAGTGGAGGGTGGAAAGGAGCGGGAGAAGAAAGCTGGCTTGTTTGTTTTCTAGCTCTTCATTAGCCCTTTGGGGAACTGTAGATATGTCATTGTGAAACATTTGACATATCTACATTTCATTTTCCGAGAGAGAATAGATCCAGTGGTGGGGTCCAGCAATCAGGGCTCTTGGGTTCTTTTCCAGCTCTGCCATGAACTCACTATATGACTTTTGGCACTGTTCTATGCTCTACTACAAATTTGGAACAAGACTCTTACCTATTCTATAGGGCTACATATACACTGGTGGCTTCTTGCTCAAGAACTCTTTTGCGGAAGAGTTCTTGTGCAAAAAATCTTCCACAAGAGCACGTCCACACTGCCATGTGCTTTTGTGCAAGAGCATCCATGGCTGTGTGGATGCTCTCTTGTGCAAGAAAGCTCTGATGGCCATTTTAACCATAGGGGCTTCTTGTGCAAGAAATTCATGTTGCCTGTCTACACTGCCCTCTTGTGGAAGAGCTCTTGCACAAGAGTGCTTATTCCTCCTGGGAAGAGGAATAACTCTTCCGGAAGAAGCCCTGTTTTACAACACTATACTGTAAATTTACTTGCACAAGAACACTCGTGCAATGTAGACAGCAGGCAAGTTTTTGCGCAAGAACAGCTGTTCTTGCGCAAGAAGCTGCCAGTGTAGACATAGCCTAAGAGTGAGGGTGGGAGGCTTAATTAATTCAAGTCTCAAAGCTAATTTGAAATTTTAAAATGTACTATGAAAGCCCTAAGTATTAATATTATACTAATCTAAAGCTTTAATCAGTATTTAGAAAACACATCATACTTTGCCATTTTAGCATAGAGCTATAGTTTCACAATTAAATGAAAAACAATCACAAGAGTCAGAGTCAGATAATGTGCTTTTGAGTTTATGCTCAATTAAGTAGTAGGAGAAGGCTGGTTACAGCTCCTTGATTCTCTGCCCCATTGCAGGGTGGAGCTCTTAGGGCTGCTTTTAACATGTGCCAAGTGGCAACAATCCCTAGGAGACTTTGCACCTCTTGAATATAGATGGAGCACGCTATGCTCCTACACATTTCTCTAATGCCAAATCCCACTCACAATACAGTCCCTGGATTCTGGGCTGTGGGGAAGGTGGTGTAAACTAATAATTCTAACTCTGTGCCTCCATGGGGTCTCCCCCTCACTGTGAGTGAACAGATAGGGGAACATTCCAGCCTTTGCTCTCTTTCTGCTGCCTGTGTGGCACAAAGAGAGCAGATGGGGCAAAAAGTCTGGCCTTTTATAGTCACAGCTTCCAGTTCCAACCAGAAACATTACTTGGTATAATTAAGGAGCTATAGATGCAATTCTGTAGCTTCCTCTTGTTCCTCTCAAGGGAGGAGGTGAGAGTTCCTGAGATGACTCTAAGGCTGACGGCATTTGCTTTGGTTGCATTCATACTCCACCTAAACACTGAACCATGAAACAAGTGAAATGCTTTGAAGCATTCTCCCATTCATCTGCCTGTAAAACACAAATGTCTGGAGCCTAGATATCTTCTAACTGCATATGCTGATAGTTCACCGGAGACTTTACTGAACAGAGAATTAAAGTAGGTCAGCTCCATAAAAATGTGCTTGGTATGGTAGTTTTGATGAGGCCAACCAATTTTGCATAGTAACCCTTATTAAAAAGTAGTCTATTTTTGCAAGACTTCGCATATCATGGGCCATGCAGTCAAAATACCCAGTGATCAGCAATTCCCTGAAGATAATTCACACAAGGGCACATACACTGGAGCACTGGTGTAACTTAAAGCTGCCCCTCTCAACTACAAAAGAGTATGAGATAGTCTACCTGCCTTTGCCATTGCTGAATCTCTCCCCATAATGCTTTGCTAATTCTGGAGACATTAGCACACTAGTACAAGAGGGTCTTACTTTCCCCCTTCCTGCACCAATTATGCTGAATTTGGCCCACAGCATACTTTTTTATAACTAAAGCACTTACAGCATGTTCCTATTTGCTCCAACATCCATTTTCAGGAAACAACATTCCTTCTGCACCTCCAGTAACAAGAGGGATTTAAATCATCAGTAAATTGCAATACCATGAAGTTTTTGAACATTCAGATAGTACCTAAGTTACACAAATGTCCCAATTTACACTATCCTTTGTCGCGAGAATCACAGGTCCGATGATGAATACCCAAGGGGGGAAGGACAGAACCAGGTGGACAGTTTTATCAAATAAAAATTATTTATTTATGACAGTGGTGAATTTATAGTATTTATTCTAAGATTTTTAATAGACCGTGTTAATAATGAATTTACAGTATTTATTATATTTATTCTATGGTTTCTAGTAAACGTGTCAGAGATATAAGGATGGGAATGGCAAGGGGAATAGTCTCTAATCTTAAAATATCCAGCTACAGTAATAAAATAACAGTGATAACTACAAACTCTTATGTACTACCCAAAAACAACTACAACACTAAGCTTATACAACAGGAAAAAAATCAAATCATACATACCAACTTATACAGCACACGGAACATTACAAAGATATCGGTTCAGTTGCGAAGGTCTTGGTTACACCCGAGAGTCGGGGGAGGTGGCTGGTCAGTTGATCAGGCCGGCAGCGCTTTGAAGTATACCAGAAGGCACACGCACGGTGGTACGTGTGTTGCGAAGACCTCCTAGAGCGAACTGTGCCATGGGTATTTATCCCCAAATCTGCACATCGCTTTCCTGCGCTTGCATATTACCATATATGGCCCAATGGTCACCAAGTGGGGGGGTCTGTGTCCCAGGGGTTGGGCCAAAACTGTGCAGGTTTCATGCGACCAGGTAAGCCCCGCAGTTCTCACGCCAAGGTGACGGGTGGGAGAGTCTGAGGCTATTTTCCCCTTTTCACACCTTCCCTTTTTCTAAAGGCAATGGTATGCAGGAAGGATGCGGACGGTTTCTCTCAAGGAGTACTGCAGCCCACTATAGCAAGAGCGGCCTGGCCAAACTTTTTTACTGGGGGAGCAGTTTCTTTTCTCTAACATCCTTGAGCACAGCAGGCAGACTGTAAAGAATGAACCAGCTTTCACTCTACTCTTAGGACGTACCCGCTTCTCCCCTGCCCTGTCTTCTCTGACCTTCCTTTCAGTAAACCCCGTCTGCCTTCCCTTTTCTCTCCATTTGGCTGATTCCCCTTTATAAATGATGTAATAAAACCATAGAATTAACATAGATTTGTCACCACCTCATTGTTAATTCTGCTGGTGTGTTCTACCACTTCCTTCATCAGATGTTTATTGCGACTATTTAGATTTTTAACTCATCCAATACTCCGTGTCTGTACAATACCTAGCATACCAGGGCCTCATTCCTTGTTGATTTCTAAGCTTTACCACAATGAACATGATTAATAATAAAGAATAATTATAAATCTCCAATGTACTGTTGTTATGCAGACATGCTCTATTTTGGTCTTCCCTTCCATCCTGTATGGTGCGGAAAAGCGAATGGAGAAGTGTTATTTACCCCTTCAAACAATAACACAATAACTAGGGATCATTCAATGAACTTAATAGGCAAGAGATTTAACACAAACATAAGTTAAGCACTTGTTCACACAATGAACAGTAAGTCTGTGGAACTTGTTACCAAGGGATGTTGAAGGCCGAAAGTGTAACTAAGTTTTAAATTAGATACATTTGTAGAGGATAGCACCATCGATGTCTGTTAAGCAAAATGGTCAGGGACACAATCCCATGCATGCTTCCTAAACCTCAGACTGTCACAAGCTGGGACTGGACTGTTTGATAACTGCCCTGTTGTATTCATGCCTACTGAAGCGTCTGGCACTGCCCCCACTGTCAGAAGACAGGGTACTCAACTAGATCGATCATTGGTCTGGTTCTGAGGGCTCACAGGTCTCAAACCCAGATCCATGGGCACTGCTGAGACCCAGAGTCCCCCGCAGCAGCCACCCTACCCCTCCTATGGACGGGAAGGACCCAGGAAATTATAGGTGTTTGGCACGGCGGCAGCAGAAGTTGGCCTGCCCCACACTCACCATGGTGATGGGACCCGGAGTGGCCCAGCAGCCTGCTCCACTCTGCCATGCAGCCCTCTCCCAGCCTGCTGTGCTCAGCTTCTCAGCGGGGTGGGAAGCAGAGCACTCTAGCCCCAGGGTGCTCCACATCCTGCTGCCATGGAGAAGAAAGGTGCAATGGGCTGGGAAGGTGGCACGGAGCAGGTGCTGGGCCGCTCCAGTTCCTGCTGCCCATGTGTTGTGGGGAGGGGGAGACGACCCTGCTGCCACCACACCAGGTCTCCATAATCCCCCAGGCATCGGGTTTGGGGGAGGAGTGGAGCAGGGGTGGGGCCTGCAGTAGGGTGATTGCCCCAAGCCGTGCACCCCCTCAGGATGGCCCTGCTCAGACCATAACCACCACCTAGAAACTCAACCAAACCACTGCCCCCATGGCAGGACCAAATACTGTCTAGACCATCCCTGATAGACATTTATCTAACCTACTCTTAAATATCTCCAGAGATGGGGTTTCCACAACCTCCCTGGGCAATTTATTCCAGTGTTTGACTACCCTAACAGTTAGGAACTTTTTCCTAAGGTCCAACATAAACCTCCCTTGCTGCAGTTTAAGCCCATTGCTTCTTGTTCTATCCCCAGAGGCCAAGATGAACAAGTTTTCTCCCTCCTCCTTATGACACCCTTTTAGATACCTGAAAACTGCTATCATGTCCCCCCTCAATCTTCTCTTTTCTAAACTAAACAAACCCAATTCTTTTAGCCTTCCTTCATAGGTCATGGTCTCTAGACCTTTAATCATTCTTGTTGCTCTTTTCTGGACCCTCTCCAATTTCTCCACATCTTTCTTGAAATGCGGTGCCCAGAACTGGACACAATACTCCAACTGAGGCCTAACCAGCACAGAGTAGAGCGGAAGAATGACTTCTCGTGTCTTGCTCGCAACACACCTGTTAATGCATCCCAGAATCATGTTTGCTTTTTTTGCAACAGCATCATACCGCTGACTCATATTCAGCTTGTGGTCCACTATAACCCCTAGATCCTTTTCTGCCATACTCCTTCCTAGACAGTCGCTTCTCATTCTGTATGTGTGAAACTGATTGTTCCTTCCTAAGTGGAGCACTTTACATTTGTCTTTATTAAACTCTATCCTGTTTACCTCAGACAATTTCTCCAATTTGTCCAGATCATTTTGAATTATGACCCTATCCTCCAGAGCAGTCGCAATCCCTCCCACCTTGGTATCATCTGCAAACTTAATAAATGTACTTTCTATGCCAATATCTAAATCGTTGATGAAGATATTGAACAGATATCAAACAGAGTTCTTCTGCATCCCTGATTTCTGTGATTCTGAGGCACACAGGTTATACTGTGGAGACATATTAGATGGATAGTTTCCAAAATTCTATTAACATTAGATCTCCTCCAGTACTGACATACACATTGCTGTAGCCTGATCAGGTGCTACCTGCTCTTATCACGAGTAGCTCTTCAAAAGAGAAAACCAGAGTTCTGTAATACATGGTACTCTTATGTGACTCATTGATACTCTTATGTGAGGTGTATAGGCAATGGGTATTTCAGGTTATGGACATATGCTGGAAATATCTCAAAAGTGCATTTAAACCAGGCATGCTGGGAGAGTTGGTTAACAGCTCTGCACTACAGAAAGAAACATGTTTATCCCACCTGGGAGTTACTTCCAAAGTACTTTGAAAAATACAATGAAAATGTATTTATATAGTTTGTAAAAAGACGTAGCCAGCTAACAAGGGATGGGAGATAAACCTCACACTCACAAGTAAGGGAGAGAAAAGACAGGACTATGCAGCACTTTAAAGACTAACAAGATGGTTTATTAGGTGATGAGCTTTCATGGGCCAGACCCACTTCCTCAGATCAAATTGTGGAAGAAAATTGGCATGACCATATATACCAAAGGGATACAATCAAAAAAAAGTGAACACATATAAAATTGACAAATCAGATTTTAGAACAGGGGGTTGGGGGGGAAGTTAGTGTCTATGAGATAATGATATTAGGGGTGATAATTGGGGAAGCTATCTTTGTAATGGGTAAGGACAGCATGGTGACTATACACAGCAGGAGAGAGAAGCTTGGTCTGGGTTTCACATTTCAAAGAATACATTGCAGAGGTTTAGCGGTCTGTAAAGATGGGGTAAGCAATTGTGATAAGCAACTGAAACAACGGATTGTATACAATAGCACTGTTTTATAGGCGTGTATAGAGTGAAGTCTTCTCAAAGCCTGGTGATTAATAGGATTGTGAAATTTATGTATTAACACTACAGGCTTGTCTACACTTAAAACACTTCAGCACAGTTGCGCTGCTGTAATGCTTGAGTGTAGGAGGGGAGTCTCCCATCACTGTAGGTAACCTACATCCTGAAGATAGGGTAGCTAGGTCAACAAAAGAATTCTTCCATCAACCTCAATCAGACTCCCAGCAGAGTGAGTGGACTTCAGAAGACTGACAGTGTCCCATCAATTATAAACTGGTTCACAGTCTGAGAATTAATATCGATTCAAAATGTTCAGTATATTTGTCTGACTAGGAATCACTGAATAGATTTTCACATTCATTCAGAGATGGGTGCCTAGTTCCCCTGAACTCCTTTGAAAATCTCAGCCCTTATTTCTTAGGTAACCAGAGGCACTGAGACCACTGAGAAAGGGAGAACGAAGTCTATTTGGCTTTCTGCTCCTATAGTAGAGCTTCTAAGGTCCCAGGTTCAATCCCACCAGCTGATGACCCAAGTCTGTTGGCTTTACGGGGGAGGAGGGCATGTATGAGCCTCTGCCGCATGCGCTAAAAGTCAACTGATTTTTAGGTAAGCCTATAAAGAAGACTTCACTCTCTTGGCCTCAGTGCCTCTGGGTTACACTTGCATACTCACTTCGATAAATAAATGTTTTTTAAGAAGAACAGGCATGCATCTTTACCCCATATTCAAGACAACCCTGCACAAAATCTTTCTTTGAAATTCTGTCCCATTTTGCACATGTTCAGGCATAGGCTGGGGGCTAGGCTCTGAAACCCTCTCTACTCACTGAGTTTCAGAGCCCAGGCCCCCGCCAAGCCCATATATCTATGCTGCTATTTATAACCCCACAGTGCAAGTCCAAGTCATGCTCAGAGATCTCTGCTGCAGCTTCCCCCCCCCCAATTCAGAAATACCTCACATGTGTAGAAACACGGCCTGCTCCCACTATGTACCATCCTGGACACAAAAGGAGAACATGTAAACAGTGTGTTCAACCTGGCACTTGTCACAAGTGCTAGCAAAGTCACTGTATCAGAGCTCTTAACATTGTTTAGACTTTAGACAGATTTGCTGTGGTTGAATGTGTAATACTTTCAGAGAATCTGCAGAGACATCCCAGTTTTGTGTTAAATTTAAATATGTTTTTTACCTGCCTTTAAAACTTTATCCTCAGGAAAATGTTGTATTTCAGTTCTTTTGAAAACATGACAGTGCCCTTAAAATTAGAAGTCTGCTTTACTATTTAAGGTTCCGAGTTCATACCCTCTGATTCATAATACTTAAACTCCAGATGCTGCACACCCTTGGCTACAATTGTTCATACTACTTTGTGATTAAGGTGGAATGTATTTGGCAGGATAGCCTGAACTGGCTTCAATCGCAGAATGGTCAGATTTATCCTGCAATGCCCTCTATGCTGAAATGATCATCTCAGTATTTAGAAGATGGATGAATGAGGTTGTGTATCAAGGAGAAAAGTATTTCACTGACCCTGAGAAAACTGTGCCCAAGTTCCCTCAGTGGGGTGAAGTTCTTGTTTTAAAGTGGTACAGGAGCCAGCTGTACATAATTTGCATACCAGGAAGATAAAACACAATCCAGTTCAATATAATGGAAGATGCCCATGGATCCCCTAGCCCCTCCTCCCCCCCCCAAAGGAAAGGGAAAAGATGGGAGTTACTATAACCTCATTAAGGAATTAAACAGATTGCTAACAAGATGAAGGAAGAATCAGAAGACATCTTTAATACGTAGCTTGATAAATTGACTTCTTTGCACCTGTAAAATCTGAAGGTCTTTGCAAGTTATGGAATCTGAGGACTTGTCTACACAAGGATCTTACATTAGAGCAACTTTAGTCTGTTCACCTTACAGTCCCTTGAATCCACACACAATCTTTTCTCATTTCAGAAGTTCCTTTTATAGAAAATGAAAAGATGTAAAGCTCAAAATCAAAGTGAAAGGTTCATTTCAGGGCAAGCAAAATATGTCCGTTGAGTTGACTCAAAACAAATATTTTCTCAACTTTTTTGCCAAAGGTTTCAAAACATTTTAGTTTTGGTTTGGGCTGAAGTTAAGTCTCCCCTTCTTCCAATTTTTCAGAAGAGACAGCGAACAACAACATCATGTTATTTGCACAGCTCTAGACTCAAGTGCCCCTTTTTGATGCCCATTCATAGTGAATTCACACACTTGCCGACGTATATCCATTTTAGAGCAGTTATTGGCCCCAGCTTCCAATTAGGCCTAATCAGCAGGGCTTACAGCCACTGTGGGCCCGGAACAAGGTGTGGGACAAGTCCTGGCTCTGTGCTCCAGGAAGATCCAGGACCTCAGTTGGAAGGGGCAGGAGCTGAGGGCAGTCAGCACTTATTGCTGCCAAGACCGTGGTGCCCCTCTTAGAGCCACTCAGAGTGGCGCTCCAGGACTTCTGCAGCAATTCAATGGAGTCCATGGCTCTGGCTGCTGCTGCTGTAGCAGCAGCAGCCAGGAGCTCCAGGCCCCCTTTGCCCTCACCCCCATCAGCAAGCTTGGGCCTAATAGTCTACTTGAGTCCTTTTGGGTAGTGTTTCTGGAAGCAGCTTGATGCAGGGGGGTTGTGCCTTCACTGTCCCAGACCTTTCTGCCTCCTCTCCTTCTCTGAGCTCTCTCCTTTGGTTGCAGTGCAAGATGCCTGTCTCCATGACAAACAGTTGTAGCAGCTGCATGGCAGGTTGGTCTGGCTGCTTGCCTGTAGTCATGGAAAGGCTTTCCTCCCCCTTCTGCCTCTGTTCAGTATGGGGTCTGTAGCAGGGATGTTAATGTATAGTAATTTAAAGTGTTAACCGATAAGCCTAGGTTTATCGGTTAATCCTAAAGACTACATGCAATTTCCCCCCTCCCCCCCCGCCTCTGTATCACACATTCTACCGTCATTCTGCAGCTATGCAGTGTAATTAAACTACCTTTCTTGTCCAAGTGTCCAGTACAAGACTTCCTAAGCTAGAAGGTAAGATGGGCCTGCCAGAACAACAGGAGAAATCCCAACCATTCATGGAGTACAACTCCTCCGAAAAATGTCACTAAGGAATAGCTCCCCTCTATCATTTATGTAACATCCCCTCCCAGTACCCATTCCTAACAATACGCAAATATATTCTGATCATTTCTTTGGCTAGTATACTCATTGCCCACGACTATCCTGCCCTCGAGAGAGCACTGTAATACAGCCCTATTATCTCATTCCAACAAAGAACCCTGAGATTCTAAAGATCTTGACATCATGAATAAACAGAGCTACCTCGGGAGAGGAGGAGGGAAAGGGGGGAAACTGCCCCAGGGCCTGGTGATACACTTGGAGCTCCTGGCTACCACTGCTGCTACTGTAGTAGCAGCCAGAGCCCAAGTCCTTTAAATTGTTGCTGGAGCATGCACTGTGCACTCCAGGCAGCACTGAGGACCCACCCCTTCCGAGAGCATGAAACAGGGGTACCTCTGTCTTGGTCAGGGGCCCAGTGAGACTGTCGGCCCTGCTGTAAACACCCCACCCCACACTGGTATTGGCGAACTTTCTCCTTGATCAAGCAGCAACATGGAGAAATACTCTTTCCTATTGGTAATGTCGTCAGCCTGGCGTGGGAGCACAGAATAGGCATGTGGGTCCATCAATAGACACTATACAATTTGAGAATCCCAACCTTATAAAGCCATCCATTGTGTGCATTACCGCACTCTGACTTGGCATACCAGAAGCCTCCTCAAAGCATTGTAAATCTCCATGACAACAACCCTGACAGTTGATCTGCCAATGCCAAAGTGGTAAGCTGCTGCCCAGTAGCAGTCAGGGTGACATGTGACAAGTTTCCAGATAAGCTCAGCAGTTTGAAAACAGCACTGGAAAAATACAAATGGATTGTGGAAGTCTGGTAGTATGACCACAAGTCCCAGAATTTCTGTGGGCATCTACAAAGCACTGAAAGAAAAGACCTAGAGCATAGAGCTGAGCAGCAGAACTTCACACCTTGGGATATCTGCCCAGAATGCTGCATGGTTAATTTGAGCAAGCACAGAATTGTGTGACACAATGATAACTAGGAAAGTACCTTAAGCCGGACTAACAAAAGCAGTGTAGATGCAGTTCAATTCAGTGTAGTTAATTTGGTATGCTTAGATCAAACAAACTAATCCAATGTAACATCCCCATGTAGACAAGCTGTGACATGTAGAATTAAAACCCTGTGGGATTCTTAAATATTATATGAATATAGAAGAGGGAGCAATTACAGGTTTCCTGTACACTATCTAGTCTGTGTCAAATGAACAGGACTTACCAAATTCAGTGCCAGCAATTGCTCTTTATGCCTTTTTCCAAGATGAAAGCCAAAAATGCTTAATTATAGAGGAGAATCTGGTTGCTTTATGAGTCAGCTAGGAATTTAAAGGTACTAACTGCCTAACATCTTCCATCCTCATGGTACCATTAAAAAGGTCCTGTTTAAGAAGGAGGAATTGAGAGAATCTGTACATGATGAGTATTCTGGTAAAATGAGGCAGAGCAGTTTGAAGATTGCTTGTTTAGATTGGAATAAAACTATGAATAAAAGCTGTGTTACTATCCTTGTCCCAGGCACTTTTAAAAAGGAATAAATACAGCTAGTGAATATTGGAACAGCATCTTGGAATACTAGAATGTTTTGTCTATATATTGGTTTGTCTGACAAACGTAGAATGAGGTCTCTGGGGCAATCACTTCTAGATACAGACTTACTGGTGTTTTGTTTGGAGCAAAAGAAATAGAGGAGATGATTTTCAAAAGTTTGAGGCATGCAAAAAATTTTTAAAGCAGAAGAATTTGTCATCTAATATGTATTACCCAAACTATTTCATACTCGGATACTGCAGTGATAGGCAGTAATGTAAAATCCTAAAAGACTAGATTGGCGAGGACATGGAAGCCAATGGTATTTCTCAATCATGTGAAAGCGAAGCAAGCTGCTTTCATTTCCCACTTTTAGTAAGATATTCTTTGCCTAATTTTCTATCCATTCCTTTTAAGTAAATCCAGCTATCATCATCCTTATAGCTTTTGGGTAGTTCCTTGCCATATCCACCAACTGCTACTCTGACTGGCCTCCAAAGCAAAAGTCCATCATACTTTCAATTTATATGCTGCATGATAAAGCCTTCTTGTCTTTGGGGAAGGAGGGAAGGGCTCAGCAGGTCATGTTGATTGATGTATTTTAGTTTCCATTTCTGAAAACCAGTAATTGGAAAGTTATAAAATACTTCAACCATAACAAACTCATGGCCCAATCATGCAACTTGATTCATGTTGGTGAGGATTTGCTCACACAAGTAATCCCACTGATTTACCTGAGAAAGGGTTACATAACTTGGCCCTAAATTTACTTCCTGCCAAATTTCACATTTTTTCTCCTGAGAGGGATGGATTGGGAGGAGCCAAAATGTGTTTTGGTCTTTTGAGTTGTCTTTTGAATATGTATTTTATTTCAAAGATAGTAGGACTTTTCTTCATTGTGTGTTGTGGCACAGTAAAAGAAAGCCACAGAAAGGCAAAGCAAAGCAAAAAAGTCAAGCAAAAAAAAAAAAAAAAAAAAGCTCTCACATCAGGAGACATACTGGAGGGCTCAAAAATGTGTGAACAGAACATAAAAAGAGAAAGAAGAGAACCACAAAGTATTTTAACACTGAAACTTGTAATAAGCTACAAGGGATTCAGACAGGAAAAGCTACAAAGGAAAGATGCTTTTACTGCACAACTTAGCAAGAAATAGAGGGATACCATATACATAAAAAAGTTTTCCCAAAAAGTTATACACGTTTGAAATGGGGAATCATTGGGAGAGAAAGTAATGTGAATCTGAACAATATGAGAAAAGTCTTCTATGTTCATTGTGCTGATTTGATGTAAAAGGTAAATTATGTGTTATATATATTAACAGTAATGGTATTTCAGGACATACTTTCCATGACCTATGTTACTATGGAACACAAATGGACTTGTAAAAGGCATGTAGAGTAAGCTAAACCACAGAAAATGACAAAAATCAAAGTTAATGGTATCTTAACCAAATTTGCTTATGAAATTACATTATGTAAATACTAGAACATTAAAAGCATTTGAAGAATGGTGAATATTGTAGAGTGGTATGTCTATTCATTCTAGAAGATAATCCACAATGTTACAAATAATAGCCAATAAAGCTCACTTTATACAAGTTATTCAAGAGTTTTGTACCAAAAACTCCAGCCATTTTCCATAGCAGAAAGGCAAAACCCAATTCCTTAGCACACTATAGTAACAAATAGCTATTCATATGTTTATATTATATGTAGGCTTTTTACAGAAAAATAACTTATTAGCATGAGAATAAAAATAGTATTACACATATTATATCTGTATCAGCAGCTGTTGATCTGAATCTCTTTAATGGCCATGCTAATTTAAGCTCCAAAACACAATCCTTGTTAAATACAATAGGTCTGTGGAGCAAATGGAGTATCTTAGCCACAAAAAATGATGAAGTGATGATTATCTTTTTCACTCGAGAAAAAGTTTAATAACTTATCAGTCCTTCCTATTTGTGAACAAAAAAAACAATCATCACTTGCTATAAAGTAAAATATCCTAATTTTCTACTGTGCCTATGAGAAAAGGGATACAATAATGAGAAAGCAAAGACGACACTTCTGTGGAAGGCAGATATAAGACAGTTCCATAGAGTAGAAGCCCTGCTGATAAATGACTCTCTCTCTTTAGTCCTTTGGGTAATTTTCTTAAGGATGACAGTGTATGGCTGAAGAATACACAAAAAGGAAATTTGTCAGTTGAATGCAGACACAGTTTAAAATGACTGTGTGAAAAGGTTCCCAAGTACTTTAGCAGTGCAGTTTTGTTATACTTTGAATGTACTTTTGACAAACAAGATGATTACAAATAATAGTAGCTTTGCCCATATACAATAGGCGTTTGGGTCACTGTTTGAATTGACAGTTTTGTGCCTTTTGGAATACCACTTACTGTACCATGGCAACATCAAGGAAACAGAATGATTGTCAAAAGAAAAACCAAAAATATCCAGACAGCTCAGTCACGTCAAACCTAGTATAGATCTAGTTAGTTATAAAAAACATACCATGCCGATACCTGCACAGGCCAAACCATGACTTCACTAGCATGCAGTAGCACCAACAGCCGTAAATCTGTACTACTCTGGTAATCAGGGCTTGCTCCTGTACAGTGCCAGGTGTTGTGTGTATAGCCCAAAGGAAAGGGTGATGAGCAGGGTAGAGCGAGCAGGCAATGCAACTTTACGTAAAAGAGAGCCCTGTGACAATGCTCTCAATTCACTCTTGCCTAGGAGTAAGATTAATGGCAAAGACGGAAGTGTATAGCTAAGCACCTCACTTGCAAGTTAAAAATTGCACTTCAGCCTACATCTTCTGAAACAGTCAGACACTCCCTCTCTATGCCCCATCATGTTTTACCCTCCCTTCATGGGAGTAAGGGAGTGGATTTGAAAGTGGTCTGAGCCTTCCAATAAGTACAGATTTACACCAAATACTTAATCTACTCAGGCCCAGTTGTAAGGTGACCATCAAGGTACCTCAAGAATAGAGTACAGTTACACTTAGTGCATAGGGGGCTGGAGGTCTAGGGGAGAGTGTAGGGGTCAAGGGCACCATTTCAGGAGGGCTGGGGGAAGGGACAGCTGTACATACTGGGTCTCTGCTACTCTTCTTCCTTTTCCTCTGACTCTCAGGCTACATCTAGACTGCAGGCTTCTTTCAGAAGAAGCTTTTCCAGAAGAGATCTTCCGGAAAAATTTCTTCCGAAAGAGCATGTCCACACAGCAAAAGCACATCAAAAAAGCGATCTGCTTTTTTGAAAGATAGCATCCATAATGAGTGGCCACCAGGGCACCTGTGCTGTTTCCTCTTTTCTCATCTTTCGAAAGAACCCCCTCTTCCCTATCCACACATGCCTTTTTCCGAAAGAGTTCTTTCGGAAAAAGGCTTCTTCCTTGTAGAAAGAGGTTTACCAATGTTGGAAAAACCCCTCTGTTCTTCTGATTTTTTTCAAAAGAACGTGATTGCAACGTGGACATAAGTGAAGGGTTTTTTTGGAAAAATGGCTGTTTAAAAAAAAAAAAAAAAAAACACACCTCTTCAGTGTAGACATACCCTCAGGGAGCAAGGGGAAAGTTCATAGCCTGCTGCATTCTTCCTCTGCGGTCCCCTTGTCAGCTGGGAGCAACAGGAAGGCACAAGATGAGCACTTTCCCCTCACTCTGTGATAATCAGGAGAAGAGGAAGAAGATCTGGTTGCAACCCCCCCTCCCAAAAAAGCACTGAGGGGGAACTAGGGGCTGGGGGAGCCCCAGACAGAGGGCCACCCTACGAGTTGTAGACACCACTTACACTAGACTGCAACAGCTGTTTACTTCCTATTGTGCGCAACAGGAGTACCTGCAAGATTAAGGCCCTAAAATATATTATGGAACTTGGTATGTTTTTGTTTTATTAAACTACATTAGAGGATCATTGTAAAATTTGTTCTAATTACCTCAGTAAAATGTATATGTGTACTTTTCTGCATCCACAAAATCCCACATTAGGTCATTAGTGCATGTACACATACGTACCAGGCCTGCTTCAACAACACATTATGCCAATTTTACAATGGATAAGTGGATTAGCCTAACAGAGAATCAGGTCAAAAAAGCAAACAATGTTGGGGATCATTAAACAAGGGATAGAGTGTCAGACAGAGAATATCTTATTGCCTCCATATAAATCCATGGTACAGCCACATCTTGAATACAGCACACATATGTGGTTGCTTCATAGTAAAAAAACAAAAAACACAGCATTGGAAAAGGTTCTGAAAAGGGAAACAAAAATGATTAGGGGTTTGAAATGGGTGACATTGAAGAGAGATAAAAAAAGACGGGAACTTTTCAGTCTAGAAAAGAGGAGACTAATGGGGGATATGATAAAGGTCCATAGAATCATGACAGGCATGGAGAAAGTTAGTAAGGAAAAAAGTTATTTACTTGTTCCCATAACATAAGAACTAGAGGGTCACCAAATTAAATTAATAGGTAGCACATTTAAAACAAAAGGAAGTTTTTCTTCACACAGTACACAATTAATCTGTGGAACACCTTGCCAGAGGTTATTGTGAAGACCAGGACTTTAAAAGTGTTCAAAAAAGAACTAGATACATTCATGGAGGTTAGATCCATCATACTTATTAGCCAGGATGGGTAGGAATGGTGTCCATTTGTCAGAGGCTGGAAACGGGTGACAGGAGAGGGATCACTTGATGATTACCTGGTCTGTTCACTCCCTCTGGGGCACCTGGCATTGGCCACTGTCAGAAGACAGGATACTGTGCTAGATGGATGTTGGGTCTGACCTAGTACATCTGTTAGGTTCTTATGTTCCCTCATATTTAAGTAAGTAAATATGTAATTAAAAGTCTACAGTTAATCAGTACCCATATATAACTGGAGGATGATTACTGATGTATGCAAATAGACGTGCCTAGAAATGTTGATAAATGCCGAGTAATGCACATTGGAAAACATAATCCCAAACATACATATAAAATGATGAGGTCTAAATTAGCTGTTAACACCCAAGAGAGATTTTGGAGTCATTGTGGATAGCTCTCTGAAAACATGCACTCAATGTGCAGCAGTAGTCCAAAAAGCAAACAGTGTAGGGAACCATTAAGAACTGAATAAATAATAAAACAGAAAATATCATATTGCCTCTATATAAATACATGCCACACCCCCAGCATGAATACTGTGTGAAGATGTGGTCACCTCATTAAAAAAAATATATTGGAATTTGAAAAGTTTAGAAAAAGGTAAAATGATTAGGTGCATGGAACGTCTGCTAAAGGAGGAGAGATTAATAACACTGACTTTTCAGTTTGGAAAAGAGAAAACTAAGGGGGAATAAGATAGAGGTCTACAAAATCGTGACTGGTGCAAAGAAAGTAAATAAAGATGTATTATTTACTCCTTCTCATAGCGCAAGAACTAAGGGTCATCAAATGAAATTAATAGGCAGCAGATTTAAAACAAAAAAAAAAAGGAAGTGTTTTTGCACACAAACCAAGTCAACCTGTGGAACTCCTTGTCAGAGGATGTTGTGAAGGCCAAGACAGGGTTAAAAATAGAAGTTGATGAGTTCATGGAGGATGGGTCCATCAATGGCTATTAGCAGGGATGGGCAGGGATGTTGACCCTAACCTGTTTGCCAGTAGCTGGGAAAGTTTGTCAGGGGATAGATCACTTGATTACCTGTTCTATTCATTCTCTGTGAGGCACCTGGCATTGGCCACTGTCAGAAGACAGGATACTGGGCTAGATGGACCTTTGGTGTGACCCAGCATGGCTGTTCTTATGCTGTTAGTGCCTCTCTAGAGGGCTCATTTGGAATATAAGGACCAAGATTTCCAGAAGTGACTAATAATTTTAGGGATCAATTCTTGGGTGCCCAGTTTGAGTCACTTATTCTCCAAAAACCAGACCTCCAGGTTGAGCACCCAAAAAATGCTTGCGCTGGGAGATGTAACTTGTAAGTTTGCATTACATTTCTGAAATTTTTGGTCACAGCCAGTGTTCCCTCTAAACTACAAGAGCACAGCTTCACAGGTGATTATTCAGCCCTGCCCAGTCAGAGGCTCAAGGCTCCATCCACAGAGCTGACTGACTGGGCAGGGCTGATTAATCACCTGTGAAGTGGGTGCTGCCAAAGCAGTTTAGACTGGAACACTGGTCATGGGCCTATTATTTCTACCACATATTGTGAATGTAATGAAAAGAAGCTAACAAAGTCAACATTTGTTGTTATATTGGTTTCAAAGCATTGTGTTGTTTGTAACTAAACTTGTATGATTATATCATAGCATCTCCCATTTGTCCTTACTTGCAAGGATAAAGATTTCCCTTCATTAATAAATCAGTTGTGCATTTGCAGCAATAGCAAAGCACTGGCTGACTCCTAGAATTTTAAGGGCATGACCACCCAAGCAAACGGACAAAGTTTTAATGAGCTACTGTGTCTCTAACATAGGCCATCACCTCCCACACACACCCCTCATGGCCAGAAGTCACCCTGCTTTCATTTTCTGCCCTTTTAAGTACCTCTAAGAAATCCTTCAGTTAAAAGGCAGTTCAAATAATCCATTCATGGAAGCCAGTTTATTGACTCCTCTAGTACATATTGACTCTCTCTAGACTCCAACCCCAGTTGAATATCTCTCTTCTAATAATCCACAATAACACAAAGTCTTTCAAAATAGGACACAAACTCTCAGTTTTTACCTCAATTTTAGCTGGTAACAGCCCTCCCCTTAGTCCCCACCCCTGCAACTGATGGGACTAATTTCCTAGCATCTCTTGAGTGGTCAGGGCCGAGCCATTCGTGCACCCCAGGCCCCGGGAGCGCAGCGCCACCCCCAGGAGTGCGATGCATGCGCGACTCCGCCCCCGGGCGCGCGGCACATGTGTGGTGCCGCCCCTGCCCGGCCCGGGCCCGGCCCAGCAGCCCCACGCGGCACCCCCTACAATGGGGTGCCCCGGGCGAGAGCGCGGGTAAGCTCTGAGAGTGGTATCTGTCCTTATCCAGAGACTTTTCAAGTTGGGCTCACCTTCCTTCACTCTTTTCTTCTTCTTGAGCTTTTCCCTTGCTGACTCAGGCCCCAGATGAACCTTTTCTCTCCATGCAATGTCTACAGACAAAATTGCAGCTCACTAACCTTCCCCACTCTTAGCAACTTCCTGCTTCCTTTGTACTAGACTCACTTGATTTATATCAGGTGGGGGTATTTCTGTAGTCAGGAGCTTCGGGGGATAGCCGAGTTAGTCTGTTACAGAAAAAAGACAACAAATGGTCTGGTAGCACTTTATAGACTAACAAAACATGAAGATGGTATCATGAGCTTTTGTGGGCACAGCCCACAGGCTCTCCAGCCTATGAGCCAAACTGCCCTGCTACAGCCTCCCATTATTCAACCTCTCCTAGTTGGAAATGAAAAGTTTTCTAGGACTTCTATATGGAGGTCAATTTCTTACTAAGATAGGGAGCAGGCATTTTTCACAGCCTTCTCTCAACACTTCAACCAGGAAAAAGAATTAGTAATGTAGAGACTCATTTGGCAAGTGAACAAGGTAGTCATTTCACATGACTAAGATGCAATATTTGTAAAGCCTATGAAACATACCTGAGATTTCCAGAGAAAGATTTGAATAATTGTTGATTAAAGTGTGAAAAATCAATTGTGGGCATGAAAAAAACCCTCTTTTTCAAAGGAAGAGGACAGCAGCCATTTGGTCAGTTGCTTGAATTAATTAAACAGCAGCCAAATAGTGGAACCAGAAAGAACTGACAAATCTAATCTTTTAATCCTGTCTTTTTCTTCTATCCATTTGTGTATGGAATAAAGGAAGAGGATAAGCAGCCATAAAAATGCATATGTTGCCCAGCAGGGTCCCTATGTTGGCTAGTCTAAGTCCCAATGGAACTGTGATTTCCTCATCTTGCAGACTGCGAAGTGATGGAACTCTTCCATTTACTGTGAGAGAGTTTAGTATTCTCCAATGTGACTTTCCTTTGATACTTGGGCAGAATGTAAAGACAACGCACAAATCCACAAGAGAGGGGCAGAGAGGAAGGGAAAGAAGAGGATAAACTAGCACATCACATCAGTTCACAAAACACAAAAATGTGGGTAACAGCACTTATACAGCATTTTACTGGAGTTAGCTGAACAGGATTTGCATCATTTGCAAAAAGAGAGAAAAATCATGGTTTGTGTATCTTCCCATAGTGGAAAATGTGGTGTTTGGTCAATGAATTCTTAGCAATTACAAGAGATTGATATTTGCAGACCTCAAACACTCTAGCCTACTAGACTGAAAAAGGATGTATGGGTTAAGTTTCATAGGCCTCATTAGTCTATTTCATCTGCTCATTGTTTCTGCCATAATAAGAGTTTGCTATCTCGGGGAGGCTATTACTAATATGTAGTATGTGCAGGTTGTTACATGGAGTCATTCTGGCCACTGATCTGCCTAGTCTGGCAACACTTGGCAATATCTGAATCCTCAAACCTTTATTAAAAACATTATGGCAAAGCAGTTACAGTGCATATTTTAGTGTTGGGCTTCAGCTCCATCTTTACTGCAGGTTGTGCTGTGTGTCATAGGACTAATAAGCAACTTGTTGCCTGCCCAATTTTTCCAGATGCAATTTTCACCAAATCCTGCCAAGTTTAAATTAAATTTCCCCATTTTGATGTAAGTGGTTATTATTCTTCCCCCAACTGTAGAAGGGAGAAACATTTTTCTCCATCTTGAAGCGTGGCTAGCCATTTTCTCTTTCCATTTAAATTCCTTGGTCATTTACAAAGAAGTATGCAACATTTAATGGGGAAATGTGTTCCAAAGGAATGGAGCCAGTTTCTGGGAAAGATGTGTCCCCCAAAATGCTCAAATGCTTTACCTCTTGTGTTTGACAGCTCCGGAAGAACATTACTGTCACAGAAGTTACTGGTGCCAGCTAGACATGGTTTTTTTGGTAGCTTGGGCTAAACCAACAGAAAGTTTTGGAGATAAAGACCAACCATTTGAATGTTACCAGGTGTTCAGTGGACTGAGTGAAGCACTGAGTAGAGCTGAATGAATAATGGATTTTTTCAATGTAGGGGCTAGAAAAACATCTGTTTCACGTATGCATACGACTTCTGCATACCGTGTGGAGTTTCACAGAATATGAAAATTATAACATGGCACAGTGCAGAAGTCTTATAGATACATGCGCTTCCTTTGCTTTTTTGCGACAAGGATAGCAGAATTAGTGTTTGAATAGAATTAAGGAATGTTTTCAAGTAGTTCACTAGAAGAGGAGTTTTCTTTTAATGTGCAGTTCTGCTCTGAATAGTGACTATGTAAAAATGGCACCTTTTTACACAACAGATCTGCTACCTGTATATACTGAAATGGCCTCAAACTTGAATGACAAATTATTTTTTTCTTCTCTTTACTCCTATTAGTGCTTCAGGGACAACACAATTAAGACTGACTGAGCTGGATTCAATTCCTATTTATGAATCAAACAATTGTTTGCTAAGTTTTTTGTAGACAATGAGTTTGTACAGCAGTCTCTTAAAATATTAGGTTTACTTCAGTGTACATGAAGGCAATGTTTTACTTGCAGAATCTTGTTGCAAAGTTTGCAGCTGAACATTGGACAGAGGGAATTAAGAAACAAGACTGAATACAAGAGGCAAAGGGTCAGAGGCAGAGAAGTTTGTGCAAGCATCTGGAACTAGGTTTGGTGTCAGCTGAAGAGGAGTGGAACTATATCAGAAGAACATGGATTGTGGCAGTGGAAGATGCAGATGTGGAAAATGTAGGGGAAAAAAGGAGAGACGGTAGACCAGTGAGGTAGAGGGAACAATCTAAAACAAGGAAAAGGTATGCAAAAAAAACCAAACAACAAGTAATGAATCCACTGTGTTTGAATGAAAATGAATACAGAAAAACTAAGCGAGCTGCCAAGCAGGCAGTAAAGATAGCCAAAGACAAATGCCCTAGACAACCAAGTTAGTCAACACTGGCAGCATAGGCGTGCGCAGCACATTTCATTAGGGTGTGCACCCAAAGAATTTTTTTAAAATGTACTCTTTGACCCCCATTAGCCACACCCCTTGGCCCCCATTAGCCACACCTCTGGAGGTAATACTTTCGGGGCAATATGGACACATGACCAGAAATAAAAAGGTGTCATATGACACACACACCACCCCAAGGACTTTTCCCACCATCCTCTTACCAATAGGGATTAGTTTGGCCCTCACCAAATGCCCCCCCCATGCAACTATCCTGCAATTGCATTAACCCAATGTGTGTGACATTAACTCGGGCGGGTGGAGAGGCTGGGGGAAGTGTCCCCTCTAAGAGTTTCCTCCCATGAACACAATAAATTTTGTGTTATGCACCAGTACTGAGTTTGTGGCTTGTTTGGATGTGCCACTGTGGCACCCAAGTTATTAATAAGTATCTTATAAACCTCTACCTTTCCCCTCTGCTGCCCTGTCTCCTCCCCTTGCTCCATCAGCTCCCCTGGTGCCTGCTGCCCTCCCCCCCCCCCCAACTCCTCACCCACCTCTGCTGTCCTGACTCCTGCCCTTCTCACTGCCCTCAACCTTCCTGAGACCTGCCCCCCTCCACCAGCCCTTCTCTCCCCCCCTGTGCCCACTCCTCCAGTAGCCCCACTCTGATCACGTGAGCTACCCCTCCTCATCTCCTCTCCTAACACCTCCCTCTACACGCCTGCCCTGCCTCTCTCCTCTGGTGCTGGTCCCTCCCCTGCAGGTGTCTGCCCTTCTGCTTCATCCCCAGAATCCCCTGGCACCTGCACCTTCCCTTACCCCTGCATCCTCCTGGTGCTTCCCCCTTCCCTCACTGCCCCTGCCTCCTTTGCCCTCTTTTTCCCTGATTCCCACCCCTCACCACCCTCTGCCCCATTCCCCTCATGCCACTGTGCCCTCACACATGCCTTGCTCCATCCCTGCCTTCCTCATGCCCACCCCTTCTTTCAAGCCTTCTCCCAGCACCTCCCCTTGTCCCCTCTAGCCCTCAAAGCCCTTCCCCTCTCCTCCCCTAACATCATCCTGCCCCCCTCTCTCTGACACTTCCCCTCCTGCCCTTTTCCTCATTGTCTCCACTTGGCCCCCTGGCATTTGTCTCTCTCCTCCACCCTGTCCCTTGGTGCCTTCTCCTTTCTTCTCCTGACCTGCCCCCCTCTCCTCAGCACAAGCCCCTTCCTCTCTGACCCTTTCTCCCTATTTTTCCCTCCTCCTCCAGCCACCACCAGCTGGTCTGTAACAGAGTTCTAGAGTCGCCCTGACTGTCACCCTTCTGGTGCTCCCCCTACTCTGTCTGTCTTAGGTTTCTCAGCTCCCTTTTGGGCCACAAACCCCCACCCTGCAGTCTCTGGGTAGGAATAAAAGGGTTAAAAAAAAGTTGATGTCATGGTAGATGTCTACTACATGTAACCCTTCCAATGGGTAGGCCCGGCAGCAACCAGGGCCGGGTTCAATATCTAGGGGTCCATCTCACACAGAACCAGCTCGAGCCCCCACCCAGTAGCCTGGGAAATTCACACACCCCTGGGCACCTCTGAGAGGCAATGTTTCCCCACTCACAAGCACAGAGTCTGAGTGTAGAAAAGAAACTTTTAATGAAAGAGAGAGAGAAGTCATATGGCATTAACTTGGGAAAATATCACAGAGTTCGTAGCCCCCTCCCCCACAAGTAACTGTCCCAGCTCAAAAGGATTGAGCAATGTCTTTTGCCTCTCAGGCTCACCAGTTCAACAAGGTAAGGGTTCCATTCACTTACCCAACCTTTTTCCGTACCCCACATCAAATGCCCCACTTACAGATATGTCCAGTCAGTGCAGACCCTGACACATCATCCTGATGACTCTACTCCTTGAGCCTGAGGCTATGCCACCTTTGTGCTGCTCCTATCGGCCGCCCACCAGTCATTCCCGCCAGCCGCTCCGCTGGCCCCTGCCGCTGCTCCTACCAACTGCCCGCCGGTTGCTCCCGCCAGCCGCTTCACTGGCTGCAATGGGTCTGGCTCCCGGCCAAACCAGTGATTTCAGCTCTTAGTGATTTCAACTCTTTAGCCACCACCTAGGCTGGCCAAAGATTCCAGCTTCCACTGGACTAGCAAAAAGACTCCTCATGGGCTACGTCTACACTGGCAGCTTCTTGCGGAAGAACTCTTTTGCTGAAGAGTTTTTCTGCAAAAACTCTTCCAGAAGAGAGCGTCTACACTGGCATGTGCTTTTGTGCAAGAGATGTGCTTTTGCGCAAGAGCATCCATGCCAGTGTAGATGCTGTCTTGCGCAAGAAAGCTCTGATGGCCATTTTAACCATAGGTCTTTCTTGCACAAGAAATTCATGTTGCCTGTCTACACTGGCCTCTTCTGGAAGAGCTCTTGCACAAGAGGGCTTATTCCTCGTGGGGAGAGGAATAACTCTTCCGGAAGAAGCCCTGTTTTACAACGCTATACTGTAAATTTACTTCTGGAAGAACGCTCGTGCAGTGTAGAAAACCGGCAAGTTTTTGCGGAAGAACACCTGTTCTTCTGCACGAAGCTGCCAGTGTAGACATAGCCATGGAGTCTGCTTTAGGTCTGTCCTTAAAACCCAGGGGAAAGGGGCAGGTTGAGCCAGTCTTACTGCTCACACCTGGCAGGCATGAAGCAGGCTGACTCGAGCCCTCAAGCCCTTCCCCCCCCAACTCACTTCACTCAACTCTGGCAGGGGGGAGGCTTGTTCTTCTGAGACCTCTTAGAATGATGGTGTCTCTCCTACAAGCACTGGTGTCATATTTTACAGTTCTCACATTTAGGGGTAGCATGATTTGTGACCCCCACAACAGCCCCAAATTAGTTACAATACACCACATTCCATTCCAACACTGATCCTCCATCAGCCCTGGCTGAATTGGATTTACATAACCACACCTCGGATTCCTTCCCCCTCCTGGCATGCGCTGTATTTACATATCAACAGTTAGCAGTTACTTATCTTGCAGAGCTAAACAATTTGAGTGAGCACACCCACCACCAGGGCAGCTCTCTCCTTTTAGCTGGCTGATATCAAGCAGTAATTCAGCCCCGGCTTACATACAGAACAGCTAAAAAGGAAGAAGAGGTGGATGAGGCTTTTTTTTAAGTGTCATTATGGAAAGCATAGGACTTGGTGGTGATGGGGGAGTTCAACTACCCAGACATCAGTTGGAAAAATAACACAGTAGGGCAGATTACCCAACAGATTCTTGGAATGTACTGGAGACAAATTTTTATTTCACAAGATGGAGAAAGCTATTAAGGGAGAGGCTGTTCTAGATTTGATTTTGACAAACAGGTAGAAACCAGTTTATAATTTGAAAAGTGGAAAGCAGTTTAGGTGAAAGTAACCATGAAATGGTAGAATTCATAATTCTAAAGAATGGCATGAGCGTACAATAAAAATAATGGATTTCAAGAAGGCAGATGTAGTAAACACAGGAAGTTGATAGGTGAGATCCTTCAGGAAGCAAGTCTAAAGGAAAAGCAGTTTAAGATAGTTGGCAGTTTTTCAGAGACATTATTAAGGCCACAAGAACAAACTATCTGTGAAAGGGAAAGATAAGTATAGCAACAGATCACTCTGGTTTAACCAGGAAATCCTTAATCATCTGAAATGAAAAAAAAAAGTCCTTTCAAAAAGTGGAAACTAGGTCAAATTACAAAAGTAGCACAAATATATAGGGACAAAATTAGAAAGGCCAAGGAACAAAATGAGATCAAACTAGGTAGAGACATAAAAGGTAACAAGAAAACATTCTACAAATTAGAAGCAAGAGGAAGACCAAAGAGAGAGTAGGCCTGTTACTCAATGAGGGGAGAAAATAGGCACCTGGAAATGCAGAAATGGCTCTTTGTGTCAGTTTTCCCCAAAAAGTTTAGTAGTGATTTGATATCTAACATAGTGAATGCCAGTGAAATGAGGTTGGATTAGAGAGTAAAATAGGAAAAAATATTTAGACAAGTTAGATATCTTCACACCATCAACGCTGATGAAATTCACACAGAATACTCAAGGAGCTGACTGAGGAGATACCTGACCCATTAGCGATTATTTTCAAAAAGTCACAGAAGATGGGAAAGATCCCAGAGAAGCGTGACTTTGGTGTTTTGGACACACAGTAGGATAAGCAAAGAGACCAAGTGAAGATATCATGATAGGAAAGAGACACTGAGGAAGAGATTGATGAATTGCATCGTAAATTATGGTAAGCACTAAGCAGTTGGATCTTAGTGATGCCTCAGAGAGATAAAGGAGGCAGATGCTTACATGATGATGCAATCCCAGATGATGAGATAAGGGGAAGAAGAACCTTTATTACTTTCAGTGAAGCATAAAATGAAGAGAATCCAACTTGATTCTCAGGGTGTCTACACTGCAAAGTTATGTTGACAAAACTTACGTCAACATCCAAAAGTTTACAAAATAAAAATCGCCAGAGGGTGTTCATACTTATTCCCTAGGTCAACAGATCATGTCCATACTGGGAGCACCATCATCAGTGTGAGTAATGCATTGTGGGTATGTATCCCACAGTGCAATGTTGTGGTATCCTGGAAAAACTCTGCTGCATCCAGGGAACGTGTCTGCTCTTCTCCTTTTTTTTTGCGGAAGAGCAGACTCGCTCTTTCGGAAGCCCTGTTTTCCTCCTTCCATGAGGAAGAAGGGCTTTTCCGAAAGAGGAGGCTTTTCCGAAAAAACTATCGGAAAAAGGTGTGCAAATTGCAGAGTGCAATTTGCGTACCTTTTTCCTATAGATCAGTGTAGTCTAGGCATAGCCCCAGTGGATTATGACATGAAGATTGACAGGTTACATGAAACAATTTGTCCCAAGCATTTTTGTGTCCATAAGTCCATTTCATAAAACATGGGGGAGGGAGTCCGTCACACCAGGGATGTCAACAAAACAAACACTGGCTCTTTGCCAACAATAAAGGGAGGGAAAAGGAAAAAGTCTTGTGCGGGGGAGGGCGGGGACTTTTTTCCAGCAAAAATTGCATTGCAGTGTGTACGCTTTCATTGTTTTGTCATCAAAAGGCAGTTTTTGGTGACAAAACTTGGTAATACAGAAAAAGCCTCAGAGTCTAGCCTCTGTTTCTAGAATGGCCAGTTATTAAGACAAACTTTTTTTACTTGTAAACTAAAGCAGATTTTATATGAAAATTACTGTGTACCAATAAGCATTTTTAGAATCACTTTTCAAAGTACAATAAAATGACCACATTTTTGCCATCCTGTTTATTTCATTATCTTGTGTTTATTTACTAACTTTTGTCATTTCAAACTACGTATAAAGGCAACTTGATTTATTATTTTATTTATTTAGATGAAACATCTTGTGAGCTTTTCTTCCCAGTAGATCATGTCTGAATAAAGCGGCACTAAAACCAAAGCATAAAAATCACACAAATATTTGTTTGTTTCACATTATTTAACAAACTTGTTACTACAAGTCATCTCACCATGACCAGGCAATACTTATCTGAACCATCTGAATGTGCCAGAAAATGTAAAAAATACCATATGCATAAGATGTGTCTTTAAAATGAATGACCATAGCATTGGTAAGTAAAAACAGGTATATGCCAATTTACATTAGCAGAGGATTTTATCCTCCGTGCATCACTAATATTTAATTTACAAGTAAAAAATAAAACTGTGTAATATGTATTAATTTCCAGACACTTACCTATTTTAGGGGTACAGAAATTGTCCTATTCCATTTTTAAAATGCTCATTGCAACTCTAGTTTTCTGTTTGTCCTTATGATCAGTCAGCCAATTGCCAGCCATTTATTAAGATTAAGATGTTGAAAACAGTCCGAATTCCATATTTTTTTAGCCACAGACTGCTTTCAGTGCTTGAGACACTTTTCCAACTGTGGACAGCATGTCCCTTCAGGAGTGTCAAAGTAAAATTATGGATTGATCCTCAGCTGGTAGAATCAGCCTCGTCCATTGGATTTAGGATCAACTACAACAGACATGTGCCAATTTGCATTGGCTCAGGACTTGGTTCAAATGATAAAGTTTCAGTCCACATGCAGCATTCTTGCTGTGCCAAAGTTCTATTTCATCTCCACCTCAGAGAAGATTGTTCTTATTTCAAAAGTCAAATTATTCTGAATTCTTGTAAAAATTTCCAAAACCGGGAGTAGAGGAAGCCACACTGCAATACCACATGGTGGCTTGAACATTAAACCAGTGGGGATTTGCAAGGTTTCAGATTTGGTTGTCTACATTTCACAATGCTACCTTCAATTTTATTAACTGCTTAAAATATTTGACTACAGTTGATTCAGAACGTTTCATTTCCTTTTAATTCTTGCGAATTCGAACTTATTATTTGTGTCCTACATTTTCAAAATTAAATTAGTGACTTTGGGTGTCTCCATTTTGGAGGGTCAATTTTCATGATTTTCAGAAATTGGTAGCACGTTCTGAAAATCAGATCCCTTTAAGGTAACTCACCCAAAACAATGAGCCAACTAGTAACTCTGGACAATATTGTTTCTTGTGCTATACTTTAGTCTACATTTCCTTAAGTCCGAGGCGACTGGTGCCCACAAGGGTAGGGAGTCCAGGGAGGGCCACACAGAGGAAGAGGGAGGGGGCATGAAGGAGCACCCGATTTAGCAATCAAAATTTTGGCAAGTGCACAATTTAGGTTGTCCTAGCTACATCACTCAGGCAGTAAGGAAAAAAATAAAACCTTTCAGAGTCACAGGTAAGATAACTTAAGCCCCAGTATAGAAACCACAAGGATGACACATTAATTCTACTGTCTTTCTAGCTACTGCTTCTTAGGGTGGATTTACTACAGTGACAGAAAACCCCTTTTGTCACCCTAGCAGAGTCTACACTATAGTGTTACATCCAGGCGACCCAACAAACTTGCCAGGTCCCTGTACAAGGGAGGGGGGCCAGTTCCATGCTCCCAGAAGGGGCAATGTCTCAGGTGCAAGGGATGGGGCATGGACAGCCAGACCTCAGCACCACGTGAAACTTGTCACCGAGGGCTCTGCAGCATGTCACATGGGGTTCTGGCAGTGATTTAGAAGGCAGTGGCAAGGAGTCTTGGGGCCTCTCTGAATCGCTGAGACCCAGGGCAGGACCCACTCCCTCAGTGGGCCTGGCTACAGCTACAGTAGCCTAGACATATCCTTGGATTACAAGCTCCTTAGGGCAGGGATCTCCCTTTTTTTCTGTCTGTACAGTTCCATGAGGAGGGCTCCTAAGTGCTACAGAAATGCCAATAATAAATAAAACATTCTAGAATAGGGTACTAATCATCATAGCACAGTCTAAAGAAAGCATACAGATTGAAAACTACCAGAAGCGCTCACTAGACAATCCATGTTTTAAATTGTGTATGTATTACTAATAAATCCAATGTTATTTTGATCTTTTCATTATTGTTTAGAACAAGAAAATATGTCTATTAGTTAATTATATATACACATGGTTTCTTCTCCCTCTTTAAATATCTTCAAAATCCAAACAATCACAACAGGAAAAAGTTATTTGATGCACCAGCACAGAGGAAACATATTCAGAAAGAGGAAAGGAAATAAAATCACCATAACATGAGAGCACAACCACTAATTTCAAATAATGCTTAGTTTATCCTTGGAAATCCATTATGATTTGGTGATATTTAGAAAGGTTTTTTGTAACATGATACCAAAATCATTTGTAATTAAAAACCAAAGCTTCCCCAAGACAAACATAGGGTAAATATAAATTATGGATAGGATATATGTTGAATAAAAAACTATACAGTTTATATATCAGAGCTGATGACAGACAAAATGCTACATGATTCCAATGTTTAAAGAAAGATGTTCACTTACAAGAATGAAACATATATAAGACCCTGTTTTACAATTCCAAACTGTGCACACTGCTCCATTATTACTGTGATAGTTAAATGAGCAGACTGCACACAAAAAATATTAAAGTACAGTAAGGTTTCAAAGATAGAAACACTCAAATTAGGAAATGCATGAAGGTTGCCTGTGCAACTTTAATTTGGCCTTCTTGTGTTTATGCATTTAATTACACTATACACCGTTCTTTCAGCCCTTCTCTTCATCCCGCCTTGTTCCAATCTACTTCCTCCACCTGCAAATCCAGCTCTTATCACCACTGGATCCACATTCAAATCATGCAGCTTCTTTCTCCAAACTGCTTGGGCCCCCTGCTGTCTGTTCCAGTGCCTGTGCAACCCCTGTCTGCATGGTGTGGCATTCTGTTCCCCTCTAGTGGCAGCTAGACATGCTAGAGCAGGGTATCCCAACCTGTGGGTCGGGACCCAAATATGGATCGCCATTACATTTCAAAAGGGTCGCCAAGTGTCTCCCCAGGCGCCTCTGCCCCTTCTCCTCCCCCCGTTTTTGAATTGCCTTGGGTCATCAAGTCTTCCTGAATTGTCAAAATGGGTCACCATCTGGAAAAGGTTGGGAACCGCTGTGCTAGAGAGTTTGATGAACCTGCCACAACCATAGCTAAAAGACATCTATTTTAAGCTCATATAATAGCAGGTCATGCATTAAGCTCCAAAGGTCTCGAGTTTGATCCCAGACATCACAGGAGAAGAGTAGTCACACAGCACAGAAAAACCTCACATCTTAATTATAAATACATCATTCTCCAATGTAGTAGAGGACAATTAGCTGCTAAACAAAGTAGTCCACGCTTCTTGAGAAAGCATAGTTAAATACTTTGAGCACCTAAATAGGATATAGGAAATGCTAGAATTTTAGTTCCACCTCTGACATTTCCTTTCACTCTGCCTTTAGTCAAGCAATTTAAGCACTATGACTCAGTTTCCCTATCTACAAAATGGGGAAGGGAATTGGGACAAATAGGGTAACCATTACATTATGTATGCTGATATATTCATTTCAAGGGTCACTGAGTAAAAAGTGTTAAATACTTTCACTGTCCAACAACAGTGATACAAAGAGATCTGGGGGTGGGGGAGGCTTCCACAGAGACCTCTGTTTACTCAGTTTCTTGGCAAACACTCAAAATACGCTTAGTAAAGTTGAAAGTTTGACCAATAAACACAAGAACGAACAAGAAATTAAACAAGTATTTATACTGCAACTGAAATGAATGATCTTGCAAAATAAACTTAATCAGAACCTTTTAAGTCTCTCTCCTTCTGAAAGCAAAATATCAGAGTTTCTTATTTTTAGAATAACCTTTCTTTGATGAAAAGGAAAGAGTTAATTTTATTTGCAATCCTGATGTGAAAAGTATTAATTTCTGTTTCTAAAAGACAGACTCAAGGCAGAGGAGAGCTAGGATAGAAAAGGCGGGGGAAATATAGCTTTTGTTGATCTCTTTGGAACCAGGGGTGGCTAAATCAATCATAAATGTGTGTTTTGGGAATCTGGTTGACCACAGTATCTGTTGCTTAGGCCCTTTTCACATTCCAGCTGAGATGACATCTGTTGGGGTTCTTTCTCCTCAGCCAGTGCAGGTTTGGGTTGATGCAGCTTAGTTGATTTCAGGATTCAATGAAAAGCTAAGAACGGAGTGGGGGGGGAAAGAGGAGAGGAAAATACAGCAGTGCAAATCTAGTATATATTTGAGTTTGTCTGTTTGTTCAAGAACTCCTCCTAAACCGTAAGAGCTAGGATCACCAAATTTGGTATGCAGTTTCCTCTTATCATAACTTAAAGCAAGATAAGGGTTTGGTTGTTCCAGGAAAATGGGATGTACCTAAAGTGGGATTGCTTCTCATAAAGCCATGCAGAAAAGAGACAGAATCATCAGGCAGGTGAAAAGGGGCTGGCTGGGGGCAGATGCTCCCCTCTCTCTGGGATTGCCCCCTCCAGATTCGTATGCTTGCTGTTGCCTTTCATCAGGGAGCAAGGGGAAAATGCACAGTTTGCCGATTTAAATGAAGCATGTACATTTTTTCCAAAAAAAACCCCATAAGTTAATCGAGTTAAGGACCTAAGCAATACTTGCGGCGAGGAGTCCTGTGGCACCTTATAGACTAACCGAAGTGTTGGAGCATAAGCGTTCGTGGGCAAAGACCCACTTCGTCAGACGCATGTACTTCGTCTACATGCATCTGACGAAGTGGGTCTTTGCCCATGAACGCTTATGCTCCAACATTTCGGTTAGTCTATAAGGTGCCATAGGACTCCTCACCACTTTTGCAGACTCAGACTAACACGGCTACCCCTTTGATAAGCAACACTTGGTAAATCTTCTAGTATTAACATAAAGGAAAGGGGGGGCTAAGCAGGTTTTAATATATCTCTGCAGTGCTGGCAATTAACTATCGCAACTGATGTGCTCGGGACTGAATGTCATGATGATACGACTTTCAGTACTTACAGGTGAAAGTATAGTTCCTTGAACAAGAGCAAGGCTAGCCAGCTTTCCTCCTGGAAGAAATTATTTCAGTCTGGTCCACTCCTAATATCTTGGGGTTAGGGAAGATGAGACCAGATGAACTGGGGTGCCAGATGGGACAGGAGATGACACCTAATTTTCATGGTTAATTTCCAAGCAGGCAAAAATTATAGTTTTGTGGACCAAATAATCACAGCATCTCTCACTCACAGCCTTCAGCTGTAATGCCTGTTTTACTGGTAGAGAAAATATCTGTCAGGTAATCTTTCAGAAACAAACCATGGGCTCTGATCCACAGCCTGGACAGACTGAAAAACCTAAAGTTTAAAATCTTATTGAAAGGATATACCTTTAATAGAGCAGCACTCACCCACAATAGAGAATGACTGTCATTCCTGGTATGTTATGTAGTGCTGTTGTAGGCACGTTGGCCTCTTAGGATATCAGAGAGAAAAGGTGAGTGAGGTGATATATTTTATTGAACCAACTTCTGTTGATGAGACACAAGATTGTGAGCTACACAGAATTTTTCAGGTGTCGGACAGGTACTAAGAGAATCACAGCTAGATACAAGATTTAAGAGATAATCTATGTGTTAACAGACCATTCAAGTGGCCCTTAACACCTCTGGATGGACAACAGGTAAACCCCTGCTTCAGGGGAGACTAGTCCACAGACTCCCACCCCTTCCCCCCAAGACCCTGCCCCCCACTGAACCCTGAAACCACCCCTCCCCTGTAAAAGGAAAAGCCCTGACCCCCCCACCAAAAGAACCCTGACCCACCTGACCCAGCCACATTGGGCTGAGCTGCTACTGCCAGCCTCCTTGAATCCCAGCACCAAACCAAAACTCCACTCCCGAGGACTCTGAGCATCAGGCAAGCCTCAGCACCTGGCTGAGCTGGTAGCCTGAGTGCCAGACCAATGCCAGTGCCACCAAAATTGGGCTGGCCCAAATGCCAAGCTGGGCCTTAGGTCTGGGCCAGTGGCTATCAGAGGCAGGCCAGCCACAGCACTAGGCTGACTAGACAGTCTCCCCAAGCTCCAGCCCCAGCCAGCAGCCTCCCTGAGCACCACCTCCTCCTGCCCTAAAGGTTCTGCGCCCCTCCAAGCTGCCAACCTAAGCAGCACCTGGCTAAGCCTCCCGAGTCTGCCAGCTCGTGGCTTTCTGAGAAGCAGGGACATGGTGAGTAGAAGGGACCTTCAGGAGCGGTGGGTAGAGTGGAGAAGACAGTGTGGTGCTCAGAAAAGACAGGCACTGTGCTCAATTGTCTGGCAGCAGATTGGCGACAGCACCTTCCCTGTCTATTATACCTATCGCCCATCCACCTCTAGAGTCATAGGACAAAAGCAAAGGACTAGCAGGTTACATAAATCCATTTTCTTTCTATATTCATGATTTTTACTGTCTAGCAAAGGTTATGAATTTAAGCTCTTAGGCTTATTTTTTAAAATTGTCGTTCAGGTTTTCTTTGAGAATGTGAATTGATAGGTCAGATATCAAATGATTGCCTTATGGAAAGCGTCCACCCACAGGTGATATGGTGCTTTTCTCTTTTTTCTAATTTTCTTGTGTGAGCTCATTTGAGAGCATGTGATTGTCTGGTTTCATCCACATGGTTGTTACTAAGGCACTTGTTATAGGCACGCGTTGACCATTGTAATAATGGAGATAGGCATCCAAATTTTGCATCTGTTGCTCTGGCAGGGTCTGGTGCCACTTTGAGTTCATGTGTCCTGGTCCATGAGGAACTTGCTACTCATGATACGCTTGGAGAAGTTAGTGGGTTGTTTGAAGGAAAGAAGAGGGGCAGGGATCACAAAACATTTGTCTTTCAGGATGGGCTCCCCATGGAGTATGGGCTGTAGTTGTTTGATGATACCCCACAGAGGTTCCAGTGTGAGGTGGTATGTGACAACTAGTGGTATACAGTTGGTTTTATTGAAGAAGGTTCTCTCAGGGTATTTGGATGGTCCTCTCCATGATGCAATCTAGTTCATTGGTAGAGTATCCTTGTTTGGAAAAGATGGTTTTGAGTATAGGTTTTGATTAGCTCAGCTCACCATCTGTAGCTCTCTTTTTTATTCCTTCATTATAGCTACTGGTAAGTGCTGCTTGCATTATGTTTAAAGCTGATAAACTCTGTAAAAAGGTACATGTATTCCACATACTGAAAGGACTGGAATTTCAGTATCACATATTTCCATGTTACCACTCCAATCCATATTTTATGGTGCATATCTTATTTTTCCTTGTGTAGTGTCATTAATCTGCTCCCTGGCTGTGCAGAATAATATCCCACAAGAGCAGGCTCCTTTTTGAATATTTTATTATCTCTCTTTCCAATTCCAAGCTAATATATATTTACAAATTCAACCTCCTACAGGCAGGACTATATTGTTTTCTTTCTGTGTCTGAGAACCAAGGCACAGACAATGCATATAAATAGAAAAATCTATACACAGTCATTTGTGTTGAAAGAGAGAACCAATCACATATCAAGCTGTGCAAGAAAAGGAAAAAAAAGATTTGCATACTGCAACTAAAAAAAATGGTGGGAGATGTGGGGACACAAAGCCACTATGTTCCTGTTGGAAGACATCTTTGCATTTTGCTGAAGGGCAACTCATCTGTTTAGCACTGTCATTATCCTCTCTGGATTGTCAGTCTTAGTGGGTGAAGGTGCTTTGCTAACAATGTGCAGTAGCTTTATCTTTTAAAATGACAACTGAACTGCATTGAAAATTGCAATCCCCACTCTTCCATTCATCTTTATCAAGATTCCCTTTCTCATTACATTTAGGAAACAGTAATATTGCAGTGAGAATGGTTAGGGAGCATTCACCTGTCAGCAAGAAGAGCAAAGGCGGCCTCCAAGACAATGAAACAGTGATGGTTCCACCACAGAAGAGTGTGAGGCTGCAGAGCAAAGAGACGCAGGCCTTCTCTTCCTTCCATGCAAAATATAACCCCAAGACTATTCCATATAAGGCAATGATGTAGCACTGTATGCTCTGTCTGTAACTATGCAAATACAGTGACATGTACTCCCATAAATGAAGAGGAGAAAGGTTTTTTCTGATAAGGCTCTGGATAAAGGAGTAGAGTTGAGTGAATAATGGTTTATTGGTTGCCTGGCAATTCTGGGGGAAAAAACAGTTCTGGTTAAAAACAATTTCTAGCAAATTGAAAAACTGAAAAACAAATTGATTTGGGTTGAATGAAATAATTAGTTTGACCTAAAGCAAAAAGTTTTGATTTTGAGCCTTTTTAAAACAATTTTAAAAAAATAAATTTAAAGTTTGAAACATGTTTAATTTAAAAAATGTCAGAAGAAAATGTTTCATTTTCAAAGAATTTTTAGGGATTTATTTTTTCATGAATTCACATGATGTTTCAGTGTTCTCAAATCTGCATTTTTCACCAAAAATGTTTTAATAGGAAAAGTTCTACCTGGCAGTATAGGTTATTGTCTTGGTTCTCCCTCAGATGCTCTGTGTGACCTTGATGCTAAAAGTCTCTTTTTGCCTTAATTCCCCATAAGTAAATGGCAATGCCTTAGCTCACAGAGTTATTGTGAGGATACTCTTATTAATGAAGGCATAGGCCCATATACGTAAATTGGGTGAGGGGGGAATGTAACTATTGTATTTAAATCTGGTATCAGCTTCCCATTTAGCAGCCAATTTGACAAAGACAGACAGACAGACAGACAGAGACAGACAAGGTATACAAAGTTTGCAGCCCCTATTGCAGCTCAGAGGCGGAAATAACTGCTGTGGAGGGACTTCTGAGGTATCCCAGTTCGTGCCAGTGACTGAATGAAAACTTCCACCTCAACAACTTCCATCTTCACCTTGCACAAAGCCCTGTTTCCTCAAGAAATGAATTTCAGCTTTAACAAGAATTAGTAAAACTTTATTTAACACACTACTGTCCAGGCCCACTGATGGAAGAGGGGAGGGGCTGTTGCCATAGGGCCCTGTGATTCAAAAGGATCTGGGGATCTTTCACCACTGCTACTCCAGGAGCAGCAGCAGCAGCAGCTGAAGCCCCAGGCCCTTTGAATTGCTACTGGAGCACCGCGTGGTGTGCTCCAGTTGGTGCTGAGGGTGGGAGGTGGCACAGCATGCTCCAGGTGACACCCAGAGCTACCTGCCCCAGCACTGCCTTTTCTGCCCAAAGACTTTCTGGGAGCCCGGAACTGCCCCACCGCCCCCACCTTGCCCAGGGGCCCGGCAAGTTTGTCAGCCTCCCTGCTGTAATACATAGCATTTGAAAAAAAATGTTTTGAGCATCAGAGCCAGTTAGATCTAAGTACTGTGATCTGATGATGCTAGAGCATCTTATGAGTGCTAACTAAGATATGTCTATTTTCAATTAAGCAAAAGCATGCCAAAATAGATCCATGTAATACGTAAAACAAATTTTTTTAAAAAGAGACCTGTCTTATTGTTCTTATTTGGGTATTACAAGCAACAGATTTTCTGTTACTTTAATCCAGACTAGATTTGAAGCTGGTGTTCACAGATGAAAATATTGTGTATTCTATTCTATTACAGGTACTGACCAACTGAACAGTATCTTTATTCTTCTTCAATGTGCAAATGCAGGATATGTGATAATTAATATAAGAGACATTGTCAAAGCTGACAGGCCCAAAATTTGAAATCAGTTTCCTTTCTTTTAACTGTTCACACGACCCACTTTTTAAAATTTACCTCCACCCCTCAAATACTTAAATGTTATTTTTCCAGCCAAAATTCACAAAATGTTCAACCCCCAGCAATGAAGATACAATTCTATGTGCGAGCAAAAGAACTGATTTACATTGCAGATTGTAACTATAAAAAGTTAATAGTTGAGCAGCTTTTTTACTATGAACATATTTCATAGTGCCCTTTTATGCAAATATTTTGTTTTCTTAAGGCTATATCTATGCTACAGCCTAGGTCTGCAAAACTGACGTTGCTCGGGGGTGTGAATATTCCACTATGGACTTTGCGATCTTTGCATAGATATCTGCATTTCGTTTTCTGGTTCAGAGCTCTGAGAGACTGGATTCCTCTCCCCATGCCTTGATGAGGTAAAAAATCTCCTTCACACTCCATGCTGGTGCTCATCTGCGCCCCTGGGAACTGGAGCTCACAGAACTCGAACTCATGGCCCCGGGTGCTGCTCAGGTGTGCTGCCTGCTCTGAGGTGTGCTCGCAACACTGTCCACATGGGAAATGAAATTCAAACTTTCCTAGGGTTTTCCTGTTCACCTGGAAAGCAGTAGGGTTGTATGTATTCATTGTTTAGAAAAATCTACCTTATACGGCTAAATTTGACCTAAACTCCTAGTGTAGACATGGCCTATGTCAGTTCCATGCTAAATCTAATATCGTTTTACTTGCTGCCTCCTTATATTTAAGCTTGATGAACCTCATCCAGATTCCTTTTATATTACTGGAATCTTTACATTGACTTAAATGGACAAACAGGCTGTATGTCAAAATGACTCTAGAGGAGTCAAATAAAACTATATTTCTTTTAGGAGAAAGAGAACAACATTTTTTCTGAAGCCACCATAATTTCTTTTCCACCATAAATTCTTCACCACCATAATCTCTGTGAATTTATACCACACTTGCTGTTCCTCCACCATGATTACTCAACTCTCATTTCTCCCAAACACACCTTCACACGTCTTCCCATGAATCCCAAATCAAGTCACTTCTCAAAATTCATCTCTGCACCCAGAAAACTGCCATCTCACAACAGCTAACAAGGTCATGAATTGATTACTATTCCTGATTGGTCAATTGTACACACATACCCTCCATATTTTGTGTTATCTTCTTTCCTAAATCCTGGCCAACTTGTTTGCCTCATCCAGCTTTTGGGGCATATCTTACACATTACATGCTCTTTGAAACAGCCCTGTCATTCTCTAATGTTTGTTCAGCACCTAGCACAATGGGATCCGACCTTGCCTGGCCTTAGTTCACCTGAAACAGACACCTTAAACACGATATGAAGGAGTGATTCCTGGCTCAGCTCACCTTTTTGGACAACAATACAAAAGAAAAATGATCAGCAGCATTGCCAACTTTTGCAATTTTATTTAAAGTCTCATGTTATTTGGTGCCTTTTTCAAAGATCCAGCTCTCAGAGTCATACAATGATGAGAGATTCCCAGGTTTCACTTATGTTTCTATCCCTCAAACTGCAGGATGCATCTTAAAAAACATGAAGCTTGTTGTCTGAAAGGTCAAAGCAAATAAAAAGAATCCAAAATTAATTCTTTATGAGCTCTCATGATTTTTGAATACTCTATTGGAAACATAGTGACAGACAGCAAATACTGATGGAGGAGAAATGAAAGAAGAGAAATAGTTCCTATTAAAAGGGTCTGAAGAACCCACGTTCAGGTGCCAGAATTTCCCTCCACTGTATCAGGAAATCAAGAAGGGCCCGAATCAAAACCCTGGATCTGAACAGCTCTGAGTATCAGAAGAGTTTGGATCTAGGTCTGGTGTTTATGGCTTCATCCCACTACTCTATGAAGTACCAGTCTGACACAAAAGTTTGTGCAGCCTATGATTGACTACCCATTCCATGCACTTTGAAAGTATCACTATCCAGGGTAAATCAATAATTCAGTAGTTTAAGTACTATGTGATTCACTAAGATGATTCAGTGGCAGAAAGAGACAATAGCTTAAAAAAAAAAAAAAAAAAAAAAAAAAAGAGGGTGAGGCTGGAAGGAGGGGCCAGAGAAGCTCAGTATCTCAGAGAGGTGAGCTCTCTCCCCGCCCCAGTAGGAGGTAAAGACTAGAAGAAAAACTTTATGCAGTAGGGAACAAATATTAAGAAAGCACATTGTAAATAAAACACTTAATGCTGAACTTTCCAGTAGTGTACATGAGGATTGTTTGCAGAGAGAAATCCAGAATGAAGGAAACCTGCCCTGTGACACCACAAAATTCTGGCTTGTGATCTCCCCCCGGCCCCCTCCAAATTTGAGGAAGTTTAGGCCCATGTTACCAATAAAGAAAAAAAATCCAACAACATGAGTAAATTATTATTTAAATGTAATGCAGTATGCTGCTTCTTATTTGAAAACTATCAATCATTTCAAGGTAATACAATACAGGTAATATATATATGGAACATATATTGGTGCCCCATTTTGCTAGGAACTGCACAGACAATAATCCAAAGGGGATCATACTCAATCCTGCCATTGCTCCACCATGGGCACCCAACTCAGTTTCTTGCTTTTCCCACAAACGTCTTTATATTTTCTCCCCTGCAGCCCCTTATGCATGAGAAAATCTAGTTAAAAATCCATCATCTTAAATGTCCTTCAAATCACTTCTCTAAACTCACCTCTGCCATAATACATATTGAAAACTGCAATTTTGTCTCAAAATTGGGGGTGGGGAGTTGATCACTGCAAAGATTATTATCCCATTTTACAAATGAAAAATAGAGACCGAGACGTAAAGGATCTTTACACAGAGAAAATTTGTGGCAATGTTGTGAACAACAAAGAGACCCCTGAGTCTCAGTACAGTGTCTTTCTATCCTGTCTTCCTATCTGGAGTTAAGGATGGTATGATATATCAGTAATATAGGGGCACAAAGAATTCATAAGAGTGTTGTGGTTATTTAAAAACAAACAAACACATGTTTTGCAATGCCCTGCCCTCATCGTATCAGCACACACATGGTGTAGAAACAGAGAGTTTGAGCATTCCAACTAAACTAGATTAAAACATGAGACAGCAGAGCCTGGGGCCATGTCTATGCTACATACTTTTGTCAACATAAAGCAGCTCGCATCAACCTAACTATGGAGGTGTACACACTACAGTGCTCCTCCCACTACTTCAAATCTCTTGCTACGCTAGTACAATCTCAGCAAAAGGCTCAGCAATTAGGGCAACACAGAGTGTTGCAGTGTCAGTGTAAGCACTCCATTGCATACATTGCCCTAAGGGTGTATCTACACAGCAAAATGATTCTGGAATAATGGCAGTTATTCTGAAATAACTATGTGAGCATCTACACAACAATTCTGTCATTTCGAAATAATTTCAAAACAACAGATGGCTTAGTCCGACTTCTGTAAACCTCATTCTACGAGGAATAACACCTATTCTGACATAGCTATTTCGAAATAAGGCCTGTGTAGACATTCCGCTGCTGCTATTTTGAAATAGCCCCTCACCAGGTCCATTCTAAATTATTCCTTCTGGGACTCTAAATCGACATAGCATGTCTACATTAGGAAAGCCTCCCTCGGACTAATTTTGAGGCTTCCCTGCAGTGTAGACATGCTATTTCTAAATAAGCTATTTCAGAATAACTATTCCAGAATAGCTTATTCCGAAATAACTGTGCAGGTAGATGTAGCCTAAGTGGCCTCTAAGAGATATCCTACAATGTCCACCTGATCACTCTGCTGTTTTCAACTCCATTGCCCTGCAGCTGGGTACACAGGTGAACACCCTTCTCCAGTTAAAACCTGTGGAAATTTTGAACTTGCTCTTCTTGCTTGGTGTGGAATGCTCACAACTGCTCAGCTGAGCACGCCAGCTCCACACAGCAAATGCACTCCTGCATGGAGTACCCAGAGGTGGTGGAGAGGTCTGTGGTCAGGGTGGTGAAAGGGGTGGAGTGGAGGCAGGATGTGGGCAGAGCAGGGGCAGGAAGGGGGGTCAGGAAACAGGTCACTTGCTGCTGCAGCACCACAGCCCCTGCTTAACTCCCCAGCCCACCCTGGACTTTGTGTTCCCCCAAAGCATGTACCCTGCCAGAAGCATGGGACTCAGGGCAGTTGCCCTGGTCCATCCTATGAAAATAGGATGAAAATATAAGCCTCAGAATGGGTGGAGCCAGGCCCACATTCCTAAATATTGGTGGAGCACTTGCACCACATGGGTACGGTGACCATATTTTCTGAACCAAACTTGGGACACGCTAGCCACGCCTCCTGGCCCCCATTAGCCACACCCCTGGAGGTAGTACTCCCAGGGTCAAGATGGACACATGACCAGAAGTAAAGGGTGTCTTGTGACCCCTCTAAGAACTCCTCCCACTGTCCTATCAACAGGGATGGGTTTGGCCCCACAGGACCTCCCATGCAACTATCTTGCAATTGCATTAATCCAATTTGCATTGCATTAACTCAGGGGGAGAGGCTGGGAGAAGTGTTCCCTCTAAGATTTTACTCCCATGAGCAGCGTGATTTTTGTCTTGTGTGCCAGTGTTGAGTTCATGTGCGCTTGTTTGGATGTGTGCCACTGTGTTACCCAAATTATTAATAAATATCTTATAAACCTCTCCCTTTTCCCTCTGCTGCCCTGTCTCCTACCCTCAACTCGACCCATCTGCTCCCCTGGTGCCTGCTGTCCCCCACTCCTCACCCTCCTCTGCTCTCCTGGCTCCTGCCCTTCTCACTCCCCTTAGCCCTCCTGGGACCTGCCTCCCTGCCTCCCACCCCTTCTCTTCCCCTGGGCCCACTCCTTCTCTAGCCCCACTCTGATCATCTGATCATTAGCTACCCCTCCCTATTCCCTCTCCTAACACCTCTCTGTACCCACCTGTTCTGCCTCTCTTCTCTGTCCTCTGGTGCCCGTGTCTGCCCTTCTGCTTCACCCCTACACCCTCTGGCACCTGCACCTTCCTGGTGCCTTCCCCTTCCATCACTGCCCCTGCCCTCCTTGCCCTCTTTCCCCTAGTGCCCACCTCCTCACCACCCTCTGCCCCAGTTCCCCTCACGCCTCTCTGTCCCCTCATATGACTTGCTCCATCCCCCGCCTTCTTCATGCCCACCCCTCCTCTCAACCCCTCTTCTCCCGGCACCCACTCCTCCCCTCTCCTCTTCCTCCCTGTTGCCCCATTATCCCTCCCCTGTCCCAGTATCACCCTGTCCCATCCCTTCTCCCACCTCCACTGACACCTTCCCTCCTGTCCCTCCTCCTGCCCTTTTCTTCATTGTCTCCTCTTGGCTCCCTGGCATTTGTGTCTCCTCCACCCTGCCCCTTGGTGTCTTCCCCTTTCTTCTCCTGCCCTGCCCCCCAGCACAAGCCCCTTCCTCTCCTCACCCCCACCTCCCTCTTAGTTCTCCCCTGATCCCTTCCCTCACCTTCTGCCATCAACCTGGAAAGCAGTTTGTGAGGGCTGGAGCCAGGGCCACGGTGCTATTTTTATTACCGCAATCCAGCCCCAGAAGCCCCTGCAGCTCTGGTCCCAGCTGCTCCCAGGGTGGGACTGTGTGCCGGGACTGGAGCAGAGGCCACCTGCGGTGCTATTTTTAGTACCATGGTCCTGGTCCCCACAGGTTACTCAGCTCCAGCTGGAGTCAAGTGGCAGCTGCACGAGGCCTGTTTCAGTTAGGCTGCTCCGGCTGGAATGCGCCTTGTGGAGCTGCAGCTTGACTGCAGCTGGAGCTAGGGCCACCTGCAGGGACCTGGACCACAGTACTAAAAATAGCACTGCGGATGGCCTCTGCTGCATTCCCAGCACCTGCTGAGCCTGAGCATACCCTGCCCCTCAGTGCTCAAGCCGGGCTCCACACGACTCCTGCCAGGGCTCCGAGGTGGCCCAGAGGAGGTGGTGCCATTGGACCAGGACTCCATGCGGCAGAGGCAGTCCTGCAGGGGGGAGTATGGGCCACAGAAATCCAGCCCAGCTGCTCTAGGCACCCTTCTGAGGGAGAGGGAGAAGGCTGCTGTGCTGTTCAAGGAGCAATGGCACAGCTCCATTTCTTGCTTCTTCCCACAAGCCGGTGTCCCCATCAAGTACTGAAATATCCAGTGGGGCTTTCCAGGACATTTCACTACCTGATGGGGCACTGGGACAGAGTATTTAAATTTAGGACTGTCACTGAAAAATTGGGATGTATGGTCAGCATAACCATGGGCCTACAACACTTGCCACCTGCAATACTCTCTATGTTAGTGTTTCTTAAACTTTTTAAGACCGAGGAACACCAAACAATTTTTTTTTTTTTAAGGAGGAACACCAAGGATTTTTTGTTGAGCAAAAAAAAAAAAAAGTTATTGAGGAAAAAAAAAAAAAGGCCGCTTGCCCCTTTAAGGGTAGCCATTTTGAATTCAGTTGTTTTCCGTGGCACACCTCCAACTGTGCCGTGGAACACAGTTTAAGAAACGCTGCTCTATGTCAAAGCATGAGCTGTTACTATGAATGCGCTCCACCCACACAAGGAGCAGAAGTGGATGCGGAATGGCAGGGACTGTGACACCGGCAGCTGGCAGACATATCCTAAAGGACATAGAACATAAACCATCGAGTCTTTGTTAATCCACAAACGCTAAATGTGAACAGATGATTTCTTGGAAAGCTGAACCAAGCAGGGTGATGAATAAAGTCTAGGATATTTATGTACGGATTGTCTGTTCCCTCTAAAGAGTTCTCATAGGTTAAAAGGAGAAACCGCCTAATGCTAATCCCGGAAAAAGCTAATTCCAGCATCTCAAATGGAAAAATATACCATTGCAATGGAACCACCTGGATGGGTACCTGAAAGACACCAGTTCCTGATACAAAAGAGCTTATTGTTCTAGGTGCTGTTCAAATAGTGTCAGATATTGTCACTGCCCAGAATATCTTCTCTCATAAATCATAAGCAGTGTGGTAAAAAAAAAAAAAATGGTGGTAAAATCCATTTTTACCTACATTTCAAAGTTCTCTGATCAGCTGTAGTAACAAGTAGCAGATATTCCCTCAGAGTCTGAGTTAAGAATAAATTGATTCTGTGCCTGCTGGTCTATGACAGCTCCATAGGCATTCATGGAGGCTAGTCCCAGGGATAAATTGACCTTCAGAGAGGTATTCCTATATAGACCTTCCCATGCCAATTCTGTCCTTCATTCCTGTTTCCCTGACTTTCTTATGTTTGTTCTTTTATTACTCTAATGTTCTTGACTGGTTATATACTTAAAATTAGAGGTGCACCTGTTAATATAACTTGTGTCTACTGAAGCTTTTTGACTTAAGTGTGGTTTGAATGTTCAATACAGATAAAAATAAACTTATTTATAAGTAGAAATGAACATAAGCCACATCTCTCTGAACTAGATTGAAATTCCATTATGTCTAGCAGTGTTTGGATCTTCTGAGTCCAGTCTATTGAAGACATAGAAGTTGAACGCAAAGACCAAATTTGGACTTGAATTTCAAGTGTGTTTGAATCTGATTAATGGCTGAGTAAAGCCAAAGTTTAGATCTAGGTCTGGATCCAAATGTCTCCAAATTTTAAAACTTCAACAACAAATAGACTAATAATACCTTAAAGACTAACAAAACACGTAGATGGTATCATGAGCGCAACCCACTTCTTCAGATGACCCATTCAGATGAGTCATCTGAAGAAGCAGGTTGCGCCCATGAAAGCTCATGATACCATACATGTTTTGTTAGTCTTTAAGGTGCTACTAGTCTCTTTGTTGTTTTTTTAAGTTTTCCTGTTACAGACTAACTCGGTTACTCCTCCGAAGCTTCCAAATTTTAAGATGCTTTGTTCTGAATTTTTGTTTTTGACCCTTCTCTGTTTATAAACTGCATATTGAAATGTAATACGTGGGATATCTTATTCTGTCACAAGTTAAAGATGTGACACTGAGAGAAAGTATGCTTTCTTGATTAAATTGTCCGTGCACTAAGGTTTATTAGAAGTATTTTGATCAACAGAACAAAAATAGTCACATGATAGCAGCTAAGCAATATTTACTATGCCCAAAGAGATAAGTTAAATATGAGGATTGAGTTCTGCATATTCATGCTTTCCCTATGCAGGCCATGTTTTCTGTCCATGTGCTGAACACACACAATAGTTTAAAAGGTCTGTCCATCCAAGGAAAAATGAGTATGACTAATGGCTAATTGCTCTTTCTTGTTTGCTATCTTTCACATAGCATGATATCAGAGTTCTACAAGGACAACAGTAGTGGGCTGGCCAGAAAGCCTGGAGGGGAAAATTAAATCCCCTTCTTAAGTAGCAGACTAGCAGTCTCCTTCAACAAAGGCTTTGCTTCCCTTGGTGGTAATGTGATTCATTTTCATATAAAGAAGAAGGCTGGTATTTCAATAAGTAAAGACAGCCATTACAGTGACATTTAACAAGTCTGAAACCTCTGGCTCTCTTGGTAACCTAGATCTGCCTTAAGGCTATCAGAGACAAAAGAGGCCTTCTCCTCCAGCAAGCATCAAAGACCTAATAAAAAACCAAGAAGGAGTAGGCAGTCAGCTTCTATGTCAGAAATGCAAAATAAAAATATAATGTATGCAAATTTAAGGCATGCAAAAAAAATATCATGGAACACTGCTTGTGTGTACAGTTGTACTCATAAAACCTGTAATGCACTTTCTGAATTATTCAGCAAGAGGAGTCTGAAAAGCAACAAAGAGGCTTATTATGCTTTGCTTTGCTTCATAGACTATAAGGTGGACAAAAAGAAAAAGGAATTTAGTTACACTTGCTTATCTCCTAACCTTATAAATTTGGGATTAACAGATCAAAGGAGGATTTGGTTTAGTTGACAGAAAATGGAGCTCTTTTATAACTGATCTCCCTGTTTCTTACGATCAAATGAGCTTAAGCAATTGATAAAATAAATGGGGGGTTGAATTCATGTGTTTTAGCACATATGTTTAATATGTATTGTCTCTCGTATATTTGTAAGGAAAATTAAACAACAGTAAAAGAGGATTAAACACTTATTCTGTGAACTTTATGGAATCCACAGTGCAAACTCAAGGTGCAGTGCTGACATGAGTTAATTCCAGCAATTTCTCACACCCATAGTTCATTGTTAGAACTTGTCATTGGTCAGAAATTAACCTGTCATTTCTGCACATTGTAGAAGTGCATTCTGGAAATTGTGTTGAATGTTTGTAGTCTTAAGATATATAATAGACCTAAGTGTATTTGAATCAAATGACAATCCTAAAATATTAAAACAATGATCACTTGTAACCATTGAAGATCACACAGCAATTTTTTTTCCAGGAGCAGAAATGCTAACCCCAATATCCTTAATAAATTAGTGTAATTATAAGCTGTGAAAATCAAAATTATTGTGCAGTTTCAGCCACTTTTTCTCCTGTGTGGCTGTGTTGTTTTGCTGTCAAACTAGCTGCCAGATTACACACCAGAACCACCTGAATTTCTGATGCATAAGGATTTCTCCACTAAGAAATAGTGTCACATTTCAATGAATGGATATTTGTATAATCCCCTGTGCATGAAAATAGGACGATGCATACACCTTAAAATTGAGACCGATTCTCTTTTGCTATGCATGGTTATACATCATTTCACAAAAGCAAACAGCCTAGTCGTGTATATTATTTTTCAAAAGCAATTATGGTTCATAATTTTTTCTAGTTACAAGATATCGTATGTACCTTTTATATAATATTAAATTAAGTGTCTCGGATTCCTTTTTTCCCCCTTCTCTGGGATGATTATTAATATGTTGCAGATTTCTGTTTTGAACGCAATTTTTGCATCACCAACAAACTCTGATAATTAAACTGCAAACTGACACATACAAAGTTAAATTATATGAAATAGCCCTGTAGCTTCTTTAGTTTATGTAGCAACATGGGACTCTTCTAATTGCTGTTTAATTATTGTTAATATGTGATATGGAACATCAATATATTATTTATTCTTCCAAGTGTGCAATCTCATCTACAGTTTTTTTCAGCAGTTTCTGTTGTTTAATGAGTTTTGAAATCTTTTTTGTTGGCCAGAATTCTATTAAAATTGATACAGGAAAATCCCTTGTGGTGATAGGTAGGTGACAGTTATCCTGGTGTGGGATTTATCTCAGGGAGATTTACCTAGACCATCTATCAACAACGGTGCTAATGGGACATAGGCAGGTAAAAGATTCCATCAGTCCGGTGCTTCTGCTGAAAAAAGAAAAATAATCAAAGCTGAATTACTATGATATTTTGACGCAAACAGGCTATAGTCCTTCTTTGGTTAGAGAGGTATATGGATTTCATCTAACTGGTTCTCACAACTGTGTTAACAGGTGACTAGAAGGGATTGAGAGCTACACAAAATGTTATGAAGCTTGGAATAGTTGTCACAGCCACTAGCTAAATAAGTTACTGAGAAATCTTCATACCTGTAGAGCTACAATATTCTAGTAAAGGGGTTCAGAAGTGGCATGCCAAGATTGAACTTATTCACGAATCTGTGTGCTGGAAGGGAGGAAGGGAAGGACAGAGGCAGGCTGGTTACAGAGACCATATTTTCTGAACCAGCTGCAGCTAGGGAGAAGAGTTTAATTTAGATTATTAAACAGATTAAGCATTTTAACTTTCTGAGGTTAGTTTATCAAACCTCATTTTAAATAAAGTAAAATATTATATCCAACACAAAAGGTTTCTATGTTTTCTTTATTTATGGCAGGGGTGGGGAACCTTTTTTGGATCGGGGGTCACTGACCCACAGAAATATCAGTTGGGGACCACACAAGTGAAAAGCAAAAAGACTCAAAAAACCCCTAATCCTCACTGATGAGGCTCCCCAACAGACACCTCACTCCTCTGGTGCTCCAGCCTCACAGGGTGAATGGAAGGGACAGGGAGGACTGAGGTTCAGGGTTTCCCATAAGCCAGATTTACTTTTCTGGGCTGCTGGAGTTAGTGGATTTTATGGACTCCCCTAGGCTGTGAGATAGGTACAAAAATGAGGGGTTCAGTGTGTGAGACAGGGCTGCCAGCAAGTGGGATAGGGATGGTGTGCAGGATCTGGGTGGGAGGTGGGATGCAGAAGGGGGGAGAGGTTGCGAAGTCTGGGTGGGAGGTAGGGTGCAGAAACAGGCTGCGAGTAGGATGTCTGGCCAGGAGAAGGGAGGAGGGACAAGGGAAAGTGCTGTGTGTGGCCAGGAGGGAGGGTGCAGGAGCAAAGGAAGGTGTTGGAGCAAGCCAGGGGTGTGGGGTCTTGGCGGGGGGGGGGAAGGGAGCGGGAGGGAATTGGGCTGTGGGGGTCTGGGCATGAGGGGAGATGCTTACCTGGCTTTGCGCCCCCCTTTGCAGCAACCGCCACAGCCATGAGGTCCTGGGCCAGTCCCGTAGCTAGAGCCAGGATATTGCCAAATGACCTTCAAGAGCCGGTGCATCTCAGGGCATGTATCAGGGTGTCCAGTCCAACACTCCCAGGTTTTGGGGTTTCTGTTGCCCTGCATTTTTCTGAACTCCCCTCTTTGTGAAGGGTGCACCGTGACAAAGAAGCACCAGTGCCGCTTACGTACTTGGTGCGCAGGTCTGGGGGGTGGACGGGAAGGTGAGCTAGGCCCCATCAATGGCACTCTGCAGGTGAGGCGAGGCATGAAACAGGGCTATGTGGCCTGGGTCCCCCTCAGCCCAGTGGCGCTGCAACCCTGGCCAGGCAGCAGCTGCCCACAGGCAACACCCAGGCCCAGCAGGGGGAGGGGAGGCAAACCCAGGCTGGGGAGGGGGGGCCGCTGCTATGAGGGACAGGGCTCGGGGACTGGAGGTCCCCAGAAGCAACCAAGATGCATGCAGCCTGACGTGGTCCCTTCCGCCACACTGACCTGGGGACAACATGAGCTGACCCTACCCGAGCCAGTGCCATTGCCTGCTCCGGCCGGGCCTAGGCCATTGCCACCGCCATCCCCACCAGGTGACCCCGGCCAGAGTAAAGGGGGGGCAGGCCAGCGAGAGTCTTCGGAGTCACAGGCACTTTCAGGGGCCTGGCCACAGCTGTGGCTGCCACAATAGCTACGGGGGGGGAGGAGGCAATCACGCTGCTGAGGACCCTCAGCTCCAGTGGCCTCCTCCCACCACAGCAAACCTGCTGCCAGGGAAGAGGGAGGACTCCAGCGGTACCATGGGCTCCCTGCTGCACAGGGGAGGAGGGAGCCAGGCTGAGCTCCTGCCACATGCCAGTGAAAATCGGCTTGCGTGCTGCTTATGGCATGCGTGCCGGGGGTTGCTGACCTCTGTGCTAGTGACTGACGATGGAGAGAGGAAATTAGAATTACACAACATTAACTAGCTGACATATATAGTTGTAAAATCACAGGCAGTAAAGGTTTTATGGTAATCTTAATTACTTTACGTATAATTAGATGAGTCAGTTCGCTCTATAGTTCATACAAAACAGGAGCATAAACAAGAATTTGTCAACATTTTTCTATTTATGGGTTGAAATTTTTACTTTATTTTAGTTGAAATACATTTTTAAAGGGGTAAAAATCATGAATTTAAGTTTAGTATACTAATTTTTGTTAATTCATGTTTGAGATTATGAGGGAATTTAAATTTGGAATAGGAAAAACATTTTATAAAAACAGATGTCTAGTAATGTGTGGAAGGGAAAAAGTCAATAGCTTATCTGCATGTTTGAATGCCAGAAGTCAAGAATGTATTTCACAGCAGTAGAAGTATTTTAAATAGGAGGGCAGAAGGTTACATCTTAAAACATACCGTTTTTCAGCTATTAGATATTCCTTTTCCATTTAGAATAGTGATAGAGATGCAGCCGTGTTAGTCTGGTCTAGCTGAAACAAAAGACAAGACTATGCAGCATTTTAAAGACTAACAAGATGGTTTATTAGGTGATGAGCTTTCGTGGGGCAGACCCACTTCCTCAGATCAATTTGTGGAAGAAAATTGGCATGACCATATATACCAAAGGGATACAATCAAAAAAAAGTGAACACATATAAAATTGACAAATCAGATTTTAGAAGGGGGGGGGGAAGGGGGGGGAGGTTAGTGTGTGAGGTAATGATATTAGGGGTGATAATTGGGGATAGGTGAGGGAATATAATAATTCCCACACGCTGTAAGTAAGCTGTCACTACCGCCAGTGTTTTCGAGAAAACCCTGGGGGCTTATGATAGACCAAAAGGCAGGACTTTGTACTGGAAGTGCTCTGAACTGACTTGAAAACGTAGAAAGCGTCTGTGAACTGGATGAACGGTCACATGAAAATAGGCATCCTGGAGGTCGAGGGATGTAAACCAATCTCCGCTGTGCAATGCTGGAATGATAGTCACCAGGGTCACCATCTTGAAATGTTGTTTGCAAAGGTACCGATTTAAGCGTCTAAGGTCTAGGATTGGCCTCCAACCTCCTGATTTTTTCTGGGTCAAAAAATAGTGGGAATAAAATGCCTTGCCCTTTAACTTGTCCGGTACTTTTTCCACCGCTCCAATAGAAGACGAGTCACCTCCTGTTTCAAAAGAGATTCATGAGATGGGTCCCTGAAGATGGACGGGGAAGGAGGGGCGGGAGGAGGAAGTGACATAAAGGGGATGGTGTAGCCCAACGCAATTAGCTGTAGGACCCATCGCTCAGTGGTAATCGAGGCCCATCGTTGGTGGAATGGTCTCAGGCGATGGTGAAAAAGTGCATTTGTGGCATGATGATGAGCAGTCAGAGGAATGGTCTTTAGTCCCTCGACCGAGGTGTCAAACTGTTGTCTGGTGTTCTGTTGGTTAGGCGCTCTCATTTGTGGTCGTCTTTTCTGCTGTCGTTGCCTGGTCCGTTGGTGCTTCTGTTGTCTATAATGAGGCATTGGGTGTGAGAATGGCCTCTGTTTTTGGTAAGGCGTGTAACGTTTCCTGCGATATGGTGGCGTATACATCCCCAATATCCTAAGTGTTGTCCTGGAGTCCTTGCCAGAATGGAGGACTTGGTCGGTCTTTTCCGCAAAGAGGCTCTGCCTGTCAAAAGAAAGGTCTTTGACCTTTGGCAGGAGGTCCTTTGGCACCGCCGCCTGCTGCAGCCAAGATGTTCTGTGCATGACCACTGATGTGGCAGTGGTACATGCTGCCATATCCGCGGTATCTAGGGCTATGTGGAGGGCTGTTCAGGAAGCCGTGCATCCTTCCTGTACTACAGCCTTGAGAACTTCACGCCTACTATCTGGCAGATGTTTCAGAAGTGGGACCAATTTCAAATAATTATCAAAATTGTGATTGGCCAGGAGTGCAGCGTAATTTGCCATCCTTAGAGTTAATGTGGCAGACAAGTAAACTTTTCTTCCGAAAAGATCCAGACGTCTGCTTTCCTTGTCAGTATTAGCACTCTTGTATTGAGAAGCTTTAGCTCCCTGCAGTGCTGCATCCACAACAAGAGAATTCGGTTGTGGGTGCGCAAAGAGGAATTCCATGCCCTTAGTGGGTACAAAGTATTTCTTGTCCGCTTTCTTATTTGTAGTGGGGGTCGACACCGGTGTCTGCCATATATCATCCACTATTTCCAAAATCGCATCATCAAGTGGGAGTGCAACTTTCGACCTCTGAGACAGTTGTAGTCTTCTTAGTAAATGGTGTTGTTTCTGTTGGACCTCCGAGAGTTGCACTTGTTGGCTATCAGCGACCCGCTTGAACAACTCTTGAAACGGATGTCATCAGTGGGAGATGCATCACCGGGGAAGACAGTGTCCTCAGGTGATGAAGATGAAATATCTGTGGGAGAGTGTCTTTGTGGCTCCTCATGGTCCGACAGTTGACCCTCCTCTGGTTCCAATTGATGTGGAACAGGGGGCGCAACTCCAGTTGGAGTAGGAGGTCTGGTTACCGATGGAGCTGGAGAGTTTGTCCTGTTACCTAAAGTTTGAGGCTGGTGACAGGAAGGCGATCTTACTGTGTTGTGTCGAGGGGAGCATGAACGACATCTGTCATAATAGTAGTTATGTCTGCACGGACAGTCATAGTGATGTGCTGAAGGTGGAGAATATCTGGAGGAGTATCTGCTCCTATGAGCATCGCGGCTTCTGTAGTAACTGGCGAGTGTGGGAGACCTGGGTGACCGCGATCTGCCCCTTGAATGTATGGAAGATGCTGGGGAGTCTCAGTGTTGACGATGGTAGGCGGTGAGTAGTATCTTCGTCTTGTGGTGTGGTGCCTTGCTGAATGATCGGACCAAAAAGATCAAGCTGGAGATGGAGAAGGCGGTTCCAGGTAAAATTCAGCGTGGTTCAGACTGGGTGATGGGGTTGGCAGCTTGCGCGATTTTTGGTGCACTTTGGTCGGTGCTGGTGACTGTCCGCGTGATGATGTCAGTGTCGATGCTGGCGTCGGTGCCGAGTGCAGTCGTGCAAGGTAGGTGCTGGCAATGAGCGGTGCAGCGGTGCCAAGCGTGTTCCCGGTGCCGACACTTGGTGGTGCAGTGGTGCCGGCTGTATTGTTGGTGCCTCTGCAGTCGGCGCCAGAGGACTTGGTGTTGCTGTCAGTGCCGCAGGCGCCGTTGGTGGCAAAGTCGTTATCGGTGCTGGTGTCAGCCCCGATTCAGGGCTCAGTGCTGGACGAATTGCAGCAGAGGTTTTCGGCACCGAGTCTCTGGGCAGTGCCGGGTTTGGTGCCGAGGTACTCCGGCCCTGCTTCTGTTTATCGGGCTGGCGGCAAACAGCCGTGCCTGATGTGCCTGGTTTGTCCCCTGTTCTGACACAAGTCGGGGGCAAAGACAGTGAGGGAGAAGGCCTCCTCTTCGCGTGGGCAGGATTGGGCGAGGCAGGTCAATGTCCGCTGGCTACGGCTGGTTCAGGGGGCCGGGAGGAATCGGTCTCAGGCGGCTGTAATGCTTTATCAAATAGAAGCATTTTCGGCCTCATCTCCCTGTCCTGTCTAGCTCGCGCTGTGAGCTTTGAACAGTGCAGACATTTTTGTGGGATATGTCCCTCACCGAGGCACCGTATACAGAGTGAGTGCCCGTCTGAGGCAGTCATGGGCTCGCAGCATTGGCCGCACTTTTTAAAACTGGGTGAGCCCGGCATGGCTTGACTGGAGCGTGTCTTCTGTCCCCAAACTGAGGAAGAACTATAATAACTGACTACGCTACGAATATTACTTTTTTTTTTAAACAAAGCTAACACTAGAACAAACTAACTATTACTATGACTGTAAAACTAGTAACTGTACAACTAACTAACAATTTCCCCTCTCAATCCCTGACAGGATTCGACGAGAGAGTGTTCACTCCATCCGCGGCCGAGGATAGTCAGGAGGAACTGGCGGGAGCCGGACCACACACTCCGAAACGGTGCAAAAGGCACGAGATGTGCATCGCACATGCGCAGTCTGGCAAACTACGGCTGAAAAAGATCTCCAATATGCGGTTCCAGGACAAGCCTGACACCTACCGTGGAGCACCCATGGGACACTGCTCAAAGAAGAATACAGGATTTGACCCATAAAAAGCATTTTAGGGGTATAAAATCTACATTAAAAATATGCTTCATTGAATCGTCTCTTGAAACATGCAAAAATGCTTCATTGAATCATCTCTTGTACTTGGAATTTAAAATTGAGCAGTAGTCCTGCTGACAACAGAAAGTCCTAATAAAGCAACAAACAGCACCAAACATAAGAACAGCCATACTGGATATGACCAATGGTCCATTTGGCCAAGTATCCAGTATTCCAACACTGGCCAATGCCAGGTGCTGCAGACAGAAGGAACAGCACAAGGCAATTATCAAATGATCCAGTCCATTTTCCACTTTCACCTTCTGGCAGTTAGAGGCTTAGGAAACAGAGCATAGGCTTGCATTCCTGCTCATCTTGGCTAATAGACCTACCCTCCATGAACTTACCTAGTTCTTTTTTTAACCCTGTGATGGCCATCGCATCATCCCCAGCAACGAGTTCCATGGCTTGACCATCAGTTGCATGAAGTACTTCCTGTTTGTTTAAAACCTGCTGCCTATTAATTTTATTGGGTGACCTCTGGGTCTTGTGTCATGTGACGAGGTAAATAACACTTCCTTATTTATTTACTTTCTCTACACCAGTCATGATTTTATGATCCTCTATCATATCCACGCTTAGTCGTTTCTTTTCCAAGTTGTAAGGTCCCAATCTTTTAATCTCTCTCTTAATATGGACGTTGTTCCACTCCCTTAATCATTTTTGTTGCCCTTCCGTTGCCCTTTTTCCAATCCTAATACATATTTTTGAGATAAGGCAACCAGAACCATATGCAGTGTTCCAGGTGTTGGCATACCATGGATTTGTATTGTGGAATTATGATATTTTCTGCCATATTAGCTATCCCTTCCCTAATGGTTCCTACAATTGTTAGGGTGTTTTGTTTTGTTTTTAATAATGTTGCTGTACATTAGGCAGATGTTTTCAGAGAACTACCTACAAATGACTACAAGATCTTGAATGGTGACTGCTAATTTAAACCCTATCATTTTGTAAACAGAGTTAGGATTATATTTTCCAAAGTGCATTACTTGGCATTTACCAATACTGAATTTCATCTGCCATTTTCTTGCCCAGACACCTCAGTTTTTGGAGAGCCCTTTGCAACTTTTCACAGCCTGTTTTAATAAACTATGATGACAAATTTTGTATCCTCTGCAAATTGTCACTTCACAGTTTACCCCTTTTTACAGGCCATTTATGAATACGCTGAACAGTACTGGTCCCAGTACAGGCCTAGGGAGCATGGCTATTTACTTCACTCTGTTCTGAAAACTGGCCATCTATTCCTACCCTTTTTTTCCTGTCATTTATCCAGTTACTGTTCCATGAAAGTACCTTTCCTCTTATCACATTAAGAACTTTTGGTGAGGGTCTGAGTTCACTACACCCAGTGGACATCAGCAGCAGGTATAATAGGCAAGGGAGACTCAGCACACCCTGGTGCTGCTGTGGCCACCAGACTCTCAGTTGCAGGGTCTGGGAGGAGGGAGTTTTTGCTGTATTATGCCTCATGAAGGTTCTGGGGAGCTGAGGAGTCAGTGTGCTATAGATCAGGGGTAGGCAAAATGGCCTCCGTGGGCCAGATCCAGCCCGCCAAGGGGGTTGATCCGGCCTGCAGAGGTCCTGCCGCTCCCACGCCCCCTGGAGGCAGGGGAAGCGCACAAAGTTTCCTGCCCCCTGCAAGGAGCACACAGTGCTTAGAAGCACTATGCACTCCTAGCAGGGTGGGAGGAGACTTTGCACGCTCCCTGATTGGCCTGGTGGCAGAAGGGGGAGCGCACAAAGTCTTCTCCTACCACCAGAGGCAGGGGCACCTAGGGAGAACCTCTGGGGGGTGGGGTGGGGGGTAAGACTTCACATGCTCCCCCACTCCCAAACCAATCACGGTCTGTGGGTGGGGAAGCAGGGAAGTATCCTGGCCCCACCCCTTCTGCTTGAGACCCCGGCCCTTCCATTGTGGCCTGGGCCACTTAAAAATGTCTGAAGTGGCCCCCGGCAAAAAATTATTGCCCACCCTTGCTATAGATGAAACTTTGATGAAAATGATGCAAGAATTCCTCAACAATATGACCAACAATTTTAAAATGGGATTTGAGAATTTTAAAATTCCAAATGATTTCTTCTCGTTTGTGATCCATTTGTTGTCTCTACCAATGGGCATATGCTTCTGAAGCATAAAATATTCTTGATTCACATGGTGAAGTTGTAAGGCTCCAGAGCAGTAACGGGCAACTTAGTGAGTGGACCACATGAATGGCCCTCCATTTCCGTGGGCTGCAAGATCAAGACAGTCTCCTGGGATAAGGAAGTTTGCTAACTGCACTTGAATACCTAGAATTAGTGGCATGTGCCAATTGAACCATAGCAGTGCTTTGATGGGCTGCAGAGGGAACATGTGGTTCTCATAGTCAATGTTGTGTGCAATTACCATGCTCCTAACTTCATGTGTCCTTACTTTACATGTGTGTCACTTCAGCAATACTGGTAGTAAAAAATTACGCAGACAGAAACAAGCGGAATCTGGCAACCCTGTATGTGGGGAATGGTAAACAAAACGTCTCACAGGCCAAACGTAGAATTCCAATCGGCTGCATGCAACCTGGGGGGGAGGAGAGTCACAGGTTGCCCATCACTGCTCCAGAGCTCAGGTGTCTTGAAAGCAAAAACTCAGAGAAGTGGGACTTTGTGATGTCGGGACTCAATATGCTGACCAGTTCCAATGTCTGGATTGATGTACCACTGCAAATCTGGATTTTCTACCATGAACGTTCTAAAAACCAACACTGCAATCACTTCACAAAAGAGCATCTTCAGCAGTGCACACAACTTGTCCTGACCTCCTAAAAACCACTCTTCACAAAGCTTGCCAGAGATTGTTGAGGTCACCTCTCTCAGTAGAGACTGCCACAAACACTAAAACTTACATTGCAATCAATGTCTTTATTGGTAGCTGAAGTGGGGAGAAGGTAATTTTATTTTGTCAGCCATCTGTGCCTCGTCATAAAATTCTTAAATCAGCCCATGGGTGGATCTAATTGAATTTCATTGACATAGAAAATCCCTTTAAATGAAGTCTGCCTTGCGGAATCTCTGTCTGAACTGTTGGTTTTCCCTAAGTCCTTATTTTAAAAACTCCTCTATGAACTTTTTAATTTCACATGCCAGCAATCATGCGCTCATCTTTCCTGTACAGGCTCCTCCTTTCCCAAAAGGTTCCTAGTTCCTAATAAACGTAAAACCCTTCTCCCTACATCACCATCTCATCCAGGTCAGACAGACGGCTCCTCACGAGCACTGGCTCCTGTTCCTCCCAAGCTGCTGCGTCCAATAGAGAGCTTCACAGGAGCCAGAATGCACAGGAAGCCCCCGTATGTAAACTGTATAACCAATGAATTTTTCAGCAGTTACACATTTACCCCGCCCCAAAAAAATCTGACAGTGGGCCAAACCTCAGGGGTTAAATCCTAGCCCCAGTGAGGAAGCAATGACAAAATTCCCACAGGCTCCAGTGACCAGCATATCCCCTCTCGGGTTCTGGATGCAAATCAGTTCTGGATAGGGCCATAGTTACCCTTTAATAAACTACCATTACAAAACAATATGCGTTTCCATCAGCAGAGGGAATCTATTTGTAATTTTGTATTGAGCAATGGGTACATACTGAATTACCCTGCATTTTGCCTAGAGATTGCAATATGCTTTAAACCTCCCTTCTGAGGTAAGAATGCCTTGTAAATTATTATTATTTGTAAATATTATTATCCCTATTTCATAGATGAGGAAACCGATGCCCACCTATGGACACCCAGAAAACGTGTGCTGCACCAGAAATAATGCCTTAACCACAAGGCCACCCTTTTGTGGTCTATCATGAAATCAATTTAACAGAAAACTTCATAAATTGTTAAATTAATCCACAGTAGCAGATTAAGCCATCTCCTGTATTACTTTTGTTGAGACCATCAGGTCACCGCTGTGTATCGCAGGACACTCAGCACACATTCAAACCCATAATTACTGCCCAACATGTATTACTGGAGTTTTGTTACGTAATGCTGGCTATTTTGGTTGTTATTCCAAACATACTTAGAATCGTATTTTTACACAGCTCAACTTGTGGGAATTCAAAAGTTCATTAAAAAAAAAAAGAGTCCATTATCTTTAGTAAACAAGTAGTTACTTAATAACATTACTTGGAGAATTCCACTGCCATGGAACTGCTAACTTGTGGAGAAAAACAACAGACATGTACACAGAAAAAAAATCTATTTACTTTATAGTTGGCGCTCACTCTAAAGTTATTGCCAAGAGCAGACACACATCACACATTTCATATCCTAGAGTTAAATTCTTAGAAGTATTATTAGTTGCTTTTGTTGGCAATGCAACAAAATATACCTCCAACATTCAGGTAACTGGATATGGTATTAGTGAGAGCAATTTGCTGAACACAGGCTTTTGTGCACAAAATATGTTACAGTACTCTATGGTATTGCTAATAAATACTATAAACTTTAGCCATTAGACTGTGTGTGCCCGTCAAATTCTGGCTTCATTTTTAAATGCCTCATACACTGGAAAAAACCTCATGTTTAAGGATTTTGATCCAACAGTTCTGTTTTAATTGAGAAGAAAAATGTTTTACTGGACTAATGATTCTTCATAAAGACTCCTCTGTGAAGTGGTTCAGGAAACATGAACATATTCACAAAGTAATGACATTTTGGAGAAAGAAAGCCAAGTTAGGAAATAACAAGGGGAAGGAAAACTGGGCAAGGCTGCTTTACCACTTGGTACTTGATTACAGTGTGGAGGAGTTGTGAGCCTGAGGGAGCTCTGAGACTTACATTATTTTTAAGTGCTTCCATAAAATTCCACAGTAGGCAGAACACTTCTGTAGGTTAAGCATGTTTTCTCTCTCTCCCCACTCTCCAAATCTCTTGCATTAAAAGGTTCCTGCCAGGCCTTTTCTCGCAGTTTTCATTCCATCTTATTCTAAGCGGCTAGGATTCACCCTCTGCAGAACGAAGGCACTCTGCTCCTGTCCTGATGTAGCATAGTCCTTGGTGGTCTTGTCACTAAAACTCAGTCTTTGTTGCAAGGAACAGTACTTCCCAATTCTCTTCTCACCTTCATTAGCTCCTCACTGCCTTAGCCAAAGTACCCTGCTTCCTGATTTGAACACTAAGGCCACGCAGAGTAGAAGTACAAGGACAATTCTACCTTTGCAACTGACATTTCTGATGTGACCAAGGTTACTTGTCAAGGGACAATTCAGGTGACTCATGGGATATTGGACAAATGGGATATTGGCAGTAACTCATAGGAGGTCACCTGACTGCCATCCTAAGAAGTTGACAATAGGGACACCAGAGAAATCTAGTGGCAAAGGAACCTCCTGAGCATAAACAACAGGAAGAGAAAGGGACTCAGAGTGGAATCACAAAGCATCAGAGAAGTAAAGTTGCCAAGTCATTTGCATACGTATATAGTTCACTGAATTTACTCACTTTCCATTACAGGAAAATAGCGGTTACAGGAGCAAGCCCAGTGCAAAAGTGGGACAGGAGGACCGGTGAACATGGATGGATGTGGGGGGAGGGAGAGGATGAAGATGACCCCTACTAAGATGTCCCCAGTGCATTCTTTGCTTCCACCTCAAAGTATAATGGGGATACAAATCACTGCACAACTACGAGACAGAGAAAATCAGAAGCTCATGTATTTCCTGACCCCTAGATCCTTGAGTTCAATGGAAGTCTTTCCATTGATTTCACAGGGCTTTAGATCAGGTGCATAGGGCTACCAATGAAGGAACTCATTGTATTGATTCCCTGTCAACTGAGTAGTTCCATAGCACTTATCCATGGAGCAGAAACAGGTCCCACCCAAGGTTCCTTCTAAGCTGCAGGGCAGCACAGCCCTGCAGCTGCCTAATCAGCCCTACCCAGTCAGACAGCTTGATGTGCGGAGGCCTGGGCTGCTGACTGGGCAAAGCTGATTAAGCAGTTTCAGGGCAGTACTGTACATTAATCCTTTGACTGTCCAGTTTGGCCAATATACATGACAGAGGGGCATTGCTGGCACTTGATGGCATATATCACATTAGTGGATGTGCAGTTGTATTTATTTTATTTATTTATTTAAATATTTTTACCCCGCCTCTCTATTTAAAATATTCGAGGCAGCTTACAAAAAAATGTTTAAACACAATCCAACATCAAGTACAAACACTCGAATCTTAACACTTTGTTGGACCAACGCCCTAGCCAGTGAGATGGTATCTCGATAGACAATTGCCAGCCCACCTCCCCGACCATTAAGCCGCGGCTGATGCTGTACTGAGAACCCAGCCGGGCACAATTGGGAAAGGTCAGCGCCTCCCTTCACTCCCAGCCAGGTCTCAGTGATACAAGCCAGGTCAGCCCCTTCATCCAGGATTAAATCATGGATGACAGCTGCCTTCTGGGATACTGACCTGGCATTCAGCAGCAGCACCCTCAGGGCTGATGGCCAGGTGTTAAAGTTCCCAAAATTATTGAGGCTGGGAACAGGACCGGAAAAAGGAATAGTACATAACTGTCTAAACCTCATTCCCCTTGGCTGGCCAGTCCAGATCTTACTTCCATATCTTCCCCTACCTGTCACAACTGCCAAGATGCCATCTGAGCCCTCCCCCTTAGGCACCCCATCTGTGCCAAAACACATAATGGAGGAGGGAGGAACAGAACAAACACAAACCTTCAGTTTGGGCAGGTAAAGGGAACTTCCTCTCACCAAGAACCCTCACCTGCCCTCTCTGCTCTCACCAGGGACTGAAAAGGCCACCACACAACCAACAGTGTGCTGCTCTCACCAGCACACACAAACACACACTCAATAAGCCTCTAATGTGTGAGCCTCTAATGTGTGGTTGGCTATGGCTCAACCTGATTGACAGAGCCAGACGACTACCCAGGCATCAGCTTCTTCAAGATAGGCCCAACAAACAAAATAGAATACCACTAGTCATCACCTACAGCCTCCAACTTAAACCCCTCCAGCGCATCATTAACAATCTACAACCTGTCCTGGAAAATGATCTCTCACTTTTCTCTTGTTTCACGCGGCATACCAAAGAGGTCAACAAAGGCTTCCCTTGTCGACTGCACCACGTCTAGACTGCCGAGCTGTTGCATATCAGCTGATTGTCGGCACAGCGCGACGGCCATTTTTATTTTAACGAAGCAGGGATTATTTAAATCCCCGCTTCATTGACTATGTCGAGTAAACTACTTTACATGGCTCCATCGACGGAGCCATGTAGTCTAGACACACCCTTACAGACTAACACAGCTGCCCCTCTAAGACTTAAACAAAGGACAATGACAGAACATTTGAATCCAAAGGTAAACAAAGTGATCAAACCACTTGAAAAGTCAAGTTGACCAAAGATTGAAGGGGCTTGGTGCCTGCACCCTGAAGAACACAGACTAGGGGAGAGGAACCTTGTCTGGATTTACTTTCCAAAGAATACATTTCAAAAGCTTTCTGGACTATAAGAGGGAAAAAAGGACACCCCTTTTAAAAGTCCATCACTCAAGGGACACTCACTGAACCCCTTGGCCCCAGCCCAGAACGCACTCCAACCTCCCACCCAAGCCCTGTGAAAGTGAGTGAGGGTGGGAGACAAGTGACAGCGGGAGAGGAAATGGAGTGAGGGAGGCAGGGCCCCAGGGAAGGAGCAAGGTAGATCCTGGGTTGAACTTATATTCAAAAAGTAATCATGTGCTTAAAGTTGTGTTATTTGTGTTTTATGTGAAACAAAACTAGTCTCCTTTTCTTTTTGCTTAGTATCACTTAACTCAGCTCTTTATTAATACATTTATTTTTACATTTACTATTAACCATCTCAGTGCTGAATATAAAAGTAAAATATGGGGCCTCAGCTAAACTGACAGGTAGCAAACCTTGTAATTGGTGTGAGTGTCAATGAGAGGGACTGGATACTGCAGAAAGAACTCTCTGGGATATTCAGTAACTGAGTTTCACTGAATGTTACCTGCAAGGCATAGTCAAAACTAGCAGGGTCCCAAGGAATTTGCTGGTGAGATGGACAGACGAGTGTGGCAGGGAGCTGACACACACAGTTTAAATTCCACCAAAGCTCTCTTGCTGGTGCAGAGGAGTAACTCAGTGGCTTACACAGGGATGAGCAATAAAATGGCAGTGGTTCACCAGGGTTCTCCCCCCTGGTGGGCTGCTGCTGCTATATTTACCTGCACCTCCACCAGTCCGGGCAATCGCAGCTACCACTGGCTGGGAACGGTGTTCCGTGGCCAACAGGAGCTGCGATTCCCCCTGTTCCTGCAGAGGCACAAGGAAATACAGTGGTGTAGGGACACCCCAAGGGCTAACCCTGGCAGACCGGATCCAGCTCTCAGACTGGTATTTGCCCACCCAGTGCTTACAGTTCTGGATGTGCCCAGGAAGTATCATGCTTATATCACATACATGGCCAGGTGGGTTAAGTTTGGTCTAACTCCCTTAGGAAGCAGGAAAGTTTGGAAGGCAATTTAACCTGTATGTAGCCATCTCAGGGTACATCTACACAGCAGCATTATTTTGAAATAATTGACATTATTCCGAAATAACAAAATGCATGTCTACATTACAAGCCTTTATTCTGAAATCATGTCGAGCTGGAGGACTTCTTAATCTGACTCATGGTAGCCCTCATTTTACAAGGAGTAAGAGAAGTCAAAGGAAGAGTGTTCTTCCTCTGACTTCTTGCTGTGTAGACAGCGCTAAAAGCCGAAATAAGCTATTTTGACTAACGCTACGCAATTGACATAGCTGAAGTTATGTAGCTTATTCCAACTTTAGCCCTGCTGTGTAGCTGTACTGTCAAGGTGCAATGAGCACCATCAGGATATGCAGAATAACTTCTGTACTTGTGGAGCCAAAGTGGACTGCTGAGATCCTAAAAGTTATGTGATATGGAAGCTACTGATCTTCAGGATTTAGCCATTAAATATGAATATTTTGGTAAACTTGAATCAACGCATGCAGAAATCAAACAAGTGCATTATCATCCACATTAAAATGATTTTATTTAAAAAAGAAAAATAATTATATTATACATTAAAATTGCCTACTATTATCAGCTTTAATTCTGAGGAAATCTTTCAATTTTCTGAAACACGTGTTTGCCAGTAATTGTTCCCTAGATCACCAGACACAAGGTACATAACATGGTGTTCTGTTTTCCAGGAGAGGTGAAGAAATGTATCATAATGAGGTTGCTATAATATGTGTTGCTTGAGTTGTGGGTGTAAACAGTCCCAAAACTTGTTGATTAAAAAAGTTATTGCTCCTCTGTGCTTGCAATAAGGTACATGATCACCATTTGTTTTCTATTTTTAACTATGAATGTTTTATATTTTACAGCTGGAGAGGTTTTTTTAAATCAGCTACAATTATCTCAGCCACTTATATGTGCACAGCCCTTCAAACTTGAGAAAAGTTTATTACCTGCATAGACTGCAGGGTCAAATTCTATTCCTGCTTATAACAACATAAATCTGAAGGCAATCAATTGAAGCCAAGGGAGTTATTCCATATTTATAGTGGTGCAACAGAATGGAGTATGGCTCATGGAGCTCATAGGACAGGGCAGCCTACAGACAGCCACCAATGGCTGGGCAGGAGAATGGATGCAACAAAGCTGTAGCAGGGATGGTTTCCTGAAGGAAAGGACCCAAACTGAAACTGAAGAAAAGGGCGAGCAATTAAAGTAGTTCAGGAAAGAGTCTGTACAAAACAAAATAGAAGGTCCAACTGAAACAATACAAAATAATATTTTTAAAAAAGAATAATTCTTAGACAAGCATTTAGGAGAAACAAATATTATAGGATGCAAATATTACTTAGGCACTGGCTCCAATATCCAAAACCTAAGTTTTCAATGTTATTGTCATATATTTTGGTTCATATGAACTTATTTTTGTTAGTCTCCAAGCCCCGGTCTACACTACGGAGTTATTTTCCAAATAACCCCCCTCATTTCGAAATAAGCAGCAGAGCGTCCACGGGCTGGTTATTTTGAAACGGGCTGGTTATTTTGAAATCTGTACTCTTGCTTTCCTTGTGGAGTAAGCTTATTTTGAAATAGTTATTTCGGGAGTTATTATTTCAAATATACTTATTTTGAAATAATTTCCTAGTGTAGACATGCCCCAAGCTGCCACAGGACTACTCATTACATTTTTCTCTTTGAAGAAAGCAGACAGATATTAATGAGAGCAGTGTACCTCATGAGCTGCATTGAAAATGTACCCCCTTCTCTTTGAATTCATTTTCTATTGAACATGTTGACTAAAATGTCTAGCAGAAGGGGAATCTGAAAGAGACCGTTAAGGACATGTCTACAGAGCAGCATTATTTCAAAATAACTAGCATTATTTTGAAATAACTATGCGATCATCTATACATCAAGCCCGTTATTTTGAAATAACAGACGGCTTATTTCAGAGTCTGTAACACTCATTCTACAAGGAATAACACCAATTGCAAAATAGCTATTTCGGAATAAGGCACGTGTAGACAGGCAGCTGGAGTTATTTCAAAATAAGGCGCCTCCAGTCCTTCCCACAGGTACCCTGCTGGTCCCTCTGTCCACACTCAGCAAAACTCTATAGTACCCCTACTCCTGCAGGCTTTAAAAGGAGCAGCCACCAGAGAAAGGGCTTATGGTATAAGACAGGCCCTGACAGCCCTGAGCCACATTGCAGCAGCCTGTGACAGCTGTCCCTGTGGCCATGAGCCACCCCCATGCTCCGTCCAATCCCTCCACAGCTACAGCCGAGAGCAGGCAAACAACTCCCCAGACACTGCCAGGAGACAAAAAGAGGTGTGTGATTTCCTGGTCTGATGTGGAGACCCTGGACCTCATTCAGGTCTGGGGCTAGGAGGCAGACCTCCAAGATCTCCGCACCAGACACAGGAATGCGGACGTCTATTGCCGGATGGTCGAGAGCCTGAGCACCAAGGGCCACATGGATACCCAGGAGTAGGTGGGCACGAAGGTGAAGGAGCACCTGCCAAGGCCAAGGAGCACAGCTCCCGCTCCAGGACAGGACCCCAAACCTGCCCTTACTATAATGAGCTCCACTGCAACCTAGGGGGTGGGTCAGTCCCTTCCCTCCCCCCAGTAGTGGACTCAGGCCTGGAGACGCCCTTTGTCACCTTCCCGGGGGGCAGACAGGGAGGAGGAGCTGGACGAAGCCAGCAGCGTAACAATGCTCACTAGCCAGGAGGCCTTGCTGTCCCTGGAGCCAGTCGCCCCTGCCCTGGCTGTCTCCCTGACATCGCCTGATGCTCGGAAGGTCCATCAGGTGAGTGCCATTAGTTTCCATAGACACAGACGGGTGGTGATGGCAGGTTGTGAGGGGTGTTGCTCAGCCTTCTCAGCATGGGGTTCATGCAGCCGCAGCCTATGTACATGGGTGCATGTGGAGCACCAGTCCTGGGTCTTTCGGTTGCAGCTCAGAGATTAGGGCTGGGCTTCATGCACCGTGACACCTGCAGCAGGGCCAATCCATCTGCACGATCTTACATACAGTCATTGACCACTGGTGGCCACTCCTGCCCCTCTAGCTTCTTCCCCACCGTAGCTGCTGAGGGCCCCACACAAGAGGTGGTGGCATCACCCAACGAAGGCACCACTCCCAGCCCTGAGCCTCTCCTCCCCCCTTCCACCGCCCTTCTCCCAGTTTCTTTCCTCAGTCCCTCCCCAGTTACATTCACCCCAATAAAAATAAAAAAGAGTTGATTGTTTCCAAACAAAAAGTGTAGTATATTGTCTCTGCAGGGGAAGGAGAGGGGGAAGGGGGAAGAGAGGGCAAGAGTGGGATGTGGGCGGCAAGCAAAGAGGGGCAAAGCACAGGCCCTTGTGTGGAGGCCCAGGGGAGTGTGTCACTGAAGTCCTTGTGCGAAACTCTCCCTCAGGGCCTCACGGATTTCGACAGCCCCCTGATGGGCCTGCCAGATAGCAGCAGTGCACGGCTCCTCAAAGGCCCTGCCAATCCGGTCAGCCTCTGTACCCCACGCTGGCAAGAACGTCTCCCCTTTCCTTTCACAAAGGTTATGGAGGACACAGCACACCACCACCACTCCGGGGACATTCCACTCACCGAGCTCCAGCCAGATGAGGAGACAATGGAACCTCCCCTTGTGGGCTTAAGGTGTCCGGTGTAGGGCTTCATGAGCCAGAGAAGCAGGGGTAGGCTGCGTCCCCTACAACACAGACAGTCATGGCCAAGTCCCCAACCCTGATGGTGCGGTCATGGAAAAAGGTGCCAATGTGCAGCTTCCAGAACAGGCTGGAGTTTCGGAGAACGTGGTTGAGGTTGCATCGTAACCCCAACCACACAGCGTAGGTGTCAGTGAACTGGCCATGGTGGTTGACGAGGGTCTGCAGGACCATCAAAAAGTATCCCTTTTGGTTGATGTACTCAGACACCTGGTGGTCAAGGACCCAGATGGGGATGTGGATGCCATCAATAGCGCCCCGCCCCCCACAGTGGGGGAAGCCCATGACGTTAAAGCCGGTGATGATGGGGTCCACATCACCCAGGCTGATGATTCTCCACAGCAGGGCAGCATTGATGGACCTCACTACCTGTAGAAGGAGACAAACAAACAGAATCACAGGGAGTGCCAGGGCCCTCAGGAGGTTCCTGAGCCCCACCCCAGCTCCCCCCACCCCGACACACACACCAGGAGCAATCCTGACTTGCCTCATCTCTTGTCAGGGATTTGTGAAGGCAGGACTGAAAAACCTCCCGGGAAGTGGGGCTTCCACCACTCCCAACACCAGCTACCCCCCCTGGCCTAGGGACCCCACTCCAGCAGTTCAGTTCATCACCCTCCTGGGACAATAGCACAAGAGTACCATACCTGCATGACCACAGCACTGACAGTCGATCTCCCCATGTCAAACGTGTTCCCAATGGATCGGTAGCTGTCCAGTGTGGTGAGCTTCCAGATGGCAATGGTGACCTGCTTCTGGAGGGGGATGATGGGTCTCATCTGGGTGTCCCAACTCCTGAGGGCAGGAGCAAGCCACTCACACAGCTCCAGAAAGGTGTCCTGCTGCATGCAGAAATTCTGGAGCCACTGCTGGTCATCCTACTGCTCCAGGACAATCTGGTCCCAGCAGTCGGAACTGTCCAGTTGCCAGAAGCAGTGGCACATGATGTGCAGGGCAGGGCGGGTGGAGTCAAGCTGCACGAGCAGCACCCAGAGAGGAATTGCCCCACAATGAGCTGGGGGTCCTGTTCCTGCAGGGCCTAGAAAGCAGCCCACAGAAACTGTAGGTCCGGCTCCATGTTTAGAGAGCTGAGGTATCCGCAAGGACAATCACAGCAGGCAAAGGAAAGGCTTTCCTATCCCTCAGTGAGGTAGGCAAAGGAGAAGAATCTGAGACACGGCTGTACAGGAGGGTCCCTTTAAACTCAAGCCTCAGATAGCTTCAGGCAGCAGCTCCAGGAAGAGAGTACTGTCCTGATGCCCTGCCTGAAGTGCTTCTGGGTGGCCTTAAATGCGATTCAGCGTCCAATGAATGTGGACACGCTATTTTGATGGGAATTTGCTTTGTAGACGTGCTATTTCGAAATTTAAATTTCAAAATAGCTTATTTCAGAATAAGTGTGCAACATAGACATGCTCCCACAGCTTTTGCTCTGCTTCTGCAGTTTGAGTGTAAACCTAGGCTAACAAAATCTCCAAATCATCGTTATTCACATTAAATGATTGCATTTGTCATTTATTTACATTTTTGAAAACCTAAGTCATGTAATTAAGATGCTAATAACATAATTACTAGCAAAAAGGAAGCTTCTCAGTTAATGTTAGCATATTACAGATCTCTAGGGTGCTTTTATAGAAAACAAAGATGCTCTTGCTTAAGTGCTAGCTATGAAAGAAACATTTCCCAGACAATTATGAAATTCTTAACTTGTGAAAAATGTGATTCGTACCACAAAACCTAGTCAATACAGAAAGGAAAGAAATTTAAAATCAAGGGCAGATAATCTATATTGAAAAAGTTTAGAGCTTGATTTGAAAGTTAAATAAATGAGGGGAGGGAGTGATTATAGTTTGCCTGCATCAGGGTAAACATCCCTGTATCTGAACAAAACAAATAAACTTAAATGAAAATACAGAATCTGACTAGTAAACATCAGATCTAATGACCAGCCACACAACTAATTAGGTGAGTGATAAAATGCATGTTAAGGCCCCCGTGGTCTCCACAGAGACTGAATGAGGGGCTCTATATGAGCCAATGGTATACTTTAGAGACACACCCCTTGAAACCTGCAGCTCTTCCCATGAGAGCATATGCTTAATATTCTTTCTAAATCAAGGCCATATTGTGCACCAGTACTTCCTTAGCCATTTCCACACAGGCTTTGAGGCAAAAAGACTCCTTCACGCCCATCTTTCTGCTGTGCCATTATACTAGCCATGCACATATGCCGCACAGCCTTTTTAGCTGTGCACTTTGAGATTCATGAGAAGCTTAGCGTGAGATGTACAGCTCACATGCAGAATGGTAACATATGTTCATAATCAGAGTCAACACATTTTCCTCAGAACATTCAAATGAAATACTCCTCAGTAAGGACTATTTTTGTACAATATTTCAATTTTCTGACACCAAACATATTAACTGATGAGCCATTACAAATAGATTACATGGAGATTCTTCCCCCACTCATTACTTCTACTATATATTTAAGAAAGTTTGTCTGTCTCCTCCTAAACAGTAAAAGCTTGGACCACCAAATTCGGTATACAGCTTTCTCTTATCATAACTTAAAGCAAGGCAAACATTTGGTTGTGCCAGGAAAATGGGATTGCTTCTCATCAAGCCATAAAGAGAAGAGGCAGAATTACCAGGCAGGTGAAAGGGGCTGGCTAGCCCCTTCCCCCCTCCACCTGTCCAGGACTGCCTCAGCCCCAAGATTCCTACCCCTATAGGTAGCCTTTAGGGAGAGCTGGGAGGGGGCTAAAGCTTTCCCCGCCATTTTATATGGCAACACAGCTGGCTTTTCCCCCAGTGGAAAGTGCACAGTTTGCTGCACTCCTCATTCTGGCTGGGCAGGTCCAGGTTTGTCTGCCCCAACTGAGAGGGATATGCACTCCTTCCCCAGCTGTGCCCACTAGGGGTATCGGAATAGTCGAGTAACCGCATTAATTCTCAGCGGTTAGTTGACTATTTTATAGTCCCTGGGGGCAAGAGAGGGAGGAGAAGAAGTTGCTACTAGGAACTGGGAGGAGATGGACTGGATGCCCAGCTGCCTTAGGGAGCTTCAGCACGACCACAGCTAAGTGGGGGAAGGAACCTGAAGAGTGAGGCTTCTGGTTGGCTGCTTGGACTGGACGAGGACTGAGCCTGTGGGGGAGGACTCCAGAAGAATAGTGTCTCCAAGGGGGAAGTCCTAGGGCTATAACCCCATGCCAGGTAGTAGATTATTTAAAGACGGATTCCCAGGAGGGGCTTAAAAAAAAAAAAAAAAAAAGCTGAGGTCACCAGTGGCTGTAGAATGCAGACACAAAATCAGAGAGGTGAATGTTGATGTACACAAAAGCTCAAGACCCCAAACTAATGAATTATATTTGACTTATTTTCTAACACTTCTGGGTTTTCCACTACCCACAGTGTTCAATATCCCATATCCAAGAGGAATCCTTACTATCTGAAGCTTTTGAGGATACAAATTTAACAAATATATACAAGATGCTACTGCAGTATGTGCTCAACAAAAGAGTAAAGCATTATTTCTGAATAGAGCTAGTTTGTGGATATTGGGTATATGAGTAAAGCAGTAAGGCAAAGAATGCTCACTGGTCAGGAGATACAAAAAAAAATGTCTGATTAAAAGCAAGCAACAGACACAAATCCATGTTAAGGCTCCATTTCAGCAAAACATTTGAGTGTGGTCGTAAGTCCTATTGAAGTCAATGGAACTTAAGCACATGCTTAAGTATTTCACTGATTAAGGGCAGACTGAGGATGCAGGGCCACAGTCACCTAGGGTTTGATTATCAGAAGTATTAAGACACCTAAAGAGGCAGATGTGTGCCTAAGTAGGTTAGTTTCCTAATTCTCATTGATTTCAAAGGAATTTCATGGCAAATTAGGTAACTAAACTGATTAGTTATTTTTGAAAATTCCACCAGGCACCTATCTGCATGTTTAGGCACCTAAATACTTTTGAAAATCTGGCCCCTGCTGCCGTTTTTGTGCAGATCATTCTCATGCAATAAGAATGATTAAAGGTCTAGAGAACATGAGCTATGAAGGAAGACTGAAAGAATTGGGCTTGTTTAGTTTGGAAAGGAGAAGACTGAGAGCGGACATGACAGCGATTTTCAGATATCTAAAAGGGTGTCACAAGGAGGAGGGAGAAAAACTATTCTCCTTGGCCTCTGAGGAGAGGACAAGAAGCAATGGGCAGCAACGGAGGTTTAGGTTGGACTTTAGGAAAAACTTCCTAACTGTCAGGGTGGTTAAACACGGGAATAAGTTGCTTAGGGAGGTTGTGAAATTTCCATTTCTGGAGATATTTAAGAGCAGGTTAAATAGACATCTATCAGGAATGGTAGATAGTACTGGGTCCTGCCGTGAGGGCAGGGAACTGGACTCAATGACCTCTCGAGGTCCCTTTCCAGCTCTAGTATTCTCTGATTCTATGCTTACTGTTGTCTTCCATGTTTACCATTTACGTATACAAATAAATGCTCCATAAAATGCAGACAGACATTCAGACCTTTATAGTGGATCATGGATGATTTAATATGGAATTAAATAATATGTTGAACCAAACTCATTGACTTTCAGTGGCTTTGCTGAATTCAACATTCCCATTACCCCCATTGATAATTTGGTTGATGAGCACCTTCTATAGCTTTTGAGTTATTCAGGACTTAATGATATAGCCACTCACATAGCAATAATGGAATATCTACAGTTATGTCAAGATTGATTCTCATAGCTAAGAGTAATGGCCAGGATTTTCAAAGGAGCTTAAAGAAAGTAAGAATTGACTCAGGGAGTTTCAATGGAATTTGAGTGATTAACCTTCTTAGGTTCTTTTGAAAGTCCTATCTAATAATAAACAAAGTAGACTACATGCGAACTGAATTAATGGCCCTTATCCTAGTCTCTCCATTCAAGCAAAAACCCTATCACAAGCTTGAGGTCCCATATAAGCCCCAAAGGCATAGGAGGACCTATGTATAAACGACTACTGGACCAAAAATGGATTTTCTTAGGCACTGAATGTTTCTGACACATGAAACTGAAAGAAGAATCCTACAGAATTTGAATTATTTGTTATTTATTAAGGGTTGACATGCCCAGCACTATACAAGACACACAAATAAGGACAACTTCTGCCTCAGAGGTTACACACATGGAGGAGCACACAGAAACCTACAAGAGGGATTAATTTGAAGTGTTAATGATGCTATACCCCATATTTTTATGGAAATGTTTTGAATATGAAGGTGCATAACTCACACATGCTTTATGCAAAATGTGACACATAACCTCTTTTGAACAGCTTGTAATCCACTGAATGTGTATATTCTATTTGTGTGCATTTATCATTCTTGTATGTGAAGTTAGAAATATGAAGCGTAAACTTGTTTATTAATCTAGGTCTTCTAGCGAAAGCAATTATTGGCACTTAAGGAACTTAATGGTCCAGTGCTCAAGACAACGAGCTATAAATAGTTCTATTGTTCCTGTAAGTCCTAACTATGGTTGGTCCTACAAAGGCATGTGACCATACTACCTGGTGCTGCAATCCATCTTGAATGTTATACACTTCTGGGGAAGGGAAAAGAATGGAACAAAGACTTTCCACCCTGCAGAAGTTCTATTTAAGGGATGGGAAGCAATCCATGTTGGTCTTCAGCTGTCTTCACAGAACATGAAGAGATCTGGAAACAAAGAACTAACAAAGGGTACATCTAGACTACACCTCTCTGTCGACAGAGAGATGTACATTAGGCACACTGAAATTGCTAATGAAGCAGGGATTTAAATATCCTGTGCTTCATTAGCATAAACATGACCACCGCTTTTTTCCCGAAAATGGAGCTTTTTCGGAAAAAAACGGCAGTCTAGACATGGATCTGTCAAAAAATAAACCCTTTTTCGAAAGATCCTGTAAACCTCATTTTTTGAGGAATACAGGATCTTTCGAAAAAGGGTTTATTTTTCGACAGATCTGCGTCTAGACTGCCTTTTTTTCCAAAAAGCTCTGTTTTGGAAAAAAAGCGGTGGCCATGTTTCTGCTAATGAAGCGCGAGATATTGAAATCCCCGCTTCATTAGCAATTTCGATGTGCTTGATTTGCATTCCTCTGTCAACAGAGGAATGCAGTCTAGACATAGCCAAAGAGAGATGCTGTTAGACCTGAGTCAGAGAAAAGATCAGCTCTGGATTGAAAAATTTTACTTGAAATAAGGAGTAGGGTGAGCAATTACTACTTGTAACAATATCTTTAGTGTATTAGGTTTAGCTGGTGTGTTTTGTTAAGTTTAGTAACTTACTTTGATTTGTCTGTCATCACTTGCAATCATTTATATCCTACATCTTATACTCAATAAAATAACTTTTGTTTATTATTAAACCCAGGAAAAATTATTGTTACCTGAGGGGGAAAAACAGCTTTACATCTCCTTCTTTCATTGATAAAGGGAGCAAATATCGGTATGAGCTTGCTTTGTGTAAAACTTTTATAATGTAGAGTAAGACCACTTTATTTCGGGTTTTGGTCCTACTGGTCCTAGGTGCTGACAAGTCCCTGTAACTGAGCCCTCCTAGAGCTGAGCTGTTTTCAGGGTCTATTACTCTGCTGGGGTTCTGTTACCCCAACTCTTGCCTTTGCTGGGGGAGACCAGAGCTTCTGGCCCAGAAGAACAGGTTGGTGGGGCACCCTTAAGGCAGGTAAGTAAACTCAGTGGTGTGATCAGTACATTGAGTAACAGTTTCAACAGGAGCTCTGTGATCCAACCCATCAGTGCTATTATTTGGATTATTATCAGGATGGTTTGGGGGGAGGCTTCTGAAAAGAATGAGTCTTAAGGAAAGAAATACATCAGGACAGGGGTGTCTCAGAGAATTGGGGTTACATTTACTGTAACTAAGGGAAGCATGGGGAAAGGTGGGAGATGAAACAAACAGGCTGTCAATTGTCTGAGGAGAGGGACAACAGGAAATATATTGGCTGAACACGTAGTAAGTCAGGGCAGGAATTGTATTTTTCTTTTGATGGAGCATCTATGGAGAAAAATGAAAGCCTGCCTTGTTCTTCACTGAGTAAAATACTTTGGACTCTTGTCTAAATGGGATAAGATAGATAGTATCTGTATTAACTACAAAAGCCTACATGCTCTCTAGCATTTGGTTTCCTCCCAAAATCTATGAGAAACAAATAGATCAAATTCAGGGATAGGCAAACACACTAAATAATAAGGCTTGGGAATACACAGGTTAATTCAGCAACCACTTTAATTAACTGTCCTATGAGAAAACAGGTCCTTTGGTTGATATATTGGTAAGTTCAAGCCAAAAAAATAAGCCACTGTTAGATAAAAAGCTACAAAAGAAGTGTGATGAAACAGAACAATTTTGTTGTAAGTAGTACTGTGAATTGTAGAATTGTAATTTGTAAATTGGCTTGCATTGAAATATTACTGGATTTTAATTCATTACTGGAATTAGAAGTTCCTATATCTGAACTCACCATGGGTCAAATTCTTTCCTCAAAATGTGTATGTGGAAAATTTATTTAAGTCAGGAGCATCTGAGGGCAGAATGAGAGAAAATAATAGGATTTTACTGTACATCATATTTCTTTATCTGATATGAGAGAATAATATAACTGTATAAAGAAATATGTATCTATAGATTAAAGAATTTGTGAAGACCACACACAAACATGACACTTCCAAAACACAAAAAATATATCTATTAATGCACACTCATTGACTATACTTGCTGTTTTTTATGATGTCCAGTGATATCTTAAATCTTCCAGATCTCTCAAAAACCAGAGCTCTCCTACCCCATATTTAGTGGCATTACTTTAATTACTGCCAGAGGAAATGCTTTTGTTTGAACAGAATTAGAATATAAATTCCACAGCTGATTCTGGAATACCTTCAAAGATTGATAATAAAGAGCCACTCAAAACTAACAGTAAATTAATCTGTGATTTATTCCTAACATAGTGAAATGATCAAAGTCAGATACATGTTCTGAAATATGCACGGAACCATAATATGTACTACACCCTACTAATATATGGAACTATCAAAGACCTCTCAAATGACTTAAGTTAATTCAAAACCCCTTGTTCACAATTAGAAAGTTATCTTAATCTGCCATTTGTTCCCTACTACCACATCTATACAGAAAAAACTAGCATGCGATGTATTAGGAAAGGCTATTACCAAAACCTTAAATCTTTCACTTTTTCTTCTTCTTCATCTTTTTTATTTTTAAAGTAAGAATGAATCTGTTTAAAGAGATATTTTCTTTCATGTGAGCTTGATGCTGTCTCATCTAATTCCTGATGTTTCTTCCATTGTACGGTGAGATGTCCTTTGAGGAAGAAAAACAGCTTGTGTTTTGATAACAAAGACGAAAAGAAATAGTTGCTTCTCTGCTTTCAAAGAGACAAGCTGTTTTTATTTCTCTGAAGAAGCTCATTACAATATGATGGGCAAAATGTCAGGAATAATTAAGTGCAAAAGGTGGTATATAGAAAGACCAGTAGAAACAATGCTTCTTTTGTGAAGACATCCCATCTAAAAAAATTGTCACCTAACACAACTTTATTAAAATTTGTACAAAGAAAGAAAGTAAAAAGCTCCAAAAACAGTATGGATAAATACTGGAGATCATATGAAATGTACTGTTAACTTTTTTTTCTTTAGTGAAAAGAAAGCTAAAAGAATTGGATGTAAGAGCAGAGCCTGCTGTAACACAGTCATCTCTCTTGCGCGCACACACACACGAAATTAAGCTGTTTGCACTTCACATAAAGAGCAAAAGTGTCTATAAAACTCTAAAGCATTTGGACTTTCCTCAATTTTAAATAGAAGAGGTCATGCCTTCCACCACCCCAGGGTCAGTGCTGTAAACATCAGCCCATCAAGATAAGAAGGTTGAGGCAGATGATATTAATTACCTGTTCTTTCAAGTCATCCCTGATTCACATCTGGTTTCCTCTTTGTAACATTCATCTAGGGCCTAGGCCAATGGGGGGGAGAGAAAGGAAGGTGGACACAAAAGAGGGAACAACATCAGTAGCCATTGATTTTACTGGGCTATTGATGGTGCACAGAGGCATAATGCACCACACATGGAGGGTACAGTACATCATTTCTGAGTGCAAAGTAGTCAGTGTATAGTCCTGTAAACTGAAGTTTATAAGAAACACTTAAAAATAAATTTAAAGAATTAACACTGTATTGATTGCAATCCAATGTATATCTTTTACTGCCTTAAAGCGTTTAATTGACCTTAGAGGGGGGAAATAAGACTTATTACAGGTAGATTCTAGATGTGTTCCCTAAAGTATGATCTTGAGAGCTTTGTCAAATGAAAATTTAGCTTTTAATTGTAATGAAAATGCTTTACATTTTCAAATCAACCTAATGAATTTTAACCAGGATGTTTTTGTAATATATTTCTAAGCTATGTGAACCTCTCAACTTTGCAAAACTGGGGAGTAAAATCCCAGGACAAATTCACCTATTGAATATCCAGTACTCTGGCCCAATGAAGTAGACCAGCATCAACAGGTGACATTGTGAGATGCCCATACTTTCCTATTTCATAGCCCACTGATTAGTGACCTCTCCTACTACCTCAGAGACCGCAATGACAAATTCGTCCATTATCTCAGGCAGAAGAGGCTCAGGGAAGTGAACTGCCTCTCTGACAACCTAAGTGAGTACTCTATCAACTGAGCTAAAAGATATAACGGAGATGATGACATTACTGCAGCTGTTTTGCGAATGGCACGTAAGTTTAAAAAAAAAAAAAAAAAAAAAAAAAAGCTGAAGCTATTTGGCAAATTTGTGTGACGTTTATGAATAGTTTCAGGTCCAGTAAACTGTATGTTTTTTAGTATATAATCTATTAAAGTTTTCTTTCTATGAAGTAGTTGCTCTCAATAAATTGCTATGCCTTTTCTCTTATTTCACCCAACTCCTATATTCTTTGCCATTAAACTGCAGAGGAGCCTGGACTACCCTGCCTTGGCAATAAAGGGTGATGTCTGCCTTGTCCAAAGTGCAGATTTCTGGCCTGTCTCAAGTCTGGTGCGCCAAAGCACGCAGGCAAGGCCTGAGAGTAAGGAATTGTTTTGCATAACAATGCAGATTAAGCAGGGTACGTGAGACCACATAAAGTACACATGACAAGCAACCTTGTACTGGAATTTCTGTTTCTGATAAGCAAAAAGTACAGATGCAGCCATGAAACTGTCAACTGTGCACATAGTTTTAGGTAATATCCTGCTACCCAGGATGTTACCCCAAATAGGAGCATTGGGTATTTTACAATACGTAATCAATTGGTAAATATTATTAGAATGACCAAGTCTTGCTTTGCTATAAAATGGGCTTTGTAAGAGCAATCGATGGGAGGGAATGGGCAGGATTGACCCACACATCCTGCTCGAGGTAACTAGAAGTGATTAGGCCCTTCACACCGGCGACCCATTGCAAGGAGTTCCATTGCATGGGAAGAAAAGGAACCACAACCTCCTGCCTGGTACTGAAGGTAGGATACAGGTGAAGTGTAAGTGAATTAGGCTTTATTATTGTATTATAGTAGATTTTTTAGTAATTGCTTTGGCATTGCTTTGCGCTGCATTAATTGCTTTAGAATTCATAATATTTAAGGTTTAAATTGTACAGTAATTGTTTTTTAAGGCTTGTAAAACTTAAACAACTGCATTAACTGCTAAAAGCTTGCAATAAATAAGAAAGTGGTTAAGTAGCCCTGGAGGGTCCTGGTTTCTCTTGGATCTAAAATAAATCGAACCACACAACAAAAACTGACTTTGCATTAAGGGAATTAGTCTTGACTGATCTTTTTCTCCAATATTTATTATTCTGTCCATTAAGAACAGTTTTGATATAATTGTGTATTTAAAAATTAGATAAGTTAAGTCCAGGCCTGCCAATGGGGAGTAGAGGGCAAAAGGAACAATTGCCCCAGAGCTCGGCAATTCAAAAGGGCCCAGAGCTCCCACTGCCACTACTACAGTCATGGCAGTGCCCAGAGCCCTACACTCTTTAATTCACCACTGGAGCACCATGTAGCATGCTCCAGAAAGAGCTGAGGACTGGAGAGGTGCACCATGTCCGGGTGGCACTTAAGGATCCCTTCCCACTCCCCACCCCACCTTGCCCAGTGACCTGGCAAGGCTGTCAGCTCCCCTAGTTATGTCATTGTCTCTCAACTACTTAGAAAGTAGAAAATCTAACTGATGAAAAAAAAAAAAAATCAAGCACATGCAGTATTTTAGAAAGTTGTAGTGAAATAGATTTCACAGATACTTCAGTGCTGAAGGCTTGCAAAATACTATAGACAAAACTATTCTCAGTTACACCTGTGCAACCCCACTGACTTCAGAATTATTTGAACCCATATATTGTTGCTAGTGACACTCACTTCTAAGTATCTTCTCATTCACATTAGTGGTGCAAACGGATTATAAAATGTAGTCAGTGAGGTTGTACAGAATGTAAATGTGCAGCAAGGCAGCCTATGGCAATGGAACATCAGACCACCCACTAGCAGTACATAAGATTTACAGGGGAATCCTATTATCTACAGAGCATACGGGAAGGAATCAGTACTCACATTATAAAGGGATACGTAAAATGAAACAAAAAACTCCAATGTTTAGTTCACCTGCCAGACACCCATCTCATTCCACTCCTATGTCCCTGAGATTAAGAAAGGCTTTTAGAGCAGAGATTGGCTTGAAACAATACTCAGAGCCAAATTTCCCAAAATGTCAGGGGTATTTGGATCAGGAGGCTCCACTGGAACCAGGGAAAGTGGAAACCAGCCTGATCTATTACAAAGCCCATTTGTAATTTAAGAGGAAGGACAATTTAGTGATTAGAGCAAAGGATTGGGAGTCCAGAAACTCACAAACTTGTTGTACGCCTTTAACAGGCCACTAAACCACACTGCTTTTCTTTTCACATCTATCAAATGGGGAGAATACTCCTTCCATCTCTTATAAAGGTGGTGTAAGAATAAATCTGAAGTGTTTTCAAAGTATTTTGAACTTGTACAAAGTTAATTCCTTCTTACATGCCACAGTGCAGCTTTCTGGCTTAACCACATGCTAAAAGAAAATACAAGTCTATGGTTATTTTAGAGGTAGACGGGGAATGTAGAAACAGCCAAGCCACAGCTAAAGAATATACTTAGGAATATGACTTAGGCTCTATTAACCACAACAAAACAAACTATTGAAGTGACTACAACTCACAGTTGTCCTGATGCTATTTGCCTCTCTTAGGCCCCATGTGATAATTAAGAGAAACAGATCCCTTGGAAGTAGTGCCATAAAATATTAACTTATTTGGCAAGTCTTAGCTCATGCCCATTCCTGGATACAGAATCAACAATGGCAAAAGCCAAGTTTGAACATTCAGTTATGTGACAATGTAATATTAGAGTAGTTAAATACTGCTCTTGGACCACGAATGTATTATTCTGATTCAATTTTGTAATACTATCCTACTTGTGTTTGATTGTATCCAGACATGCAAAGATATCTGAGTAAGAGTTAAGCTTTTCTCCTTTGCTGAGGTTCATAAGTTATTTCTTAAAATTCAATCATCTGATTGTCTATCTTCTTGTCATAATGGAGTCAAAGTAACTTAATATGGTATTTAAAGTTCTCTCAAAATAGTTTCTTAGTAGGTAGTGTCATCTTAAGCAATTCTAGGTCCTAGCAGTCTTCATCAACTGATACTCAAATTCTTTATTTAGCTGGAGTCAACAGGAGCTTTGCCTGAATAAGACTAAGAATTTTAGGTCAGAGCACTTGCATTTTAGTATATGTTTGCAATAAAAAGATTAACCTTTCTTCTAACTTCCCCTACTACTTACATGTGATAAAGGGGAGAGACCACTAGCCTATAAGTAAAGCAATTAACAAAACATTTACTGCAAATGGTAAGTGCATTATGTCTCTTTTTGGAAGTATTTAAGAGAGAATCCAATGTATTCAGTAAATGATGTTAAATAACTTTGCATTACAATTCTAGGTCCTAAAACATTAAATATATTCAGCATAAAATAATGAAAACTCAACTAAGCATTCACACACTAAGGCTGCGGCTAGACTGGCACGTTTTTCCGCAAAAGTGGCTGCTTTTGATGCGGAAAATCTTGCCAGCTGTCTACACTGGCCGCTTGAATTTGCGCAAGAACACTGACGATCTAATGTAAGAATGTCAGTGTTCTTGCGCAAATACTATGATGCTCCCGTTCGGGAAAAAGCCCTCTCGCGCAAATGTATTTGCGCAAGAGGGCCAGTGTAGACAGCTAAAAACTGTTTTGCGCAAAAAAGCCCCAATGGCAAAAATGGCGATCGGGACTTTCTTGCGCAAAATCGCGTCTAGATTGGCACGGATGCTTTTCCGCAAAAAGTGCTTTTGCGCAAAAGCATCCGTGCCAATCTAGACGCCAAGAATGCTTTTAACGGAAAAACTTTTCCGTTAAAAGCATTTGTGGAAAATCATGCCAGTCTAGACGTAGCCTTGGTGTGCCTCTACTGTGATGATGAACATTAAACAATTCTATATATGTATTTTCCTCTTACACTAACTTGATTTAATTGAAATTTTTAATAGGCTAAATAGGAAGATCAAAATTTGTTTTATTTTTATTCAGTTTAGATACGGTTTTTTGAAGATCAGGATTTGAATTGTCATTTTATTGACTAAATAATTTTAAGTGTATTCTGCAGAATTATTATAGCAACCTCAGAATCTAAAACTAGCAAATCACTGATGTGTTTCAGCATGTTTTGACAAATTTTAAAAATGTGGCAAAAGAATTCATTTCATGCGGAGTCTCAGTTTAGAGGTACAAAAGTTAAAGCAATGGATTAACATTTATGTTTCTCTCCAGGACATTGCTCACACAAGCTGGACTCCTCGTGTTTATAATGATAGATGCAGGTTCACCGTTTATCTACAGCAAATCAACCAGTGAAAGCTACCATTGCATCTGTGGTGTGCTTTTAATGGCTAGATAGCAAATGTCAAAACTATTTGATCTGGTTTTATGAGTCACCTTTTAAGACTTTGTAAGGTATTTCATACACTGAAAAAGACTAAACTTATGTTGAATTGGAAAAATAGAAAGAGCACATTTGTATGCTTTAGGAAGAGGATGGGCTGACTGCAGTGCACCATGCCGATATAAAGGGTTTGTCTATAATGGCATGTTTTGTTGCCAAAACGCTGTTTCTGGCAACAAACAGTGAAAGCGTTTACACTGCAATGTGACTTGTCTTGGGAAAAACACCCTGTTTTTGTGACACTTTTGTCTTTCCCCCACCCTTTATTGTCAACAAAGAGTCACTATGGACTCTGCTGTTATTTTATTGAGAGAACTGGCTGCCTCCAGAATCCCACAATGCCTGCTCTGATGGCTGTGTTCAGTTTTTTGTTACCTCTGCTTCCCTGCAGGCATGTACCTCTCCCATTTCAAAGCTCCAGGAAGTATCTAACAGCTGAGTGAGCTGCTCTGTTTGGGGAACAAACAAAGAGCAAATGATTGGAATGCTCCTGTTCTGCCTGGCTAAGAACACAGCAGCAGGCAGGCTGCTGCTACAAGGGTAGGGCTGGAGAGACTGCTGTGCTGCTTTGACAAGGAGAGCTCACAGAGCTATGAGGGAATCCCAAGAAGCACAGGCATCAGCTCTGCCTTCCCACAACACTGCACTATGGGATGCTTACCCACATTGCTTTGCCCTATCTGTTGTCAGTGTGCTAGCAATGTGACCATGAAATGTCGACATGGGAGGCAGAAAAAAACGGTTTGACCATTTTTTACTTTTGGCAAGTTGACAGCACTTTTGTTGCTAAACCTTCCCAGCAAAGCCATAGCCTAAGTTTGAAACTAGCAGATTAAATGTTTGTATGTGCTGTGTATTGTATTGACACAGGCTTGGAGAAAAAAATACTATCATGACTGGAATAGCTAATAATGTCTTATATGCCCTGCATAATGGGGTTTGCTTAACTGCAAAGACTATTCAATGACCTATTGAATGTTTAAAATTAATAGCTACTTCCTTGGACTGTCACAGAAATGAACAAGACAAAAAGATTCCCAAGCTGCAAGCACCCATATACTACCTGAGAAAATAACCAGAAAATTTTCAAATGCCCTCTGGTCTTTCAAAAGGGATTGTACCAATGTAAGAAAACAGACTATTCTGTAATAGGAATATTACAGATAGGGGAGTTCACCATTAGGAGTCAGATTCACAGCTGATGTAAAAGTCTCAGAGCTTTATTGACATCAGTGGAGCTATGCTTTTTTAATCCAAGAATTTAAAAAATCTATTATTAAAAAGGAATTCACCTAGATAAGGTCTTCTCAGTAAAGACTGTGACAAAATATACTTCTTTATACTGTAATGATCTTTGTGTAAAATATGCCTTATAAGGTATGTCATGACAACTAACAACTTGCTGCTCAGTAATAGCATGGTAAATTTATGTAGCAACATTATATGTGAAGTTATAAAGATAAGCTGAACTTAGGTCTGAAAGGTATTTACCAGACAAGTCACAATGTCAAAGAACTAGCTGACACCTCTATCCTAGTGTCAAAGCTGATGGACAATTTCCTATAATTTAGCCATACTTTGGACAGGAAGATTGGCAGAAACAAACAGATCTGAATGTTAGCAAACATCCACCTAGAAACTCTTTCCCCACCAGACTCCTTGACTCCAATCTCACTGCTGAAAGGAACTTTAGCTAGGGGCATGTGATGGGGTGGATATACCCCACACTAAAATGGGGGGACTGAAAGGCCTGCGGGCCAAGGAAGGCCCGCCCCTTTCTACCAACTGGGCATGCTCCCAGTGTGGGGACTGTATAAAAGGCCTGGGAACAGCCCATTCAGGGGGAACTGCAAGCAGCGAGGGAGCTCAGGCGGGAGCCCCTGAGCCCGCCAGGTCAGTAGGGTTGCCAAGTGTCCGGTATTGACCCGGACAGTTTGGTATTTTTGCCTCCTGTCTGGTAAAAAAAAATTCAGAAAATACCGGACACCTAAAATGTCCAGTACTTTCTGATTTTTTCCCAGCCAGGAGGCAAAAATCCCGGGCTGTCCGGCTCAATACGGAGGCAGCCTGGCAACCCTAGTGCTTACCAGGGAGCTGTCCGGCCCGGCACAGGGAGGCAAGATGGTGGGTGGCCGCTGGTCGCCTGTTAGGGCCAAAAAGCCTCACCACACATTTCTTAAAGGGGCCACGCTGTAGGGTTTTTTATTATTATTTTTGCTTAACAATTCTCGGGGTCCTTTTTTTGTTGTTGTTGTTGTTCAGTATTTTTTCTGAAACCCTCTGGCAACCCTACAGGTCGACCCAGCTGCCCTCTGAGCAGCAACCCCAGCAACAGCCGTTGCAGCCGTCCCTGGAGCTGCAACCCCAGCAGCAGCCGCTGCCGCCACCACCGGAGGAGCAAGCCCCGCAGCCACCGCTCCAACCGCTGCCGCACCTGGAGCGGCCGACCCAGACCCAGGCTTCTCGGGACCAGCCGACCCCACTGCAGCCGCCGTGACCCCAGAGACTACCCCAACCGAGCGGAGAGGCAGCCATAAGGCCCAGGTACCCCATGCCGCATTCTGGGGACTGAACTACCTACCTGGGAGGGTAGAAAGTGGCCCAGGGTGGAGGGTTACCCCTCCGGGAGCTCACCGTGTTTTGGTGGATTGTCCGCTGAGCTGGCAGTGCTGTCTCCACTGCCAACAGAGCCCTGGGTCAGGACCCGGTGGAGTAGGAGAGCCTGGGTCCCCCTACCCTCATCCCAACTGGTGCTCGGCTCTCCAACAGCTCGGGGGGAGCCCACCAGCAACTCAGATCTCTAGGCCACTGAACTTTTGGACTAAGCCCCAGCAGGGCCGTAATTCCACAGAGAGAGGGGCTCTGAACTTTTGGACTAGGCCCCAGAGGGGCCGTAGTTCCCCAGAGAGAGGGGCACTGAGCTTTTGGACTAGGCCACGGGGGGGGCGTACTTTCGCTGGGAGAAAGACACTGAACTGTGAGATACGGCGCGTCTCCCCCGCGAGACCAGTGACAGGGGGCGTACCCTGTGACAGGGCAACCTTCAGGAAAATGCATTTCAAAGGGTAACAAATATAAAAGTGAGGGACAAAACACCTCAAGTTCTCTCTCTTTCCCTTTCATCTAAGATTACAAAAGAAAGAGCCACAGGACTTTGGGAGCAGATTCTGGCCTGAGAATTTGGTCAGCAATGTTAATGGAAACATGCGGTAAGAAACTTAACCTTTAACTGACCCTAGTTTGGTTTCTAGTACTAGAATAACATTTCATCTTTATTTCTCTTGTAACCATTTCTGGGTTTAATGCCTTATACTGGTTCTCACTTAAGACCTATCCCCTTCTAGTTGATAGAACTCTAGAACTGGAAGGGACCTCAAGAGGTCATCGAGTCCAGTCCCCTGCCCTTACGGCAGGACCAAGCACCATCTAGACCATCCCTGATATATGTCTATTTAACCTGCTCTTAAATATCTCCAGAGATGGAGATTCCAAAACCTCCCTAGGCAATTTATTCCAGTGTTTAACCACTCTAACTAAAAAAACTTCCTTTCAAAGGAACTTGTTTTATTCTTTAATCAAAACTAATCCTGTGTTGTGAACTCTGGAGGAAACTTCACTGAGAGTAGCAAACAATAGTATATTAGTCCCCTTAAAGGGGCTATGGGATTAACATAGCTGGACGATCCAGGACAGGGCTGGACTGTGCAAAACACAGGTTGGGGGGGAAGGAGGGGAAATCCAGGACTGGGACAGTATGTTGGAATCACACTACAAGTTATAACTAAGGCTGATGGAATCCAGGGTGACTGATGTGTAGTTGACTGGCTGCAGCTACACATCAGCTATAACCTGCATTCTGAAAGGCCATTTGTGGGTGGCCCAGGTGAGAACAACAGGATGAATATGGTGAGGCATCCAGGTTTACAGAACAGCTGTGACACAGCCCCGCACTGGTCTAGAGTTCACTCTGTAAACATCCACACACAGTGTGCAGCAGCAGTAAAAAAAAAATAGTAGATAGGATGTTAGGAATTATTAAAAAAGGGATAGAAAATAAGAACATAAGAACATAAGAACATAAGAACGGCCGTACCGGGTCAGACCAAAGGTCCATCTAGCCCAGTATCCTGTCTGCCGACAGTGGCCAGCACCAGGTGCCCCAGAGGGTGGACCGAAGACAATGATCAAGCGCTTTGTCTCCTGCCATCCCTCTCCAGCCTCTGTCAAACAGAGGCCAAGGACACCATTTTATCCCCTGGCTAATAGCCTTTTATGGACCTAACCTCCATGAAATTATCTAGCTTCTCTTTAAACTCTGTTATAGTCCTAGCCTTCACAGCCTCCTCTGGCAAGGAGTTCCACATGCTGACTACACGCTGTGTGAAGAAGAAGAGGATATAAAACAAAGGATATCTTACTGCCCCTATATAAAACTATGGTACGCCCACATCTTGAATACTGCATAAAGATATGGTCTCCTCACCTCAAAAAAGATATTTTGGCATTAGAAAAGGTTCAGAAAAGGGTAACTAAAATGATTAGGGGTTTGGAATGGGTCCCATATGAGGAGAGGCTAAAGAGACTGAGACTTTTCAGTTTAGAAAAGAAGAGACTGACGGAGGATATGATAGAGGTATATAAAATCATGAGTGGTGTGGAGAGGGTGAATAAAGAAAAGTTATTTACTTGTTCCCATAATAGAAGAACTAGAGGACACCAAATGAAATTGATGGGTAGCAGGTTTAAAACTAATAAAAAAAAAAGTTCTTCTTCATACAGTGCACAGTCAGCCTGTGGAACTCCTTGCCAGAGAAGGCTGTGAAGGCGAGGACTATAATAAAGTTTTAAAAAGAGCTAGATAGATTCATGGAGGTTAGGTCCATAAAAGGCTATTAGCCAGGGGGGTAAGGAATGGTGTCCCTGGCCTCTGTTTGTCAAAGGCTGGAGATGGATGGCAGGAGACAAATCGCTTGATCATTGTCTTCGGTCCACCCCCTCTGGGGCACCTGGCGCTGGCCACTGTTGGCAGACAGGATGCTGAGCTGGATGGACCTTTGGTCTGACCCAGTATGGCCATTCTTATGTTCTAATGAAGTGCAACATGCAGGCCTCTATTTAGGGCCTGGTATTTCTACTGACTTCAGTGAGCTTTGGATCAAGCCTTTAATTTAAAAAAAAGGTAAGCAAACATGGGTAAACAATAGATAGATACAGAAAGGCTTGAATGCACAGATAATTACTTTGCAGGGACATCTCTGATGTAAATGGTATGAATGAAAAACAGTATTCATTATACTTGCACACTTCTTCTATAAATATATCTCACATCACATACAGAAGCTAAGCAGGAATAAAAAAAGAGGCCAATCAGGGGTACAACTAGGGGGCATAGAGGCCCACAGCCAAGAAGGGGCCCAAATCCATAAACGTAAGCCGGTGCACCCCAGTGTGACTCTGGCAAGAAGCAGCCAGTGGCCTGGGTCACTTAGCTGCCCTCCACCCCCGCTCACAGCATGGTCCAGTGTGCTCAGCCCAGCTTGGCAAGAGCAGCCTGTGGCGCAGTAGGCATGGTGGCTGCTCCAGCCAGGCCCACCACGCTGCACTGTGGGTGGGTGAGGAGCTGCTCCAGCCCAGCCAGATCATTGGTTAACCAGTTAACCGTTCACATCCCCACTTTGTAGTGAACTCAAAATTCAGATTACTATGTTTTTCAAACCTCAAACTAATCTGTAATGGCGGCCAAATCTACCTGTATAAAACACCAAAATCTCCTACATATTAAGACAAATGAGAGAAAAGAAAGGCACTATATCTTTTACTCTTCTAAAAGGGTACACCTACGAAAGTGTTAAAAATTAACTTTTTGGAGGAACAAGTTTGTAACATGTATTAGGAAAATAAGGCCAAAAGGAGGTTAGGTGCTGCCCAGGACTTGAGAGATTTCTGTTCCATTATTGGTTCTGCCACAGATTTCCTGGGTGACTTGAGCAAGTCACTTAATCTCTCCCGGGCTCACTTTGTCATCTGGAAAAGTGGAATACCACCCCCTAATTTTCAGGGGCATTTTAATGCTAATCTCATTACCATTTGAGAGGCATTCAGAGACAGCAGCAACAAGGGTTATACAAGGACCCAGATAGGGAAAAATTGTATCTGTGAGATTTCAATATGATTTGGGAGAACCCAATATTCATGGTTTGAGTTGGACAACAGTTTGATTTCAGCCTCCATCATTAAAAAAGGCTTTCATCTGTTACTAAATATTGTTCTTTGTTAGAAAGGCCATTGTTTGAATAAAGAAGGGAGGCGAGCTGTAATTTGGTCCCATCTGCAGCAGAAAGCACAGATAGGAGGGGACACACATACTAAGGGCTAATAATAATGAATGCTTAGCACTGATAAAGTTTTATTCATCTGTTGATCTTAAAATTACTTTACAAAAAATGTTATTAGTTATTACTGCCCTTATTTACAGATGGAGAAAGATGCAGCGTTTCACTGAAGATCACACCAGTTTGCTATTGTGAAGCCTGTTTATCATGGTAGTGCCTAAGGATCAGCCAGAAATGGTTCCCCAGAAGTGCACAAACACAGAACAGTAAATAGTCTCCATCCCAAAGAACTTACAATCAAAAGCAAAAAATGTGATACCTACATGTGAGATATTTATTTCTTCATACGTGCATTTGTGTGCTGCGTCATCCCCAACTGAGCTCTTAAGGTATGTCTACACTGCAATAAAAACCCATGGCTGGCTCTTGCCACCTGATTCAGGATCACAGGGTTAGGCTGCAGGCTGTTACACTGCAGTTTAGACATCCAGGTTGGAAGCCTCCTACCTCACCATGCAGCAGCATAGATACAGTGACCATATTTTCTGAACCAAAAATAGGGACGCCGTGGCTACGCCCCCTGAAACCATTAACCATGCCCCTGGCCTCTTAGGCCCCACCCACCTGCCACAGGAAGTCCCCACCCCTGGGGTAGTATTTCCGAGGTCAAGATGAACACATGACCGGAAGTAAAGAGTGTCATGTGACTCCTCTAAGAACTCCTCCCACCATCCTCTACCTATAGGAATGGATTTGGGCCCCATAGAATCATGTCCCATGCAACTACACTGCAATTGCATTAACCCAGGGTCCAGACCTAGGGTCCCATGACAGTGCAGTGCTAGAGGTCTAATCTCGATTCATGATGAGATCCAGGATCTAAGACCTATTACTTTGCAGTGTAGATGCAGCCTGTGACAGACCCGGCACGGTCCGCACTGTGCTGGGCCGGGGGAGTACCCCCAACCCGGCAAGGGGAAGGCGGACGGCCGACCCGGGCAGCCGGAAAACCCAGCGCGAGCCGAGCCAGCGGGGACGCTCGGCCCGCGCCGGGGCGGGGCCAGACCCAGCTGCGGGGGGCACGCCGCAGAAGCGGCGAACGCGCCGGCTACGCCAGCCCCCGCAGGGCAGGGGGCGGAGCCCACAGCCCCGACCCTTACGTGGTGGGGCGGGGAGGCACCGGGGGTGCAGGGCAGGCGTCCCCGGCGTCCAGAACCGGGCCCTTTGAAAAGGGGCCAGGAGAGTCAGCCAGGAGAGGAGGACGGCGCCGCAAGACGCACCTCCGGAGGGCGAACACCCCGCCTCGCTGGAGGGCAAGAGGGCTGGGGCTGGAGGCCCCAACACACGAGCCGGGTGAGACCACCGACTCGAGCGGGGTGAGTAGCCCGGGCGAGCGACCCGGAAGCGAGGCAGGGTGCGGGGGGGTGGAAGAAGCCCGGGGCAGGGCACTTCTGGCGCCCGTGGGCAGGTGCGTTACAGGGATAATCCCCACCTGCCGTGGAGGGAGTACAGGCATTACTCCCCTCCCACTTAGGGCCCCGGGCTGGGACCCGGTGGAGAGGGTGGGCCCGGGTCCCCCACACCCCTCCCCCCTCGACTGCCGTTCCGACCTTCGCCCGGTAGTTCCCGCGCAGGGGCAAGCCGCATCTAAGCGGGAGCCGGGCAACCTAGGCTGTGAGTGAACTCTTGACAGTCCTGACCCCCACCCCGCTCGCTCCTTTTCCCCCACGGACCCATGGACCCCTGAGGGGGCCGGGCGGTGAGTTCGCTGAACCCCGGCACCCACATAGGGCCGGGTGATCACACTCACATTCCGCGTCCTGGGGCCCCGGCCCGGGACAGACGTTCACAGGACATGGACGGTGGGTCCGCTGAGCCCCCCTGCCCCGCCGGGAGGGGGCGCTCGCACCCCAAAAATCCGTCACACAGCCCCATTTGACTCAGAGCCTGGGAATCATCCAGAACTTCCATAGTCCTCTTAATGGATGTTGCCTACTGGTTCCAATTAACTAGTAATCAGAGGGGGCTGGAGCAGCTCCCCACCTGCTTCAGGAAGGGGGCTGCTCCAGGCTCACTGAGGGCCTGCTGCAGACAGGGGTTATGCTCATCCAGATCAGCCTCTGTCTCTAGGGAACTCAGGGACCCCAGAGGCACGGAGTGCTCCAGTGTCCAGAGCAGCCTCTCTCCCTGGGGAGTCCAGCTTGCTATGGACAAGGGCTGCTCTGGAAGGGGCTGGGAGCCAGTGGCAGCCCCAGTGTGACCTAACATTAGCCAGTTAACTGATGAATGGGATTTTACATCCCTAATGAGATGGACTGCAACTGCATTTTTTGAAGTTACTGCAAAATTATCAAGTGTCCTCCGTTTCCACAAGCCAGAATGACAATACTGAACCATGACAATTACAGGGTGGAAAAGACTATATCACTAATCCTCACCACCACTGCTTGAAAGGCACATTACCCATGGAGATCAATGGGGCTGGGCTATTTTATATGTAAAGCTACTGAGAAATGTATATGTCAATACAGTAAACTTCCGATAATCCGGCACCTTTAGGACCCAGGGGGGTGCCGGATTATCAGATATGCCGGACTGTCGGAAGGGGGGGCTATGAGGGGTCTGGGGTGGGGTGGGGTGGTGGGGATGGGGATGGGGGGGTGGCGCTGCGGGACCAACCCGGCAGCACCCCAGCTGCTCTGCCCCAGGCGTCCCCAAGTCTGCCGCTGCTGAAACTGACCAGCAGCTGAGTCGGGGAAGCCCGGGGCAGAGCAGCTCCAATTGTCCGGCTGCCTGGAGCACTTCTGGGTTCCAGGTGGTGCCGGGACTATCAGGAGTGCCGGACCACGGGATGCCGGACAACTGGAGTTTTACTGTACCATGATGGTAATGCCTATATTATATAAATAATACCTAATAATAAATGCCAAATGAGACCACTTCCCAACCTGATTTACAAAGCACCTGATCCAATGTAATTTTAAGCTAGGATTGGGCCCAAAGCAATCAGTTGATATTACCTAAGATGATCCAGTTAATATTTAGTCATCCTTCAAAAATATAAGGGGCCAATCAGTCAAAGCCCCACTGCCTGGTAGATGCAATCTTTGAAAAAATTTGGAGAAACTTTGAATTTACTTCTGACAGCAGCGCTCTCTCTCATTGGATGTGGGGGCTTTAGCACAGGTTTCACTTTGAGTCAGAGTAACTCAGAAATGTGTTGTCCCCGCTAACTCCATTCAAGTCTAGACAACATGCAGCCCAAAGACAGAACAAATTCCTCTGAAGCTGAAAATCAAAACATCTCCCTTCTTCATAGAGCTCACAAAGGGCTTGTTCACCATGACACAACCCAGTCTGGACAGGATACATCCTGCCTTTCTATGCCAGGTGAAACACCAAGGCTGTGTCTACACTGCACCCCTTTTCCGGAAAAGGGATGCAGATGAGACAAGTCGGAATTGCAAATGAAGCGGGGATTTAAATTTTCCCCGCTTCATTTGTATAAACCTGGCTGCCGCTTTTTCCGGCTCGGGCTTTGCGGAAAAAGCGCCAGTCTAGACGGGGATCTTTCGGAAAATAAAGCCTTTTCCGAAAGGTCCCTTATTCCTGATTTTAAGAGGAATAAGGGACCTTTTTTCCTGATTTTAAGAGGAATAAGGGACCTTTCGGAAAAGGCTTTATTTTCCGAAAGATCCCCGTCTAGACTGGCGCTTTTTTCCGGCAAAGCCCCGAGCCGGAAAAAGCGGCAATGTTTATACAAATGAAGTGGGGAAAATTTAAATCCCCGCTTCATTTGCAATTCCGACTTGTCTCATCTGCATCCCTTTTCCGGAAAAGGGGTGCAGTGTAGACACAGCCCCAAGTGTTTTCACCTGGCATCTTAACATCGTTTAAATAATCAACTGCTTGGATGAGGAAAACTCACAAAAAGTCTGTCCATCATCCACACCTGAGTGAGTGATTTCACCACTGTGGTAACAGACCAGATCTCTCTTCTGGAGCAACAGGGAGCCTGGGGAGGTCTCTCCGGGGGAGTGGCCAGGGGTACCTCTATTTCAGTGATTCTCAACCTTGTTGAGCCAAGGGGTCCACAGGCCAATGTAAACCTTTCCATGGACCACCACTTACTAATGGAAACTCACCGTTAATTACATCATTTCACTGGAGACATTTTTCTAGTGCTGCAGCTAGGGAGAATGATTTAATTGAAATTATCAAACAGATTGAGCATTTTACTCCCTCATGTTAATCAAACTTCGTTTTAAATAAAATAAAATATTAATTTATGTCCAACACAAAAGGTTTCAATGTTTTCTTTATCATCTTCAGAGGGATAGCCGAGTTCGTCTGTACAGGATAAGCTTGTCTGGTAGCACTTTAAAGACTAACAAAACATGTAGATGGTATCATGAGCTTTCGTGGGCACAGCCCACAGCTCCAGTCATCTGAAGAAGTGGGCTGTGCCCACAAAAACTCATGATACCATCTACATTTTTTGTTAGTCTCTAAGGTGCTGCAAGACTGCTAGTCGTTTTTTAAGTTTTTGTAGCATGGATGTAATTCTATATTAAACTCTACCAGATTTAAATGTTGTACAGACAAGATTTAATTCTCTAGAAATTACTGAGTGTTTCAGTGTGATTTCTATAGAACCTTGATCAGTTTCTACAGTTTCAACCTTATTCAATAGCAGGTGTGGCCAACCTTCAAAGAAGGTTGTGTCCTTCAAAGAAAAAATTGCTCCCGCACAACTGAAAGGGGCAGCGTGTTTCTGTGGGAAAGAGACAGAGCTGGAATCGCGTCATCTGGTGGAGACTTCCAAATGGCCACCTTAAAAGGGCAATGCCTGCTCTGCTCTTAAAAGGGTGGCTGCTGGGTCCTTGTTTTTTGTTTTTGCTCAACAACTTTTTTCCCTCGGCTCTTTGCGCTGTATCCTCCACTATTTTGGCTCTTTGTCTGTAACGGGTTGGCCACCCCTGTTCTATAGGAATTTTCTGTAAGGATATCTATCATGCCATCCATTTTTTCAGCAGAACTAGTTATCAAAATCAATAGGAATGTCTGCTTAAAAATGGATGCTAAGTTGTTTTCACATAACTGCAGACCTTAGGAAGTTCTGTTAGGTGTTTAAAGCTAGTGCCTGCACATTTTCAAAATGAAGCAAGGATTTCATTCAAACAGATAGGACTTGCTCACAGAGCTTTGCATGTATATGTCATATATCTCTAATACATATGTCATTTCATGTATAGTAGCTGTTTCCAAAAAGGACAATGCTGAGATAATGCAGAGGCATAAAATACAGGTATATCATGGTCAACTTTATGGAATATACCAAGCCCAGAAATCTAAGTTTAAGTTTAGATTCTTGATTGACAGCAGGCATGGGGAACATTTTTTGGGTCAGGAGCCATTGATCCACAGAAAAGTCAGTTGGGGACCACAGAAATGAGAAGCAAAAGAACTCCCAAAACCCCCAACCCTCACCAAGGTGGCCCCCATCTGAGACACCTCATTCATCCGGCATTCCAACCCCAACTTTTCTGGTAGATTTTTCGGAGCCCCTTAGGTTCTGGGGTGGGGAAAAAAAGGAGGGGTTTAGTATGTGTGACAGGGCTGGCAGAGAATGGTATAGGGATGGGGTGCAAGATCTGGGACGGAGGTTGGGGGGTAGAAGAGGCAGAGATTGCAAGCTGTGGGTGGCAGGTAGGGTGCAGAAACAGACTGGGAATAAGGGTGCCTGGCTAGGGGGAGGGCACAAGAGCAAGGGAGGGTGCAGTGTGTGGCAAAGAAGGAGGGTGCAGGAGGAATGGCGGATGTAGGAGCGGACTTGGGCTAGGTCTACCCTATCAAGTTTTTTTTCTGAAAAAGCTATGCAAATTGACTCCACAATTTGCGTAGCTTTTTCCAATTGCTTTTCCGGAAGAGGCTTTTCCGCCATTTGGCCCCGTCCAGAAACTACAAATACAGGGCTCCCCGAAAGAGCAGTTTGCTCTTCCACTTTTTTTCATGGAAGAGCAAACACATTCTCTGGATGCGGCAGGGTTTTTCCGGGATCGGTATCCAGAAAAACCCCATAGTGTAGACATAGCCTGGGGTAGGGTGTCTGGTCAAGGGGATGTGTGCAGGAGGGGTTCAGGGGGTAGACGCTCCCTGCACCCACTTTCTGGCCCCCACCGGGCTGCCTTCCAGACCCCCTCCAACTGCTCTCTGGATGCCCCCTGCCAGCCGGGCTGCGGGGGAGCCGCTCTTCTCCTCCCCCTGCCCAGCCGGGCCGCGAAGGGGCCACTTTTCATACACACACACACACACACCCCCAGCCAGGCCATGGGGGGGCTGCTCTTCACCGCGCCGCTCCCCCTCCACCAATCCAGTCACTTGGCTTCTCCACGCTCTTCACAGGCACCGCCTCCCACCTCTTCTATTGGCTGGATCCCCAGCCGCAGGGAAGTCCCAGAAGTGTCTCTGACTCCTCCCCCAAGGAGGAGAGGGGAGGAGGAGAAGCAGCGAGGGACCTATTTCCGGGATAAAACTGAGGGTTTTCAGGACACCCCAACAAAACATTAAAAATCGGAACAGTCCCGGATTTTTGGGGCCATATGGTCACCATAAGCATAGAGGATCCAACCCCAGATCAGGGTCCCATTGTTCTAGGCACTGCACAAATACACTGAGATACACAATCCTGGCCTCGGTGTATTTATTACCTAATTAGACAAGCCCAATCAGGGGAGAAGGAGAAAGACAGGCACACGAAAGTGAAGTGACTTGCCCAAAGTCACACAGCTGCAGTGTCAGGAACAGAAATCAGCTCTTTGAATCTTTGTCAAATGTCCTAGCCATGAGAAAGCACAACCTCCAATATTTTCAGATAAACATGATTGTTTCCTTAAATAGTAATAGGAATGGATGAGCTACAACAAAATAACCTTCAATGTAATTGAATCATAAACCACCTTACTCCTTTTAAGAAACCATCAAGAAATCCTAGTGTGAGCCTTAACTGGTTAATGTTTGTACATTTCCTAGTTGTATAAAGATGCATTTAGTGGTAGTTGTAAGTAGCAAAATAAACCATATCTGAACTCCAGTTTGGTGCACAGGTTGGGAGGAATAGTTTACGTTTGTACTGCATGGATTAGTTTCATATATAGTTCAGCATTTCTGTACTTATGAGACTAAATTTTCAAAGCAGTGAGTGGGAGGAATATGCATAAATCCTGTTATTTGTTAACAGGCTTTCTGCACAGATCTCCCATGCACCTCTTTGGAAATTTAGTCCATAATCTAAGTGTGTGTCTGCTTGTAGGTATAGACATGTCTGTCATAAAGGATTATTAGCCTACTCCTCAATTATGCCAAGTAGTTTTTCCTTTTTAACTGATAGTATTGTGTTCAAATAGGTATGGTAGTCCTGCTTGTCAAAATAGGAGTGCTTCTCCATTCCATGCTCTGATTTATAGTGTACATATGGGAGTACACAATCATTGAGCAACACACCAGTCTCACTAAAAAACTATCTTTTGCAATTCTATCACTAATATGAAGTTAGTGTATATGGACTCTAATTTCTACCCCTTCCCCCAAAATTATCAATTTAATGCTATTTTTTTCATTGCTCTCAAAATATACAACCTCCAAGTAGGATGTTAAAAGGAGGAACAGAAAGTTAAATATGGAAGAAGATCCCTCCTCTGTATATTGGACACACACTAAAGAGATGAAACAAACAGACTGAAAATGGAGAGAAATAAAATTAGCTAGTTTAGCAAAGCCACATTTCTAGATTAGCACAACCATTCTGTTATAAAAAAATATCAGTTTTCTCTGAATTGCAACAAAAAGTTGTGGCAGGAATCTCTCTCATACTATAATGCTTATCAGCAATAGTAGCTTAGCAGCTAATTTAATTTCACATTTTCACGTTGAGGATCCAACACAAATGAGGTATCAGGTCTTGGGTCTTCTCTCTCTCTTTTTTTTGGGGGGGGGAAGGGCCCGAGTATGTTTATGCATTGCACCTACATCCAAGCAGTCTCAAGCGACATAACAGCAAACTGAAACTACCATGAAATAAGTGTTCCAAAATGTTGCTAGATATATTAATGCTACAATATTGCTCTTACATCTTCCTTTAAGCAAATTATTTTGTAAACTGAACTTTCACAACACACTAAGTCAGGGGTGGGGAACCTCAGGCCCAGGGGTAGGATGCGGTCCCCGGCTTGCCCGGATCCCTGAGGCTCATGCCCCCTCCCAGCATTGGGGAGCCCACACTGGTACTCCAGCCGCCCTGCCGCCTCACAGGGGGCTGGAGCACACAAAATCTACTAGGCTGGACTAGACCCTTCTAGGCTCTGGTGTGTGAGGAGAATGTATCTCTCAGTCAGGGGCCATGTCAGTGTGGGTTTGGTTTTGGTTTTTGCTTCTCACTTGTGTGCGGCCCCCAACTGATTTTTCTTTGGGTGGGCAGCCCCCAACCCAAAAATGTTCCCCACCTCTGCACTAAGGCTATTAGATTCTTAAGTAATAGTTCTTGCATGAAACAGATAGTATTGCCAATCTCACATGTTCAGAAATCACAAACTGGCTTCCAAAAACTCATGAAATTGACAAATATAATGAGATTTTAAAAATTAATATGCTGGGTTTTTTTTTATTTGCCATAAATACTGAAGAGACAAAATGGTTGCACTTTCAAGCTCTTCTCTGTGACCTTGAGGGTTTTCACTTGATTTTGGGACCTGAGATCTTAAGGAAAAGGCCAGATATTGTGATATTGTTATGAGGTGGCAGCCCTGAAGAAAGATGAATACAGAATGTCCTGACTGCCCTCCTAGCCTCCATTTCACTATTCTTTACACTTTAACGTATTAGGACTTGATCCAAATCAGTGTAGCCACTGGGTTTTGGTTAAGCCTATTAGAAAGGGAAGCAGGGATGAAAAACTATGTATATGTAACTAAAAGCATAACATATATGATCATGTTGTATCACATGTCTCTTCCAATACCCAACTTCCCCCTTCCTTACTAGCATCTTTCACCCTCTTTCGTCTTAGGGTACACCTACACAGCAGTGTTATATCAAAATAACTAATGTTATTTTGAAATAACTTAGTCCACGTTTACCCAGCAGCAGTTATTTCAAAATAATGTCAAAATACTGTCAAGCTGGAGGACTTCTTACTCTGACTCCTGTAACTCTCATTGTACGAGGAGTAAGGGAAGTCGGAAGAAGAGGGCTCTATTTCGAAATAAGTGCTGTGTAGACGCTCCCAATTTCAAAATAAGCTGTTTCGAAATAAGCTACCCAATTGACACAGCTCAATTTGCATAGCTTATTTCAAGTTAAGCCCTGTGGTACAGATACACCCTTAGCGATTAATCCTTGATCATGTAAGTAGAGCGAGTCTCAGAGAGTGTTACTCTGTAACTTTAAAAACAACAGGACAACTTCAGCTATGTTAACTGTGTAGCTCAAGTCAAAGTAGCTTAACTCGACTTTTGGCGGTGTCCACACTGCAGGAAGTTGAAGGGAGAACACTCTCCCTTCAACTTCCCTTGCTCCTCATGAAAGCAGGACTACCGGCATTGACTGGAGTGCCCCTCTCAGTGCGAATTAGCTGTCTTAACTAGACCCACTAATTCGAACCCTGGAAGATCAACAGCAGCAGCTTTAAGCGTTCTCTGTAGTGTAGATGTACTCTAAGGTGCCCCAGGACAGCTCATGGTAAACAGAGTGAGTGGGAGTAGAAGGATCAATTATACAAGGAACAGACTTTTTTTTTTTTTTTACACTACTACACAGACAGTGACAAAAGAGGCAGCAAGCACCACTATGGCACCATCTAAATAACAACAATCTACAGTATAAGACAGTTTTGCGTATCTCTAGCATTTTCCTCCTCAGACTCCAAAGGAACATGAATACCTTAAACCTTATGACAACTGTGTGCATGGAAGGGAAGGGAAGAGATTAGACAGACTAAATCACGGGTGGGGAACCTCAGGCCTGGGGACCATATGCGGCCCCCAGCTTGCCTGGATCTGGCTCCAAGGCTCAGGGATCCCCCCAGTATTGGGGAGCCTGTGCTGGCACTCCAGCCTCCCTGCACACCCCAACATGGGACTAGTGCACACAAAATCTACTAGCCTGGGCCCCCGTAAGCTCTGGTGTGTGAGGGGTATGTGGGGAAGGGCCACATCAGTAAGGTCAGTGAGGATTTTGTTTTGTTTTGTTTCTTACTTGTGTGCAGCCCCAGACTGATTTTTCTGTGGGACAGCAGCCCCCCACCCAAAAATGCTCCACACCCCTAGACTAATTGGAGGTAAAAGGCGTGATCCAAATGGCACTGAAATCAGCTGGAGTCTTTTCTTAGCTTTTAATGGGCTTTGGATCAGGCCTTAGTAGATCTGCCTTGGTTAGCCCATTTCAAGCCAACCACATCATCAAATACATCATACTCTTAGAGAAAAGCAGTATTAGAGTGTTAGCATTCACATAAGTGGAGACATTTCCCAAATTGTTCATTTTACTGCTTAATCCCTACAAGGACACAGTACACTTCAAATAATAAATATAGTACCATATGGGTATGGAGAGAGAAAAAAATCTATTAGGGAAATTACCAATATCAGCATTTCTGGAAAGAATATATATTATCTATGGCATTATCGAAGTAAAATAAGGGCAAGAAAAGACAGAAAACCATCTGGTCAGAGCTCATTAGAACAAAAGATCCTATAACGATCTGTTAAGATCAATGGAGGAACAAGTTTACAAACCTGATAATCACAATATCATCAATTCCCTATTATAAAGATTCTTACACCTGAAAAGAACCAATATCATTTAAAGTATTGTTACAATTCAACTGCTTCTAAAACGCAAATAATAAATCATCAAGAAAGATGTTTTTGCAAAAACATGTATAAATATTTGTGCGGTGCTTAGCCACTGCAAAGCTATTGACTCAGCCACACAGTGTACAGATTCCTTTACAGGCGATCCCCCGACTTATGGCCCCCCGCATTTACGACAATTTTTTCATGCAAGATAGCTCCTAACCCCCTCCCCCCCAATTTACGTCTGCAGCTCACATTTATGACAGCATAACGACACAGACGCTACGCGTCATCCCAAAACAGGAAACGCACAAGGTCAGTCAGACTTGCCAGTCTGCAGCTGCTGCTTGAACTGTGCATGTATCCGCCACATCAGTCTTCATGTTTTAGTTATTTTTGTGCATTATTTGAACTATTTAGTTTAGTTTTCCTTCATTTCTGTAGTCAATTTCAGTTTTTTTTTAGGGTCTGAAATGGGTTTTCATGAATGGAACCGCCATTTATAATATTGCGCCTATGGAAAATAAGGGTTCAACTTAAGACGGCTTGATTTACAACGGTTCTCCAGGAACCAATTTGGTCATAAACGCAGGGGTCGCCTGTACTCTGATAGATGATATGGACCAAGCAACCAATTAAAAGTAATTTGCATCATCCTTCAACTGAATAGGATTTGTATATATTATTTTAATGTATTTTTCTGTTTGTCTATTTATTCAAGACTGCTTTGATAGATTTTTAAAAACAAACCAACAAAATGCAGTAGCTAGCAACAAACAAAAAACAGAACCCAACCCCAAATAGGAAGAATACTCCCCAAAAGACACGGCACATTTATCGCCCTATACACTGAGATTTGCAGTCATTGCACAAGGATTTGCCAATAAGCACTTAGGTCACAATTTTTTTTAAATGTTACCTAAAATGAGACTCTAAGAACCAGATTTTTAAAGGTGTTTAGGCTTTGATATACTTATTGTCGTAACACCTAACTGATTTAGGAACCTAAACATCAATTTCATTTATTTATCCTTTGGAAAATGAAATTTAGGCTCCTAAATCAGTAGGTTGTTGTAAGGTTGAGTGCAGCAACACCTTTAAAGGTCTGGGCCTAGAGTTTTATTATCAGCATCTATCAGCTCCAATTGCAATTAGTGAAACAACAATACAAAAGCAGTGCACTGTTAGAAGAAATACTGAGCATTGAGACCATAAATATTTCTGTCAGCCCATGCAATGTTGTTGTAGCTGTGTCAGTCCCAGGATACTAGAGGCAGGCACAAGGTGGATGAGGGAATATCTTTCATTGGACCAACATCTGTTGGTGCGAGGCAAGCTTTTGAGTTCTACAGACCCCTTCTTATTTCTGGGAAATGTACTCAGTCTCACGGCTAAATACAAAATTGAACTGACAGTTTTTCACCTTAAATGTTCCTTAAGAATGTATACTATTGTTTTGTATCTAGCTAAGATGTTCTTACTATCTTTCACAGGTCTGAGGAAGAGCTCTGTTTAGCTCAAAAGTTTGTCTCACCAACAAGAAGTTGGTCCAATAAAAGATATTACCTAACTTTCATATCCTGACAGAGGCAAAGTAAGTGGCCTTTCCTGGTGTCACATATGCCACAATGCAGTTTAATAACAGTAAACAGAGAAAGAACAAAATAGGGCAAATAAAAATGAGCAGGACTAAGTACCTAATGCCATGGAGACCAATTCCATGACTATTCTGAATAAACCAGAATGGAGAAGGGCTTTGGAATAGGCTAAGGGTCTTTACAGGTACCTGTGGCCCCAAAGCACCTGCATGTGGGTAGCGGAGAAAAATACTCTCTCAGCTCATAGGCTAAAACAGCAACTGCTGAGAGATATTGCATACATAACTGCTGCCATAGCTTGTAGGCAGAGAGTGAAGCCCATCATCCACAAAGCCATAATCCAATGGTCTCCAACCTTTTTAAGCATAAGATCACTTTTTGAATTTAAGTGCAATCAGGATCTACCTCAAACCCAAACACCCTTGCCCTGCCTCCTTCCCACTCCTTCTCTGAGCCCCTGCCCCTGCTCACTCCATCCTTACTCACTTTAATCAGGCTGGGAGCAGGGGTTTGGAGTGCAGGAGGGGTTCAGGACTGGGGCTGGGGTTCGGAATGTAGGCTCCAGCTGGGCACCACTTAAAACAGGTGGCTTCCGGGAGTTGGTACAGGGGGCTAACGCATGCTCAACCCTACCCTGGCCCTGCACTACTCCCAAAAGCAGCCAGCAAATTCTCTCCATCCCTGCCCCCCTCTGCTCTGTGGAGATGGGGTACAGGGTGGAGGGAGAGGCACCCTGACATCAGCACCCCCCTTTCCTCTTCTTCCTGTGCCTTGCACAGCAAGTAGGAGGGGTGAGGGACACCGCCAAGGCAGAGGGCAGGAGCAGCACAGTAGTGCTGGAGCAGCACAGCAGTGCTGAGAGAAGCAGATGAAGTGCAAGCACTTGACAGCCTCTCGGCCAAACCTCCCAGGATCACCTGTCAAAGGTTCCAAGATCTACCAGTAGATCCCGATCTACTGGCTGGTGACCACTGCCATAATCTGATGAGATACTGACCATCTGTTAGAACAGTGGTGCACAACCCATGGGTCACCCATGGGACCCCCAAGAGGGTCACGGATGTCTTCCCGGGGGGGTCACGGCACTTAGATCCAGCCAGCCGGGGGCTGGGCCTGGCCATTGGCGGCTGTGTGGCACGGCGCTTAGATCCAGCTGGCTGGTGGCTGGGCCTGGCAGTTGGCAGCCCTCGCAGCGCAGGGGTCGCAGATCAAAAAAGGTTGCGCGTCACTGTGTTAGAAGTTGCTGAGCTCTCTCAACTTGAGAGCACCTTTCAAGAAGCACTCAACTCCTCACAAGATTAATCCCTTAAATCACCATAGAAAGTTTACTGCAACTTTTGTGCAGGGCAGAATGAATTTCACCCTTAGCAGCAAAAATGTTTATGGAAAATCTGCAAGAGAAAGTGAGCATACACTTTTATAAATCTGTCTGTTAGGAATGATATAAAGAGATACACAAATATTTATTATTATTTTTTATACTCATGGATTTAGTGTAGAAGACTGCAAACTTGCTTCATACAAAGACTTGAAATCAGGGTCAGATGAATTAAACTCACTGTTGTGGTCAGCTGCTGTTTCATAAATATTTGTTTTAGGTGGGGGCATAGGGGTTTTATTAATTCTACAAATATAAAGCCCTGCTTACAACCCTACATGAGGTATCAAAATAACTTTGTTTTAAGAATCTGCTGGAGTAGAGCATTTGGGTTCTGAGCATTTCTAGCATTATCAGGTTAGAACAGAACAAACAGACTAAAGTCTGACATCAGCACTCTTCCCAGCAGGATACACTACTTTTTTCCATTAGAATCTTTGAGCTTGAGATCAGACACTGGAAAGATTAAAACAAATATGAATTTAATCAAGGGATTCTACTTTCCTGGTGTGGGAACAGGAACATGCTGACATAAAGAGAGGACCAAACACTAGGGCGTCTGAACCAAATCAAAGACTGCTTGCTTACCACTAACTGCTCAGATGATCCATATCATAACAACAAAAAGAAAAACAATTATTTATTCTTTTTGATGTTTCTGCTCAGAAGTAACTTCCTTTTTGAACAGAGCAAGGTCAAAACCAAGTTATTGTTTTTTTCTTGAAACTTTGTCAGTGAGGGACTAAAAGTTATTAGGTATGACCTACTTTGAGATTCAACATCTCTAACTTTCCCATTCCATGTCTTGTATGTAATACATTTAGAAAAAAATATTAGCTTCAGTTCACCTTTGCAATTATCTCCTTATTATGGGAAATAAGAATTTTAAAGACATTGACACTTTCTAAAATACACAGCCATTTCCTCCCCAGAAACCAGGCTGAGAATGAGTATGGCATAATTTGATATGGAGTGTGACATGTTAGATCACAGGGACTCACTTGGGAATGTCACCCAGTGCTGGTCATGAGCCCACCAATCTGCCCTCTAGGGTGCCCCACATCCTTGCTTCCCCCAGCCCTATCTTCACCCACTGCGCACGATGAGGGACACTACACGGGGGATGAGAACATGAGTGCTACACAGGGAGCAACTAACCTAGAGAACAACCTTGGCTGTGTCTCAGAGAAGCTGCTAGGAACAAACACAGGGCAAAAAAGAGAAAAGCCATCCCCAAGATGCTTTCTGAAAACAGATTGCCACCAATAGTCTTTCCCTTTTGGAACCCGCTCCCTGGAGGAGCACCTCTCTGAGGATTCCCCTTTTTGGTGAACCCACTAACCAGCTCTCCTGAGAACTCCCTCTCTTCAGGCACTGCCCGTTTTCTGGAACTTTCTGATTGAGCCCTCAAAATCTTATTAGGCTCAGATCTTCCTTTAACAGCCACTTAGGCTATGTCTAGACTACGTAGAATTTTCGAAAGAGGATATACAAATTCCATGGGAATTTGCATATCTTCTTCTGATCTCACTTTCCAAACAAGATCTTTCGAAAGTGAAAGGAGACTGGATCCATTGGGGAACTTTAAAAAAAACCGCTCTTCTTTAAAAAAGGTTAACATGTTTTTTGTTTTTTTTTCACAAAAGGGTTTTTTTTTCCTGGAAAAAAACATGTGTCCAGACTACTTTCACTTTTGAAAGATCCTCTTTCGAAAGTGAAATCGGAATAAGAGATGCAAATTCCCGTGGAATTTGCATATCTTCTTTCTAAAAAAACCAAAAACAAAAACAAAAACAAAAAAACCGTAGTTTAGACATGCCCTAAGACTGAGAATTAACTACTCACAGGGATTGGCTGATTCTCCAAAGTGGAGTCTCTCTTGGGTAGGTGAGGTGCCTGCCCCCCCCCCTCCCCATTAGCTGAATTTTGAGGACCTGCAGCAAGAGGACAATGTTTGCTGGAGTCCTACTTAACTGACACTGGTGGACTACCTCCCTGTCTGCACTGCAAAGCAGAACAGCCCAGATGTGGCAGATCAGACATATTGTACAGGAGAAAGCCTACATCACTATTTAGGCAATTTTAAAAAAATTATTTCCCCACATTCTTACTTAAATGTATTTATTCGGGGTGGGATCCTGGCATCTTTTTTTAAAAGTGGCCTATTGTAGGTAAGAAAAAAAAAAAGACTTTTGCAATAACTGCCCAATTGTGAAACTGTATGAACACATGGACATCTGTATGAACACATGGACATCTATTTGCTCCACTGAAAAGGGCTTACTTACCATTCCTTTTATGAGCTGGATGTGCAAAATTTGATTGTATTGTTTTTCCATTAACAGTGTCTTTCTGATCTGTGCTCACTGTCTTTGGTAAGAAAGAAATATTATTTCTTTGTTTAAAAAGGAAATCAGTAGAAAAACCTACAGAAGAGCACTGTGCAGATATAATCCTTAGGCTTTCACAATTGCAAGTATAGATGATATTGTATATATTGTAGAGATGATTTACTATAGTTTTTAAGTTTATACTTACAAAACAACAAATGGTCTGGTAGCACTTTATAGACTAACAAAACATGCAGATGGTATCATGAGCTTTCATGGCTCGTGTGCCCATGAAAGCTCATGATACCATCTACATGTTTTGTTAGTCTATAAAGTGCTACCAGACCATTTGCTGTGTTTTAAGTTTATCCTGTACAGACTAACTCGGTTACCCCCTGAAGCTATTGTAAATATAGTAACCCATATTGTAGAGATGATTATCTGCTTTGTACCATATCACTCCCCATATCTTGCTGCTGATGGAAGGGGTGACCAGGGATTCACCTGAATCTTCCTTGTGTTCTGACAATCCTTTATTGTTGCATTGGCCTCTTGAGGCCACTGGTAGCTAGTTTAAGTGTTCTGAGCTATACAGGAGACTACACAGCTGGCCAAAGACTAGTGAGGCACAAAGGCCAGTGTTGTCCACACACATGCACCATGCTGCAAGCTAAGAATCTGAGCTTAGATATCTGTATTACATACAAAGCAGCTACATTAAAAGAATGTTAATGTTGCAAATTCAATAGGGTTGCCAGGTGTCCGTATTGACCCGGACAGTCCGGTATTTTCACCTCCTGTCCGATTAAAAAAATTCAGAAAATACCGGACACCTAAAATGTCCGGTATTTTCTGATTTTTTTTCCCTGCCAGGAGGCAAAAATACTGGACACCTGGCAACCCTACACACATTCAGCAACTGGGCCCAGCCCCCGGGTTCCCCCGGACCCGCCGCTGCCCCCGCTTACCTGATTCTGCAGGGGAGCTGCCTTGTGTCTGAAGCAGAAAAACAAGATGGCTGCCGGCAAAAAGCCTCTTCTTAAAGGGGCCATGCTGGGGTTTTTTTTTTTTTTTGGTTGGTTGGTTTTTTTGGCTTAACTGCTGTCGGGGGTCTTTTTTTATTATTATTTGGCTCAACAACTTTGGTCTCCCCCTTTTTTTCCCCCTCAACAGAATTTTTTTCCTGTTTTTTTTTTTTTTTGGCGGGGAGGAGGGGTGTTCGGTATTTTTGGTTAAACCATCTAGCAACCCTAAAAGTCAAACACTCAAAAATTAGGACAAATTAGAGTGGAACTAACAGAAGCCAGTAGATACATATAACAGTAGAAGAAGTACCTGTCAATTGTAGGACCCATGTTAATGAAGTGGGCTGGATGTGTCCTATACATAGCTTTTGATGTGGAAATGCAGATGGTAAAGGCTGGAAAATTGGCTTTGTAATGCACCAACCGGTTAATGTCTTCGTTCACACCCATGGTAACTGTGTCAAATTTGTAGATGAATTCCAGTTCTTGAGACTCAAAAATTAGGAAATGCCAGAATTAAACATGTGCCTAGCCCTCTAGGTTTCATGGCACATTCTTTATTTACATAATCACATACTACTTTTCTACAGGATCCCTGCCTTAATTCAATTTCTTTTATTTTTACCTTAGCACTTGGTGTATGGCCCCAGGCTTTATTTACCACCCACCATGTAAATCTTGCTCTGAAGACAGAGCTGTTAATTCCCTCATCGGCTTTTCCATGGCTCTCCTAACTGTCATTCCTTGGTGCTTCACAAACATTAGTGAATTGATCTTCACAACCTACTGTGAGATATGATTGGACTGTGGAAAATAAATTAAAAATTTCCTGGCTAGGAGTGGTTTCTCAGAGAAAAATTAATTGATACCAGATCAAGACTGGAAAACTGAGAAAGAGAGAGCACTAAATCACTGAGTACAAGAAATATTAAAACCTGTAGACTGATGAGTCTGCAATTACTCTACAAAAACATTGTCTCTATTTCTTGCATCATCTTTTCATATGGCCATATATTTTTGAACATACCATGTGAAAGCCATGGCAGGCTCTGGTCTCCCCTAGCAAAGGCACAGAACCGGAGTCGCCATCCACAGCAGAGCAATGCAGACACTGGGAGCAGCTCAGCTTTGGGGAGGTTCAGTCACAGGGACTTGACACAGCACCCAGTGTACAGCCCCAGTGGGAGCAGAAGCCCAGATAAATCCATCTTATTCTGCATAAAAGTTTGATACAGAGCAAGATCATAAGGATTTGGCTTTAAAACAATTTCAGATTACACCTGAAACCTACAGGGTAAAAATTTAGATTCCTTAAGAGAGGGGCTAGTCTGAGTAATATGCCTTATGTAAGCCAAATAAGAGATCTGCTAGGTAAGTGGGTCAGAGGGAAAGGTATTACAAGTTTTGAAGAGATGTGTGATTTAGTTTTCAGGACAGTTCCTGAATATGGCTAGGGATGACATAAAATAGTGTTTGTGTGGGATAAAACAGTGGAATCAGCAGAATCTTTTGCTTGGTATGCTGACCAGTTCAAGCAATCCCAAGCACCTGATGGGGTAAATCACTAGCTGAGCTGACCATTGCTACTGTATCACAAAATTTTACATAATTTAGTTTGGGAAATGCCTTTTTGACATGGCTGCATCCATTCCAAGGTTTGTTAGCAGCAATAATGAATCCTGTGCTGAAAGTCAGAGGAGAAGGCAAAGCCACAGAGGCCATTGAGGAAACAGTCTCTTTAATTCCTTTCGGAAGGGTAGAGGATTTGTAACAAAGGGGGAAGGGTAAGGAAGCCAGCCCCTGTCCTTTCTTCTTTTCCATGGGGAATAGAGAAGTTTTCCTTAGTAACAGGGAGGCGGCCAAACTGCTAAATGTCCAGGAGTGGCAGATCAGCAAGTCTGGCCCTGGGATGCACAGAGATTATGTCTCAGAGGGTGGCCTTCAGAAAAGAAGGTGGAGGGATCCCAGAAGTCATTGTGAGAGATGGCTTGAGAACTGGAGGGCCACCCAATTCCAAGGGAGAGAGGGAAACAGCTTACCAGGGAAGGGTCTGTCATGGCTGGGAGCTGCATGCCTACAGCTGAACATGACACAGATGATCTGCAGCAGGGGAGTGCAGGCATTTCTCCCCATTGCTTGAAGGGGGGTGTTTGCTTTGGAGGAGGGTGCTGGGTCTGCATTTCTAAACCTAGGCTGATCACCTGTCATTCAGGTTTTAAGGGGGTGTTGCAGGTCTGAACTTGGGGGGGGTGTAGCCCCAGGACTAACATCTTAGGAACAGAGACTGGTGGACCAAAGGGAACCCCGACTGTCCAAAACACACTATTGCCAGATATTGGTCTAGCAATACATATCCAAGTTAACACTATCTCTATGCTTTGTTGACACTACTAAATTGCCACCAAAAACTGCCTTTTGCCTACAAAACAGTGAGAGAATTTACACTGCAATGTGACTTTTGTTGGGACCACCACCCAGGTTTTGGCGGCAAAAATCATCTACCCCTAAGGGAGACTTTTTTTCTTTTCTCCTCCCTTTATTGTCAACAAAGAGCCATTGTAGACACTGCTGTTTGTTTTGTTGACAGAACTGGCTTCTGCCAGTATCCCACAATGCCTGCCCTGATGGCTGTGCTCAGTGTTTTGATCTCTGCTGCCCTTCAGGCTTGTGCCCCTTCCCTTTTATAGTTCCACAGCTGAGTAAGTTGCTCCCTTCAGGGAACAAAGAACAAAGCATTGGACTGCTCCTGTTCTGCCCTGAATTAGGAATATAGTGGCAGGCAGACTGCTGCTGCAGAGGGAGGGCGTCAGGCTGCTGTGCTGCTTTGACATTCCTGAGCATGGAGAGCTCACAGAGCTACTTACGATGCTGCTCCCAGCTGAGAATGCTGTGGGAGAACTCAGAGGAAATTCCTAGATGTGCAGGGATCAGCTCTGCCTTCCCACAACACTGCACTGAGGTATACATGCCCACAGTGCACTATTCACACTGCCAATGAAGGGGTCCCCAACTTGGACATGATCTGTTGACAGAGAAAGCAAGTGTGAACTAGGGATGTAAGCAACTGGTCGACTAATTGATAAGCAGAAGCTTATCAGTTAGAACTCTGGACTGGTCACATTCTCCCCTTCCCCACCACTCTGCATTATAAAGGATAGGGAAGCTGGCACGCAAAGCTGCTGGGGTAGTCACTGGTCCCCAGGTCTCTCATTCCTCAGCATAACCCTCCTTCCCCCGTCATGACCATGAGGGTTAGCCAGCAGCCTGGGGACTAAGGGGTTAAGTATGCCCCTTACCTAACCAGGTAGCCGGCAGCCAATAGAAATGTAGGTAGGAATTTCAAACTGGGACAAAGGAATGTGTGGGTTTTTCCCTCCTTCGTCCCTGAGCGGTTTCTCTTCAGCTACTGAGGGGGACAGACATCATGTCCATCTCCAAGAAAAGACTCTTCACTATCTGTAAGTAGGGTGAAGTTTAAATAAATCCGTTCGGTTTTATTGTTTTATGGTTTGGGAATGGGAATCTGAGGTCTGCATTTAAAAATGGGTTTTTCTCTCCTTTGTAACTAAGTTTTGGCCCATGGTGGAATTCCCCATGAGTTTATTAATGGTGACTTTTCCATCTAGTCAGTATGCTTGTAACAGGAGTATTGTGGTGATGATAAAAGTTCTCTTATTTTTTATTAACCTGGTATTGGTTAATTTGTGTGTCTTGGTTTTTACTTTAGGGCTGAGATTTCCCAAGTGATCTCTTCCCTGGTTTCTTATCATTACTTGGGTGGTGGCAGCGGATTTGCATCCCAAAATCTAGGTTTTTAAGATTTTGGGGGGAAGTTTTATATAAAAGCCTGGAAAGATAAGGTTTTGGGGTACTTTTGCGGGCCCCCACTTCTGCATTTATTGTGCCAGAGTGGGGAAAAAGCCTTGACACCTTATAAAGGACAGGGAACTATGCAGAGTGGCAGCGGGGAAAGGCAGGGGGTCATGCTGACTAATAAGAGACCCAGGAACTGGGGTTTGCCCCAGTGACTTCACACACTGGCTTCCCTGTCCTTTATAATCCAGCACTGCAGCGGGGGAAATTATGCTGGGAACTGGCACAAGGCAGACCAAGCACTATAACTGCCTACCCTTATTGAGTAGTTGATAAAAAAAAAAAAAAAAATCTATCAACTACTCAAGTAGGAAAGTAACCGCATTTTTAACATCTCTAGAGTAAACACCTGACAATTTTTGTTTTGTTGACTTTTGGGTGTCCACATAAGTTTTATCAACAAAACTTGGTAATGTAGACATTCCTTAGGAGGCAGGATGATAAAAACCCCATGGAGGTGGGGAGTGTCTGAAAGAGTTAACGAATCACCAAAGGAACAGGTTTATGCCAGTTTATGTGAATATGCTAATGAATGGGAGGTGGTGAAGAATCTCTCAATGCAACAAGGGAAAATTTCAGAGAATCTTCTTACGTCTGGGTAAATTTTTTACATGAGTATAATCCGGGGGTGGGGGCGATGCATCTCCATTGGAAACTTTTTCCTCCCCAAAGCCTCAGATACATACATGAACTGAAAACCTTTGCTGAATAAAAAGGAAAGCCTGCAGCTAAATGCACACTTTGAAATATATGGAAGGGTTGGAAGATGCGATAAACACTATTCAGCCCACATGATTTAAATAGAGAGTGTAGTATGATAATCACACTTGATAATACGCACCACTCTGCCATAGATTTGCTGGTAACCTTCTACCTTTTCCTACAACCCCTATGGGTCAAAACAAAGGAATTGTTACTGATGGTATTCCCTTGAAAATATCACATGAATGGTTTTTGGAGAAAACTTTTGTACATGATAAGGACAGGGGCAAGAGAGTCTCAGACATACAGCTTCTAAGTTAATACCTTTAAATAGGCTAAACGCTTGGCACAGCAAGGGCATAACAAACTTACACTTCTGTGTGGAAGGGGACACTGAGGCACACTGCCTCATGGAATTGGTGGTTAAAAGCCAAGAAACTTACATTTTAAAAGACATTGGTATCTGCAGTCTGGTGGCACTGCTAGCCTATAATACCCCCAAATGTTTTCAGATACCCAGGGAACAGGAACCCAGAACTTTGCAAAAACACCAATGAATGATATCACAGGGTTTAATTACACTGGGTGGATGTGTAACCAAAGCTAAACAGAGATTTTGAGTACACCCCCTCTGTAGTAGACAGTGGCCAAACCTCTGGTAGTTAAAGGGGAGAGGGGTGATGTTGCATCTCCGTATTCTTTAGGGAAATATGTTTTTGAATATGAATATGCCTAACTCAAATATACTTTATGCATAACATGGCATGTAACCTACCAGTGGAGGACTTCTAGTTCCCTGAATATGTATATTCAAATACAGGAATGGTACATGAACACAAATAGAAGTTAGGAATGTGAAGTTTAAACTTCCTTATAAATGTAGATGTGCTAGAGAAGGTCATTAGCAGTACTCAAGGACTTAATGACCCAGTACTCATGACAATGATCTCTAAATAGTCTTGTTTTTCCTGTAAGCCTGGACTAGGTTTGGTCCTGCCAAGACATGTGGCCAAGTCAGCTGATGCTGGAACCTATTTTGGATATGGTACTTTTCCATGGGGATGTGAAAGGGTTGAAGCTGAACACAAAGTATTCCTGCGCCTTGGGCAAAATCTATTTATAGGCAGGTAACCAGACAATAGGGGAATTGGCAGTGCCAGATGCCAAGACACCCGCTGTATACCACCCAGATGACTGCAGGAAATACCTAAGACTGAACAGGGGGCAGGATCAAACCCAAGCTAGGAGGCTAGCTAGCTTGGGAAAAACAATTAGAACTACTGTTAGGGAAAGAAATTGCATGTAACAAGTTTCTTAAAGCAGTGTTTTTCCAACTTGGATTGCAGGCTGCCAGGGTAAGTCGCCTGTGGGCCTGTGCCGCTTTATTTACTTAATGTGTCCGTAGCCATGGAGCCTTGCAGATCCCATTGGCTGCAGTTCCCAGTTTCCAGCCAAGGGGAGCTGCGGGAAGCCCTAATCATCTTTTCTCCCAAGCTAGCCAGCCTCCTAGTATGGGCTCGATCCTTCCAGCCCTCCGCTCCTCTTAGCTGGAAATGGCAAACTGTAGCCAGTGGAAGCTATGGATAATTAAACAAAGCGGTGTGGGCCTGCCAGCAGCTTACCCTGGAGGCCCCGGGACCCAAGTTTGAAAAATGCTGTCTTACAGTATTAAGAATAGCTGGCATGTTTTGTTTTATTCAGCTCAGTAACTTACTTTGATCTGTCCGTTATCACTTGTGACCACTTAAAGCCTACTTTTTATATTTAATAAAATTACTTTTATTATTAAACCCAATGTAAATAATTGCTATGGGGGAACAGCTGTGCATTTCTTTCATTGTTAACAACTTATGAGTTTGTGCTGTATAAAACTTTTATGCAGAGAAAAATGGATTTATCTGGAGTTCTGGTACCACTCAGGCTGTGCACCTGAGTGCTGTGTCAAATTCCTGTGACTGAGCCTTCCCAGAATTGAGCTGCTCTCAGTTTCTTTGTTGCTCTCCTGTGAGCTGTGACCCCAACTCTGTGCCTTTGCTGGGGGAGATGGAGCTTCTGACTCAGCAGGACAAGGTGGTGGGGCACCCCAGAGGGCAGATTGGCAGGCTCAGTGGAAGGATCAGCCCATCAAGTGACAGTCTCAAGGGGATCTCCATGACTGAATCTGTCACACCTGGCAAAGCCTCATCGCCCCATCCACAGAAGTGCAGCTTCACCACTTCACATGAGTTACATG